>CM028384.1:60633020-60952500 GCA_013146195.2 Codonopsis lanceolata | reverse complement strand
TCCTCATCGGGCTTAGCCCAAGCTTCGGCCCATGGCTTGATTCGTTGTCACTGACCGCTGACTTGGCCTCGAGGTCAACCACGCCGATCCCTCTCGAAGCTCTATCCTGCGGCAAAGACGCCTCCCTCGCCACCAGTAATCTTCTCGACCAAGCTTGGAGAGCTCATCATTCTTCGCCAGCTGACAAATCTCCCTCCAAGGATGTTATCTTCTCGGTCGAAGATGAGATCTCCCTGCCCGCTTAACTTCGCCCAAGCGCTTCAGGCCAGTTTCATGGGCTCACAAAGACGTGACTTAGCTTGGCGTTATAAGTCGCGAGATCGATGCCGAGCCGCAGGGAGCAAAAAGCTGGCGATAAGCAAACAAACCAAATTAAGAAGTAAAGAATAAAAAAACAAGATCCACCATTTACCTCATTCATGGCTGGCCTACGTAGATCATTCAATGAAACTCCACGACGAGTGAAGCAACGTTTCCCTGGACTTCGGTGGAATGCGCTGCCCATTAATCTCGCCCATGAAAAGGAGCCAGCGGGCAGAAGTTGTTGACCGTCTTCACAGATGTGACCCAAACATAATGTAGTCGATGTCGGTCACCTCCTCGCCGCCGCCGGGCGGGGCGGGCCAGTTTGAGCTGGCAGGAGGCGGGGAGGCGGCCTTGCCTACAGGAACTCAGCCTTTGCCTCTTGCTGGGGGAGAGTGGCGTGGTTGCCCTTCGCCTTAGGGCCGGTAGACAAGGGGACCACCTTCGAAGGATCCTCCAAAAGGCCGACCATAAAAGCGGCAACCCAACATTTTATTAGCCGCCTCGCCGAGAAGCCTTCAACTCATAAGGCTTCTCCTCCTCTTTCTTCTCGGCATCGAGAATGGCATCCCCAGAGAGTCAAACCCATATCTGCAAATCAGAAAGCTCGCATCAGAAACCAAGAGACAAATACAACAAAATGACTGAAAAATAAACAAGGCAAAAGTAACAGTATTAACCTGGTGTCGAGCACTCGGACCCATCTATACCCTTACACTCCCGATATTTCGAGCCAAACACCCATCCTCGGTGCAGGGCCCAGCCATCTCGGCTCACATAATTAAGATCCGAGTAGGCCCTCTCTACCCCTCAACGGCCGCCGAGACTGAACTGACGACGAGCCCTCATCCCAACTACGCCTTCCAGCTTATAAGAAAGCGAACCCACGCCCACCAGCGTTGAGCAAGGGGGCCTCAATGCTCTTACGGCCTCATCGGCAAAGACACCAGACTTCGCAGATAAAAGGGGGTCGAGGTAGACGCAAATCCAGCCGTCGAAAAGACTTAAATAAAATCCCACGTAGCTGCGAAGACTGCGCAGCTCGGAAATACCCAAGCCCGAATCAGGGACCGAACCCGGGAAAAAGTTTGAACCATACGCCCGAGACCATTCTTCTACATCCGACGAGCTTATCTTATTCTCAAAAGGCCTCAAGAAGAGGTACCTTCTCGCCATCATTGCCGGCTCGCCCAGAAACAGAGGCCTCAACTCCGCTCGACATTCTCCCAAGTTGCTGACGATGCAGGTTTCTTTCAATTTAACGGAAGTGTAGGACTCTCTCCCTGGTGAAAAATTGAGCAATCGACTTAACTTAACGCAATCTCGCCACGAACACCTCGTATGGGTGCTAGATGGAAAAATGAGCGAAAAACTTCATCACCGATTTCCAATGTCTTAACCTTCACTCCAAAGCTCGCGAGGCGAAACCTCGCTCACGAGAGTAACCGCTACCCACCTACCTTGACCTTTGCACTCGCATAGGACCACTACGCCAGACTTCGAACCGACTCAAGAAACGGGCCCTCGGCCATCGAGTCTACTGGAGAAATCGAACACGACGAAGCAGTACCCGAGCTCGGAGGCCCACCGTCGTTTCCACATGAACAAGTGGTGTCTACCACTCTCTCTCGACTAAACAACGCTCACCTCGATACCTCTCCGCACGGGGCGAGGACGGACTCGGCCTCGTCATCACTTAGTACATCACCCCTAGACTCGGCTAAATTAGAGTCCTCGGCATCAGGACTAGTCGAGACCTCAGAAGGAACCTCGGCAAGAGGGCTGTTCACACTATGATAAGGTACTAGGGCACGAGAAAGATCCTCGGCCCGAGGAGACGCACCAGGAATATCCTCGGCCAAAATCGAAGCCTCGGCCACGTTACTAGGAAGGGGAAGAAGAGGACTCCTAACTGACAAGGGTATACGAATTAACCTATTCCAAGATCTATCACTAGGAGAGCTACCGGAAGAAGAAGAAGAAGAAAAAAAAAAAAACAGGAAAAGGGATTCTACGAGACATACTCTAAAAAAGAAAAGGGAAGAAATACCGTACCAAAAGATGAAGCTGGAAAGGACGCCGGGGAAATCAACAAAATAAGCAGAAACACGCCTGAAAAAGAAACCAAATAGAAGCCGAAAAATTAAGCAAGCAGGAGAAAGGGCCCCCCGGACGGAATAATAAACCGGAGAACAGAAACTGGTGATAACGAAAGCCACCAGAAAAGAAAAGCAAAACAGAGAAAGAAAAGCAAATAGCAAACTTATGGATGCAGACAACAGGATTGAACGGGAAGGATGGCCGGAAATCGCCAAAGTCTTAGTCAGAGGAACAGTGAGAAAGTGAGTGAAAACGGTGAAAAGTAAAAAACTGGAAAAAAGGTCTTTTATGCCCCCCCTGTAACGACGTCGCATCAAGATGGGGCACCTTTGCCTGCCGGGTCAACCCGCGTGTTTTCTCTTAGAAACATCCGAAACGACACCGTACGCCCTGGATTTCTCTGGATTTGGGAAAAAAAGGCGGCATTAAAGACATTTCGAAATTCGAAAAGCCACCCAAAACGAAATTCGAAAAGCCGCCCAAAACGAAATCCGAAAAGCCGCCAAAACTTGCATTTAATGTCGTGTCAGCCCGAAAAGACAATCGTCCTGATTGGACAGATATCCAAAAAATGCCACATAATCTTCCTCAGCCCTCGGCTTAAACCCTGAAGCCAACCTCGGTACCAAGTTCTCGCCACCAAAGATTCAAAAGAGTACTTCTTGGCCTTACAACAGCGAGCGGCGAAAAAGTAGGGGGCCACTGAAAGGATGAAACCGTGGAAATCATCCTCGGCATAATTATGGGTCCCACTATGAAAACCATTAGCCAATACGAGCTCGACAAAGATAAGGGGCAAGTAAAACCCGTGGCTTTCAAATACCCTCGACCTTGGCAACCAGAGTGGTTTTCAAATACCCTCGGCCTCGGCAACTAGAGTGGCTTTCAAAAGCCCTCGTCCTCGGCAACAAGAGTGGCTTCCAGTACCCTCGGCCTCGGCAGTAAAAGCCCACTGTCCTTAGACCGCTCGGCCTCGACGTTAGGTCAATGATCACCGTGTCCGACAGAAGCTTCCTCGCAGCCTAAAGCCGCCACACACACGCAACCACCAACCCGGCCACTTATTTCTGACAAAGCCTCCAGTGCAATGAATACCCGCCGCAACCTGTTCCCCAACGAGAAGCCGCCACGTCATCAGGAAAATCAGGTATAAATGGGGGACATTCATTTATTGAAAAGACAGGTAAAAATTAGAGATATCAAAACTCTCTTATCACAACCCCTTATCGAACCATTTATTATTACGACATATTTATTACTTATTTCCACCAGAAACCTTATCCTCACGCGGGAGGGTTCCGTCGGGCTATCCCGACTCCTTAACGGCATTCGCTATTTTTCTTACGCAGGTAGTTAGGAGACGTGACAAGGACAAGCGTGTAGAGACCGCGCCGCTCCTGTAGCATACGTGGACAACAAGACAAGATCACCACTAAAATTACGTGATCACCAGCCTTTCGATTTTGCGCTAAGGAATAAGTGGGCCGCACAAGAGATGGGCAAAGCTATTTTGGGCTCATGAAGAATAAGAAGGCTGTCCAATGACTTAAAGGTTCGGCCTCCTATTCTAACACAGTAAAATGGCATCATTATTCCCACATTTTCATTTTCCATCAATATTGGTCCCTCAGTTATGAACAATCAAAGTGGTAGTCCTTAAACTTAGAGAAGAGCAAAGTTACTCGTTATATGAGCCAATATGGTCCTTTGGCCAGTTTCAATTGGAAATCAACTGCCAAATGATTAGCTAGGTATATTAAACATTAAAACTTGTCGTTATATTAACCAATATGGTCCTTTGGCCGGTTGGCCCGTTTCAATTGGAAATCAACTGGCAAATGATTAGCTAGGTATATTAAACATTAAAACTTGTGACTGTGTTGGAAATATAGTCTAGCCAGTTAAGTACTCACTCCGGGGTAAAAAATTTACTTTTTCATTTTATGAAGTTTTACTTAAAAAATCTATTTTTAAAAATTAAGGAATAAAATATCATTTTATTACTAATTAGCTACTAAAAACTGGTGCTGCTCACTTTTCCTAACGTAGAGATCGGGTATTCAAGTCTCACTAGAGACACTCATTACTTTACAACTCTCAATAGAGAAGTCGGATGTTTAAACCTTTTTAAAAGCACCGTTGTTGTTCAAACCTTACCCAAAGGCCTCATTTAGCTACTCATTTATCTTAAATGAGAGGTCGAGTGTTCAAACCTTACCAGAGGCACCTTGTTACTTCACTACTCTCAACCGAGAGGTCAAGTGTTCAAAACCTCACCAGAAAGGTACTATTTGTTCGAACCACATCAAATGTATCATATATATATATATAATTGTAGCCTTTCAATGCATTAAAATAATAAAAATAAATAAAAGTTGAGGTATGGTCTATGTCTTCTCCAACCTTTAAAAAAAACTATTAAAAATATAAATTTTAAAAAAATTAACTTTCAAACGAAAACTTTTTATCCAGAGAGTAATTGTTTGGATACGAAGGTTGAGAAGCTTTAATCCTCTCTGTCTCTTTAACTCATAGACCAGGGTGGTTAACTGAGCCATTGGAGGCTGTCTTGAGGCTTTTCTTGAGTTTAGGAACTAATGTTGGATTGGAAAAACGTTAGGTACCTTTCTTTGCATTAAAATTAAAATTAAAAAAATAAAAAATAAACATCGTCTTTTTGTTCAAAAGTTTTATGGTGGTGGGGACAAGATGAGTATTGATAGGCCGGCTACTAATAATTATTAGTATAATGGCGCCTCCCATGCCATGCATTATTGTATGAAATATGCTATCTCCATTGGTTTTTCCCTGCCTCTTCCCAACTTGACACCTCTTCTTAATTCTCTGCAAACATTAATTATTTTGTCTTTGTTTGAGACAAAATACTAGTTCAATCTATTATTTTATTTTAAATGGTTTATCTTTAAAAACTAAAAAATAAAAGTGTTATTTATTATTAATGTATTATTAAAAGTGTTATTTTTTTAAAAAAAATTAACTTTCAAACAAAAACCTTTTACTTAAAACGAAAAGAATATTATATTAGTGAAATAATGTTAAAGTAAATTTTATATTTTGGTATATAATGAGTCTATAAAGAACTAAATAAATGATCAAAAATAATACTCCGTAATTCTTTCTCATGTATCCTTACGAGCCAAAAAACTTATATATGAATCTAACAAAGAAGAGCTTTACTCAGCTAACTCAAATTGTTTTGATAATTTAAGAGAACATTGTTTTGAAAATTCAGATTTTTGGGTTACAAATTTGATAGGAAAATTACATTCATAGCATAATTAGCCTTCCTAGTTGTGTCTATTTTTCAGATTTTGAGAATTGTTTTGAAAACACGGATTTTTACCAAATCGTCACTTTCAAATTCATTAAGTTTTAGGTTACAAATTTATCTGAAATATCACATTAATAGAAAAACTAACCTTCCTAATTGGGGAATACCATTTTTTTGACTACCGTACAAATTGGAGAAATTCAATTTGATCAACGACATTCATAATTCAAATTAACCAACTTTTAATTTGGTTAATAAAGATCAAATTAACCAACCAACTTCTATCGTCCTTCTATGGCAATTTCTTGGTTCGATATTGACAGAAGTTGATTGGTTTATTTGATCGTTATGAAACGGTGAGGACGACATTACAACCAAATTAAAACTTGGTTGGTTAATTTGATCGTTATAAAACATCGTTGGTCAAATTAGATTTCTCCAATTTGTACGATAGTAAAAAAGGTGGTATTCCCTCCTAATTGGGTCCCTTTTTTTACCAAATAATTTCCTCAAACAGAAGGAAAAAGAAAATAAAACAAATGATATGATCGAACACCTTAGGTAAGTGGATGTCATTTAAAAGTAAAAAAATTGCTGCTGAAATAAATTGGGTGATGCTGAAGATAAGGATGGATATACAATCAAAACAAGTACAGTTCTTCAACTTGTCAATGGTCTGTGCCTAACCGACGTCACGTCCCCCACTCAACCATCTCATCTAATTATAGACTACTCTGATTTAATAATCCATTTCTTAGTCATTTTCAACCCAAAGCAATGCATCTACTTATATACTTATATACTTATATACAAACAAGTCAACTTCACAGATTCATATTATATTATTTAGAAAAAGACGCTTTAAACATTAGTATATCACTAACCAAATCAATAACCTTTTTAAAAAATTAATTTACCCACACACACACATCTCAAGAGTTTTAAAGAAAATAAAAAAAGAAGATATTAATCAATATTATACTTTGGAGTAATAAAGTGAGAAAGCTGAGAAGTATTTATAGAATATTACATTAAGCTTGATAGCATTGGTTGAGAGAAATATTTGACCAACTATTGTTGACCAAGTGGGTGACGACTAATCTATGAAGAGAGATGATGGGTGCAAACCCAACACGGGTAAGATTATCTGACCGTATCAAGTAATAAAATTTATTGGTGCGGGCCGCATGAGCGGTACCAAATCGAGACAAACTATGAAAGCTCCGTTCATGGTTTAATTATCCAAATTCTTGATCAGATAAATCTCATGATTTCTAAAGTTTGTGCATCGCAAATCCATTTTTTATATTGGGATTTACTAATTTCAAACTGTGCATCGTAAATCCAAAATTATACATTGGAGTTTGTGCATGAGTAGTCCAATTTTTGCATCGATATTTAATAATTCTAAATCATGCATCATAAATCCAAAATTGTGCATCAGGATTTTCTACATAGAAAATCTAGTTTGTGGATCAGAAATCTAAAATTGGGTATCGTGATTTACTTTTGTATTTTAATTATAAATTGATGCATCGTAAATTCAATAGTTGCATCTCAAATTCCAAATCGATACACTTTGCAACAAGGGGATATGCGGGAGACATGTAGAGAAAAAGCATTTGGTAAAAGAAAGAGATCTACGAATCGATTCTACAGTTACTAAAAACCTTCCCCCTGTAGACACCTCAATTTTGTACCCCTGGTATGTGACATGACATGAAATATTAAGACCTAGACGTGTTAAAACTTAATAAATGTCAAGTTACAGGGTTTAAAAATGTAAAAGGAAAAGCAGGATGCGTAAAACAGTGAAATGCAGGGGGTCAAAGTGTCAAAAAACAACCTAAAAAGAGGTCTTTTCTTCAGCCTATAAATAGAGGCCTTCAGTAGTGAAAAAAAAAAAGATCACTCACGAGACATAACGCACACAGTTCACACACCGCTTTCAAAGTACGCAGTGAGCGATCGTCTTGAGAGAGAGAGAGAGTTCCCCTCCTCCAAAAAGCCTCGAAGCTCTGTCAAATCTCATCCAAACTCAAATCCAACTGGTCAAAGTGAGCCTTAACCTCCCAGCTAGGATTCCACCCTATTTCCCCGGTCCAAAATCCAAAAAAGAGCAGTTACTCTCCCTGAATCCAAAGGCCAAATCTGCTAAAAGCAAGCAGTTGCTCTGCCCGATTTCTGCCAACAGCAAGCAAACAACAGCAAAAAGTAAGCGGTTGCTCCGCCCATTTCCTGGTGCCAGAAATCAACTTTCAGAAGCAGTTATTCAGCTCGAATCTCCACAACAACAAAAGACTCCATCTCCCGGAAGGACAGAGCGGGCACACCTCACGCTCTTAAAGGTAAGCCTTTAAGAGGTTTTATAAAAAGTGTTATTTTAACCCGACCCGATGTAAAAATATAAGCAGTTATGCTGCCTGAATTTCTCTAGAAAATAGCACTAAAAACAGTCATTATTATGGCCAAATATTTATAAATATATTTGTAATTCTTATAAGGAAGCGGCTGCAAGTTTTGTATTAATGTAGATACAGATATATGTGTTTAAATGCTTTATTTCATTTGCTAAATAAATATAATAAAAGCATATTTTAGCCAAAAACTATTTTTGAGGCCGAAAGGGCGAGTTGGGTGTCTAACAGGCTAACACCTTCCCACCTCGTAACTTAGCCTCCGTACCCTTTTTACAAACTCTGCTTATTTTTAGTTTTTCTTTATTTCTCCTTAAAATAAAGATGGCGACTCTGTTACAACATTTTTTATTACAGTGAGGCCTGCAACATCCTTTTTTTTTTTTTTACACTTTTCCGTTTTCTCCTAAATAAGGGAAGATGAGAATAAAAAGGGTGATGCACTTTCTGTATCTTGTTTTCCCCTAAACAATGGAGGATGAGCTACGTTGAAATCCAAAGCACTCATAGTGGACTAAAGCACACTCAATGACCAAGGCGTATTCAACGCGCTTTTGACAACACTCTTTTTGCACTTTTAATTTCATCTTCCCCTAAATAAGGGAGGATGTAATGAAAAGAGTGATTTCCTCCCCTAGCCGCGTGTTCCCCTAAAAAAGGGAGCACGCGATCCGGGGGGATCTCCACCGGGGCACTCACACCCCCATTGGAAGTAAAATTAAAAAAAAATCTTAATGCAATACATGGGCTCTGTTTTCATCTCGATGCACGATTGCGATGCACAATTAGGAAATAGAATACAAAAATAAATCTCGACGCACAAAATGGATTATCCGTGAAGAAAATATCGATGCATCTTTTTGGACTTGCGAGGCACAATTTGGGATTAGTATACAAAAGTAAATTCATAAGCACAATTTTTATTTTCCGATGCACAAACTGAATTACCCATGAAAAAAATTTTGATTCGCAATTTTGGATTTGTGATTCACAATTTTGAATTAGTATACAAAAGTACATTTCAATGCATAAATTTTATTTTTCGATGCACAAACTGAATTTCTAATGCATCATGCCTAATCTAGTTTCATTAAGAGAATACTCGTTTTTTTATCCCAAAAATATCTTTTACGGATTAAATAAAGACATAAAGGATTATAGCGGGTGAAATTTGGTTTAGGGGACCGACCGACCAGTTATCTCTCAAAAACAATCACCTATGCTTTGGAAATAGCGCATTGGCCCATATTGCCCATGTACATTGGGCCTTTAATTTGAGTTGTAAACTCACGTAAAGGTTCTTCCTTGTAATGGTCTGGGCTTTCAAACATTTGCTACCTATAATAGTTAATAAATCTAAATTTAGGGACAACAAGGTTGAAATAATCACCGGTTTTTGTAGGCCCCAATTTCTTGTACATTGTTGCTTCGACTCATCAATTTCATTTAGAGGGTCAACATAAATCCCTTCAAGCGAAATTACAATAAAAATAAAGCAAAAACTTTTGTAGGATGATCTTATAGATATTAAATCCGTAAGACGGAACCCTAAAAAAGATAAAAAAAAAAAAAAAAAGAAGGCTGCTGGAGCGGTAACCAATCAATAAAGACAACGGGTTACCCAATAGAAAAAGGGGTCAAAATATAAGAGTAAAATAGGCATAAAAAATCTAACAAATGGGGTTGAAATCTGCTAATCGACCCGATCCGCCTACGCATGGTCGCAAAGGAGGCGTGCCACGTCACCCGCTAAGATCGACAAGCGCATTAATGAGATGTTTCTCATTTTGCTTCGATGCCCCTGCATTTTCAAGTTTTGCTGTCAAAATTTTTCTTTTTCTCATGTCTTGCAATTTCATCCTCTATCAACTCCGTTAGCCATCCGTTATCCTCATTTGCATCGGGATGCTTGACGTAACCGAACAAACTTTAATGAAATTTTATGTGACTAATTTTAAAGGCAAAAGTAATATATTTAAAGGCAAAAGGGAGACCTTTTAAGGTCAAAAGTGACTTTGTTATGTGATAAAAAGAAGATAATTTTCATGAAATTGCAAATTAACCATTTTAAGTTTTAAGGCCAAAAGTGACACTATTAATGCTGAAAAGTGACATCTGTACTCTTAAAAAGTAACACTTTAAAAATGCCCGTGACGATTTTCATTTATAAGACAAAGTTACATTTTTAGGCCAAAAGTGACACATTTAATACTAAACGTGACACTTTTAATGTTATAAATGGCACTTTCACCGTTTTACGTCAAAAAGTTGTGGTTTACATTTGTAAAGTGTACTTTCAAAGCAAAAGTGACATATTTAAAACCAAAATTAACACATTTAAAGCTAAAAAGTAACATTTTTTAAAAGAAAAAAAATGATATATCTGTTTAAATGTTTTATTTCATTTGCTAAATAAATATAATAAAAACAAATTTTAGCCAAAAACTATTTTTGAGACCGAAAGGGCGAGTTCGGTGTCTAACAGGCTAACACCTTCCCACCTCGTAACTTAGCCTCCGAACCCTTTTTACAAACTCTGGTTATTTTTAGTTTTTCTTTATTTCTCCTTAAAATAAAGATGACGACTTTGTTACAACATTTTGGATTACAGTGAGGCCTGCAACATCCTTTTTTTTTGCACTTTTCCGTTTTCTCCTAAACAAGGGAAGATGAGAATAAAAAGGGTGATGCACTTTATGTATCTTGTTTTCCCCTAAACAAGGGAGGATGAGCTACGTTGAAATCCAAAGCACTCATAGTGGACTAAAGCACACTCAATGACCAAGGCGTATTCAACGCGCTTTTGACAACAATCTTTTTGCACTTTTAATTTCATCTTCCCCTAAACAAGGGAGGATGTAATGAAAATAGTGATGTCCTCCCCGAGCCGCGTGTTCCCCTAAAAAAGGGAGCGCGCGATCCGGGGGGATCTCCACCGGGGCACTCACACCCCCATTGGAAGTAAAATAAAAAAAATCTTAATGCAATACATGGGCTCTGTTTTCATCTCGATGCACGATTGCGATGCACAATTAGGAAATAGAATACAAAAATAAATCTCGATGCACAAAATGGATTATCCGTGAAGAAAATATCGATGCATATTTTTGGACTTGCGAGGCACAATTTGGGATTAGTATACAAAAGTAAATTCATAAGCACAATTTTTATTTTCCGATGCACAAACTGAATTATCCATGAAAAAAATTCTGATTCGCAATTTTGGATTTGCGATTCACAATTTTGAATTAGTATACAAAAGTACATTTCAATGCACAAATTTTATTTTTCGATGCACAAACTGGATTTCTAATGCATCATGCCTAATCTAGTTTCATTAAGAGAATACTCGTTTTTTTATCCCAAAAATATCTTTTACGGATTAAATAAAAACATAAAGGATTATAGCGGGTGAAATTTGGTTTAGGGGACCGACCGGCCAGTTATCTCTCAAAAACAATCACCTATGCTTTGGAAATAGCGCGTTGGCCCATATTGCCCATGTACATTGGGCCTTTAATTTGAGTTGTAAACTCACGTAAAGGTTCTTCCTTGTAATGGTCTGGGCTTTCAAACATTTGCTACCTATAAGAGTTAATAAATCTAAATTTAGGGACAACAGGGTTGAAATAATCACCGGTTTTTGTAGGCCCCAATTTCTTGTACATTGTTGCTTCGACTCATCAATTTCATTTAGAGGGTCAACATAAATCCCTTCAAGCGAAATTACAATAAAAATAAAGCAAAAACTTTTGTAGGATGATCTTATAGATACTAAATCCGTAAGACGGAACCCTAAAAATGATAAAAAAGAAGGCTGATGGAGCGGTAACCAATCAATAAAGACAACGGGTTACCCAATAAAAAAAGGGGTCAAAATATAAGAGTAAAATAGGCAGAAAAAAATCGAACAAATGGGGTTGAAATCTGCTAATCGACCCGATCCGCCTACACAGCTCGCGGGTCGCAAAAGGAGGGGGCGTGCCACGCGTCAGCTCGCTAAGACTGACAGCGCATTAATGAGATGTTTCTCATTTTGCTTCGATGCCCCTGCATTTTCAAGTTTTGTTGTCAAAATTTTTCTTTTTCTCATGTCTTGCAATTTCATCCTCTATCAGCTCCGTTAGCCATCCGTTATCCTCATTTGCATTGGGATGCTTGACGGACCCGAACGAACTTTAATGAAATGTTATGTGACTAATTTTAAAGGCAAAAGTAATACATTTAAAGGCAAAAGGGAGACCTTTTAAGGTCAAAAGTGACTTTGTTATGTGATAAAAAGAAGATAATTTTCATGAAATTGCAAATTAACCATTTTAAGTTTTAAGGCCAAAAGTGACACTATTAATGCTGAAAAGTGACATCTGTACTCTTAAAAAGTAACACTTTAAAACTACCCGTGACGATTTTCATTTATAAGACAAAGTGACATTTTTAGGCCAAAAGTGACACATTTAATACTAAACGTGACACTTTTAATGTTATAAAGTGGCACTTTCACCGTTTTACGTCAAAAAGTGGTGGTTTACATTTGTAATGTAAAGTGTACTTTCAAAGCAAAAGTGACATATTTAAGACCAAAATTAACACATTTAATGCTAAAAAGTAACATTTTTTAAAAGAAAAAAAATGATATTTTTTAATAAAAACGCAAAGTGACACATTTTATTCTGAAAAGTGATACTTTTAATATTAAAAAGTGACACTCTTCATTTACATACATGGGGGGTGACGCTGCAATTTTTAAAAGTCAAGGGTTGTGTTTATAAATATATTTGTAATTCCTAGAAGGAAGCGGCTGCAAGTTTTGTAATAATGTAGATACATATATATCTGTTTAAATGCTTTATTTCATTTGCTAAATAAATATAATAAAAGCATATTTTAGCCAAAAACTATTTTTGAGACCGAAAGGGCGAGTTGGGTGTCTAACAGGCTAACACCTTCCCACCTCGTAACTTAGCCTCCGAACCCTTTTTACAAACTCGTTATTTTAGTTTTTCTTTATTTCTCCTTAAAATAAAGATGACGACTCTGTTACAACATTTTGGATTACAGTGAGGCCTGCAACATCCTTTTTTTTTACACTTTTCCGTTTTCTCCTAAACAAGGGAAGATGAGAATAAAAAGGGTGATGCACTTTCTGTATCTTGTTTTCCCCTAAACAAGGGAGGATGAGCTACGTTGAAATCCAAAGCACTCATAGTGGACTAAAGCACACTCAATGACCAAGGCGTATTCAACGCGCTTTTGACAACAATCTTTTTGCACTTTTAATTTCATCTTCCCCTAAACAAGGGAGGATGTAATGAAAATAGTGATGTCCTCCCCGAGCCGCGTGTTCCCCTAAAAAAGGGAGCGCGCGATCCGGGGGGATCTCCACCGGGGCACTCACACCCCCATTGGAAGTAAAATAAAAAAAATCTTAATGCAATACATGGGCTCTGTTTTCATCTCGATGCACGATTGCGATGCACAATTAGGAAATAGAATACAAAAATAAATCTCGATGCACAAAATGGATTATCCGTGAAGAAAATATCGATGCATATTTTTGGACTTGCGAGGCACAATTTGGGATTAGTATACAAAAGTAAATTCATAAGCACAATTTTTATTTTCCGATGCACAAACTGAATTACCCATGAAAAAATTCTGATTCGCAATTTTGGATTTGCGATTCACAATTTTGAATTAGTATACAAAAGTACATTTCAATGCACAAATTTTATTTTTCGATGCACAAACTGGATTTCTAATGCATCATGCCTAATCTAGTTTCATTAAGAGAATACTCATTTTTTATCCCAAAAATATCTTTTACGGATTAAATAAAAACATAAAGGATTATAGCGGGTGAAATTTGGTTTAGGGGACCGACCGCCGCTTATCTCTCAAAAACAATCACCTATGCTTTGGAAATAGCGCTGTTGGCCCATATTGCCCATGTACATTGGGCCTTTAATTTCAGTTGTAAACTCACGTAAAGGTTCTTCCTTGTAATGTTCTGGGCTTTCAAACATTTGCTACCTATAAGAGTTAATAAATCTAAATTTAGGGACAACAGGGTTGAAAGAATAACCGGTTTTGTAGGCCCCAATTTCTTGTACATTGTTGCTTCGACTCATCAATTTCATTTAGAAGGTCAACATAAATCCCTTCAAGCGAAATGACAATAAAAATAAAGCAAAAACTTTTGTAGGATGATCTTATAGATACTAAATGTAAGACTGAACCCTAAAAATGATAAAAAAGAAGGCTGATGGAGCTGTAACCAATCAATAAAGACAACGGGTTACCCAATAAAAAAAGGGTCAAAATATAAGAGTAAAATAGGCAGAAAAAAATCGAACAAATGGGGTTGAAATCGGCTAATCGACCCGATCCGCCTACACAGCTCGCGGGTCGCAAAAGGAGGGGCGTGCCACGCGTCCCGCTAAGACTGACAGCGCATTAATGAGATGTTTCTCATTTTGCTTCGATGCCCCTGCATTTTCAAGTTTTGCTGTCAAAATTTTTCTTTTTCTCATGTCTTGCAATTTCATCCTCTATCAGCTCCGTTAGCCATCCGTTATCCTCATTTGCATTGGGATGCTTGACGGACCCGAACGAACTTTAATGAAATGTTATGTGACTAATTTTAAAGGCAAAAGTAATACATTTAAAGGCAAAAGGGAGACCTTTTAAGGTCAAAAGTGACTTTGTTATGTGATAAAAAGAAGATAATTTTCATGAAATTGCAAATTAACCATTTTAAGTTTTAAGGCCAAAAGTGACACTATTAATGCTGAAAAGTGACATCTGTACTCTTAAAAAGTAACACTTTAAAACTACCCGTGACGATTTTCATTTATAAGACAAAGTGACATTTTTAGGCCAAAAGTGACACATTTAATACTAAACGTGACACTTTTAATGTTATAAAGTGGCACTTTCACCGTTTTACGTCAAAAAGTGGTGGTTTACATTTGTAATGTAAAGTGTACTTTCAAAGCAAAAGTGACATATTTAAGACCAAAATTAACACATTTAATGCTAAAAAGTAACATTTTTTAAAAGAAAAAAAATGATATTTTTTATTAAAAACGCAAAGTGACACATTTTATTCTGAAAAGTGATACTTTTAATATTAAAAAGTGACACTCTTCATTTACATACATGGGGGTGACGCTGCAATTTTTAAAAGTCAAGGGGTTGTATTTATAAATATTTATAAATATATTTGTAATTCCTAGAAGGAAGCGGCTGCAAGTTTTGTAATAATGTAGATACAGATATATCTGTTTAAATGCTTTATTTCATTTGCTAAATAAATATAATAAAAGCATATTTTAGCCAAAAACTATTTTTGAGACCGAAAGGGCGAGTTGGGTGTCTAACAGGCTAACACCTTCCCACCTCGTAACTTAGCCTCCGAACCCTTTTTACAAACTCTGGTTAATTTTAGTTTTTCTTTATTTCTCCTTAAAATAAAGATGACGACTCTGTTACAACATTTTGGATTACAGTGAGGCCTGCAACATCCTTTTTTTTTTTTTACACTTTTCCGTTTTCTCCTAAACAAGGGAAGATGAGAATAAAAAGGGTGATGCACTTTCTGTATCTTGTTTTCCCCTAAACAAGGGAGGATGAGCTACGTTGAAATCCAAAGCACTCATAGTGGACTAAAGCACACTCAATGACCAAGGCGTATTCAACGCGCTTTTGACAACAATCTTTTTGCACTTTTAATTTCATCTTCCCCTAAACAAGGGAGGATGTAATGAAAATAGTGATGTCCTCCCCGAGCCGCGTGTTCCCCTAAAAAAGGGAGCGCGCGATCCGGGGGGATCTCCACCGGGGCACTCACACCCCCATTGGAAGTAAAATAAAAAAAAATCTTAATGCAATACATGGGCTCTGTTTTCATCTCGATGCACGATTGCGATGCACAATTAGGAAATAGAATACAAAAATAAATCTCGATGCACAAAATGGATTATCCGTGAAGAAAATATCGATGCATATTTTTGGACTTGCGAGGCACAATTTGGGATTAGTATACAAAAGTAAATTCATAAGCACAATTTTTATTTTCCGATGCACAAACTGAATTATCCATGAAAAAAATTCTGATTCGCAATTTTGGATTTGCGATTCACAATTTTGAATTAGTATACAAAAGTACATTTCAATGCACAAATTTTATTTTTCGATGCACAAACTGGATTTCTAATGCATCATGCCTAATCTAGTTTCATTAAGAGAATACTCGTTTTTTTATCCCAAAAATATCTTTTACGGATTAAATAAAAACATAAAGGATTATAGCGGGTGAAATTTGGTTTAGGGGACCGACCGGCCAGTTATCTCTCAAAAACAATCACCAATGCTTTGGAAATAGCATGTTGGCCCATATTGCCCATGTACATTGGGCCTTTAATTTGAGTTGTAAAGTCACGTAAAGGTTCTTCCTTGTAATGGTCTGGCTTTCAAACATTTGCTACCTATAAGAGTAAATAAATCTAAATTTAGGGACAACAGGGTTGAAATAATCACCGGTTTTTGTAGGCCCCAATTTCTTGTACATTGTTGCTTCGACTCATCAATTTCATTTAGAGGGTCAACATAAATCCCTTCAAGCGAAATTACAATAAAAATAAAGCAAAAACTTTTGTAGGATGATCTTATAGATACTAAATCCGTAAGACGGAACCCTAAAAATGATAAAAAATAAAATAAAATAAAAAATGGAGCGGTAACCAATCAATAAAGACAACGGGTTACCCAATAAAAAAAGGGGTCAAAATATAAGAGTAAAATAGGCAGAAAAAAATCGAACAAATGGGGTTGAAATCTGCTAATCGACCCGATCCGCCTACACAGCTCGCGGGTCGCAAAAGAAGGGGGCGTGCCACGCACCGCTAAGATCGACGCATTAATGAGATGTTTCTCATTTTGCTTCGATGCCCCTGCATTTTCAAGTTTTGTTGTCAAAATTTTTCTTTTTCTCATGTCTTGCAATTTCATCCTCTATCAGCTTCGTTAGCCATCCGTTATCCTCATTTGCATTGGGATGCTTGACGGACCCGAACGAACTTTAATGAAATGTTATGTGACTAATTTTAAAGGCAAAAGTAATACATTTAAAGGCAAAAGGGAGACCTTTTAAGGTCAAAAGTGACTTTGTTATGTGATAAAAAGAAGATAATTTTCATGAAATTGCAAATTAACCATTTTAAGTGTTAAGGCCAAAAGTGACACTATTAATGCAGAAAAGTGACGTCTGTACTCTTAAAAAGTAACACTTTAAAACTACCCGTGACGATTTTCATTTATAAGACAAAGTGACATTTTTAGGCCAAAAGTGACATTTAATACTAAACGTGACACTTTTAATGTTATAAAGTGGTACTTTCACCGTTTTACGTCAAAAAGTGGTGGTTTACATTTGTAATGTAAAGTGTACTTTCAAAGCAAAAGTGACATATTTAAGACCAAAATTAACACATTTAATGCTAAAAGTAACATTTTTTAAAAGAAAAAAAATGATATTTTTTATTAAAAACGCAAAGTGACACATTTTATTCTGAAAAGTGATACTTTTAATATTAAAAAGTGACACTCTTCATTTACATACATGGGGGGTGACGCTGCAATTTTTAAAAGTCAAGGGGTTGTATTTATAAATATTTATAAATATATTTGTAATTCCTAGAAGGAAGCGGCTGCAAGTTTTGTAATAATGTAGATACATATATATCTGTTTAAATGTTTTATTTCATTTGCTAAATAAATATAATAAAAGCATATTTTAGCCAAAAACTATTTTTGAGATCGAAAGGGCGAGTTGGTTGTCTAACAGGCTAACACCTTCCCACCTCGTAACTTAGCCTCCGAACCCTTTTTACAAACTCTGGTTATTTTTAGTTTTTCTTTATTTCTCCTTAAAATAAAGATGACGACTCTGTTACAACATTTTGGATTACAATGAGGCCTGCAACATCTTTTTTTTTTACACTTTTCCGTTTTCTCCTAAACAATGGAAGATGAGAATAAAGAGGGTGATGCATTTTCTGTATCTTGTTTTCCCCTAAACAAGGGAGGATGAGCTACGTTGAAATCCAAAGCACTCATAGTGGACTAAAGCACACTCAATGACCAAGGCGTATTCAACGCGCTTTTGACAACAATCTTTTTGCACTTTTAATTTCATCTTCCCCTAAACAAGGGAGGATGTAATGAAAATAGTGATGTCCTCCCCGAGCCGCGTGTTCCCCTAAAAAAGGGAGCGCGCGATCCGGGGGGATCTCCACCGGGGCACTCACACCCCCATTGGAAGTAAAATAAAATAAAAAAATCTTAATGCAATACATGGGCTCTGTTTTCATCTCGATGCACGATTGCGATGCACAATTAGGAAATAGAATACAAAAATAAATCTCGATGCACAAAATGGATTATCCGTGAAGAAAATATCGATGCATATTTTTGGACTTGCGAGGCACAATTTGGGATTAGTATACAAAAGTAAATTCATAAGCACAATTTTTATTTTCCGATGCACAAACTGAATTATCCATGAAAAAAATTCTGATTCGCAATTTTGGATTTGCGATTCACAATTTTGAATTAGTATACAAAAGTACATTTCAATGCATAAATTTTATTTTTCGATGCACAAACTGGATTTCTAATGCATCTTGCCTAATCTAGTTTCATTAAGAGAATACTCGTTTTTTTATCCCAAAAATATCTTTTACGGATTAAATAAAAGCATAAAGGATTATAGCGGGTGAAATTTGGTTTAGGGGACCGACCGGCCAGTTATCTCTCAAAAACAATCACCTATGCTTTGGAAATAGCGCGTTGGCCCATATTGCCCATGTACATTGGGCCTTTAATTTGATTTGTAAACCCACGTAAAGGTTCTTCCTTGTAATGGTCTGGGCTTTCAAACATTTGCTACCTATCTATTAACTATAATTAAAACAGAAGCCGCTATTGCCACGTGGCGGCTTTCTGTTAAATGTAACAAATTTAAAAAAATTATGTGCTGCCACGTGTCACCGTCTTATAAATTTTAATTTTTTTTTATTTTTACTCATAAAACTTTTATCATATTTGATAACTACATTTTAAAATTTTATCACAAAATTATTGATAACTACAAATATTTACTTTTTGATAACTACATTTTTAAAATTTTATCTATTAATAATAACTAAAACAGAAGCCGCTACTGCCACGTGGCGGCTTTCTGTTAAATGTAAAAAAATTTAAAAAAATTATGTGCTGCCACGTGTCACCGTCTTATAAATTGTAATTTTTTTTTATTTTTACTCATAAAACTTTTATCATATTTGATAACTACATTTTAAAATTTTATCACTAAATTATTGATAACTACAAATATTTACTTTTTGATAACTACATTTTTAAAATTTTATCACTAAATTATTGATAACTACAAATATTTACTGGGAAGACGAGAGAGACTGAATTCGAAGTCCCTAAATCCCTTTTGCTAAATCCCGTCTCCCTCTTCGACCTCTCCCAAGTTCCATCCCTTCCGAACTTCCCTCATTCCCTTTCCCTTAGCCGCTCGTCAGTCGCCTCCTTCAAGGCTCCACTCCAGCCGACAATTCCAAGTTTCCGACCACCGGTATCGACGCTCCACGTTTGATCCACTCCACCTCCTCTTTCCTCCTCTCTATCTCTCTGCTCTTAGTGCTCTACAAAGAGATTTGAATTTCAACACTTGGATTGCAGCCAAAAAAATGCCTAAGGTGAAGACGAACCGTGTCAAATACCCAGAGGGGTGGGAATTAATTGAGCCTACTCTTCGGGAATTACAAGGAAAGATGAGAGAAGCGGAGAACGATCCACATGATGGGAAAAGAAAATGTGAGACCCTGTAGCCTATTTTCAAAATCGCACATCTTAAGAGTCGCTACATCTTTGATCTTTACCATCGCAGGAAAGAAATTTCCAAGGAACTGTTTAAGTTCTGCTTAGATCAAGGCTATGCTGATCGCAATATTATTGCCAAGTGGAAGAAGCCTGGTTATGAACGACTTTGCTGCTTAAGATGCATTCAGCCACGGGATCACAACTTCCAGACAACTTGTGTTTGTAGAGTCCCAAGGCACCTAAGAGAGGAAAAGGTCATCGAGTGTGTGCATTGCGGTTGTAAGGGTTGCGCAAGTGGGGATTGATTGGTTTAATCTTTTTCCGGAGCACTTATTAGATATTGGTAAAGTTCTCTTTTAACTAGGCAAACCCCATGTACTATTACCGGATCTTTGTAAGCTGTGTTGATCATTCCCAGTGTGTTATTACCATGTAGTTTAGGTTTCTTTGGTAGAAAATCAAACTGAATCTTGTGGAGACTTGGCACAAGTGCTGATTGAACAATGGATATTTTGAAGTCGAATCTTTGAAATTGTGTGAATCCTCAATTCAGTTGTAATGTGTCACTGATTCTTGTATGTTGGTGAAGTTAGATGGGAAAAAAGTGTCCCTGCTAAACCTTTTCATAGAAATTTCACTTGTAAAGGACTTCTAAGTTAGAAATTACAATGAAGCTTATCATATTATTCATCTAGATTGTGGATGTAGTGAGTGATAGTCTTCTTTACATCATTCCTACTCTCACACAAAAACTTAAGGCGGTTAAAATATTTCTTGATTTTTTTGGCTTTCTTACTTTTTCGGTTGATGTGGGACAAGATTGAAGGAGTTTATTCTTAAATTTGATTATTTTAATTTCAAATTTGTAATTAATAGGGTATTTTTTTTATATTTAGAAGTAGATTTAGATCCCTAATTGATGAATTCAAAAATATTTTTATCAGTAAAAATTTGAAATCAAATGTGATAAAATTTTATCCTAAACTAACGGTATAAAATCAAATAAATAAATAAAAAATTATCACCAAATGAATAAAATCTATCTGCAAAAAACTTCGAATAATTTTTTATTTGTAAACCTTTTATCAGTAACTTTTTATAAGTGGGTGACACGTGGAAAAATAAAATTCTTTAAAAAAATTCTCATTTCACAGGAAGCCGCCATGTGATAGCTGCCACAATTCATTTTTGAAATGGTAAAAGTTTTTTCTTTTTTCAAAATCGATTAGTTTAAGATAAAAATTCTAATTCTAATTAGATATGATAAAATTCCTAAAACTAATTTGATATGATAAAACATATTTAGGATATAGTTTTACGAGAAAATTTATGATAGAGATTTAGGATTTTGGTATATTTTTTTTCAAATATCGCTTAATTAAACTAGATTTTATCCTATATAATTTATACAAGTTTAATTTGAATAAAACTCTTCTATTTCCATCTTTTTTTATTTTCATAATTTTTAATTTATACAAACTATCCACGGGATAATTCTATATTATTTGTTATTCTACTAATCTATATTTATTAATTATTAATTACTAATATATTAATTATCTATCAACTATTATTGAAATAGAAGTCGTTGTTGCTTCAAGACGACTTTTTGTTGTACGCTTAAAGTTTTAAAAGAATTATATGCTTCCACGTGTCACCTTCTATACAAGTTTATAATATTTTTTCCTATCAAAAATTAAAACCGGATAAATTTTAAAATCGGTGCCTCCTTTATATATGGTAAAAGTTTTTTTCTTTTTTTTTTTACCATTTTTTGTTGCCAAAATCGGTTAATACCGGATATATTTTATAACATTTGATTTAAACATGTTTCACTTTATTAGAACTCCAATTTTACGTCAATTTTTTTTGAGGATGTATTTTATCAATTCTCATAGATTTTAATCTTTCAATTACATGACTATATGATCAATTTTGAATATTTACCTTATTTTTTGTTTTTTTTCTTCAAATTATTCTAATTAAAAAATTAATTATTTATTACAAGTTTAGAAAATCATTTTATTTTAAAAGAGTTTTGCAAATAAAACAAAAATTATTAAAACCATGCATATGGTACTAAATATATCTATATAATTTTTTTTCTACCAAAAATTAAAATCTAATAGATTTTAAAACCGGTAACTCCTTTATACATAGTAAAAGCTTTTTTGAAAACCATTTTTTGTTGTCAAAATCAGTTAATATCAGATAGATTTTATCACATTTGATTTTAACACGTTTCATTTGATTAGTACTCCAAATTTTCATGGTAAAAGTTTTTTATTTGCGGATAGATTTTATCACACATTTGATTTTAACGTGTTTGAACCCGATAGATTTTATCACATTTGATTTAGACAAGTTTAATTTGATTAGGACTCCTCAATTCTCATGGTAGAAGTTTTTTAATTTTTATTATTTTACCAAAATTTGGTCAATTTAAAATAGATTTTATCCAATTTGATTAAACTTTTTCCACCAACACCACAAACAACCATTACGAAATAGCTTGCAAATTAAATTTACAAAATTCACATGGATTTTCGGTTTGATGATTCAATGTGATCTCACTTTTTTTTGATTTATTAATTATGTGGACATCTTGTTGTTGTTGGTTCATTCAAATAGCTTATAAATTCTATCTACAAAATTAAGTTTCATAAACAATACTAAGTCAACCGTGCATCGCACGGGTAATAACCTAGTAAGAGTTAATAAATCTAAATTTTGGGACAACAGGGTTGAAATAATCACCGGTTTTTGTAGGCCCCAATTTCTTGTACATTGTTGCTTCGACTCATCAATTTCATTTAGAGGGTCAACATAAATCCCTTCAAGCGAAATTACAATAAAAATAAAGCAAAAACTTTTGTAGGATGATCTTATAGATACTAAATCCGTAAGACGGAACCCTAAAAATGATTAAAAAAAAAAAGGCTGATGGAGCGGTAACCAATCAATAGAGACAACGGGTTACCCAATAAAAAAAGGGGTTAAAATATAACATTAAAATAGGCAGAAAAAAATCGAACAAATGGGGTTGAAATATGCTAATCGACCTGATCCGCCTACAAAAGGAGGGGCGTGCCACGCTCGTCACCGCTCGACAACGCATTAATGAGATGTTTCTCATTTTGCTTCGATACCCCTGCATTTTCAAGTTTTGTTGTCAAAATTTTTCTTTTTCTCATGTCTTGCAATTTCATCCTCTATCAGCTTTGTTAGCCATCCGTTATCCTCATTTGCATTGGGATGCTTGACGGACCCGAACGAACTTTAAAGAAATGTTATGTGACTAATTTTAAAGGCAAAAGTAATACATTTAAAGGCAAAAGGGAGACCTTTTCAGGTCAAAAGTGACTTTGTTATGTGATAAAAAGAAGATAATTTTCATGAAATTGCAAATTAACCATTTTAAGTTTTAAGGCCAAAAGTGACACTATTAATGCTGAAAAGTGACATCTCTACTCTTAAAAAGTAACACTTTAAAACTACCCGTGACGATTTTCATTTATAAGACAAAGTGACATTTTTAGGCCAAAAGTGACACATTTAATACTAAACGTGATACTTTTAATGTTATAAAGTGACACTTTCACCGTTTTACGTCAAAAAGTGGTGGTTTACATTTGTAATGTAAAGTGTACTTTCAAAGCAAAAGTGACATATTTAAGACCAAAATTAACACATTTAATGCGGAAAAGTAGCATTTTTTAAAAGAAAAAAAAATGATATTTTTTAATAAAAACGCAAAGTGACACATTTTATTCTGAAAAGTGATACTTTTAATATTAAAAAGTGACACTCTTCATTTACATACATGGGGGTGACGATGCAATTTTTAAAAGTCAAGGGGTTGTATTTATAAATATTTATAAATATATTTGTAATTCCTAGAAGGAAGCGGCTGCAAGTTTTGTAATAATGTAGATACAGATATATCTGTTTAAATGCTTTATTTTATTTGCTAAATAAATATAATAAAAGCATATTTTAGCCAAAAACTATTTTTGAGACCGAAAGGGCGAGTTGGGTGTCTAACAGGCTAACACCTTCCCACCTCGTAACTTAGCCTCCGAACCCTTTTTACAAACTCTGGTTAATTTTAGTTTTTCTTTATTTCTCCTTAAAATAAAGATGACAACTCTGTTACAACATTTTGGATTACAGTGAGGCCTGCAACATCTTTTTTTTTTTTTACACTTTTCCGTTTTCTCCTAAACAAAGGAAGATGAGAATAAAGAGGGTGATGCACTTTCTGTATCTTGTTTTCCCCTAAACATGGGAGGATGAACTACATTGAAATCCAAAGCACTCATAGTGGACTAAAGCACACTCAATGACCAAGGCGTATTCAACGCGCTTTTGACAACAATCTTTTTGCACTTTTAATTTCATCATCCCCTAAACAAGGGAGGATGTAATGAAAATAGTGATGTCCTCCTTGAGCCGCGTGTTCCCCTAAAAAAGGGAGCGCGCGATCCGGGGGGATCTCCACCGGGGCACTCACACCCCCATTGGAAGTAAAATAAAATAAAAAAATCTTAATGCAATACATGGGCTCTGTTTTCATCTCGATGAACGATTGCGATGCACAATTAGGAAATAGAATACAAAAATAAATCTCGATGCACAAAATGGATTTTCCGTGAAGAAAATATCGATGCATATTTTTGGACTTGCGAGGCACAATTTGGGATTAGTATACAAAAGTAAATTCATAAGCACAATTTTTATTTTCCGATGCACAAACTGAATTATCCATGAAAAAAATTCTGATTCGCAATTATGGATTTGCGATTCACAATTTTGAATTAGTATACAAAAGTACATTTCAATGCACAAATTTTATTTTTCGATGCACAAACTGGATTTCTAATGCATCATGCCTAATCTAGTTTCATTAAGAGAATACTCGTTTTTTTATCCCAAAAATATCTTTTACGGATTAAATAAAAACATAAAGAATTATAGCGGGTGAAATTTGGTTTAGGGAACCGACCGGCCAGTTATCTCTCAAAAACAATCACCTATGCTTTGGAAATAGCGCGTTGGCCCATATTGCCCATGTACATTGGGCCTTTAATTTGAGTTGTAAACTCACGTAAAGGTTCTTCCTTGTAATGGTCTGGGCTTTCAAACATTTGCTACCTATAAGATTTAATAAATCTAAATTTAGGGACAACAGGGTTGAAATAATCACCGGTTTTTGTAGGCCCCAATTTCTTGTACATTGTTGCTTCGACTCATCAATTTCATTTAGAGGGTCAACATAAAACCCTTCAAGCGAAATTACAATAAAAATAAAGCAAAAACTTTTGTAGGATGATCTTATAGATACTAAATCCGTAAGACGGAACCCTAAAAATGATTTAAAAAAAAAAAAAAAAGAAGGTTGATGGAGCGGTAACCAATCAATAAAGACAACGGGTTACCCAATAAAAAAAGGGGTTAAAATATAAGAGTAAAATAGGCAGAAAAAAATCGAACAAATGGGGTTGAAATCTGCTAATCGACCCGATCCGCCTACACAGCTCGCGGGTCGCAAAAGAAGGGGGCGTGCCACGCGTCAGCTCGCTAAGACTGACAGCGCATTAATGAGATATTTCTCATTTTGCTTCGATGCCCCTGCATTTTCAAGTTTTGTTGTCAAAATTTTTCTTTTTCTCATGTCTTGCAATTTCATCCTCTATTAGCTTTGTTAGCCATCCGTTATCCTCATTTGCATTACGATGCTTGACGGACCCGAACGAACTTTAATGAAATGTTATGTGACTAATTTTAAAGGCAAAAGTAATACATTTAAAGGCAAAAGGGAGACCTTTTAAGGTCAAAAGTGACTTTGTTATGTGATAAAAAGAAGATAATTTTCATGAAATTGCAAATTAACCATTTTAAGTTTTAAGGCCAAAAGTGACACTATTAATGCTGAAAAGTGACATCTGTACTCTTAAAAAGTAACACTTTAAAACTACCCGTGACGATTTTCATTTATAAGACAAAGTGACATTTTTAGGCCAAAAGTGACACATTTAATACTAAACGTGACACTTTTAATGTTATAAAGTGGCACTTTCACCGTTTTACGTCAAAAAGTGGTGGTTTACATTTGTAATGTAAAGTGTACTTTCAAAGCAAAAGTGACATATTTAAGACCAAAATTAACACATTTAATGCTAAAAAGTAACATTTTTTAAAAGAAAAAAAATGATATTTTTTATTAAAAACGCAAAGTGACACATTTTATTCTGAAAAGTGATACTTTTAATATTAAAAAGTGACACTCTTCATTTACATACATGGGGGGTGACGCTGCAATTTTTAAAAGTCAAGGGGTTGTATTTATAAATATTTATAAATATATTTGTAATTCCTAGAAGGAAGCGGCTGCAAGTTTTGTAATAATGTAGATACATATATATCTGTTTAAATGTTTTATTTCATTTGCTAGATAAATATAATAAAAGCATATTTTAGCCAAAAACTATTTTTGAGATCGAAAGGGCGAGTTGGTTGTCTAACAGGCTAACACCTTCCCACCTCGTAACTTAGCCTCCGAACCCTTTTTTACAAACTCTGGTTATTTTTAGTTTTTCTTTATTTCTCCTTAAAATAAAGATGACGACTCTGTTACAACATTTTGGATTACAATGAGGCCTGCAACATCTTTTTTTTTTACACTTTTCCGTTTTCTCCTAAACAATGGAAGATGAGAATAAAGAGGGTGATGCATTTTCTGTATCTTGTTTTCCCCTAAACAAGGGAGGATGAGCTACGTTGAAATCCAAAGCACTCATAGTGGACTAAAGCACACTCAATGACCAAGGCGTATTCAACGCGCTTTTGACAACAATCTTTTTGCACTTTTAATTTCATCTTCCCCTAAACAAGGGAGGATGTAATGAAAATAGTGATGTCCTCCCCGAGCCGCGTGTTCCCCTAAAAAAGGGAGCGCGCGATCCGGGGGGATCTCCACCGGGGCACTCACACCCCCATTGGAAGTAAAATAAAATAAAAAATCTTAATGCAATACATGGGCTCTGTTTTCATCTCGATGCACGATTGCGATGCACAATTAGGAAATAGAATACAAAAATAAATCTCGATGCACAAAATGGATTATCCGTGAAGAAAATATCGATGCATATTTTTGGACTTGCGAGGCACAATTTGGGATTAGTATACAAAAGTAAATTCATAAGCACAATTTTTATTTTCCGATGCACAAACTGAATTATCCATGAAAAAAATTCTGATTCGCAATTTTGGATTTGCGATTCACAATTTTGAATTAGTATACAAAAGTACATTTCAATGCATAAATTTTATTTTTCGATGCACAAACTGGATTTCTAATGCATCTTGCCTAATCTAGTTTCATTAAGAGAATACTCGTTTTTTTATCCCAAAAATATCTTTTACGGATTAAATAAAAGCATAAAGGATTATAGCGGGTGAAATTTGGTTTAGGGGACCGACCGGCCAGTTATCTCTCAAAAACAATCACCTATGCTTTGGAAATAGCGCGTTGGCCCATATTGCCCATGTACATTGGGCCTTTAATTTGATTTGTAAACCCACGTAAAGGTTCTTCCTTGTAATGGTCTGGGCTTTCAAACATTTGCTACCTATCTATTAACTATAATTAAAACGTATTGCCACGTGGCGGCGTTAAATGTAACAAATTTAAAAAATTATGTCGCCACGTGTCACCGTCTTATAAATTTTAATTTTTTTATTTTTACTCATAAAACTTTTATCATATTTGATAACTACATTTTAAAATTTTATCACAAAATTATTGATAACTACAAATATTTACTTTTGATAACTACATTTTAAAATTTTATCTATTAATAATAACTAAAACAGAAGCCGCTACTGCCACGTGGCGGCTTTCTGTTAAATGTAAAAAAATTTAAAAAAATTATGTGCTGCCACGTGTCACCGTCTTATAAATTGTAATTTTTTTTTATTTTTACTCATAAAACTTTTATCATATTTGATAACTACATTTTAAAATTTTATCACTAAATTATTGATAACTACAAATATTTACTTTTTGATAACTACATTTTTAAAATTTTATCACTAAATTATTGATAACTACAAATATTTACTTGGGAAGAGAGACGAATTCGAAGTCCCTAAATCCCTTTGCTAAATCCCGTCTCCTCTTCGACCTCTCCCAAGTTCCATCCCTTCCGAACTTCCCTCATTCCCTTTCCCTTAGCTCGTCGATCGCCTCCTTCAAGGCTCCACTCCCAATTCCAAGTTTCCGACCACCCAAGACAGTATCGACGCTCCATTGATCCACTCCACCTCCTCTTTCCTCCTCTCTATCTCTATCGCTCTTAGTGCTCTACAAAGAGATTTGAATTTCAACACTTGGATTGCAGCCAAAAAATGCCTAATGCCTAAGGTGAAGACGAACCGTGTCAAATACCCGGAGGGGTGGGAATTAATTGAGCCTACTCTTCGGGAATTACAAGGAAAGATGAGAGAAGCGGAGAACGATCCACATGATGGGAAAAGAAAATGTGAGACCCTGTAGCCTATTTTCAAAATCGCACATCTTAAGAGTCGCTACATCTTTGATCTTTACCATCGCAGGAAAGAAATTTCCAAGGAACTGTTTAAGTTCTGCTTAGATCAAGGCTATGCTGATCGCAATATTATTGCCAAGTGGAAGAAGCCTGGTTATGAACGACTTTGCTGCTTAAGATGCATTCACCACGGGATCACAACTTCCGCACAACTTGTGTTTGTAGAGTCCCAAGGCACCTAAGAGAGGAAAAGGTCATCGAGTGTGTGCATTGCGGTTGTAAGGGTTGCGCAAGTGGGGATTGATTGGTTTAATCTTTTTCCGGAGCACTTATTAGATATTGGTAAAGTTCTCTTTTAACTAGGCAAACCCCCATGTACTATTACCAGATCTTTGTAAACTGTGTTGATCATTCCCAGTGTGTTATTACCATGTAGTTTAGGTTTCTTTGGTAGAAAATCAAACTGAATCTTGTGGAGACTTGGCACAAGTGCTGATTGAACAATGGATATTTTGAAGTCGAATCTTTGAAATTGTGTGAATCCTCAATTCAGTTGTAATGTGTCACTGATTCTTGTATGTTGGTGAAGTTAGATGGGAAAAAAGTGTCCCTGCTAAACCTTTTCATAGAAATTTCACTTGTAAAGGACTTCTAAGTTAGAAATTACAATGAAGCTTATCATATTATTCATCTAGATTGTGGATGTAGTGAGTGATAGTCTTCTTTACATCATTCCTACTCTCACACAAAAACTTAAGGCGGTTAAAATATTTCTTGATTTTTTTGGCTTTCTTACTTTTTCGGTTGATGTGGGACAAGATTGAAGGAGTTTATTCTTAAATTTGATTATTTTAATTTCAAATTTGTAATTAATAGGGTATTTTTTTTATATTTAGAAGTAGATTTAGATCCCTAATTGATGAATTCAAAAATATTTTTATCAGTAAAAATTTGAAATCAAATGTGATAAAATTTTATCCTAAACTAACGGTATAAAATCAAATAAATAAATAAAAAATTATCACCAAATGAATAAAATCTATCTGCAAAAAACTTCGAATAATTTTTTATTTGTAAACCTTTTATCAGTAACTTTTTATAAGTGGGTGACACGTGGAAAAATAAAATTCTTTAAAAAAATTCTCATTTCACAGGAAGCCGCCATGTGATAGCTGCCACAATTCATTTTTGAAATGGTAAAAGTTTTTTCTTTTTTCAAAATCGATTAGTTTAAGATAAAAATTCTAATTCTAATTAGATATGATAAAATTCCTAAAACTAATTTGATATGATAAAACATATTTAGGATATAGTTTTACGAGAAAATTTATGATAGAGATTTAGGATTTTGGTATATTTTTTTTCAAATATCGCTTAATTAAACTAGATTTTATCCTATATAATTTATACAAGTTTAATTTGAATAAAACTCTTCTATTTCCATCTTTTTTTATTTTCATAATTTTTAATTTATACAAACTATCCACGGGATAATTCTATATTATTTGTTATTCTACTAATCTATATTTATTAATTATTAATTACTAATATATTAATTATCTATCAACTATTATTGAAATAGAAGTCGTTGTTGCTTCAAGACGACTTTTTGTTGTACGCTTAAAGTTTTAAAAGAATTATATGCTTCCACGTGTCACCTTCTATACAAGTTTATAATATTTTTTCCTATCAAAAATTAAAACCGGATAAATTTTAAAATCGGTGCCTCCTTTATATATGGTAAAAGTTTTTTTCTTTTTTTTTTTACCATTTTTTGTTGCCAAAATCGGTTAATACCGGATATATTTTATAACATTTGATTTAAACATGTTTCACTTTATTAGAACTCCAATTTTACGTAATTTTTTTGAGGATATATTTTATCAATTCTCATAGATTTTAATCTTTCAATTACATGACTATATGATCAATTTTGAATATTTACCTTATTTTTTGTTTTTTTCTTCAAATTATTCTAATTAAAAATTAATTATTTATTACAAGTTTAGAAAATCATTTTATTTTAAAAGAGTTTTGCAAATAAAACAAAAATTATTAAAACCATGCATATGGTACTAAATATATCTATATAATTTTTTTCTACAAAAATTAAAATCTAATAGATTTTAAAACCCAGTAACTCCTTTATACATAGTAAAAGCTTTTTTTAAAACCATTTTTTGTTGTCAAAATCAGTTAATATCAGATAGATTTTATCACATTTGATTTTAACACGTTTCATTTGATTAGTACTCCAAATTTTCATGGTAAAAGTTTTTTATTTGCGGATAGATTTTATCACACATTTGATTTTAACGTGTTTGAACCCGATAGATTTTATCACATTTGATTTAGACAAGTTTAATTTGATTAGGACTCCTCAATTCTCATGGTAGAAGTTTTTTAATTTTTATTATTTTACCAAAATTTGGTCAATTTAAAATAGATTTTATCCAATTTGATTAAACTTTTTCCACCAACACCACAAACAACCATTACGAAATAGCTTGCAAATTAAATTTACAAAATTCACATGGATTTTCGGTTTGATGATTCAATGTGATCTCACTTTTTTTTGATTTATTAATTATGTGGACATCTTGTTGTTGTTGGTTCATTCAAATAGCTTATAAATTCTATCTACAAAATTAAGTTTCATAAACAATACTAAGTCAACCGTGCATCGCACGGGTAATAACCTAGTAAGAGTTAATAAATCTAAATTTTGGGACAACAGGGTTGAAATAATCACCGGTTTTTGTAGGCCCCAATTTCTTGTACATTGTTGCTTCGACTCATCAATTTCATTTAGAGGGTCAACATAAATCCCTTCAAGCGAAATTACAATAAAAATAAAGCAAAAACTTTTGTAGGATGATCTTATAGATACTAAATCCGTAAGACGGAACCCTAAAAATGATTAAAAAAAAAAAGGCTGATGGAGCGGTAACCAATCAATAGAGACAACGGGTTACCCAATAAAAAAAGGGGTTAAAATATAACATTAAAATAGGCAGAAAAAAATCGAACAAATGGGGTTGAAATATGCTAATCGACCTGATCCGCCTACACAGCTCGCGGGTCGCAAAAGGAGGGGGCGTGCCACGCGTCAGCTCGCTAAGACTGACAGCGCATTAATGAGATGTTTCTCATTTTGCTTCGATACCCCTGCATTTTCAAGTTTTGTTGTCAAAATTTTTCTTTTTCTCATGTCTTGCAATTTCATCCTCTATCAGCTTTGTTAGCCATCCGTTATCCTCATTTGCATTGGGATGCTTGACGGACCCGAACGAACTTTAAAGAAATGTTATGTGACTAATTTTAAAGGCAAAAGTAATACATTTAAAGGCAAAAGGGAGACCTTTTCAGGTCAAAAGTGACTTTGTTATGTGATAAAAAGAAGATAATTTTCATGAAATTGCAAATTAACCATTTTAAGTTTTAAGGCCAAAAGTGACACTATTAATGCTGAAAAGTGACATCTGAACTCTTAAAAAGTAACACTTTAAAACTACCCGTGACGATTTTCATTTATAAGACAAAGTGACATTTTTAGGTCAAAAGTGACACATTTAATACTAAACGTGACACTTTTAATGTTATAAAGTGACACTTTCACCGTTTTACGTCAAAAAGTGGTGGTTTACATTTGTAATGTAAAGCGTACTTTCAAAGCAAAAGCGACATATTTAAGACCAAAATTAACACATTTAATGCTAAAAAGTAACATTTTTTAAAAGAAAAAAAATGATATTTTTTATTAAAAACGCAAAGTGACACATTTTATTCTGAAAAGTGATACTTTTAATATTAAAAAGTGACACTATGCATTTACATACATGGGGGTTGACGCTGCAACTTTTAAAAGTCAAGGGTTGTATTTATAAATATTTATAAATATATTTGTAATTCCTAGAAGGAAGCGGCTGCAAGTTTTGTAATAATGTAGATACAGATATATCTGTTTAAATGCTTTATTTTATTTGCTAAATAAATATAATAAAAGCATATTTTAGCCAAAAACTATTTTTGAGACCGAAAGGGCGAGTTGGGTGTCTAACAGGCTAACACCTTCCCACCTCGTAACTTAGCCTCCGAACCCTTTTTACAAACTCTGGTTAATTTTAGTTTTTCTTTATTTCTCCTTAAAATAAAGATGACAACTCTGTTACAACATTTTGGATTACAGTGAGGCCTGCAACATCCTTTTTTTTTTACACTTTTCCGTTTTCTCCTAAACAAGGGAAGATGAGAATAAAGAGGGTGATGCACTTTCTGTATCTTGTTTTCCCCTAAACAAGGGAGGATGAACTACGTTGAAATCCAAAGCACTCATAGTGGACTAAAGCACACTCAATGACCAAGGCGTATTCAACGCGCTTTTGACAACAATCTTTTTGCACTTTTAATTTCATCTTCCCCTAAACAAGGGAGGATGTAATGAAAATAGTGATGTCCTCCCCGAGCCGCGTGTTCCCCTAAAAAAGGGAGCGCGCGATCCGGGGGGATCTCCACCGGGGCACTCACACCCCCATTGGAAGTAAAATAAAATAAAAAAATCTTAATGCAATACATGGGCTCTGTTTTCATCTCGATGCACGATTGCGATGCACAATTAGGAAATAGAATACAAAAATAAATCTCGATGCACAAAATGGATTATCCGTGAAGAAAATATCGATGCATATTTTTGGACTTGCGAGGCACAATTTGGGATTAGTATACAAAAGTAAATTCATAAGCACAATTTTTATTTTCCGATGCACAAACTGAATTATCCATGAAAAAACTTTTGATTAGCAATTTTGGATTTGCGATTCACAATTTTGAATTAGTATACAAAAGTACATTTCAATGCACAAATTTTATTTTTCGATGCACAAACTGGATTTCTAATGCATCATGCCTAATCTAGTTTCATTAAGAGAATACTCGTTTTTTTATCCCAAAAATATCTTTTACGGATTAAATAAAAACATAAAGGATTATAGCGGGTGAAATTTGGTTTAGGGGACCGACCGGCCAGTTATCTCTCAAAAACAATCACCTATGCTTTGGAAATAGCGCGTTGGCCCATATTGCCCATGTACATTGGGCCTTTAATTTGAGTTGTAAACTCACGTAAAGGTTCTTCCTTGTAATGGTCTGGGCTTTCAAACATTTGCTACCTATAAGAGTTAATAAATCTAAATTTAGGGACAACAGGGTTGAAATAATCACCGGTTTTTGTAGGCCCCAATTTCTTGTACATTGTTGCTTCGACTCATCAATTTCATTTAGAGGGTCAACATAAATCCCTTCAAGCGAAATTACAATAAAAATAAAGCAAAAACTTTTGTAGGATGATCTTATAGATACTAAATCCGTAAGACGGAACCCTAAAAATGATTTAAAAAAAAAAGAAGGCTGATGGAGCGGTAACCAATCAATAAAGACAACGGGTTACCCAATAAAAAAAGGGGTTAAAATATAAGAGTAAAATAGGCAGAAAAAAATCGAACAAATGGGGTTGAAATCTGCTAATCGACCCGATCCGCCTACACGCCGCTGGTCGCAAAGGGCGTGCCACGCATCGCTAAGATCGACAATAAGATTAATGAGATGTTTCTCATTTTGCTTCGATGCCCTGCATTTTCAAGTTTTGTTGTCAAAATTTTTCTTTTTCTCATGTCTTGCAATTTCATCCTCTATCGCTTTGTTAGCCATCCGTTATCCTCATTTGCATTGGGATGCTTGACAGACCCGAACGAACTTTAATGAAATGTTATGTGACTAATTTTAAAGGCAAAAGTAATACATTTAAAGGCAAAAGGGAGACCTTTTAAGGTCAAAAGTGACTTTGTTATGTGATAAAAAGAAGATAATTTTCATGAAATTGCAAATTAACCATTTTAAATTTTAAGGCCAAAAGTGACACTATTAATGCTGAAAAGTGACATCTGTACTCTTAAAAAGTAACACTTTAAAACTACCCGTGACGATTTTCATTTATAAGACAAAGTGACATTTTTAGGTCAAAAGTGACACATTTAATACTAAACGTGACACTTTTAATGTTATAAAGTGGCACTTTCACCGTTTTACGTCAAAAAAGTTGTGGTTTACATTTGTAATGTAAAGTGTACTTTCAAAGCAAAAGTGACATATTTAAGACCAAAATTAACACATTTAATCCTAAAAAGTAACATTTTTTAACAGAAAAAAAATGATATTTTTTATTAAAAACACAAAGTGACACACTTTATTCTGAAAAGTGATACTTTTAATATTAAAAAGTGACACTCTTCATTTACATACATGGGGGGTGACGCTGCAATTTTTAAAAGTCAAGGGGTTGTATTTATAAATATTTATAAATATATTTGTAATTTCTAGAAGGAAGCGGCTGCAAGTTTTGTAATAATGTAGATACAGATATATCTGTTTAAATGATTTATTTCATTTGCTAAATAAATATAATAAAAACATATGTTAGCCAAAAACTATTTTTGAGACCGAAAGGGCGAGTTGGGTGTCTAACAGGCTAACACCTTCCCACCTCGTAACTTAGCTTCCGAACCCTTTTTACAAACTCTGGTTATTTTTAGTTTTTCTTTATTTCCCTTTAAAATAAAGATGACGACTCTGTTACAACATTTTGGATTACAGTGAGGCCTGCAACATCCTTTTTTTTTTACACTTTTCCGTTTTCTCCTAAATAAGGGAAGATGAGAATAAAAAGGGTGATGCACTTTCTGTATCTTGTTTTCCCCTAAACAAGGGAGGATGAGCTACGTTGAAATCCAAAGCACTCATAGTGGACTAAAGCATACTCAATTACCAAGGCGTATTCAACGCGCTTTTGACAACAATCTTTTTGCACTTTTAATTTCATCTTCCCCTAAACAAGGGAGGATGTAATGAAAATAGTGATATCCTCCCGAGCGTGTTCCCCTAAAAAGGGAGCGCGATCGAGGATCTCCACCGGGCACTCACACCCCATTGGAAGTAAAATAAAAAAAAAAATCTTAATGCAATACATGGGCTCTGTTTTCATCTCGATGCACGATTGCGATGCACAATTAGGAAATAGAATACAAAAATAAATCTCGATGCACAAAATGGATTATCCGTGAAGAAAATATCGATGCATATTTTTCGACTTGCGAGGCACAATTTGGAATTAGTATACAAAAGTAAATTCATAAGCACAATTTTTATTTTCCGATGCACAAACTGAATTACCCATGAAAAAAATTCGGATTCGCAATTTTGGATTTGCGACTCACAATTTTGAATTAGTATACAAAAGTACATTTCAATGCACAAATTTTATTTTTCGATGCACCCGGATTTCTAATGCATCATGCCTAATCTAGTTTCATTAAGAGAATACTGCGTTTTTATCCCAAAAATATCTTTTACGGATTAAATAAAAACATAAAGGATTATAAGCGGGTGAAATTTGGTTTAGGGGGCCGACTCGGCCGTTATCTCTCAAAAACAATCACCTATGCCTTTGGAAATAGCGCGTTGGCCCATATTGCCCATGTACATTGGGCCTTTAATTTGAGTTGTAAACTCACGTAAAGGTTCTTCCTTGTAATGGTCTGGGCTTTCAAACATTTGCTACCTATAAGAGTTAATAAATCTAAATTTAGGGACAACATGGTTGAAATAATCACCGGTTTTTGTAGGCCCCAATTTCTTGTACATTGTTGCTTCGACTCATCAATTTCATTTAGAGGGTCAACATAAATCCTTCAAGCGAAATTACAATAAAAATAAAGCAAAAACTTTTTGTAGGATGATCTTATAGATACTAAATCAGTAAGACGGAACCCAAAAATGATAAAAGAAAGGCGATGGAGGCGGTAACCAATCAATAAAGACAACGGGTTACCCAATAAAAAAAGGTCAAAATATAAGAGTAAAATAGGCGAAAAAAAATCAAACAAATGGGGTTGAAATCTACTGTCGACTGATCCGCCTACGGCTCGCAAAAGGAGGCGTCTTACGCGTCGGCTTCGCTAAGGCGGGCCGGCGCATTAATGAGATGTTTCTCATTTTGCTTCGATGCTTGCATTTTCAAGTTTTCTTTGTCAAAAGTTTTTTTTCTCATGTCTTGCAATTTCATCCTCTATCGACTCAGTTAGCCATCAGTTATCCTCATTTGCATTGGGATGCTTGGGACCGAGCGAACTTTAATGAAATGTTATGTGACTAATTTTAAAGGCAAAAGTAATACATTTAAAGGCAAAAGGGAGACCTTTTAAGGTCAAAAGTGACTTTGTTATGTGATAAAAAGAAGATAATTTTCATGAAATTGCAAATTAACCATTTTAAGTTTTAAGGCCAAAAGTGACACTATTAATGCTGAAAAGTAACATCTGTACTCTTATAAAGTAACACTTTAAAACTACCCGTGACGATTTTCATTTATAAGACAAAGTGACATTTTTAGGCCAAAAATGACACATTTAATAGTAAACGTGACACTTTTAATGTTATAAAGTGGCACTTTCACCGATTTACGTCAAAAAGTGGTGGTTTACATTTGTAATGTAAAGTGTACTTTCAAAGCAAAAGTGACATATTTAAGACCAAAATTAACACATTTAATCCTAAAAGGTAACATTTTTTAAAAGAAAAAAAATGATATTTTTTATTAAAAACGCAAAGTGACACACTTTATTCTAAAAAGTGATACTTTTAATATTAAAAAGTGACACTCTTCATTTACATACATGGGGGGTGACGCTGCAATTTTTAAAAGTCAAGGGGTTGTATTGAGATTACTGAATCTTGATCCATTTAATATGGATAGATCTATCTTATAGGAGACGTACTCTAGACATGAATATATATATATCTTCATTGTAAAGCATCAATGTGGAGTATTTAAAAACTATTTGTTTTCTTGCCATTAACTATTAATAATGCATATTAATAATCAATATGATAAAGAATATTGATATTAGTATATACAACCTCTTCTATTGACAACTAGTTTTACACCCGTGCGTTAAACACACAGACAAAAAACTTTTTTAATTAAATAATATTCAAGTAAAATTAAGAAACAAATCAAATTCGAAAGAATAAAATAAGAAAAGTAATGTTGGAGACAAGTAATTTAAAAAATACATCATTTTATTGAAAATAGCATGGATTTTGAAAAATTTCCTTGTACACAACATTTGTTGTTTTATTTGTTGGATTTCCATCTTCATCAGATATTAATATCTTCAAGCCAGAACGGTTTGTTACCCTATAAATTGCGACATACGACTGGCCATGGCTGAACACCGGCTTCTTCAAGAAGATTCCTACATGCGAAAGTGATTGACCTTGACTTTTGTTAATTGTCATGACATATGATACTACTAATGGAAATTGTCTTCTCTGGAACTTGAAAGACAACCTCACATCTGATGGGGACAATGACATTCTTGGAATAAACACTTTGTCTCCAACATTGCTTCCATTCATAATTTTTGCTTCAACAACGTGATTCCTAAGCTTGGTGATGATTAGCCTTGTTCCATTACACAACCCAGCAGCATGGTCAATGTTTCTCAACAACATCACCGGAACACCAATCTTAAGTGTTAATTCATGGCTAGGCAATCCTGAACACTTTATATTATTCAAAAACTCTGTAGAATGAATGTCTTCAAGCAAACTTGTGTTGTTCTCTACCCTACACATAGAATCTGAACTCAAATATGTTCTTCCGTCTAAGTGATTGTTAAAAATCATGTACTCATTTATGGTGTCAACAACATCAAGCGTTGGGGCAAGTATAACTCTTCCTTGCAAATATGACACATCATCAAAAGACTCCAAAAATGATGGATATGTACTTTTAACTATTGACTGGGTCAAATTATCTGATACATTAACCAAAAGATCATTTGGAATTTCTATTGCTGCAACACCATCATTTTCACCACCATATGTACCGTCTCCAACACTTAAAATCCACTTAGAAAATGCCTTCAACTCGAGACCGCTTTTGTCGTTGGCAAGAGCTTGTAGTCTCATGTTTTTTGTAAGTCTTAAAACTTTGCAATGTGTCCATAAATAAGAAGAGTTAATGGTCTCCATGACAATATCTTGCCTACTCCCTTTCGGTATAACCGAAAGGATTTGGCGAAAATCTCCACCAAAAACAATAGTTTTGCCTCCAAATAGTTGATTGAAACTATCAGGATTTTTGAACCTCATTATATCACTCAAGGTTCTGTCGAGAGCTTCAAAACAATACATGTGCACCATAGGTGCCTCATCCCAAATTATTAGTTTTGTGAAGACTCAACATGCAACATCAAAAATCGTGAATGTCCTGTTATGCCGTTGGGTAATAAAAGAGACGCAATACCACTTGATGCTACATTCAATACTATTTCACCCTTCGATCTTAAAGCAGCTGAAAGTGTTTTCCAAACGAATGTTTTTCCAGTCCCACCGCAGCCATAAAGGAAATAAAGACCTCAGTTACCATTTTCAACATCATCCATAATTGTGGTGTAAACATTCTTTTGCTCTTCTGTGCACATTTGTAACAACTTATTGTGGTCGTTGGCCAACGAACTTCTGTCGTACATCATATCATCGCTTATGAGTCGATTATCAAATATTGAGGCATCAACATCATTTGGATACGACATCTCAGGGTAATCAGACAAACTCTTAGCTCTGCTTCACAATGTTTTTTCAATCTCCAATAATGTTAAATTTTGAATTTCTTCCTCACTTAATTGTAATCCTAAAAAGTTAAGAAAGATAAACAATAATTAGGGATATACAGATTAGAAGATGATATAAAAATGATAAATTCTAAAATAATCCAATGAAAAAAAGTGCTACCTTCATGTCCTAATATATGTCTGCGCATGTAGATGATGTCATCCGACAAATACTTCCAACATGACTGCCATACGAACTCGGGTCGTGACGTAGACCCTGACATCAACAAAGTTGCAAAAAGACTCCTAAGAGAATGTGGAGAGCCCCATTGACTTGCTTCAATAATGTGTCTATATATTCCTTGTCGTCGTCCAGCAAACCGAGTGCATAGCAAAGCATCCGTGAAAGAGTTGTGCTAAACATCGTTGACACGTCTAATATCCTCAAACGATGTTGGTCCGCGTACCACATTTAACAAAGTTCTCAAATAATACATTTCTCCTTGCCCAGGTGGAACATAAAAAATTCGGCCTATAGAGAAACCCTCTTTTCTTGGTTGCCACTCCCTTTTGGTAGACTTCCAAACAAATTCTTTTGGAAATTCTGCATACGTCAAATTTCTTGCTATCTCATATTTCTTGTTTGCATCCATCCATGCTGTAAACATACTTTGTCTGACTGTAGGACGATTAAGAACATCATCAATTTGATCGTTATCTGAAAATATTATTCTCTGCTCATTAGGGAGATGGAAAGACAATCGTTCAACTAAAGGATCCCTGTAATGGATATCATAACCCAACAATCTCCAAGTAGCTTCACAAGATGAAACATATCTGCAATCTAAGTAATTCTTTATTTCATCAACTGGTTCTTTAATTGTATCAACACCAGAGGTTTGATAAAACCTTGCAGTCAACCTATCATGACCTTTGTTCACATACTTGAAAAGTCACCCTAACATTGTCACATTTGTTTTGACGCATGGAGTCTCGGACCATTCTAAATGACTTCACAAGGATATTATGCTCGTCCAACATGTTTTTTAAGTCAGATATTATTTCCTCATGCACACTGCTTATGCTTGAGTCTTGTCTGAATTTTGGAAAACCAAAACAATAGTTAGTTCATTAAAAATTAATGAACTATAAATAAAATTGAAAAAAATAAATAGTTCCATTTATAATTACCCGATAGCACGCATCCTATTTACTACTTCATGATCTGTATCATAAATATACAGTTGTGCAAATTTAGGAGATTTTCCTTCTGTTGGCAACAAACTTCCAATAAAATGATAGTTTTGACCGTATAATTTGAAGACCGGGGATTCTTTCCTTGATTAATGGTATAATCTATTTTACCTCCCATTGATGTAAATAAAAACATCGTATTGTATGATCTAATGTTGTCATTAAAAAGCTTGTTTTTCTTAGTTTTTCCGAACAACAAATCTTTGAACAGAATCGGTGGTTCGGGCATTGGAGGAAGTTGAACTTTCCCTTGCATGCAACACAGGGAGAATTTAGAATTTCGACATGTTTTGTTTCGCTTTTTTGTTCTCTCTTGAAACCAAAATTTGGCCTCACAAAAATGACATCTGTAAGAAGGATCTCCCAAGTCCACGTATTCTGTTTGTTTCAAAAAGAGTGTAAGCACATTAAACAAAGAAATAAAAAATATAAAAAATGATAATATTTATTGGAAAATATAACAAATGTTAAAATAAAACCTTACCTTGACCCAAATATGTACACTTTTCTAAATACAGATTGTGGTTCGTCACTGCAATAACAAAAAGTTAGGACAATTATCATAATTTTTAAATAACAAAAATTGTTGAAACCCTTTGGTTGTAAATAACAAAAATCAAGACAACAAATATTATAATAAATAAATAAAAAGTACAAAAGTATGAGTAAAAATTATAGTCATTATTAGAAAATATACAAAAAGAATGATGAATCTGACCTTCACGTGGGTATACTTTGAAAATGTGTACATTATAATATAACTGTACTTGAAAGTCTTTCCTTCTACTTATTTCACCGTCGAATCTGCTTGTAAGTCTTTCTTTCTACTTATTTCTATCAGCTTTTCCCCATCCCTATCATTCTATATATATTTTCTTCTGGAATTTAGTTTTTAATTGGATTTGATTAATTTCATTATGGGTATTTATTTTATTCAAGTTTTGCTGTGATTTAATGCTATCTTTAGCCTTTCATGAAGTTATCTAAATTTTTCAAATTTTCGAAATGTTAGACAATGGTATGAATAGGATGAGAAATTTGACTTTTGAGTGTCCTGTTGAGAAATTGATTGATGGGATCCAGTTTGTTGGCAACCAAGATGGGGAAGTGAATGATCTATCAATGTGCCAATGGATGACCACCCGTTTGGTTTCTTCTTTACCATAACTGTTAGAATTCCAACCGTGTACAATGTTTAGTTGTTAATTAAATGTAGTGTAAAAAATATGCAAAAAATAATAATAAATTGGTTCAGCTTCCAAGTATAGCTGAAAATGTCACATGTGAGTTTCTATTTTTAGAATGCAATTTAGGCGGGAAAAAAACAATGTTGTTATTATATATATATAGATAGTATATGTCCTATATTTAAAAACTTTCTTACAACTAACATTACTTCTAACCAATGTAAGATAAAACTCTTCTATTAATAATAAAAGGTGAGAGTGAGATACAACTCTTCTATTGGTAAACATCTCTTCTAATGGTAATATTAATAGAGATGTATTTCATATTTGTTATAAAATAATGTTGGTTTTAAAATTCTTTTGATAAAAAACTTCTACTTATCATCATAGAAGAGATGTATCTTATATTGTTTAGAAAAATATGTTATATTAAAATTCTTATATAAAAAACTTCTACTCTGATTACCAATAAAATAGATGTATCTCATATTGTTTTAAAAAAAGTTAGATTTTAAAGTCTTTAGACTAAAGACTTTCACTCTTATTACAAGAGATGTATCTCACATTGGTTACAAAATATTCTACTTTTATTACTAATAGAAGAGATTTATTCAATATTGGTTAGAAATCGATGTTAGTTTTAAAAATAATATTATTAATTATCAATAGAAAAGATGTAACATACATTGGTTAGAAAGTGGTGTTAGTTTTCAAAGTTTTTTTTTGATAAAAGACTTTGATGATTAGAAAGAAATGTTTGTTTTAAAAGTCTCTAAATAAATAAACTTTTATTACCAACAAAAATATAAAATAAGTATCTCGTATTGTTAGAAAATGAATAATGATTCTAAAAATCTCGAAATAAAAATTTTAACACTATAAAATCTATTTAAGGAGCCTATTAACGCAGTTATGTTAAAAACTTTCATTTGGACGGAAATTTATTGTTCTTTTAATTTATGACAATGGTGATTAGAATTGTACAATATTATTTATATTATTACTCTTACTATTGCTATTATTATTATTATTATTATTATTATTATTATTATTATTATTATTATTATTATTATTATTATTATTATTATTATTATTATTATTATTATTATTATTATTATTATTATTTTATAACAATAATACTATTATTATAATAGTAATATTATTATCTTCATTAACATTACTATTAAGACAAAACACATATTTGAGTCACTGTATTTTTCCAAAAATTGCAATTAGGCCACTGAGACACTAAAATTTTTGGGATGACCACTGTACCAGACTTATTTTGCACGTTAACCCCTGTTTTGGATGGTTTAGACGTTAACTTATGTTAAATACCTATCTTGTCCTCGTCTTCATCACTGTCAGAAATCAAACCCAGATCTCAAAAAAAAAATCAATTGCAAACTCAGATCAAACCCAGATTTGAATCTTTTGAACCCACCAATTAAAGTTAAAATTAAACAAAAAGTAAAGATATAAATAAACAAATAAAAAATATATAGCTAGGAATTTCATACTATCATACAAAATGCAGACACAAAACAAGATCGAGTTCTCTAAAAACTACCACACGGAGAAGGAGATCTATTGATCTTAAAAGGAGGAGGCGGAATCGCAGACTTGTTGTTGCTACCGTTATCATTGCTGCCCATGACTAGCCTGAAGGCGCAAACTCCAGATCATCGACTTCGTCGCCATCGTCATCAATGTCGGCTAAGTTTATTTCAAATCTCGAAGTGGGGCGGCCTTTGTTCTTTTCAAAATTTGTACTTCAATTTAGGCAATTTGATTTTGATAGCGTGCGTCAATATTACTGTTCAAAGGTTCAACGCAGTTTTCGATTTCTAAAAGGGTTTGATAGCCCAATTTAATTTGCTGAAATTTCTCTCCAATTTATTTGGCTGAAATTTCTCCCCATTGAGCTTCCTCTATCCAAATCCAATTTGAATTTAAAAAAACAAATTCCTACGCAAATTCCCTATCCAGATTATTCTTTGAAGAATGCAGCCGGGCTCTAGTTAGGGCTTATCCAAGAATCGGATTTTTTTGTTTATTTATATCTTTACTTTTTGTTTAATTTTAACTTTAATTGGTGGGTTCAAAAGAATCAAATGTAGGCTTGATTTTCGTTTCAGATTTGGGTTTGATCTGAGTTTGCCATTGATTTTTGTTTGAGATTTGGGTGATAATGACGAGGACAAGGGCAAAATATGTATTTAATCTAAGTTAATGTCCAAACTTAACGTACATCTAAAAAATGGGTTAATGTGCAATATATGTCTGGTTCAGTGGCCATCCTGAAAATTTTGACGTCTCAGTGGCCTAATTGCAATTTTTGGAAAAGTACTGCGGCCCAAATATGTGTTTTGCCTTACTATCAAACACCAAAAGTCTATTTAAGAAATTCATTTTTCAATTATCGCAAAACAACTATTCAATCCGTAAAATCTCAAATTAATTTTTTCATAAAATTTAAAAAGTTAACCTTTACACCTTTATGAAATTGTGGTAGTAATATTAGTAGTAGTAGTGATAATAATGATAATAATAACAATAATAATATTGTTATCATTATTAATTGATTAAAAAAATAATAATAATATTAATAACAATCATAATTTTTTTAATGTTATTGTTATTATTAATAGTAAGTTATTTGTTGTTGTTGTTGTTGTTGTTGTTGTTATTATTATTATTATTATATCCAAAATATTGAATCATTAAAATCATTGAAGTTAAAAAAATGTTTTCTTTCAAATAAAACCTCATACTCTAACAATGCTAGTACAAGTATTAAGTTTTGGACTTTTTGGTTTTAAGAGTTTAACTTTGAGACTTTTTTTATAGAAGAAATATTTTTGGGATTTTTTGTGATATGAGACTTTTTTAGTAAGATTTTGTGGCATTTTTTCAAATTAAAATATTATAACTATTGAAAAGTTTAACAATCCAATTATAATGTCCAAATGTTATATTATTATAACCAAAAAAATATGTATCTCACATTGTACCCGTACGAAATACGAGCTCTATAAATTGAATAAATAATATCAATAATTGTAGGCCGATACATTTTGGAGAAATTATAACATCTCCAGTTCAGTTATTTTTTATTCAATTGGTAAAGTGATTTTTCATAAATTTGTTCCAAAACTGGCCGTGAACTCCTGTTACTTTGTTCTTCTTCTTTCATCTTCTCAATTTTTTTCTTCTTCTTCAGTCTTCTTCCTCTTGCTACTTCTTTCTCTTCACTCTGTCACACACACTCTCTCTTCTTCTCCCTCCTCTTCTTCTCAGATCTTCACGCCATCGAGCTTTGTCTCCATATCTATTTTCTCTATTACCAACCTCTTTTTATCTTCTCCAATCATTTTTTCAACAACTTTTTATCTTGGATGAACCACAGGACCACCACATATCATATCAAAGCTCTCGACGAGACCAACAAGACACATTGGGTTTACCCCGTGATTTCTTCATTTCAAGACAAAAAAAAGATGTTTAAGCACTGTATTGAGCTTCAGAAGTTTTCTCATGCCCAATTTTTCCACACAGATTTGGGGGCAGTGTTCAATTATGTCCATTTCGATACCTAGCCTTGTTGATAATTGGTGGCAGTAATTAATTTATTCATTTCGATGCCAATTTTGTCAATTACGATGCCCAACTATGTTGATATTTGGTGGCAGAGTTCAATATATTCATTCTGATGCCTAATTTTTCTATTGCGATGCCCGAATTTGGTTAAAGATTTTTATAATGTGATGCCTAAAATTGGATAGAGTTCAAATGTGTTTTGCGATGCCTAGTGTTTTCATTGAATTTGGTTTAGGATTTTTACAAATCGATGCCTAAAATTGGACAAACTTCAAATGTGTTTTGCGATGCTCAGTGTTTTCATAGCGATGCCCAAATTTGGGCAGTGGCTTTTTGTATTTCGATGTCCAAATTTTGACATATTTCAATTGTGTAGTGTGATGCCCAATGTTTTCATTCTGATGCCCAAATTTGGGTGGTGGCTCTTTGAATTTCGATGCCTAATTTTTTGACATATTCCAATTGTACGATGGCATTGGAAGAAGCAAGTGGAGGACTTGGTCTGGTTCTTTATGATTTTGTATTGCGGTGCAGACTGGATTAAATAATATTTTATATATAGCGGTTCAACAATTAATTAATCGCGGTACATAAAAGTTGATACCGCGGTGCAACTTGGATTAAGTATATATGTATCGCGGTTCAAAAATTAATTCATCGCCGAGCATAAAAGTTTGTACCACGGTGCAATTAAATTAGATAGTTCAACTATTGAACTGCAATGCAAAAATTAATGCAATAAAATTTATATGAATCGCGGTGCAATAAGACTAGGCAATTAAACCATTGAACCGCGATGTAAAAATTAATGCAATAAAATTGATGAATCGTGGTTCAATAGTCAATGCACCACGATTTATTTCTTTAGCGCGCCTCATGTTTATTAAGGACATCGTAGTCTTTTTTATCTCAAAAGTGTCATTTTTTTGTTTGAAAAAAAAAATGAGACTAGAAACTTTGAAAAGTGGACCGACCAGTAATTTTTCCAACAATCAACCAATAACGAGACCCAATAAGTAGCCCAATAAGAGCAACTCCAACCCAAAAACCCCAATTTGAGATAGTTTCAACATTATCTATTATTCTAACTCCAACCCTTCACACCAAATTTTACACCAAAAAAATATTCTTTAACATATTCTATTTTGATTTTCTACTAACATTTAAAATTGTAATTATTAATATTACACAATTAATAATTTATTATATTTAATATATTTTAAATCACAAACCATTTGACAAATACAAACACATACATTTTGATAAAGTAAACAATACATCTGTTTAAATGTTAAAAACTATCAAGAAAAAAAAATTCAACTACAACACTCAATTCAAAGTACATATTATTTTAGCTTAATTCTCACTAATACTAAATTGTGCCCATAAATGATCAATAACGTCATTCCGAAGTGCAAGGTGAGTCTCTTTATCCTTAATTTGTCTACGTCGAGTAACCTTTTTATCCTTGATTTGTCTACATCGAGTAAGAAATTCTTGTCTGGTTTAATATTTTAAATGTTTTAGCGTTTTTCTTTTAAGTTTAATTTCAGTCATATGTTTAAGTTGTATGTCATATTTTATTTTCAAGTTGTATATCATTTTTATTTTTAAGTTGTATGTCATATTAATTTTCAAGTTGTATGTCATTGTTAAATTTAAATGAGATTGTGTTGTCCAAATATTTAGTATAATTATTTCTTTATTGATAGTAAAGACAAAATAATTTACATAATACATCAATTTATTATAATTTATTGAATTTATAGTGTTTAATGCTTTAAAATAAATTACATTATTAATATTTATTACATAGCTATTATTAGTTATTAATCAATTAAAATATTTTTAAATTCAAAATATAAATTATTAATAATTTTTGTTTTTAAAAATTATTTTTTCATTTTAAAAAGAAGTGGGTCCCGTCAACCCCAATTTGGGGTGACACTATTCATCAACCCAAATTAATAGTGTCACCCCAAATTGGGGAGAGGTTAGGGATCCGGTTGGAGTTAGTTTGGGGTGGGTTTTGCCCCAATTTGGGGTTTTAAGGGTTCGGTTGGTTGGAGTTGGTGTAAGAAACCATTATTTTCTTTGTACTGGCAAGTAAAAGTGTAAAACGGTAGAAGTAGTAAAAAGTAGGGGAAATTGCGGGCGTGCCATTTTGTTAAAGTTTTGAACTTCTTTAGTACTCTATATATTTTTGGAAGAATTATGGGTTTGTCCATTTTTTTAAGTTTTTAATCGTTAAAATATCAATTTTTATTTACAATCAGAAAAAGTCATTTTTTTTTTGACAAAATGATTACGCTACCATTAATGAACTGTAGACAGCGCGCTATTGAGATCGTTATTTTTGCACCACGGTTAATCAATTTTATTTTATTAATTTTTGCACCATGATTCAATAATTTAATTGTTTGGTCTAATTGCACCGCAATTCATCAAATTTGTTGCATTACCGCAGTTCAATAGTTTAACTCTATTCTAATTGCACCGTGGTTCATTAATTTTATTGCATTAATTTTTACACTGCAGTTCACTAGTTTAACTGTCTATTCTAATTGCATCGGGGTTCATCAATTTTATTGCATTAATTTTGCACCGCGGTTCAATAGTTTAACTGCCTAGTCTAATTGTACCGCGGTTCAAAATGGTAATAGAATAGACCATGAATTTAGTCTTCTTCTTCCTTCTTCTCCGTCGTAAACCTTCTTATTCATTCTCATTCGCCTTCGTTCATATTGTGAAAATCCTCCAATTCAACATATTTTCATTAATGTTTCATAGTTAATGATTCAGAAAAACACATTTACCTTTCGGGGGCATTGCCCCTGAACACCCACGAAGGGGCGCTCCTCCCTCGACCCCCGTGACTTGACTAGGCATGTCGATCCCTATTTCGTTACCCAACAATGATGATTTTTGAATCCAAAGTGTGATGACACTTTTGGAACAATGTTTCGAAAATTAGTCTTTTCCGGTTGAAGAAAAAAAAACTAGACTGAGAGGTTAGAAACTTCAAAAAGTGGACCGGCCCGAATTTCACCCCATTTTTTTGTAATAGATAAGGACACTTCTTATAATTTTCTTCCTAAAATGTTTAGCCGGCCCATCATAGTTTTTAGTTCTAAGGTTAAACACCATATAATCACGACTAGTAGAGTACCCCATGAACACACACTTGTCACTTCTTGCATCAAATTTTGAAAGTTGATCCCTATCATTAAGCAAATAACATACACATCCAAAGATATGGAAGTATTTCAAGGTGGGTTTCTTTCCTAACAAAATTTCATAGGGAGTCATGGTACTACCTGGTCTCAAGTAAACCCTATTACCAATATGACAAGTTGTATTTAAGGCTTCAGCCGAAAATCTTTTTGACAATTTTTTGAACTTAACATAACCCTAGCTATCTCTTGCAATGTACGATTCTTTCTCTCAGCCACTTTATTTTGTTGTGAAGTTTTTGAAGCATAAAACTCATGTGTAATTCCATTATCATCACAATATTTTGAAAAATATGAATTTTCATATTCCATGTCATGATCTGATCTAATTCTAATGAGCTTTAGACCATACAAGTTCATAACACGAGCGAACCAAGCTTTAAAAGCCTCAAAAGTGTCTGATTGTTTTGTTAATAAAATAACCCAAGTTTATCTAGAAAAGTCATCAACACACACAAAGGTATACCTTTTCTTACCAAGACTTTCTACCTCAATAAGGCCCATGACATCGATGTGAATCATCTCAAGGCATCTAGATGTCGATTAATGTTGGATGGCAGGATGAGATGCCTTGGTTTTCTTACTCTTTTGGCATGGTCCACGTACTTTTATGAGTTTTTTGTTCAAACTAGGAAATCCTCTCACTGCCTCATGTTTCACAAGCTCATGAAGCTTACGAAAGCTCATATGCCCCAACTTTTGATGCCATAAATAAGTGACATCAATACTAGTGCTATGACAAGTTTGCACATTGTTTTACATGTAGCAATTATCTGAAGATCTTGTACCTATCAATAAACATTTATTAGCCTTATCAAAAACTTCACAAGAATTCTTATCAAAACGTACCTGAAGATCATCATCACAAAGTTGACTTATGCAAATGAGATTGGTCTTAAGCCCTTCAGCATGGTAGATATTTTTTAGCTTAGGTAGACCATCCACATTCAAGGTGCCTTTTCCAACTATCTAGCCTTTAGCACCACCTCCATAAGTCAATGATCCTTCATTGATGTTCACATATTCCTCTAAGTTCTCAATAGAACCAATCATATGTCTTGAACATCCAATATCAAAGTACCAAGATCCATCAATGTGAGATTTTAAGGAAGTCAAGGTTACATTGCAACATTATGAATCTAAAAGAGGAGCCCCTGGACAGATATCAAATGGTTCCTTGTTTAGGAGTAGATCTGAAGCTTCCTTTAGGAACCCAAGCTTTTCTAAACATTTTTTGCTGATGCAACTTATGATGTTGTTGCATTCGATGTTGCATCTGGTTGTGGGTCAGGTAAGCTTGTCTAACTTCTTCAACATAATCTACCTTTTTCTGGTAGCAAAGGGCTGAATGTGTCCAGGTTTATGGCAGTAGTGACACGCAAATTTTCTCTTCCTAGGTTGGAGTTTTTCAAAGAAATTGGTGTTTTGGTAGATATGTGAGGGCTGTTTTGGTTCAAAATAAAATGATGAGAGGTTCATTCACCTTCCTTGACAAATGTTTTTGGCTTGAACCCAAGTCTATATTTGTCATTCTGACCAACCTTCAACATACATGAAGTTTGAGTTTTCCAGAATTCCACTTAGCCACGATTTCATTGGCTTTATCAAGCTCCCCTTTCAAATATTCTAGCTCAACATATTTCTTTGTGAGAAAAAATTCTAACCTTGCAATGCACTCCTTTTGATTTTAATTCTCCTTCTTGAGTGCTTCATTTGTTCTTCCAAGAACCTTTATTTGACGAGCTCTTTTATCCCAATCATTGTACATTTCCTTGTATGCTTCCAACATATCTCATTCTTTTGTGCATTCTGATTCTGGAGCATCTTCAGTTATGGTATAATTAAAACATAAATAGTCATCCCAGTTTTTGTACGATGCAACTTCTGATGCAGCTGCATTGCGAGCTACACCACATGAGACACCTGCATGATTAATCTGTAAACATTGTACTACTGTGAGAGTGATGAGATCACCTGGATCTTCATCATTACTGTCACTCAGAGTAGCAGAAAAATTCAAACCCTTCTTACACAAAGTGTTAGCACATTGATTAGAATAATGACCAAACCCTTAACTCCCTACATTGAATAGAATCAATATTTTTCCACTAGATGTAGTCTGTTTAGCAAAAGGGTTGGTAAAAGGTTTTTCAGGAGTTTTGAAAGAGCTTTCTTTGGGAATAAACTTACTAGGCTCAGGTTTAAAAACACTTTGGTGTTTGAAGATGTAGATCTATTTTGTCATTTGGCTTTCAAAATATTTTTAAACTTGGTTGTTAAAAGGGCCATAGAGTCTTCACCTAAGTCAGATTCTTCAATTTTTTGTGCAATTCAAGCAAGTTAGAAGACACATCAACAACAGAAGGTAAGACAATGTTTTTCACAGAAGGAGAAGAAGATGATGGACCTTTGTCTTTATGCTTAATTTGTTCATTAAGGTTTAATTCAAAATTATGGAGAATTCCAGTAAGTTTATTGTTGGAATATGCTTCTTGATAATTGACTTATCACATTGCATATTCTAAATATTTTGATTTGCTTGTCCCCATTACTGTGTGTCATAACAAGTGGCTAAAAGGTCTGCGTACCGGTTAGTGTGGCATCTTGTTTGACAACACATAAGTCTTAGATTAGGTGCAACCTGATCAAGTCATACCTTCCTACATGATGATTAAGCACACCAACACTTCATATGCACTAGCACCAGCAGGTTTGCTGTAGCGTCAAAGGTTCTCTAAAGACTCGTCACCAGCAGACTTGTTATATGCACTAAAAGACACCTTGAAGACTCGCCACCAGCAGACGTGCTACAGCGACAAAGTCTGTAAGGACTCTTCATCAACAAACTCGTCAAGTGCATTACGGAGATACTTTGAAGACCTACCAGCAGACTTCCCACGATTTGAATGTTCTCATCATCAATCAGCAGTCATTCTTACAAGATAGACTCACCTTTGAACTTCATACCAGCAGACTTCATTCTGCACGTGCTTCAGAGAAGTCAAGATTGCAGCAGATCAATATTAAGACGAAAAGTGTTCAAGCTTCGAAAGCTATCCAAATCTTTGTGAAGCCTGTCACCGTTTGATACTGCAAGATCTTCTCACTCATGTGGTCTGAAAAAGAATCAACTTTGTTGGACAGACCATCTGAACGTGCATCAGACATCAGACTCACTTTTCAGAGACTTATGAATGACAGTCTGACGGGCAATCAGTTTAAGATCTTCAGGACAAAGCCTTTATCCATCAGTCAAAGATCCAGCGAACAAAACATCTCTATCCAATGGATTTCAACAACATCATCTCTAACGGATAGAAAGTCTACCTTCAACCTTCAACGATCATCTTGACATCGACCTATAAAAAGAAAATCTCTTCTACTCCTCAGCGAGTGTGTGGCGTGAAAAAACACACAGAGAGCACGAGAGTGATTGAATCTACATCAAGAACTTAGAAGAAGAAAATAAATCTACAACGAGATCGTCTTCACCAACGTATCTCAGATCTTTACAATCAGATTGCATTGATCATACTCAGATCCTAGCAAAACACCTTCTGTGGATTGCTAGGAAGAACAACTCTGAAGAAGAGAAGAGAGATCAGAAATTAGCAACAGTCAAGATTCACATCTTGGTCAAGAACCCAGTTCTTTATTTGAGTTCTTCACCTTCCGTCGAAGAACTCAGCCTTTAGCTAAAGCTTTAGGACTTCACTCCTAAAGCTAAAGGTCAAGTCTTGGATCGTTTTGAAGATTAGACTCAGATGGTGCCCAAAGAAAATGAAGAGTTGTCTGTAGATATTGCATTCATATCTTCAGATTTGTATTCCCATACAAATGATGTCGATTGTGCAATAATCATTCATCATGGAAGGATGAGTGCTATGCACTCAATCGTTCAGATAATTTTTTATCTGAACGACCTTGAAAATTCTCTTCTCATATTATTTTCTCGTTTTGGTCTCCTATTGCCCTTTTTGCTTAAGGATTCATCTATGAATAATTAAGCAAAAATTAAGGCTTGGAAGGACGAGGACAGAAACTGTGCATAGAGTGTCTAGGCTGATGTAATCTGTAATTTACCTTGAATAAATTCAGATGTTCTTTCATATAATCTATCCTTCAGTCTTTACCTCTCTATGTGTTCTTTATAAAATGATTTACCCTTTGAAAATATATTCTCTAATGATTCCTTAACTCAACATTTGGAAGAAGGATTAAGTGTGATGTTGTTCTGATCATATAATCGTGTACATCCACTTAAGACTTATCAAAATCTAAGCCTCAACATTTTCGCTGCTTAAACTCTTTCAAAACAAGCTTTTGATTTACTGACGGTTCACCCAAAAGTCTGCTGCTCGTGATCAACTAGCAGACATGCTTGAACAGTTAACCGTCAATGCCACTAAAATATACACCTCATTCATACTCAAAAGAAAGTTTTTTTTAAGTGGTATCATAGGCTATTCACCCCCGCTCTAGCCTATTTGAGCATTATTGTGGGCCAACATTTATCAAAACCCATTTTATCAAAGTCATAAAGTTCCTCAACAACACAAATTTTGGCATTAAATCTTTCAGGAATGGTGTGTATCATCTTACTAACAAGATGTTCATTGGTGATAGGATCACCTAAAGCAAGAACATTATTGAACATATCAAGCAATCTACCATAGTAAGACATAATATCTTCATTCTCATTCATTCTAGTGTTCTCAAATTGTGTGGTAGGCATTCTAAGTTTAGAAGCACGAACACTTGAAGGACCTTTACATAAGGTTTAAATGGCCTCCTAAACATCCTTAGCAGAATCATAGTTTGCAATAACCCTAAATGTGTTGGCATCTAAGACTTTATATATGGCTGAAAGAGTCTTAAGTTAAAAGAAGCTTTGGTTCTATCTTCAATGGACCAATCTGCCTCACTAGTGATTTTAACATCACCATCATTATCAATGGTCGTAGGTGGAGTCCAACCATTCAGAACAGCAAGTCACGCTCTCTCATCAATTGATTTGATGAAGTCTTTAATCTAATAAAGAAGTAATAAACACATAAGTTTATCAAACAATTTACAATCCATGCTTGTCGATCCAACCTTATGGCAAAAAACGATTTCACTAAAAAAATTATGAGTTTTACAAAAACAAAACATGAAACCTAACCAAATACCAAAACCTCTAACAAGACATCGAGTCTGTAGAGGAAACCCACAATAACACGAGTAAAGCAAACATGTGATAAAAAAATAAGTTTCCTAACAACTAGGAAAACAAACAGCAAAAAAATCAATGCAGCTCGTGATGTTACTGCATCCACAGCTGCATCCAAAATACTTCAACGGAGCTTTCAGCATTTTCTCTATATGTAATATCTCTCTGAATGTATCTCTCTTTGTATCTCTTCGTATCTCTGTCTGCACGAAGTCTTCTTGTATTTATACTTGAGGTACAATCCTACACAAAGAAAAAAACCAACAACTCCAAAGAAACATAGAATATTAGGAAATACAAGGTTAGTTTCCTAAATTAGTTTCTTAATTAAATTCAAGGATCTTACTAAATATTTTGTCCATCATAAATATGGACTCTTGAGAGTTTTTGAAAGTATTTAATTATGGTAAATTTATCATTACTTTAGGATCAAGAAAGGGAACAACAACAAATTAAATAAAATGGGAAAAGAAGGTAAATCGGGAAAAGAAAAAAATGGCTTAGTTCCTATGGATGGCGATGAATGAAAGTGAAATTGTCCCCAATTTTCTAAGCAGATAAAGTTTCAGAGCTAGTCATCTTTCTTCTTCCTAAAGCCAAAAATGCTCGGTAAAGAAGAATGGATTCAAAGTTCTTATCCTTGAAGGGAGAATAGGGTAAATGGTTGGGAATTTAACTAACAGCTCAAATTACATGGGTGGAGATAGACGCATTGAACTCTTCATTCCATAGAATTCTTCATTCTTTTTTCTAACTTTTTCTAAAATTTCAAATCTTAATCGCAATACATTGAATTTCAATCGCGATACATTAGTTTAGAATCACAATGCAACACTATGTTACATAATTTGGAATCATGCCTCGTGATGCACAAATTATGATGCACCACCCTATACTAAGTAAGTGATCCGTAGCGTGTCTCTGGTTCATTAAGGAAATCGTAGTCTTTTCATCCAAAAGTGTTTTTTTTTTCAGTTAAAAAAACATAAAACATAGTAGTGGTTCAAAATTGTGGTAACTGAATCAACTCGAATTTTCACCCTAAAAAGTACACATATTGAATAGTTGTTGCCTTATTGGAGTAAAACGGATGCGAACACAAGATCTCGATTAGGGGTGGCAATTGAGTGTTAATGGATAGCTTTGGGTTAGGTAATTATCCATTGGCATAATGGATAATGTTCTAACCCAAAGCTATCCATTAACACCCAATTGCCACCCCTAATCTCCATCATTACATGAAAAGGCCCAATGTATTTGGGCTTCTCAAAACTAATGACATCCATCGATAGGTAATTTTACTGTTACTAAGCTCCTTGTCTCCTTGTGACAACAAGCATCCTGCTTGTGTGCTTGGGTATTCTGATTGCTGTTTAATTTGCGATTCTTATTTATTTTTTGAGAAAACTATGGGCGTACCATTCAGAGAATTTTCAATTGCTTTACACCACAATATTTCTTTGAAACCGGAAAAATACACGTTTGGTGCATCTCGATACATCATTTGATAAGGTGATACATCTATTGATATTAGATAATGAACGCATTTGTGTATCAAGATGCATGTTTTTGTGCATCATGATACATGACATGACTTGATTGAAAAGTGTTTTTTTCCGGTTTGAAAAAAATATCGGGATGTAAAAAGTTGAAATTTCTTAAAAGTGTCTCAGCCTGAATTTCTCCCTTATTTTTTTGTGCAAGTGTGTGTGGGTTTTTGTAGTTATTAGTCCCTCCGTTTTAGGTTTAAAAAATCTAATATACTATTTAAAATTTTTCACTTAAAGAGTCCACTTTCAAAAATTAGTTCTACATTTTCCAAAAAAAATTCAATTTTACTTCCACATTTAATATTAGCATATTTATTATGATTAATCATTATTATAATTATGATCAACTCTTATTCTAATTATATACCCCTTTTAAGTATTGAACTTTTTGAACTCTTTGGGTGAAAAAAAAGTAATTAAAAAGGTAAAAGAGTTCTCTAGAGATTACTATCAAATTCAATTTGGTACGAAGACATTTCGCAAAAGACAAAAAAAAATTATCTATTTTTTTACATCGAAAATTAATCCATTTTTAGTGTTTTACAAACAAACGGAGTCAAACTTAACAGCTGAGCTCTGGTTGTAAACTTGGAGTACAGTTTAAAGAGTGATACAAATGTGAGATTCAAGCGCACGCTTGGGGAACACCCTTGTTGATGATTTAAGTGGAATCATTGGTCATTTGTTGTCATCAAGGTTTTTGTTTAAAAGATGGGTGAGCTCAGGAATACTATATTGTTGGATCTAGGGGTGCGGAGTACACATTCATATAAGTATCTACGGGCTTGCGGGTGTAAATAATCAAGTATTTTTGGTTGTGACAGTTTTTTCCTAGCATTTATTTTTGTGACTGCTCGAATTCTAAAGGACACAACCATTGAAACAAATAAATAGAGAAACTTGATTATCTACAAGGGACGGAGAGATACTCTATTATTGTTCCATCATCTTTGATTTGTCACATGTAATAATACTTCATAAGTAGTCTCTTGCTTTAGTGCTAGAAGAGAAGAGCAATTGTAGTCTTATCCCACAAGAATATTTGTGCAACCCTGGACATGAAATAAGGGTCGAATAATTCTTGTAGGAAAGTGTATTCGTGCATGATTCTATATCATATCCAAGTTCTATAATCTTCATTTTGTATTTTTATTGTTTTTCGACATTGTTGTAAATCCCAGATTCTAACATTTTGCAAGAATTATTCTTTACTATTTTACAATGTCGAGTGTGAAAGAAATGACTACGAATTTCGGAAAATTGGAGAAGTTTGAAGGGGTTGATTTTCGTCGATGGTAGAAAAAGATGCATTTCATGTTGACAACTTTGAAGGTGGTATATGTGTTCAGCACTCCTATGCTGGAGGTGATGGATGATGGGCATGTGGAAGACCTCCGGAAAAAGGAGCAAATGGAAGAATGAAGACTACATCTGTAGAGGCCACATTCTTAACAGTATGTTTGATTCCCTATTTGATATTTACCAAAATGTTGAGTCTGCCAAGGAACTATAGAATTCTCTAGAGTCTAAGTATAAGGATGAAGATGCCTCTAGTAAGAAATTCTTACTTGGAAACTTTATGAATTATAAGATAGTAGATTCTAAACTCGTAATGGAACAATACAATGAATTACTTCGTAATTTGGGTTAGTTTGCTCAACATAAGATGGAAATGGATGAGTCTATTTCAGTGTCCAGTATTATAGATAAATTGCCCCCATCCTAGAAAGATTGCAAACATATGCTTAAGCAAAAAAAAAAAAGGAAGAGTTGACTCTGGTTCAACTTGGTAACCATTTGCGCATAGAGGAATCTCTAAGGGCGTAGGAAGGCGGCAAGTCCAAGGGCAAAGAGGCTATGGATTCGACTTCCATGATTATGGTGGAAGCCGTTGAGGGTTCTTTTAAGATCAAAAGCAAGGGCCAGAAACGACCCTTAAAACAACACTAGCAATGATACCATCATGAAACCTAAGGGTCCATGTTGGATTTGCTGTAAAAGTGGACATTTCAAGGCTGATTGCCGGGTGAAGAGGAACAAGAAAGGAGCATACAAGAAGAGTTCTGGGCAGGGGTCTAAGGATCAAGGTTCGTCTAATGATCAAGGTCCACCTAAACATCAAGGTCATAATCTAATTTGTGGAATTAATTCTGATGTGAATTACGTACCACTTATTTCTGAGGCATTTTATGTGCTGGATGATGATGTTACATGGTAGATGGACTCGGGAGTAACAAGACATGTTTGCAACGATCGTAGCTGGTTTGAGAAGTATGAACCAGTGAATGATGGATCCTTACTCTTTATGGGCAACGAGTCAAAATATGTTATTGTTGGACAAGGAACTGTTGTATTGCACTTTAATTCTGACAAAAGTCTTTGTTCAAAGAATGTATTACATGTACCTTGTTTTCGTAAAAACTTAGTTTCTGGTAGTTTGCTTTTTAGGGATGGTTTTAAGCAAGTTTATAAGTCTAACAAATTTATTTTAAGCAAGTGTGGTGTGTTTATAGGATTGGATATTTATTTAATGGTATGTTTATGTTAAATATTAAGCATGATGTTGTAAACAATATTATGACATGTTCTATTGTTGATACTTCAGTTTTATGACATGCTCGTTTAGGTCATGTTCATTATAAACGCATGTTGTTAATGTCGAAGAATGAGCTTATTCCATCTTTTGACATGAGTATGAATAAATGTAATACTTGTATGTTGACTAAGATTGTTAGACAACCTTTTCATAGTGTTGAAAGATATTCTTCAATTCTAGAACTTATTCATAGTGGCCTTTGTGATTTATATTCCACACCATCTTTGGGTAATAAGTATGTGGTAACATTTATAGATGACTGTACTTGTTTTTGTTATGTGTTTTTACTCCACACTAAAGATGAGGTAATGGACAAATTTATTATCTAAAAAAATGAGGTTGAACTTCAATTGTCTTCTAAGATTAAGAAGATGCGTATCGATAGAGGTAGTGAAAATTATGATCCATCCTATTTCGGGTCTTGTGGTATTATACATGAGGTCACAGCTCCTTGTACGCCACAACAAAATGACATAGTGGAGAGGAAGAATCGTACTCTTAAAGAGATGATTAATTCCATGTTATCTTACTCGTGTTTGAGTGAGAGTTTTTGGGGAGAATCCATGTTAACGGCTTGTTATTTACTAAATAGAATTCCAAACAAACGGAATCCTATTACCCCTTATGAGCTTTGGCATAAAAGGAAACCAAACTTGGGTTATCTACGAGTTTGGGGTTGTAGGGCGGTTGTGAGACTACCCGCACCCAAGATTAAAACCTTGGGTGAAAGAGCCATTGATTTTATTTTCATTGGGTATGTTATGCATTCCAAGGCTTATAGGTTCTATGTCCTAGAGCCAAATGATTCAGTAGCAGTTTATACTGTTATCGAGTCAAGGGATGTTATCTTTGATTAAACTAGGTTTATTTCCATACCTAGGCCAAAGGATATGACTCCCACTACTGTTGGAATGGAAATTAATGAGAATGTTACATCTCAAGATGAGCCACTGGAGCTCTGTAGGAGCAAAAGGGCTAGCAAACCAAAGTCTTTTGGACCCGACTTCCAAACCTATTTGATGGAAGGGACAAGAGATGAGGTAGGATTTCAATACTCATATTGTTATAATGTTGATGAGGATCTAAGGACTTACAAGGAGGCTATAAAGTCTTAAGATGTTTCATTTTGGAAAGAAGCCATTAATGATGAGATGGATTCCATAATGGGTAATGACACGTGGATCCTTACAGATCTTCTACGTGGTTGTAAACATTTGGGTTGCTAGTGGATCTTCAAAAGGAAGATGAGAGTCGATGGTACAGTCGACAAGTATAAATCCCGATTGGTTATCTAAGGCTTTAGACAAAGAGAATGTATTTAATTACTTCGATACTTATGCGTCGCTTGCTCGAATCTTCACTATTAGGTTGTTGATTGACTTAGCTGCAATTAACAATCTTATGATCCATCAGATGGATGTTAAGACTGCGTTCTTGAATGGAGATTTGGACGAGGAAATACATATGAAACAATCAGAGGGTTTCATTATGGCGGGAAATGAGCATAAGGTATGCAAACTTGTTAAATCTTTGTATGGGCTCAAGCAAGCTCTTACACAATGGCATCATAAGTTTGATGAGGTTGTCTTATCTAGTGGTTTTAATCTTAATCAATATGACAAGTGTATATATAAAAAATTTGATAATACCGGTAATGGTGTTATAATTTTCTTGTACGTTGATGATATGTTAATTTTCGGTACTAACCAAAATCAGGTTGACCTTTGTAAAGCATTTGTATCATCATATTTTTCCATGAAAGACATGGGGGAGGCGGATGTGATTCTTGGAATCAAAATCAAGTGGAGTAACAATGGAATTTCTTTGACACAATCTCATTACATTGAGAAAGTGTTAAAGAAGTTCAATTGTGAAAATTCTACTCCAGTGAAATCTCTCATGGATCCTAATGAGAAGCTTATGCCTAATACGGGTAATCCAATATTACAGCTTGAGTATTCTCGGGTGATAGGATGTTTGATGTACATTATGACTAGTACAATACCAGATATTGCTTATGTGGTTGGCAAGTTAAACATGTATACGAATAACACGGGTGGTCATCATTGGTGTGCAGTAACTCGTGTGCTAAGATATCTTAAGTTCACCAAGGACTATGGTTAGTCTTATATGGGGGCATCCTTTAGTATTAGAAGGATACTCATATGCTAGTTGAATAACCAATGTAGAATATCATTCTTCTACTAGTGGTTGGGTGTTTTTGCTTGGGGGATGTGTCATTTCATGGGCTTCCAAAAAGCAAACATGTGTTTCTAGCCCAACCATGGAGTCGGAATTCATTACCTTGGCAACATCCATAAAAGAGGCGGAATGGCTTAGGAATTTGATTTATGAAATTCCATTACGGGCAAGGCTTATAGTCAAGTATATAATGTGTACTTCACACAAGTATCTACAGGCTTGCAGGTGTAAATAATCAAGTATTTTTGTTTCATATGTATCTACAGTTTTTTCCTAGCAATTATTTTGATGTCTGCTCGAATTCTAAAGGACACAACCATTAAAAGGAATAAATAGAAAAACTTGATTATCAGTAAGGAACATAAATATATTTCTTTCATCATCTTTGATTTGTCACATATAATACAACTCCATAAGTAGTCTTTTGTTTGAAAGTAGTCTCTTGTTTGAATGTCAGTAGAGGAGGGCGATTGTAGTTTTATCCCACAAAAATATTCGTGCAACCCTAAAAATGAAATAAGAATCGAATAATTCTTATAAGAAAGTGTGTTCGTGTATGATTTTACATCATATCCAAGTTCTGTAATTTTTATTTTATATTTTTAATATTTTGCAAATCTCAAATTCTAACGACCCTTAGTCAACAAGCACGTGCGGCCTAATTGACATACGATGATTGTTTCACTAAGCAACAAAATAAGTAAAGTAAAAGGGGAGACAAAAGGGATGAGTTATGATTGTTTAGTCCATTATTCACGTAGTCATGTTCACATCTCACTACACATAAAACCCTAATCCCATCATTATCTACTATTCACTTAACAGTAAAAACAATTAATTCCTAATTAATTAAGCTAATTGATTAGTGGACTCTATTTCTAGTCCTCGGTCAAACCAACTCATATGACCTAAAGTTGTACTTATTTCTACTTGTATATTTTTACCGCAGGTGGCCGACATGAACATTGTTAGTGACCTATCATCATAAGGGGATTAAAAAAGACAGGAGAAAACCAACACATTATACCTCCCTTTTCAAATAACTGTCACTTTTTAAACTCAAATTACTACATATATATATATATATATATATATATAACACGTAATTTATATTTTTTTATATACTTTGCACTGCATGTTTTATGGGTATAAAAATATGAAAAAATGCACGTCAATTTTTTTCTTTTGAATAACACTAAGTTTGATTTTAAAAATTTAAAACAGAAAATATTATATAGGAACGGAGGGAGTATGTGAAATGGTTGACATATCACATAGGTACAATAATGTACTGGTAAGATGCATTTGAGTTTAAAGGAAAGGAGAAAATAAATTGACGCCAAATTTAATCACTATACAATATCCATCCACTAGAAGAGTGGCTTATGAAGGAAAATGTTCTACGACTGCAAAGTTGTTTTGGGAGAAAAACAACTTTGTCCTTCTTTAAAACTTAACTGTAAAGAAAACTGTAATATTAATTGTAATGTTAGTCATGTTGGCTTATGAAAACATAATGAATAATATATGTTACTCTTTCTATTCCCGACAAGAGTTCAATATTTTCTTTTTAAATATTTCACTTAAAAAGTTTATATTTAAAAAAAATAGCATAATAGTGTCATTTTATTATTAATGGACTGTTAAAAGTGTCATTTTTTTAATAAAAAAAAATTAACTTTCAAACAAGGACTATTTGCTCGGAATGGAGGAAGTACATTCTTAATGTATAAAATTAGTTTAGGTCATGTTTAGAACCCCAATTTCATGGCTTAGATTGAAATTAGGGACTACAAAACTAATTATATTGTTTGGGAATCATCTATTTAAAAAAAAATTGAAATAGAATTGCAATTATAGATGTATCAATTTCACAAACAAATTATATGATGAAAGTTAAGAATTTAAATTCAAAATTTTAGATTGAATGTCAACTTTTTTTTTTCCTACTACTTTACACAATAACAACTTAGTCATCTTCCACCACCGGTCACCACCATGCGAGGGTTTGAACCTATGCTTTTATATTATTAAATTAAATTAAATAAATAGTTAATAGTAGTTATTTAAACATTTATTGAAATTTAATTTTTAAGTATAAATTAGCATTACAATTAAATTTCTCACACTATCTAAATAATGAAATTGTTATGATATTAAAAACAAATTTCACTTTAGTTACATTTTATAGTATTGCATTCTAAATATATGCATCCAAACACAATCAAACCCTTCTATGTTCAAATTAGTATTTCCAAACTGCCAAAAATGGGATTTGACTTCACTCAATATTTTGGTTGGATGGTAAATAATTAATCCCATGATTCATTGTATACTCCGCAAGTGTCCCTTCAGTAAATAGTCCGATCAACAACTTTAAAAATTGTCTGACTCTGAATATATGTCCAATTTTTTTTATTTTATATAGTTATTCTAACAATATTACTAAAAGAAGATACTCCGTTCTGTCCCAGATATTGATCTTACTTCCTTTATTCTTTTCATCACCTTAAAAATAGACAAGCACTACGGAAAAAAAAAATGGGGAACATACTAAAAAGTTTCATTAAAAAAATTTCATATCTAAAAAATAGTTCTTGTACCCAAAAAATCACAAAATTAAAATTTTAATTAAAAAAGTCTGAAACTTAATATATCTATGAACGTCGTTATGTTAAATATTTTTATTTGGACGAAAATATATTTTTATTTTCATTTATGACAATGATGATAAGAATTGTATTAAATATTTTTATTATTATTACTGCTATTATAATAATAATAATAATAATGTTATTATAATAGTTATATTATTATCTTCATTAACATTAGTAGTATTAAATTTCAAAATTCCATTTAAGAAAATAAATTTCCAATGATCTCAAAACAACTATTCAATCTATAAAATTTAAAATTAATCTTTTCATACCAAAAATTTAAAAGTTAACATTTACACTTTTAAAAAACTATGGTAATAATATTAGTAGTCGCACTAGTGATAATAATGATGATGATAATAATAATATTGTTAACTTTTTAAATTACTAGTATAATGTTATTATTAATAATATTATTATTTATTAATAATTATAACATTATTAATAGCAATAATAATATTAATAGAATTTTTTTAATGTTATTCTTATTATTAATAGTAAGCTATTTGTTGTTGTTATTATTATATATAGATATCATCCATGAACCGGTTTCCGCGGCAATTTTTAAGAATTCATTGGTAAAATGTGTTTAGCATTGGAAAAATATTCCTTGACGACCTTCTAAACTTTCCTTGGCAATCTTCAAAAAAAAAAAAAAAGGCAATATATTAGAACACTTAATTAGACTCCAGTCTCTTTGACAATACATAAACATGATTATTTAATTTCAGACTTTCTCTCATTGTGAGCACACTAGCTTTCTTTCCATGTAATTCTCTCTTATGTTTTCTTTAAGCTAATAATAAAATATTCCCACCGTTTCGGGCAAATATTTCTCTTTTGAAAGTTAAACTTTTTAAAAAAAATGACATTTTTAATAGCTAATTAGTAATAAATTGAAACTTTTATACCTTAATTTTAGAAAGTGAACTTTATAAGTGAAACGCCTAAAAATTAAATAGTAAACTCTTGATTGTGGAGTAATAAAAACCCTCAAAACCTAAATAGAATCACGTAATCAATCAGTGCTTAGAGGCTAGGCTATCTGTGAGTACCACAAATTAAGTTCTCATAGAGGTTGGGGGCATGCACCGTTGTTGAAATAGAACAACTTATCCCATTTCTAAACTGTAATTAATTTACAAAAAAATAGAAAATAAATAAAATCACTCTTAATTTCTCAAAGTAGATAGAAAGAAACAAGCAAACTGGGTGACATGACTCATGAGTGATGGAAATGTGAAAGTAATAAAAGGTGTGTGAATGAAAAAGAAAGTGAAAAATAAAAAATAGAAGTCGTAAACTATTGTGGAGGCTGGGAGGGAACACATTCGAGAGAAAACGGAAAGGGATGAGATGAAGGAACTTTAGAGAGAAGCATTACATATTGATTTGAGTAATATACAAGTAGATGATGATGCTTTAGCCTTTTCAGGAGATGGCATGTGCTGCTACATACAACTGATCAAGGTGGATTTCTTTTTGAATACTTTGATTTTGTAGCTAGCCTTACTACGCTCTACATTGATTATCTTAATGACTCATCAGTCATCATATGCTCTACCCTGTTCCTGTGGCTTGTGCCACTCTATTATGAGAGACGACTGCTAGCTGGCCTGGGATGCGAACTTGCCAATTGCCATGCAAAAGTAAGCAGCCAATGGACACCAACTTAGTCTCCGACTCCGAGTAATGATCTGTGCAACACGATACGCCAACACAAGCTAATATATTGGACTCCATTTCTCACTAAATGCTACTCCCTCTATTTTCAAGCAATCATTCTCTTTGACTTAGTACATCGTTCAATAAAAAAAATTTATTTTATTATAAATATTGGTGTAACGTGTGTTTTTCTTAACGCTCATGAGTATGTTATCATAATTAAAGTAGGTAGAAAAAGTAAAAGTAGAGTAATAATAAAAGTGTTTTCCTAAAAAATTATATTTGAAAAAAGATAATTATTTTGAAACGAACGAAAAAGAGAAAGCGGACAATTATTTATGAACGGAAGGGTATATTCTTCCAATTTGATGTTAATGAGACCCATTAGTTTTTTAAATAAAATATTAGTTTTAAAATTAAGACAATTATTAAAAAACTATTAATAATAGATTTTATAGCTAATTAATAAATATTACTCCATTCATCATAAAACTATTGTCATGTTTGACTCGTTATACGACTTAAGAAAAAAAATTGACTTAATTATTAATATCGGTATAGTGTGTAGTTTCTTTTAAAGATTATGATTAATATGCATATGACTCATATTAGGAATAAAAAGTAATGGTAAAATAGTAAAAAAGTTAACCTAAAACGCAAAATTTCAAAAAAGACATTTTTTTGGGACGGACGAAAAAGAAAAATATGACTAATTTTGAGACGGAGGAGTAAATTTCTAATTTTTAACTATTATCAATTATAGAAATAATATTACAAAAAAGCTTATAAAATATAATGAAATTATTAATCGTGTAATCTTAATAATTACAATTTAAAAGGTTTATAGAAAATGAAAATAAAATACCCTAGGGAATATTCATTTTGGCCTTATACCACTTGACTCATAAAACTGCCTCAAAGTTGGATTTTTGGATTAGAGTTACTCTAAGTGCTTGTTTGGTAGAGCGTTTTGACCAAAATGTTGCTAAAAATTATAACGTTTTCTGTTTAAAAATGTTTTAATGCAGAATTTTAAAAATGTATAGCGTTTTAAAATGGTCCAATTTGGAGTGTTTTAAAAATATGTTACGCTTACAACTACTCTTTTTATGAAAATAGCGTTTTGAAACAGTTTCCCAAACGTGTTTACAAAAAAAAAACTGTGTTTTGAAAATGTTGCGCTTTAAAAACATTGCACCAAACGAGACCTATGATTAAAATCATGCATTACTTGTTAGAGATCAGTCACCAACTAGTTTATACTTGTGCAATGCATGGTTCGAATAATATTTTGTTTGTAAAAACTATACATAATAAAATAATTTTCTAAACTTGTTATAAATAATTAAAATTTTAAATTAAAATGTTTTGAACAAAACTAAAATAATGTAAATATTGAAATTGATCAATGAATGGGTAATTGAAAGATTTGCATAAGAATTTTCTGTAGAAAAAGAATTTAAGAAATAAAGTAATTAATAATTAATGGATATAGATTAATTAATAATTTTCTGATGAAATCGATCATTTTAACAAAAAGTCATCATATGGCAGTAGTAGCATATGTTAGTATATATATATACATATATATATATATATTAATAGAAAAAAAAAGTTAACATAAACTTGTCTTGTAAATAAATTGTATAAGTAAAATAGTAGGAAATAAAAATTGATGAGAATTCAAAAATTTCAGTCAAATTAAACTTGTATAAATTATATAGAATAAAGCGTAGTTTTAAATTAAGTTATATTTGACAAATATTTTTTTTAATAGAAATTTGACACATGACAGTAATTTAGAAGTTCTATTTTACTAGTAGTTAACAAAAAAGATTGAAAAATTGATCATTCAAATGGGTTATTGAAAAATTTACGTATTAATTTTATGTAGAAAAAAAAACTTAATAAGTGGAGTAATTAATAATTAATAAAAATGGATTAATTAGTAATCTTTTCGGTGAAATTGATCATTTTAATTGAAGTCTTCATGAAACTGTCTCCTAAATTGTCACTTTAATAGATATAGATTAATAGACGAAACATTTAACATTAAATTGTCTCCTAAATAACTTGTATAAATAAAATAGTATAAGAAGATGAAAATGAATGAGGATTGAAGAGTATGTCAAGTTAAACTTGTATAAATTAAATAAGATAAAATTTGGTTTTAAATTAAACTAAACTTTTAAAAAACAAAATCTTGTCTTATTTTATAAAAAATTGACACGTGGCAGACATTTCACAGAAAGCTGTCACGTGGCGACAACGGTTTTTGTTTTTGTAATAACTAGTTAGTGCTCGTGCAATGCACGGTTCCATTTATATTTTTGTTTGCAAAAATTGTTTATAATATGATGATTTCTAAACTTTTTATAAGTAATTAAAATTTTAAATTAGATTAGTTTGAACAAAACTAAAATAAGGTAAATATTAAAATTGATCAATGAATGAGTAACTGAAATATTTGCGTAGAATTTTTTTGTATACAAATAAATTAAGAAATAAAGTAATTAATAATTAATTGATATAAATTAATTAGTAATTTATATAAATTAATTAGTAATTAATAATTAATTGATATAAATTAATTAGTAATTTTTTGGTGAAATTAATCATTTTAACATAAAGTCGTCATGTGGTTTCTGTTAGTAATGATTAATAATTAGTAGATATAGATAAATAGATTAATATGAGAAAAAATGAATACAAAATTGTCCCGTGAATAACTGGTATTAATCAAATAGTAGGTAAATGAAAAAGAATGAGAAATGATGAGTTTCAGTCATGTTAAACTTGTACTAAATAAGATAAAATATAATTTTAAATTAAGTTATATTTGATAAAAATATATATATTATTTTCTTATTTTACATAAAGTAACACATGACGATTGATTTATTTTTTTTAGATGATTGGAAAATATATAAGGAATTTGATAATAAGAATCATTTTTTATGTAGCAAAAACAAATAGTTAATAGCATGACATTAAGAGATTTGATAGAATCTTTAAGTGAGAGATAATGTTTATATATAAAATATTTTATATTTAACAAAAAGTTACGGAGTAATATATTATAGATGGATAGATTGCATGGAGAGAGTTGAAATCATTGAGCGGATATGACATAAACACGTAGTGGCGTGTTTGAAAGCTAACTTATACTCAATTCGTTCATTCGTTCATTTTGATATATTTTAATTAAAAAATTTATTTTAGAAAATTAAAGAATAAAATTATTATTTTATTATTAATAAATTATTAAATGTATTATTTTATTTAAAAAAAATCAACTTTCAAATATGACATATTTGCCCGGAATGGAATAGACTTATAGACATAGTAATTAATTGATCAGGTGCCGAACTTCATTTTCGTGATATACTAGGAGAGAGGTAGATTGTCCCAATTATACATAATACATAAATAGAAAATGAAAATGTAAAAAACTAGTTATAGTCAAAGCTTCTGGTCAAACACCGGGGGGAAAGAGGTGAGGAGAGGATCCATTCTAATATGCGCCGAAAGGTACAAAAACAGGCATCATCCAAAGCCAAAGGAACAGATAAAGACAAAGAAAAGACAGGGATATGGAATGAATCTATACAAGTCCGAAAGCGACGTAAGAAAGGCCCCCAAATATCAATCACAACATATGAATATGATATGAGGAGAGGGCAAATAGCTTTTATTTAATGTCTTCTTGTGCAACCATTATTATTCTCAATCTAAAAGCTTTGTAATCTCACTTTCTGGTCAAACCCCATGCCCCCATAATCATTAACTAATTTTGACGCTAGATCCCCTCCTAAAACTATACCATTTTCGTACAAACTTTTCCTCTCACAGTACATTGATATCACAAGCATTAATATACTTTGCCCTAATAACAACTTACTCCCCCTTTTCTCGAAAGAAAAAGACAAATTAGTATTATTGATCAAAGCTTACCATCAAGATGAAGGAATCGCCCCGCCTATACATATCAAATTCGTCAAAGGCAGCCTAGGCAGGCAAGATGAAGACCCGACAACATTATTATGGCCAAAAAAGTAAAACCTAAATTGCTAACCTGATAAACAAGAACAACTACCGCTTGTGGTAACTCGGACCAACCTTCGATATGATAAAGTGCACTTCTTAACAAGAACAGGGAGGGAGAGAGGCCATTACATAGACATGATATGTTAAGAAGATAGACATGATGTGGTACACAAACGATATTCTTCCCATTATATCCCTAGTCAATGAAGTCAGTAAAGAAGGTTAAAAATACAAAATTAAAAGCAAGAAGAATCAACCAAAAACTTAGATAAAAAACTTCAGTTAGTAAGTACTGTCAACTCTGCAACCCTCCTCTGAATTGATTTGTCAGTTCCTTCAAGTCTTTCACCTATTACTAAAGTTTTGGTCAATTTACAGTCCACCCCATTGTCCTTTTTTCATTCCATTCCCATTCATTTATCATCCCGTTGAAATCATTCCATTCCAAAAATGGGCGCCTGGAAAACTGATAGATTCGACTTAACAGCCTGAAGAGATGGTTCAATCCAGTTACCAAAACTAGAGCCACCATAAGTGCTATTATTGCCATTTAAAGTAATGGGTGTTGCCATGGGCAACGAGCTTGAAGTACCATTGCTTTGTTGCTGCAAGAAAGCTGCATTACTGAAGTAACCATTATGGTTTTGACTAGTCTCATCGACTCTGGAGGAACTGGTTGGGTAGTCCATTCTGTACTGTGTTGTACCCTGGAAGTTTGTACCAAGCAGGTTGGGGCTTCCGGCAAGATTCAGGGAAGGGTTCTGGTACCCGAGAATGGACCAATAGTCTGAAGGGTCTTGCTTGATGGGTAAAGCAAAGCTTAGTGTAGATGTTGGTTGGGATGAAAAGGTGACAGAGGAGGCTGAGGAGAGATCTCGGTCGTCCGATTTGTTGCTTCCATCCAGGCTCTTGTTATCGGAATCTGAGGATGTTTTGGATTTGTTGGACATACCTCCGATTGGGAGATTGCTATTGGCAATGCTATTAACATCGTAACGACTCATGTCAAAGTTGGTCACGGCATTGAGGCCTCTAAACTTAATAGCAGCTATGTCATATGCCTCCGCAGCTTCTTCCTGGGTACCTGTTTAATTTAATGATTATTATCATCTTAAACTTGATGAATAAGAGCAAAAACACCACTAGGTTTGTAAAGTGCAATAGCTAACATTTTACTCTCATGGTTAGTTCATGAACAACATTAAACATGGCAGTTAAATAGAGATCCAAAACAACTTACTGAAAGTACCAAGGTAGAGATCCTTATTGCCAGCAACTCGGCCTATTCTTGCTTGCCAACGTCCATGTTGATGGTGTCTGAATTAACAAATGGCAGGCATAAACGGGAGATTTTAGCTTTCCATAAACATAGAACAACTCCTCAACAAAAAATAAAGGGAAAAGGCAAGAGAGGCAACGCACCTTGTAACTCCTCTATATATGGAGGCACCTCTAGAAAACCCACTACTTTTCCTACAATATCCAAAAAATAAAAAATAAAAATTAACAAGATCATGCCAAGGCAAGATACTAAACATCAACTATATATACATGAACATCCCAATCAGAAAACAGAAAATAAGATTCAAAATAATCACCTTCTAAGAGAAGCTACAAATTCTTGCCTAGTCATGTTCTTCATCTCCTCCAACTCCTTCTCATAGTTGCACACCTTCAATTAAAAAACAATTTGATTATATTGCCGCCACAAAAATACGTATGCATTCAAATTAAAGCAATCTTCAAATAAAATTACACCCACAAAACAAACTCAAGTCACCCTAGTATAAGTAACCCTGATTCGACCGGTCAAACCTTAGCCGAATACATACCGGGAAGTTCGTAGTGGTGGTCCGACCCCAGTACTTAAGGGCTGCAAGATCATAAGCTCGAGCTGCCTTATCTTCTTTATCATAACCACCTATGAAAATTATAAAAAATAAGATATAGACACTATTAAACATATGAATAAATAGAGAAGACTATAGATATGCAAACAGAATCTAATGAAATGATAAACAGTAAAAAAAATGAAGAGGATCTGATTTGTACTCACCCAAATAAACTGGAAAATTGTATAATCATATGATCATCCACGGACAGTAATAATTCATCATCAGTAGTACATGCAACATCAAGCATCAAACATTAGAATAATATCTTTTTCTCTCTCTCTCATCATAAATGCGCATTATAACATAAACCGCTGCCACAATATCTATTGCGCGCCTGTGGTTTTCCAAACCCAGAAGATCTGAGCCCTCGACCGTGTCTCGAGATGAGCACCGTTTAAATTGACCAGACACATTTACGTTTAACTGAAACTTTTGACTCAGATCTCCCGGAACAGGCTAACAACCAGTGCACCGGCCCCAACGGTACATGTTAGTAACAAGCTCGCAAACGAAACCCTAACGGAAACGAACAGAAATTAAATATATATACCTTGCCTTCCCTTACGGCTTTGCCCTTCTCTTCTACAACTATTATCCCACAAATGAGCTTCGTATCTTCCCGTCCACCTATGCCTGAAAGGATAATTTTGTAATTTAAAACAAGCGCTCTCTTTTAGATAATTTTTTAGAATAATGTCACGAGTTGTACCTGGTGACGCCTCGGTAAATGGAAGTGCGTTGGCCGAATGTATCGACGACCTTCTTAGCAGTCGTCTCCGGCGCCGGAACCGCCACCACCTGCTGCGCTTCGGTCTGTGCCGCTCCGAATCCGCGCAGGAAGCTTGCAGCGATATTCTTCAGCTCGGAGTCGTAAATAACAGCATGATCAGAAGACATAGTCGCCTGAGGCTCGCCTGTGAACTGGCAAACATCGGCAGTTGCAGCTCCAGCATTTCCACATCCACCAAGAAAGTCCTCAAGCTTGGGACTTCCGCCATTGAGAATAGACAAGTCAGCTGCTCCATTTGCATCTTCATTAGCTCCATCTGATCAAACAGTAAGAATAAGTTTATACAAACAAAACTGAATCAATGTGAGAGAGAGAGAGAGTAGAGTAAAATTACTATTGAAAGCTTCAAATAGGCAGAGATTGGAAGAATTGGAAGCCAAGTGGGTGGTGGCGTTGGTATTGTTGGAAAGAGAGAAGGCAAGCCAGTTGTTATGAGATGAATCCATGTCGTCGTCGGTGAGCGTGAAAGTGCGTTTCCTTTTTTTCTTTATTTTTTTTTTAGTTCTTTCAACGTTTGAGTTCTTTGGGAAACAGCGCAAATAGTGTGTATGTGTGAAAGTTGGGAAGATATGGGGAGGAAGTGAAAGTAAAATGTAAATTGAAGAAGGTAAGGATGGACACAGATATAGAGGTGGAAGTGGAGAGAGAAAGATAGGGAGGGAGAGTGACACGCACGAGGATCGAGGAGTCACTTTCTCTCTCTTAAGGAAAGAAAAATGCGTAAATGTAATTATATTTGGGGAGCAAAGCAAGTGGAAGCATATTACCGGATGGCTGGGCGGTCTCTCTCTATCCGTCCCTTTCCTCTGTGATAGTAGGTTAGTTTATTGTAAAATCGTCAAAATGTAATGTAATTTGTACGATGGAGTGTTACTATCTCTTAATTTAACTCATTAATATATACTCCCTCCGTTCTTAAATTATTGTCTTGGTTGACCCAGCAAACAGATTAAGAAAAAACAATTGACTTGATTATTTATATTGGTTTAATATGTAGTTTCCTTTAAAGTCTATGTGTATGTGGCTCATAATTAAAGTAAGGTGAAAAAGTTAAAGTGGTAAAAAGTTAAAGGTAAAAAGTGACAATTATTTTTGGAGCAGACGAAAAAAAAAAAGGAGGACGATAATTTAGGGACGGAGGGAGTAATAGATTAAATAAAGAGAATTTGTCTTATAAAAAAAATATTTATAAAATTATCTTATCTAAATTTTTGTCTTGATAAAAATACTAGTTAGAGCATTCACATTATTAATTACTATTAGTTTTTATACTCATGCCTATAACACGACGTTAATATGACTTGATTGAAATATGAAGATTAAAAAAAAATCATACCCGTGCTATAATTTTTTTTAACTATATTGCACCTCCTTAAATTTATGAGTATATTATGGTTTAATCTACCAATATACGGTGTGTCAAATAAAAAAGATATGTTTTACAAAAAAATATTCTTAAGACTTATACTTAAGTATTTGCCTAAATCAATAATATTATCCCAACATTTTTAAATTTTTAAATGTATAACTTTTTCGAGACAAACAGACTATTTTCAAATGAAAATTTGATAAACACTACATCCCTCATAATATTATCATTTTTGTAACTTAGTATTATAAGTAACATGTACATAAATTTTAAATAAAATTACACATTATACTAATTTTTTACACATCTTCTTAATTGAGTCTCACTGCCACCTACACACTTTTCTCTTCTTATCCACTTAAAAATATATCTTCTCATTGTATAATCTTCTTACACATCTTTTTACAAAAAAAAAAAAAAAAACCCCCAATCACACACATGCTTTAAGAAGAAAAAATCATCACTCTCTAATTGGCCTCATAAGAAGATTACTCCCCATTGTTGTGATTCATTTTCTTAATAAGAAGACTAAAAAGAGGTAAAAACACAATAATTGGGATGCTTTTATAGAGTCCGTGATCTGTAAGTATTCTTTTTGGTAATATAAATATAAAAATAGTAATAGTCTACTGGTAGTAATAATAATAATAATAATAATATAAGTCTTTTATTTTAAAATTTTTGAAACCAACATTAATAGTAAATAATTAATATCACAATATCATATTAACTATTATTAAATATTATTTTTAGCTAATATATTGTTAAAAATAAAAAGCTACAAGTCAAGTAATATAAAGGCTTGAGGATTCAATAATATCAATGTGTCACTATTAGAGTTGTCATCCCCAACTTTAATATACTATAGTATAGATGTGTGATACATCTCTTTTATTTACGATGATTACCGGCATCCCGACGGGGCTCGGCATTAGTCTTGCCCTGGATAACGACCTGTGATTTCACCTAGAGGAGGTGAGGTATATGTTGGGCTTGGATCCTGAGTACAAGAGCGGAGATGAGATCCGTATTGCTAGCGTGAAGTGGTGGCTTGAAGCGAACGCTCAATCTATAGACGACGAGGATGATGAGGCTGTGGCATGTGTGACTCGGGCATTCCTCTTATTTTTCTTGGGCACCACCTTGTTTGCCAATGACTTTACTATGCTGGGGGTGTCTCTTCTGGCGAGTCTCCGCGATCTTCATGCCGTCTCACAGTATGACTTGGGGCAAGTGGGTCTGGCTACGCTCTATTTCTCTATAGATCAGGCGTGCCGGAACAGTGTGAGGAACTTGACCAATTTTTCTGTTAGGTAAAATTTTAATATGTATTTTTGTTTATGAACTTGTATTATTGTACGTATTTATTATTATTATTATTTGTTGTTTTCTGGTGAATTTTCTTTTTTCTGTTGTTTGTTTTTCTTTGCAGGTGTGGGCTTATGTCGTGTTTGATTTTGCTCCGTTCCCTTGCCGAATTCGGCTCCAGGTGCCTCCTTTCTTTGTGGAGTATCTCGAGAACAACCGGGTGCAGGTTGGGAGGAGTACTCCTCTATTATCTGAGGAAACTGTGTGAACTGCTATTGACCAGTCCCGCGTTGACTTGGTCAACTTCTTCCCTTGGCGGGGACTGTCTAGTCATTACTTGATACTGTAGAGATGAGCAGTCGTCGCATATTGATGAGATCAGTGAAGTGCGACTGTATGTACTAGGGGTGAGCTTGGTCCGGTTCGGTCCACTTTTTTGCAAAAAAGAGAGAACTGTGACTGCACCAATAGTTCGGTTCTTAAAAATATAGAACCAGGACCAACCCAATATGTCGAGAACCAATACATTGGTCCGGTCCGTAACCAATTGAAGACGTACGAGAACCAGGACCGGACCAATACGATGCGTATCTTTGATCAAGAGGATAACTAGATTTTCTAAAAAACAATGATCAATATTTAAATCATGTTCTTCCTTCATATAACATTTTATTGGATTCGTTATTCTTGTGAAAATAAACTAAATGTAAAAATCATTACTTCCAAATTAATAAAGAGAAACGAAAAAGAAAGTTGTAAGGAAATTTATTGCAAGTCATCTTCCTCTCCGATCCCCTTATGGTTAATTTAATTAATTTACATGTAATAATCCTTCAAACTAATAATGTTTGGAATCACAAAAAGAGGCATGAAATTAATTAATAGGGAAGAACAATGTTTTCCCTCCTATTTTCTCTTTAATCAAATAAGGAAACTTGGTTGAATATTGAATCAAATTATTATATATTTTCTTTAGGTTGTAAGTTGTATTACTTTTATTATCTTCTTATCAATATAAATATATATATATATATATATATATATATATATATATATATATATATATATATATATATTAATTATACTATATTAGTATATTATATATAATAAAATAATAATAAATACACATTGGTCCGGTTCGGTCCGGTTCTGCGTTTTTAGTTTCTGGAACCGGGGACCGACCCAATTGTCCGGTTCTGTAAAAATTCAGATCCAGGACCAATCCAAAGTATTGGTCCGGTCTATTTTTGACTGGTTCGGTCCGGTTCCGGAAAACTTCTGCTCACCCCTAGTATGTACGTATGTATATGTATATATGTATGTGTGTATGTATGTATGTGTGTGTGTATGTATGTGTGTGTGTGTATGTATGTGTGTGTGTGTATGTATGTATGTGTGTGTGTATGTATGTATGTGTGTATGTATGTATGCATGTATGTATGTGCGTATGTATGTATGTATGTATGTATGTATGTATGTATGTATGTATGTATGTATGTATGTATGTATGTATGTATGTATGTATATATGTATGTACAGATTATAAAGATGTAAAGTATGTGCAACTGATTAACAATTCATTCATGTATTTAGGTATGATCAGGATTTGTAGAACATGAATTTTTAATGATTCATAAAGTTCATACCTGAATTGTTTGAGTAGGGCCAAGAGTCATTTTTGAATAGAATTACTTACCTTGGCTCATAAGAGTGTTGTGAACTAGCCATCACCTACAGATGTCAAAAGATAGCTTCTTAAAATACTTCAGCAGGTGGAAATTGTTAACCTCAAGAGGTTTGAATAATTGTTAGTTGTTGAGTATCCTTCTTGAGTATCTTGGGAGATGCATTCTCTTTATGTCCAGTTTATCCATTTCGACATTTTAGTTTTTACAGCTAATATTGGATTAATAGCATCAGCAGTAGATTGTTGGAAATCAAGTCTCCTTAAATCTTATGCTTCCTTCTTGTATGCCTTGAGTTTTTGCTCTATGTCTTCTTTCCTTAAGTATGGCAGCTTCAGCAATTGGTCATTTAGGTATGGCAAAGGCTGAAGAGGCTGAGGTGAAACAGCGGGTGAAAATTTAGGTGAAGGAGCAGGTAGAGGGTTTTGGATAATATGAGTTGGCTCAGAAGTAGATGATTCTTCAAGAAAGGACTGTCTTCTAGCCAGTGGAATGAGAGGGATAAGATTATTTTATTAGAGCTTGTAAGGGTAAAATAGGCATGGCCTATTTTGGTTTTGTTTCTCCTTTCTTAGTCCCTAAGTTTAGGCATTTTTGGAAACAAAATCTTTAATTAGATTTTGGTTTTTCTTGGTCCTAAAGTTTATGAGTTATTTTTGGAAACAAAATATTCCTAAAAAAATTTGGTTTTCTTGATCCTAAAGTTTAGAAGTTATTTTGGAAACAAAATCTTTGTAACAATCCTTCTTAATGTCGTACACTTGGACTCCTTGTCTTTTTGGTAAGTGAATCTAGTATATTAGGAAGTTGATTTGATTTCTAGTTCTAATCCTTTTCCATATTGAAGTTTGTTTCCTTCTTTATGTGTAGGTCTCCTTCACATATAAATAGAGGACTTGGGGTAGAGGAAAAACACACGCATTGAGAGAGAAAGAGAGAGAGCAGCAAAGCATAAATATTCAAATCAGATTCAGAAGCTTCAGAATTCCAGCTTTTGTGCAGAAGTTGAATGTAGCTTCCGATGCAGCTACATCAGAAGCTACATTGAGTGCTGGAATTGTTTTGTCTTCCTAGCGGTTTTAGGAAACTGCTTGTTTCTTCCCGCGTTTTCTCTACCGATTTTTCTGTGGGTTTTTGCTCTCCACGACTTGTTGTCTTGTGACAGTATTTTGTTGGTGATTTCACATAGTTTTTGTAAAACAATTCATCCTTTTTAGTGAAATCTTTTTGGCCATGAGGCTAGATCTACAAGCATAGGCTTGTAGATTGTTTGGTATATCTTTGTGTTTAAATTTGTGCTTTATAATCAAGTCTTCCGCTATTTTTATGTTTTTGTGACCAATGTGTCTTCCATTGTAGCTTCTTCACATAGCTACATTGGGAACTACATTGGTAGTTTGGAGAATCCTAGCTACTTGTGTTCTTACAATTGATATCAGAGCTTTCTCTTGACATCACTAAGAGTTGATTCTGGTTGTAGCTGTAATGGATTCTCAGTATGAGAATGTTGTTCGTCCTCCAACTTTGACTAATGCAAATTACTCTATTTGGAAAGTCAAGATGCGTATCTTCATCAAATCAATTGATGAAAGAGCGTGGCTTGCTGTTCTAAATGGTTGGAGTCCTCCTAAAACAACTGATATTGATGGTAATGTTAAGATCACTAAAGAATCTGATTGGTCTAATGAAGATAGGAATACTGCCTCTTTTAAGTCTAAAGCCTTGTCTGCCATATACAAAGCCTTAGATGCTAACACCTTTAGGGTTATAGCCAATTATGAGTCTGCTAAAGATGTATGGGAGGCCCTTCAAACCCTGTGTGAAGGACCTGCCAGTGTTCGTGCTTCCAAATTAAGATTGTTTACCACACAGTTTGAAAATACAAAAATGAATGAATCTAAGGATATCATGTCTTATTATGGTAGGCTTCTTGATATGTCTAATTATGCTCTTGCTTTGGGTGATGCTATCACCAATGATCGTCTTGTTAGCAAGATGATGCGAACTTTGCCTGAAAGGTTTAATGTGAAAATTTGTGCTATTGAGGAAGCTCATGACATTGACAAAATTGGTTTTGAAAGACTAGCTGGCATTCTACAAATTTTGAGTTAAACCTCAATGAGCAAATTAAAAACAAAGGCAAAGGTGCATCATCTTCTACTCCTTTTGTGGAAAGTATTGTTTTTCCTTCTGTTGTTGGTATCTCTTCTAGATTGATTAAATTGCATAAAGAGATTGAGGAATCTGATTTTGGTGAAGAATCAATGGATTTTTTAACAACAAAAATATTTTGAAAGCAAATGGACAAAACAAATTTCCATCTTCTATCACCAAAACAGTTTTCAAAACTGAGCCTAGCAAATTTCCTTCCAAAGAAAGTTCTTTTCAAACCCCTGAAAAATCTTTTACCAATCCTTTTGCTAAACATTCTACATCTAGAAGTAAAAATATTGATTATATTCAATGTAGGGCTTGTCAAGGGTTTGGGCATTATGCTAATCAATGTGCTAATACTTTGAGAAAGAAGGGTTTGAATTTTTCTGCTACTTTGAGTGATAGTGATGATAAAGATCTAGGTGATCTCATCACTTTTACTGCTGTACACAACTCTCAATCTGATTTTGCAGGATTTTCAGCCAATGTACCTCCGAATGTAGCTTCTTCAGAAACTACATCAAAAGCTACATTGGACAGAAGCTGGGATGATTTTTGCTGTTTTAACTCCTCTGTCACAGAAGATGGTGGAGAATCTGAATCAGACCTGCTGGAAGCTTACAAAGAGTTGTATAAGGATTGGGAAAATAGGGCTCATCAAGTTACATTGTTTAGAAAGACAAATGATATGCTAAAGAAGGTAAATGAAGATCAAAAGGAGTGCATCACAAGGCTGGAATGTTTGTTGAGTAAGAAAGATGTGGAGCTTGAAGAACTGAAAGAAGAACTGCTCAAAGCAAATGAAACCATGGCAAAATGGAACTCAAGCCAACACAAAATGGATGATAGGTTGAATTCTGGTAAGTCTGGGATTGGTTTCAGGCCAAAGACGTTTGTCAAAGAAGGTGAATGTAATTCTAAACCAAATCAGTCCACACAAAATTTTCAAAATCCAAACTTCTTTGAAAAACCAAAAACTAGAAAGAGAAATTTTGTGTGCCACTTCTGTCATAAACCTAGACATATTCAGCCCTTTTGTTTCCTTAAAAAGGTTGTCTATAAGGAAGAGGTTAGGCAAGCCTATGTTGTTCGCAACCAAATGCAGCAACATCCGAAACTTCATCGACCAAAAATGTTCAAAAAAGTTTGGGTTCCCAAAATCGGACTGCGCCTGCTCCGGAAAATACGGACTCGCAGTTACAAATTCAGTGAATGAGATTCAGGATGTAGCTCCCAATGTAGCTCTGGATGCAGCTACATCGGAAGCTACATCGGAAGATACATTGGTCAGAAATCTGCCAGATACAGAAACAGATCCTGAACAGCATGAAACTCAGTCCAATTTGACTGATCGCAGCCATGACATTCCCAGCCGCATACAGAAAAACCATCCAATCTCTCAAGTGATAGGTAATATTCATGATGGCAGATACACAAGGAGAAGAGGTAAGGTTGATTCTCACAAATTAGCGTGCTTATCAAAATATTTTTGAGAGAAGCCTTACAACTTTTATGGATGCTCCAAATGATCAAAGATTATGGGCTATGCATTGATGTGCTAACCTTGTATGTTGATAACACCTATGCAATTTGTTTAACACAAAAATACAGTTCATCATTCTCGAACAAACCACATTGATATAAGACACCACTTTATTATAGATATGGCTGAATAAGGAATTGTTTGCATTGAACATGTTGGGACTGAAAATCAACTTGCTGATATATTTGCCAAGAGTCTTGGTTTTGAGAGGTTTTCCAATCTTTGGAAATCTCTTGTGTTTTGTGTGCCATTTGTCTTTGCACTTAGTTTATTTTAAAAAAAATTAGGCATGCTTGCATTTTGTCTTTAGAGGGCACTCTAGATCATTGTTTCACATGTATGTGCCTCTTGTGGTTGCTTGGGAATTACATTCAAAATCTATTGTGATTTCATTGTACTGATTCTCCTCACTCTCTCCCAAATTTTTTGATGTTGAAAAATCTTAAGCCCACAAAGGAAAGAGCTACCTTTTGAAATTTAGGGATGTGGCAATTTATCTTGGTACTATGGAACTTAGGTTCTCATGGGTTGATCTTGAGAAAATTGAATTCCCTTAAAAGAAAAAGTGTGAAAGCTACCTAACGGAAAAGAGCTACATATGAACAAGGTTGTGGCACCTTTCTTTTGGGACTATGAATCCTTGGATTTCATGGGTTGATCAAAACCTAAGTGGCTTCCTTTGGTAAATAGTGTGAAAGGTTCCAAGTGGCATATTTTTATAGCTTGAAATAAAGTAGAGCTATATTCCTAGGGAAATAAAGCACATATGGATTTTTTGTTATGAAAAATTTATGATCTTGGGAGAGAAATCTGGTTGAGAAAACAAAAGATGCAAAAAATGCACAAATTTTATTATTGATGAATGCTCCTCCCAATGCAGCTTCATTAGGAACTACATCACTTTGATCTAGTCTTTATCACTTGTGTGTGATTGCATTTTCTTTTGCCTAGCTTTTAGTCATCATGTTTTAGGCATAAAATTTTAGGACATGCATTGTTGGTAAGGATATCAGTTTGGTGAAATTTCGTCCTAAAATAAACTGTGCAAATCAATTTCCACAAAATCTCCATGTTGAAAAATATTTAGTGGTTGTCTAATTTTTGTGTGGAACTAAGAGGTATTGAATCTGGATATGATGAGCTCAGTTATTGCTAGTGGTGTGATCAAATCATGGTGATTACTTAATTGTGTTTTTCAAAATCTTGGATTTTTTGAGAATTCCTATAAGATGGTTTATCTCTCTTCCTTTTCCGGTCAAATAGGGGGAGAGAGATCAAGTGTTTCTGGTGATGGTGATGAATCTCATAAACTGTTCATGTTTGTTTAGTATGCATGTGATTGCATCATTGGTATATTCTGATTTGTGCGTAGTAATGATTTCTGATTTTATACCTTGCACAAATTTAGGGGGAGATGAGATTTTCTAACCAATGCAGGTTAGATGGTTTGATTGGTGTTGAATAAACACTTGTCATTTGATTTGACCAGAAAGGCTCAACAAAGGGGGAGATTATAAGGGTAAAATAGGCATGGCCTATTTTGGTTTTGTTTCTCCTTTCTTGGTCCCTAAGTTTAGGCATTTTTGGAAACAAAATCTTTAATTAGATTTTGGTTTTTCTTGGTCCTAAAGTTTAGGAGTTATTTTCGGAAACAAAATATTCCTTAAAAAAAATTGTTTACTTAGTCCTAAAGTTTAGGAGTTATTTTGGAAACAAAATCTTTGTAACAATCCTTCTTAATGTCGTACACTTGGACTCCTTGTCTTTTTGGTAAGTGAATCTAGTATATTAGGAAGTTGATTTGATTTCTAGTTCTAATCTTTTTCCATATTGGAGTTTGTTTCCTTCTTTATGTGTAGGTCTCCTTCACATATAAATAGAGGACTTGGGGCAGAGGAAAAACACACGCATTGAGAGAGAGAGAGAGAGAGCAGCAAAGCATAGATATTCAGATTAGATTCAAGCTTCCGGCTTTTGTGCGAAGCTTCCGATTTTGTGCGTGTTTAACGAGCCTACATCGAAGCTACATTGAGTGCTGGAATTGTTTTGTCTTCCTAGCGGTTTTAGGAAGCTGTTTGTTTCTTCCCACGTTTTATCTACCTGTTTTTCTGTGCGTTTTTGCTCTCCAAGACTTGTTGTCTTGTGAGAGTACTTTGTTTGGTGATTTCACATAGGTTTTGTAAAACAATTCATCCTTTTTAGTGAAATCTTTTTGGCTATGAGGCTAGATCTACAAGTATATGCTTGTAGATTGTTTGGTATATCTTTGTGTTTAAATTCGTGCTTTATAATCAAGTCTTCCGCTGTTTTTATGTTTTTTGTGACCAATGTGTCTTCCATTGTAGCTTCTTCACATAGCTACATTGGGAACTGCATTGGTAGTTTGGAGAATCCTAGTACTTGTGTTCTTACAGAGCTGTTGGATGTAATGTAGGTAATGAGGAATGAAGAATATCAACAGCAGCTTTACTCTCTAGATATGGTATCGGTTGTTGGCATCCTAAATGCAGAACCGTTAGCTATAATTTTATCTTGCTCAATAAAAGCTTCAAAAGTTTTGTCAATCAGCTTGGTGATTTAGTAGTTGCAGAATCAGTTGGTAGAATCATCAGCTAGTTGAACTTCAGTTGGTTCTTCAGTAGGTGAATATTCTTCAGTTGGTAGGTATTCAGCGGGTAGATGAACAACTGGTGGATCTTCAGCAAGAAGATCTTCTGCATATGAGGTTCTGTAGGTGGTTCTTCTGGATGTTAGTGTTCAAGAGCTGGGATAAGTGTTCAGCTGCTGATGTTCATATTTGACGTTGTAGCTTAATTAATCATCAGCTGGTAGCTAGTAGCAGCTGATAATTCTATTTGCATGAAGGTATAAGGCTTCTGCTGATGATGAAAAATGGTTTATATATCTTAGAAAATAGTCATCCATAAGCAGGTGTAACATCTGATGAGAAATTGAGCATCTGCTGAATATTAGCTTCTGCCAGAAGCTGATAGCATTAAACTTAGCATTAACTTGTACCTGCATGTGTTAGTATCTCAAACAAATATATTTATGAAGGAACAAACAAGTTTAATGTATCTCAAAATAAATTTAAATATATCAGATTTTAATGTTTTGAGATGAAATCGAAGTTTAAGGGTGTTGGGTGTAAGTTTGAACCAAAAAGGTGATAGTAGAAATCACAAGTTTGAGGCTTTTCCGTTGGTATGGCATAACTTTTGACTTCGGATGAACTACAGGACTCACCGCATATCAAATTGAAGCTCTCAACGAGATCTACATGGATTACATGGCTTACCTATGATATTTTCGTTTTTAGGCCCAAAAACGTTGTTTAAGCACTGTTATGGGCTTCGGAAGATTTTTGGATTTTTTGAAATTTGTTTAATTCTTCCTTTTAGAGCTTGGATTGTTTTTAAGACATATAAATACTTTCTTAAAAGGTTTTATTGTGCAGTCTAACTGAAAAATGTAGTTAGTATAATTATTTTAATCAAGTATATAGCGTAAGTACTTACCTTAAACAAAATAGAAAAGAGAGTTGAGAGAGTTTTTAAGAGTACAATACCTCACTTGCTGAATTGGTTCAACAAGTAGCCATGGTTGCTTTAGAGCAGTAGTGGTTAATGAAATTTTACCTCTCTCAAAATATTTTTCCATTTGAAATTTGTAGAGAGTTTTTTAAGTAGGGAATAATCCAATGACCTTCATTCTTGTAACAGGAGCAAAAGTTTTGTCGAATCAATATCCTTCTCATTGATGTAACCTTGGAACACTACGCTTGCTTTGTATTATAGATAGTAAGGGTTATGAAATTTAATAGTTTGCAAGGTCTGTTTAAAAACTCCTTCTCAACTTGAGCATCTCTTTCCATATGTATATCTCTTTTCATGAAATGTTTGATTTGAACTTTGAGATCAATATGCCTTGCCATCAGCAGAATTGATTTGTCTTTATATACTTCCTTCATAGTGTTTTTCCAGTAAGTCAAGAGATACATGTCACCTTTTTTTGAACTTACAAGAAACTGGTTAAGTCATAAATGATAAGATAGAAATCAAAAGATCTTGGTTGAATTGACAAGAGAATACATGTTCATTGAAGAAAATCTTGAGAGCTCTTTTTAATAAGAATAGAGAATTATGAATAAAAGCATGCAGCTGGTACTAAAAGATAGGAAAGTGTGCACTCATTCCTTAAATATGAAGTACCTCGGGTTTATGGGCTTTTTGTACAGTCACCACCACCACTACACAAGTTTTACATGACGACATGTTGCACAAATAAATCCAGTACATACCCAAGAATGTAATCTCTTTTTCGAAAAGTAAGATATCAAGAATGTCTTAAATTAATTAATTAATATGTCAATTCCAAAAGATTCAGACAAGTTTATCGATAAAGATATAAGTATCAAGATTTAAACAGATATGACACCAAGAGCAACAATTTTAAAATAAAAGAGTATTGAAGTGTTGAGAGCATATAAAACCAATCAAGATGATAAGATAAATCTAAAGATTTAAAACAATATCCTTCATATAACTGCTAATGAGTGATCTCACAATAAGTTAACAGACTTACTTCAATCACTTTAAGAATAGAAACCAAGTTAAAGAAATAAACATTTTGATCAAGTTTCTTAATACAAAGATGAAGTTTATAGATGGGATATAAATATAGCAAAGTTTTTCAAAAATAGTTTTTGAATAAAATATTTAAAAATAGTAACTCAGTTGAGCAAAGTGTAAAATTTAACAGATGTTTAACTCATATCAAAAAGAATGAAAGTTAGTATAGGAATGAGTGAATTTGCTGAGGGAGAGATAAGTAGTTAAGATATGCATGAATTATTTGGAAAAATATAGAATGTAAGAACTTGCTCATTGTAGATAGGCTTCCTGTATATCTTACTTGTGTTCAGCAAATCAACTTTTAAGAACTTTAGTAATTATATCAGCTATCTCCCTTGTAAAAACATGTTGTCAAGGAAATCATAAATACCTTTTAAAGAGTGTGAAAATTTTGAAGACAGAGTATTGATGATCCTTCAACTTTCAAACTATAAGCTACTAGCAGGTACTTTTTTTTCCTACTGACAATTGAGAAGATGAACTTCTGTCAGTATAAAAGATTTCTCTTTAGCAAATATATCAACATTGTTCAGTTTAAAGATAGCAAAAGGTTTTCAAAAGAAAATATATTTGAATTACATCCTTTGCAAAAACATTTGAGAAAATAATTCAAAGAAATTTTTTCATGAAACAAATGAAATAAGATATTTGAGAACTAGGATCATTTCTCACACATTCCATCAGTCATTTATCTATATTGTTAATATATTTTGTAATTCTTTCTTTTCATATATCAAAGTGATCTTTATCAAAAAAAAATGTATTGAATAAAAGTATTTGATTAAAAAGTTTTTGAAGTTATCATGCTCGATCTTTCAAGTTGTTAAACTTTGAAAAATAGATTTTTCAAAAAGTTTTGCTCTGATACCAATTGTAAGTTCAGTTGGCAACGAAATGAGGCTAGAGGGGGGGTGAATAGTCTTATTATAACTTTGAGGGTTGTTTTGAAAATCTTTAAAACATGCAGCAGAAAATAGAAGTTTTCAGCAGCTGATTGTAAAATCAGCAGATAACATCTGCTGAAAATGAAACAGTTTGGGTAGCAGCTGTTGAATCTTAAAAAAAGTTTTGTTTGGTTTTCTTTTGATCACTTAAGTATGAGGACTGAATTGAAGAACAATATGTATAAGATCAACTATGTAAATAATTCAGGAATGTAACTGTTAAACACTTAAGCAGGTACAAGCAGCTTGAGTGTATGAACAGTAAAGACAGCATATAGAAAAACAGAGTATTTGGAGTGGTTCACAGTGTTAAAACTGCTACGTCTAATACCAAGTTGGTCAAACTTGGATTTTGAAGTGCACTAAATATATTGAAATTCTAAGTGATCACTAGCATATCTATGTATAACAAAAGACAGTGTTTGAGGAGTATGATTGAGCAACAATCATACTCGTGCAACAATCAAATATTCTTTTAAGATTTGAAAAAAGTAAGGAAGAATACAGTGATTGTCTAAACAAGAACTAGAAAAAAAAATATGTATAAGCCTATCTAGTAAGTGTTTAATGACAGAAACACATTAAGGAAAGAATAGCTTGGAAGAATGTGTTAAGTGTTCAGTCCTGAGTTGAAGTAAATCAAAGAGAGAATAGCTTGTGAGAAATGAATGGTTGCTTCAACTTCTGTTTTGGAGAACTGGAGCATTTCAAGAGAGAATAGCTTGAGGGAATATGATAAATGCTTCTGTCCAGTTCTTCACACCTTCAATCCTCACATCAGCATCTTTAAATAAAAGTCTTGAGTTTGGAGTCGTTGGAGAGAAAGGTTGAGTATTTTGAATTCCCTGTAAAAGAATTAAGATGAGATCTTTTCATTTAACCTCAAAGATGTTGACCGACCAAAATATTCATTCCATGAAATAAGGATGAATTTGATTTCTCTATTTAAATGAAGAAGAAATCTTCTCACAGTTCATGCATAAGGGAATTAAATACAGACAAACAATATCTAGCTAGCATGATATAATAAAAAGGGTGGTTGGCTAGTTGATATATTAAAAGTGTAAAACATTTAATGTGATGAGTCTTCTACGAATAGTATTGAAAAAAGGTAAGTTTATTTTATAAAATAAAGAAAACATTAGCTTTATTACTTTCCAAAGTAAACATCAGCAGCTTGTACTATTTATCGACACTATTCATTGGCACTATTCACTTGCTACAATAACTTCAACAGCTACATCTGCTACCGCACCTGCGACTGCTGCAGTGCCTTCAGCAGCTACAATACTTTCAGCAGCTACAGTACTTTCAACATCTGCAGCTTCTTCTAGCTTTCAGCTTCCTGCTTGCAAAGTAACAGTATAAATAAAATTGCTTTCTAAAGTGTATCATGTAGTCTACTAACAAATAAGTATATATGCAATTTTTCAAAGATTTAAGTAATGGTTACAAGTAAATCCAATATAAAAAGGAATATACAAAATGGTTTTAAATAATTAATCAGGTTAATATTTCCAACAGAACTCAAAACCCAAGTCAAAATACTATTTGACTAACATGCTAACATTGCATGTTTAACACTAATCAACTTGTGATTAACAAATAAATATCATAATAAATGCAAGGAAATGCTTAGGTGCTACACCCTCTCCCCCAAAAAAGAATTTAGTCCATAAATTGTCAAGTCGAATCCAACAAAAAGGGAGGTACTCCTCGCATAACACACAACCTGCCTCAAAAAGATCACTTGGTTCTTTTTTTAACACTCTAACGAGTTTTCTCTATTAAAATTCGTAAAACCCACTCTATAATGTCAAGAGTTCTCAATACTCAATCCATGAAAGATATATTAAATTGAATGCTATATTCCCATACACTAACACAATGATTCATCCCTCGTATGATGACGATGCATAAATAAATAACAGTTTCAAATGGCGATATTTCAATACCCACTTGGTAGCCCTCGAACGGTTTGATATATCCGTGCAACCATAGTGTTCGAAAAACCCCAAATCTTGAAGCAGGCAACGTTTTATAATGTATGGGTCCCTTTTGTTGTCCTTTCCCTTTGGAGTGGGATGAGCTGTTTGACTAAGACTTGGTCCCTGAGTAAGGTGATTGTGTTTCGTCCATTTTTCTCTGGTTTGGTGCAAGGGGTGCCGAGGATGCTTGTTTTTCCTGGCGGGGTTTGTATATGGATGCCTTGTTGGTTTTCCTTGATGGTATTCCAGGTGTTTTATGACGGGTGATGGTTGTTGTCGGGTCATGGGAAAAGTAGCTTTTTGGATTGCTTACTGGGGATGTGTTTTGGTAAAAGGTATTTGGGTAAGAGAGGGTTAGGTCGGTGTTTGGGAGTAGAATGCTTTGTGGATGAGAACTTTGGACTCGGATGATGGTTTCTTGGGTAAAGGGGTTTGTGTTTGAGTTAGGGGAAAAGACATTGAATATGTTAGTGTCTTGAGGGAAGGTATTTTCTGTTTGAGAGGGGAAATTGGTGTTTAGACAAGCAAAAGGGTTGTCAACTGAGACCGGCAGTTTCTTGACTTGTGCAAAAAATCGGTTGAAGGTTTCTGCTAATCCCTCTAGAAGGTTCCCGATCATTTGGTTTGTCACCTTTTCCATATAGGTATCTAACTCTTATTTGAGTCATTCTTGGAATTCTGAACTCAAACGATATCCGGGAGTTTTTGTGTCAGTATTCATGGAGGTGTTTTCGTCTTCAGTAGCCATTCTACCCAAATCTGTATCTGAATTGATTTATGTTTCTGAACTCAAATATGTATTCTCTGAACTGTCCTCTGTTTCTGAACCCAAATATGTGTATGAAATGTCTTCTGTTTCTGAACCAGAATCTGTATCTGAACTGTCCTCTGAACCCAAATCTCTAATCAAACGACTAGTATTGTCTCTTCCTTTCCAGGTTCGGGCCAGGTTTCTGGGAGAAAACAAGGTCGAGGGTAGTGTATGAGAAGGCTAGGCTCAAGGTGTTTTGCTTGGGAATGTACAGTGGGCACTTATTATTATTAACAGATGTTTTATTTATTATCCTAAAGCTGGTCGGACAAGCATAACTTTGTTTTGACTCTCATTATTAAGTCCTGAAATAGTGGATTCTTTCTTCAGAGTATAAGACCTTCGAATTCCACCTGTCTTTTGACGTAACAAAATCAGAAAAATCATGGGCGAAGGGCCTATACTCTTTCAGGGATCCACCATTCAATCGTTCTAGCGAGATACCCCTAAAATTATTGATCAACCCCAGTGCATATGTACATGGGATTGGTTATTAATTTTGAGGTATAAAAACCAACCGGGCATGAAATGTCCTAAAAGATCTACATGCATTTAGCGTTGGCTGATACAAAGGGTAGGTTGGCTTTGGTGTAAGGGTAGCAGTTCAGAATATTTCGACATGAGTACACGTGTGTGAGTCGGCTAAAAAAAGGGGAAACTTTTTACAGATATAAAGCAGTAAACAAAAATGACATGTCTTTTTGTTCGTTTGAATCCAAAAGGGATAGAGCGAGCAAGCATGATGGTCATCACATCAATAAATAGAAAGAAAAATGGGGAAACTATATGTTCTTATTAATTATATTCGGTCCTAATCCCCAAAATAAAATGATAGAGCGAATAAATAATTTTTTATTGCATGTCTGGCTTTCGCCCGAATGAATACAAATTACAAATGTTTCACATCCCACGCAGAATATTGACAATAACAAATAAAACACATATTTGCAATAATATATGACAGAAAAGCACATTTGCAATATGTATGAAAGAAAACACACATTTGCATTATATATACATGTTAGCAAAATTTGAAAATATGCATGTATGTAAGGATGTTATTTGTATATAAACAAATTAGCAAATCCCAAAAAAATTGAATGTAGCCCTCTTTCTGTTTTTTTTAAAAACAAAATCTTAGAAGAGTCGTCATTGTGAGTATCCCGTTCCAAGACAGCCCCGCTACTGAGAAGTGGGTGGTTTCAGAACATTAAAGCGCGTGGGAATACGCTTGGCCTCGTCGTGGACTCTAAAAATTGTAATTACAGATTCACCACCTCTATTTTAAAGACAAACAGAAAAAAACTGAAAATACTAGAAAGTGTAGGTCCGGGGCTAAGTTACGAGTTGGGAAGGGGTTAGGTACCCAATTCGCTCTATTGGGCACATTTGGGTTTTCCTAAGATAACATGCTTAGATTGTTGTGTTTAATTTAGATATATATATATATATATATATATATATATATATATATATATATATATATATATATATATATATATATATATATATATATATATATATATTGGCAAGGCGAGATGTCGTTTTGGCATAATAACATCTATTTTGTCATTTTAGCATTTAAGGTGTGTTTGGCCGTTACCTAAGCATGCTAATAACTATTTTAATATTTTTGTAAGTTCCCCGGGAGATTTCCCCGGATCTCGCGCTCCCTTGTTTAGGGGAACACGAGATTCGGGAAAGATGTCACTCTTTTCATTATATCTTCCCTTGTTTAGGGGAAAACGAAATTAAAAGTGCAAAAAGAGTGTTGTAAATAGCGCGTGGAATACGCCGAACCTCGTAGTGGATCACTGTGAATGCTTGAGTTTTTTGTATCTCACCCTCTCTTGTTTAGGGGAAAATGAGATTCAGAAAACGCAACACTCGTTTCATTCCATCTTCCCTTGTTTAAGGGAAAGCGAAATTAAAAGTGCGAAAAGAAACGTTGCAAAGAGCACGTGGGAATACGCCCATCTTCACTGTGAACTCGAGCTCATTGTGGATCACTATGAGTGCTTTGGATTTTTCTGTATTTCATCCTCCCTTGTTTAGGGGAAAACAAGATTCAAAAAATGCAACGCCCTTTTTCATTCCATCTTCCCTTGTTTAGGGTAAAACGAAATTAAAAGTGCAAAAAGGATGTTGCAAAGAGCGCGTGGGAATACGCCCTTCCTCACTGTGATCCAAAATATTGTAACAGAGTCGCCATCTTTATTTTAAAAAGAAATAAAGAAAAACCAAAAATAACCAGATTTTGTAAAGGGTTCGGAGGCTAAGTTACGAGGTGGGAAGGTGTTAGGCACCCAACTTGCCCTTTCGGTCTCAAAAATAGTTTTTGGCTAAAATATGCTTTTATTATATTTATTTAACAAATGAAATAAAGCATTTAAACATATATATCTTTACATATATTATTACAAAATTGTAGCAGTCTCCTTCCAGGAATTACAAATATATTTATAAATATTTGGCCATAATAATGGCTCTTTTTAGTGCTATTTTCTATAGAAATCTGGGCAGCATAACTATTTTTATTTTTACATCGGGCCGGCTGAAAATAGCACTTTTATATTAAAACTTTAAATAACCTACCTTTTGAAGCGTGGGGGCTTTGATCGCGTACCACTAACTTCTAGTAGATTTTAGGTACACTCGCTATGTCCTTCCGGGAGAGGGAGTCTTTTGCTGCTGCGGAGATTCGGGTAGAGAAACTGCTTCCGAAAGTTGCTTTCTGGCACCAGGAAACGGGCGAAGCAACTGCTTGCTTTTTTTATGTTGTTTGCTTGCAGACGGTGAAAATCGGACAGAGTAACTGCTTGCTTCCTGTGGATTTGGCGTCTGGATTCGGGCAGAGCAACTGCTCTTTTTGGGATTTTTGGACCGGTGGAATCCTAACGGGGAGGCTAAGTTTCACTTTAACCGATTGGTTTTGTGTTTGGAGGAGATTTGATGGAGCTTCGAGGCTTAGAGGAGGGGAACTCTCACAACGCTCACTTAGAACTCACTGCATGAGAAATTTTAACTTCGTGATCGCGGTGTGTGAACTGTGTGCGTAAATTGTGTGCTCACTTCTGAAGCCGGGGCCTTCTATTTATAGGCTGGAGAAGGGACTCCTTCGTCATTAAGTTTTCTCTTTTGTGCTTCATCGCCTTGTACCGCGCGCTGAGAGAGTTGTGCCAAAAGTAGAGTGCTACAGTAATATGAGCACTCTTGGGCACCACCCATGGGGGGTCTGGGCACTACTCCTGCTGTGAGTATGGGTGGCGCCTGGGCTCCTTTTTGGGGTTCTTTTTGACACTTTGGCCCCCTGCATTTCACTGTTTACGCATCATGTTTTTTCGTTTGCATTTTTAAACCATGTAACTTGGCATTTGTTAGTTTTTAACAGGTCTTGATATTTCATGTCATGTTACATACCAAGGGTACGATATTTGGGGTGTCTACCGAGCCCCTCAACGATGGAGTTTACGGGTAACCCGAAGTAGACCAAGTAAACGAACATTGTTGATAAGAAATAGACTCCCAAATTTCATGAAAATTATAATGGGGAGTAATGCAACAGGTAGCAGTTATAATGCAACTGTTTATAATGCATTTCAAATCTCACATATCCTAGACATTTTTAGTCGGTTATAGCAGGTTATCGTAGTTTTTAAGTAGATATGCAAATTTATATGCTCTGATGGTCGGACCTATCGAAATAGACTGCCTATGTATCCCTTAATAAAAGGAATCAGACCAAATGTAGTTCGGCCTCAGGCAAACAAACAACAACTAGTACTAGGTGAGATGGATGGGACCTGATCCTTTACTTAAGTGACCCAGGGTATGCACCCCTTGCGGAAAGGATCCAACAACAACCAGTGGGATCATGAAACCGATCTTTTCCCTTAGTGACCCAGGGTATGCACCCCTTGCAGAAAAGATCCAACAGCCCGTGAGATCATGATACTGATCTTTTCCCTAAGTGACCCGAGGTATGCACCCCTTGCGGAAAAGGATCCAACAAACAGGTGGGATATCACGGAACCGATCTTTTTCCCTAAGTGACCCAGGGTAAGCACCCCTTGCGGAAAAGGATCCAACAACAATTGGTGGAGTACATCATAAAACATTACATCCTCAGGGATAGGCACACTTCGTCGAACGCAATGGTGGAAACAATCTTTTCCCTCAGTGACCCAAGGTATGCACCCTTTGCGGAAAAAATCCAACACAACCGGGTGGAGCACAATGATATCAACCTTTTCCCTAAGTGACCCGGGGTATGCACCCCTTGCGGAAATGATTTAACAAACCATCAAATGAGATGCATGCAGGTAAAATATTAATACTTTACCTTTCCTTACCTTTCTTGATTTCTTCTTTTGCTTTGCTGCTTTCTTTTCTTGCACTGCTTTGCTTTCTTGTTGCATTTTTTCTTCTTCTGTTGTGTTCTTTCTCTTCTTTCTGTATTTTTTTGTTGTATTTTTTTATCTTTTTTCTTGCTGCTGATTTTCTTCTTTGCTGCATTTTGCTGCTGATTTTCTTTTGCTGTCTTGCTGCTGCAGATATCTAGTCGGGGCTTTAAATGATATAGTTTTTGCTTTTCTGGCCCTTTTTGCAGCTGACCTGCTGGGGATATGAACTTCCGTCTTGATTTTGATGGATGGTCGTTACTTTTGGTTAACAAAGCTAACTTCGTTAACTTTCTATTAAGCTTTCAGGTCTTTTTGCGATTTGAGCAAACTTGGATGTTTAAGTGTTGAACTTGAACTTTAGAGGGGGGAAAGTGAAACTTTCCACCCCTTTCTTCATGACTTACGGGGAATGAAGCAGAACCAGCAGCTTCATTTCATCTTCAACATTTTCTTCTTCTGCCATTGTTGTCGGCAAGATTTCTTTCTCATTTCTCCATCTGTTCTTGATTTTCTTTCGCCAAATTGATTGTTTTGCGTGATTGATGGCTTCTTCTTCGCGATCTCGGAAGGGGAAAGCACCGATGTACCCAGATTCGGGCGAGGAAAGACGAGAACTCCCTCCTTTGACCCGAAATCATGTCAAATATCTTTTTTCGAATGATGATTGGGGCAATATTCTTCGTGATCGGCATATGCACGTGTCTAATATTCTGATTCCCGCTGTAAGTTTCTTTTTCACAAACCCTTTTGGTCGATTTTTCAGATATGTCGGATTTCTTTGCTCTTCTGGATTTCTGGAGTATACATGTTCTTGATTTTGGTGCTTATGCAATAGACTTTTCAGATACATGGCATATTTTTTTCAGATATAATGGCATATTTTTTTCAGATATATATATTGGACATGCGCACGTAATGCAGAGATATATTGTATGCAAAATGCAACGGAAATATTTTTTTTTTCAATGCTTGCAACATTTTTATTCAAACAAATGCAATATGCAACTATTTGGAGACAAATGCACATGATAGATTTCTGAGGCATGAATATATCATTTATCACATTTTATCATTCTTATGCATGGAAATGCAAATGCACCATAGAGATTTAAATACTTGCTAAAATGTCACATGGATATTTTGTCTTAAATGTGTACAAAAATGTAACATGTATTTTTCTTTTGAATGCAAAAATGCAACACATTTTTTCTTTCTTTTTCTTCTTTTTTTTATGCGATGTGCAAGATACAACAACTTATGACTCCCCCTTTTTTTATGCATGCAAAATGCAAATTTTTTTTTCATGCAATATCTTTTTTTAAAAAAAGTGCAACATAAATATGCAAATTAGGGCACGATTTAATTTCTCTTATATGCACGCATGCAAAATGCAACATGGATATTTTAAACAACAATATATATTTATTTTGACATGCTTAGCAAGAATAGCATAGTATTATGACATGCATAGGATTTAGTGAGAGATAAGAATTTTTACCTCCCTTTTCCTTCCTGATTCTGAGATACTGCTGTTTTTTTTCTTTTTTTTTCTTTTTCTTTTTTTCTTTCTTTTTTTTTTAGGTGCGCAGAGCTTGTTGGAGAATTCTTAATAAAACAATGTCAAATAACTAGGATATATTATAGAATCGTGCACAGTGCACTTTTCTGCAAGAATTATTTGACCCTATCAAATGCCCTGGGTTGCACGAATATTCGTGTGGGATAAGACTATAATTGCTCTCCTATTTCTGGCACTCGAAAAACTGGAGACTACTATTGGAGTTTTCCTATATATTTTTGGTCCAATCTGAAGATGATGCAATTATGTATGTGTCCTTGCAGATAATCAAGATTTCTTTCAAATGGTTATGTCCCTTTCCAACAATCACCAATTTAATTGCAACGAAAATTGTCACAATTTGATTTTCAAATGTCAAAACAGGTCACTGCCAAAGTTTCGGGGGCAACCCGCCAGGGTTATTCGTTGCGAAACAATAAGTCAAAAGGAAATAGAACACTTGATTATTTATACTCGTAAGCCCGTAAACACTTATGTGAATGTGCACTCCGCACCCCCAGATTCACAATGTAGTATTCCCGAGCTCACCCATCTTCAAAACATAAATCCCGACTATACCAAATGACCAATGATTTTACTTAAATCATCAACAGAGCTTTGAACAGGGTTTGGGCCAACTGTGACAAGGTTGCCACGATTTATAACTTGATGCCTTTGCAGGCACAACTCCTGGTGGAGTCCTCCGACTTTAGTGTGTTCTTGCGGCCTTTCCGTCCCTTCCGCAACTATATGCCCATTTTTGAGGTCTTGTGGGATTACTGGTGGGACACCACCCATACCTTCCATTTCAGCTGGGGGGGAGGCCACATTGACCCCGTGCGATTTTACTATGATCACGGGTATTTCTACTGGTATTGGCAGGTCCTTGGAGCCGAACTACACCATCCGACATCATCATGATGTGGTAGAGGATCTTTTGGGTTTTGAACCGGAGTACAAGACTGCTGACGAAATTAAGATCGTCGACGAAATTAAGATCGCCAGTGTCAGGAGTTGGCTGGTAGCACACGCCGGGCAGGTTGACCAGAATGATAGCGAGGCCGTAACTCGCATTGCCAGGGCGTTCTTATTCTTCTTTTTGGGAGTATCACTGTTTGCCAACTCATCCACTACTTTGAGATTTTCTGTCCTGGGATATCTGCGGGATCTGAACCGCGTCATTGAATATGACTGGGGGCAGGCAGGCCTGGCTGAGCTTTATGCCTCTATGGATCGGGCCAGCCGTAATGATTCGTCGGTCCCTAACGGTTTCGCTCCGGCTTGGGAGGTATCTTTTCTTTTTCCCTGCCCCCTCATCTTTTTTTTGTCAGCATTTTTTCCTTCTCTTTTTTTTTTTGGCTGACTCTTTTTTTTGTAGGTCTGGGCCTATTCTGTTTTTCATTTTACTCCGGGCCCACTGCGCAGCCGCATTCAGAAGCCACCATTTCTGGCTGAGTTTGTGAATGCCAATCGAGTAGAGGAGGACCGGGATGGCAAATTTTTGGACAAGATAAGGATGCAAGACAGGATTGCGAGCTCGAGCTCGAGCACAGTGCACTTATATCCCTAGAGGGGTCTGGCTGGGCCTTATTTGATTTCTCTGGAGATGAGTCGTTACAGGATTTTGATGGTGTCCATTATTGTTGATTCTCTGTACATGGGCAAACGGGTTAACCGCCGACATTTCTTGTTTCCGGTGCCTCCAGTAACACCACCTGCACCTCCTCCCTGGGTGATCGTCCCAGATTTCTTACCAAATAGGTATCTGTACCTATCAAGATTCATCGTGCCTCAGAGTGATTATCCTGTCATGGTATATGAAGATTTTCTGAGGACAGTGCTCCATCCTGCTCCTATAGCAGCTATGCGTGCATCTAACATCTCTGATAGGCCAAGGCCTTCTCGTCCAGCTCCTAACATGTAGTTAGATTTCTTTGTGCCTGCTGAGGATTTCTCCACCTTCCAGTATCATCGTGATGAAAGACTTGTGGAGAAAGTTTTGCCAGATGTTGACATCCCTGAGCGGTACCAGATCCCAAAGCGGACCCGCGCGGTATATTTTTTCTGCTTTTTTTTCATACTTGCACCATTTTTTTATTTCATTTTTTTTTTCGAGGCTGACACATTTTTTTCTATTCTACACCTTTTCCCAGGTTGATGCGTCTTCGTACAAGAAATTGCTGAGAGGCTTTTTTAGCATCAACAAATTGTATCTGAGGCTTCTGGACGAATTCACTTGCCGGGGAAATGACATGGTAAGGCAGATTAGGCGCCGGGGCAAGGATGATGATGATGATGCCGGCAGATCGAGTCATGCTTGGGCGAGGGGACAAGAGTACATGATTGGTGGGACCGGCCCTCGGGTCATGGGTGGCAGCTTTGGTAGGAGCAAATCTTCTCGTGGTCATTAGCTCCTTTTACCTACATTTATTAGCTTTTGGTTGTACCAGACTATGTACATATTTCTAAATACAATGTATTATTATTTTAATTTTACGATGCATGATGTAAATATGGAGACTCAATTATTCTAAGAATAAAAGAAATCTAGACCATTATCTAGGGGTAAAGACACACTGCAGTTTATGGACGGAGATTTGAAGGAATACATATTCGGATTGAAAATCGGGTCTATCTAGCATCTCGTGGGGAAGAAAAGGCAACCACCTCTTCCTGTGTTTGATATTTTTCCTTCGGCCAATGAGGGCTATTTCCTAGCTTCGGCATTCCTTTTCCATTTCTCGTAAACAAATAGAGCCAGCAGCGGAGCAGCGGTAGCCCGAAACAAGGATACCAGGTAGTTTTGGGAAACAGAGATAGGGCTTATGGGCGCCACCCATAGTGGCTGTGGGCACCGCTCCTAGAGTGGCCATGGGTGGTGCCCATGGCTTCTACTGTGTGCTCCTGTTTCATCCATCATTCATGCATTGTGCTCAGAATTCATCTGTTTCTTCGATTTTCAGTATAAAAGGAAGTCGAGGCAGCATCCATTTTCACCATTCATCTGCATTTTCTTTCCCTTCTCAAGTCATATGAGTTCCCTCTTTGCTAGGTCTTTCTCTTCTTTTGTTAGATATAATTTTTGTCTTTTTCCCAGAGATGGCCGCACCAGTTCACACGGCTTTGGAAATAGAGATTTATGAAAATATGCTGGATCTCTAGATACTTTGTTTGCGAGAAGAGGAGCGAGAGTGGTTTGACCACATCTATGGCTATCGATGCATGCTGTCATGGCGAACCCTGCGCATTAATTGGGATATGCTGAGGGGAGCATCCAGGTTTTGGTCAATACCGAGCCACCTTTTTAACTTCTGCCTGAACGAGATGTGCCCCACCTTTGAGGAGTTTTGCAGTATGGTGGGGATGCCGGCCATTGGGCCTATTGTTGTGCCTTCTGCGCGGAAGCACCCTTTTATGGAAATACGGGAGTTGTTCGCCTCGACCCGCGAAGCTACTCCGGGTTTTTATAACGGAGTCAATTTTAATTTGACTGTTCTTCATGCTGCTTATACTGGAGATAGGGAAACTGACCCAGTCTACCTGCGGCATCGGCTGATTGCCCTTTTTCTTTGTGTCATGGGATGGTACCTTCTGGTGGGCCGACCCGGATTTTTAGATGTGCGGGTCATGGACTTGGTGCTGCAGGCTTGGGACCGCCGAGTAAATATTATCCCGGTCATTTTGGCTGAAACCTTGTTTGGCCTGGACGCTTTTTCGTCTAGTGATGAGATGTTTCCTTCTGGCAGCCCTCTCTTGATTCATATGTGGCTAGAGGAGTATCTTAACTGGGTGATGGGCCCAGTGCTTATGGGAGGAATGTCGCGCTATGGCTCTCGCGTCCATTATCACCAGACTAATTTTTCGGAGCACGACTGGATAGAGTACTTTTTGCGCATCGACTCCATGGAGATTATATGGGTGGTCAACCATTGGAGAATCCACAACTTTTCATGTTTACCGGGGGCTATGTCCAGGTCATTTTGCCTGGTCTTGAGCAGACCACCTTTTATCTAGCGTACCGGGTCCTTCGCTAGTTTGGCAGGGAGCAGGTCATTCCGAATGTGAGTTGTCCCCTGACTGAGGAGTTGGAGATGAATAGAGTTGTGGGTCCCAACGGGCACACTAATAAGCTAGAAGGGGGGGTTGAATAGCTTATTTTACACTTTAAAAATTAATAAGTAAGTTCTTTGAAAGGTACTTTCAATCTATTGAAAAGATTGAAGTAGCGGAAGTCTTTCAATAAAGGTGAATCGAATGCTGTAGATAAGGACTAGGTAGACCTTAACAGATTACTTATATTTGCTGTAAAGGATAAGGATAAATAAAATATAAAGCAGAACAATGATCAGACAAATAGTAAAGAAAATAACACAAGTATTTTGGGATGGTTCACACTATAAAGAGTGCTACGTCCACCACCAAGGCAGTCAACCTTGGATTTAAATAGTGCACTATGTTTTCCACTAGATCTATTAAAAAGAATATTCCCAATGGATCGTGTACAAAATATTGACTTGTGTTTGGGGGTTAAGGAATTAAATATCTGTGAAAACAAGATATTTAATTCATGCAGAAGTATAGCTATTGAATGAATAACAACAAGAAGAGAAACAATAAATGTTGATGCATGGCTTCTTGTTGTTGACGAGGACTTCCGGATCTGTTGAGGATCTCTTGAATGCACTGAGTTGTAAGACTTAGAGTTATTGAATTTCAGAGCAATTCTTCAAGTGTTCGATCTTCTTCTTCTTCAGTCTTTAATGGCAGTATTTATAGCAGGTGCAATCTTGAGAGTCGTTGGAGAAGACGAAGACTTTAGCAGCTCTATTATGAATGCATTAAATGCATGGAATTTGTCGATCAAGAAATTCGTCTTCACGGATATCTAGAGCATGGAATGATTTACGAGATCTTACGGAAGTGGGGCAATGGGTGTCGAGATCGAGAGTTGTTCTGAGACGATAGGTGACCGATGCGCTTTCACCTTTCCTTTGTTCGATCTGCGAAAAGTCTTCTGCTTTTCGGCGCTTTCGGCGGGATTGAGGTGTCGGGGAATGTCTCAATTTAAATTCAAGCGATAAGGATAAATTTAAATTGATTCATAATGGAATGCTTAACTAGACACGTCATGATCTTGGCGAGTGTAGACAAAGATGCAGATTGTAGGCTGGAGCAAGTCTTAGGTGAAGCTTTGAAGAGGTCTTCCGTTGAACCTGTGAAGTCCTATAAAAGCTATACTTGGGCAAAGTTCTATACACAGTTGCCACGCTAATCGAAACGCAGCCCGATTAGCCACTGAAGTATAAAACTAGTGTAATGTATGAACAGATATAAATCTTACATAATAAGAATCAACAAGAGACGTGGGCAACCTTATCCGCGATATGTGGGAGCTCAATTTTCCTCTGTGGGAATCAGCTTACGCCTTTTCTATGTATATGCTTTTGTCCCATGAGTATATCTCGTGGGTACTGGTGGCTGCTGAGGGACACTCCCGTGTCATTAGGCATGTACTGAGGCGGATCCTTGGTCGGCGAGTGAGCAGTGGCATAGATGCTCGCTTGATGGAAATCGGCGAGGATCTGGAAAGCTCAGAGCTAGTGGTTCCCCAGGCTCTACAGGAAGAATTTCGGCGAGTGCATGGCCTTGGTGCCCGGATGTCCCCTGATCCAGATGAGGCGAGTCCCAGTAATGCGCCTCCCCGATTGAGCAATGTGAGTCGGTGGAGCAATCCCGTGAGCAGAGATGAAGTCGATCCACTCCTCACATGGGACGAAGTACTGCCCATAGAGGTGATGGTGCTGGCCCAAGTCGTCCTGGTATCCAAGATAATGGCGATGCTGATGACGAGGAGGATAAGGACACCTATGGAGGTTCTCACGCTGGTGAGACTGAGGCCATTTCTGTACCTCGCAGAAGTATCTAGTCACGGCTGGGACGTCGTAGACGCTGATGGAACGTTTCTGGGTAGAGCTGCATGAAAAAAGGATAGTTGGGAGGAAATATGGGATATAGGTAACACGTACATAGGCAAATGTACATAAATAAATGCTAATCTTTACGTTTTAGACATTTATTCCTAGGTTGCACCTTTTGGACTGTATTATTTTATATTTTGATGTTTTATACGAGCTCTTGTAACCTAGCGAACCTTATTTCTCCTTTTGTTGTTTTTTTTTTTGTCCTCTAACTTTTGCATAGGTCGCCCTTTCGGGTTTTCAAGCTAGCGAGCTGGAGAGAGATGCAATTGCAAGATATTTTTTTTTGATTTACGCATAGTACCTCTTGAGCTTGTCGAGGTTAAAGGGCTAAACAAGATCTTCCCCATCTTTATTAGTGAGGAACACCACACCTCCTGACCAGATCTGTTTGACGATATATGGTCCCATCCAGGGAGACTTCTATTTCCCCCTAATATCGACATAGCTAGGGGGTTTCTCGCGAAGTACCAGATCTCCAACTTGGATATCGCAGCCTTTGACTTTTTTGTTGAATGCTCGAGCTATTCGCTTCTGATACGCCCGAGTATGTTCTTGGGCTAGCAGCCGTCGTTTGTCTATCAGGGCTAATTCTTCGTAGCGCTGTTTGACCCAGTCGATTTCAGATACGTCTGATTCCATCAAAACCCTTAATGATGGGATTTATATTTCGATGGACAGCACTAGTGTACAATCAGTTTCTAGTGTACTCCAATAGTACCCTTATCGGATGACTTTCTTTGACAGCATATGCCCGTTCATGTGTGGTCCACAAGTACCACCATGAAGCTGGTCCATGACTTGCTCAGTTTTGGCCTGATCGAGGCATAATAGGTTTAGACCTTGGTAGTGCCTTTTGTATAGACTGTCTCCGCTGATTACAAATTGCGATGCCCATCTTCGTAGGGAGATTTTTCCTCTTTTGTCTAGGCTGGGCGGATAGACCCCTTTCTGAAGTAGGTTCATGACGTCTAAATACCAGGGCTCGTTGTCCTTTTTAGGAGCAGCATCGATTCTGTAGCAATAGGCAGGAGTGACCTTTTTCCCAACTATAAATGGTTGAACATTGATTTCTGTGGGAATTTGAACCAACGATGCTAGGGTGGACAAGGCATCGGCGAATTGATTTCTATCTGGCGGCAAGTAATGGAACGAGATATTATCAAATTCACTTGCTAGTGCTGTTAGTTTGGCATGATAGAGTTGCAGCCGGGGATCCTGGGTTTTCCACTTCCCTTCTACTTGATTTATGATCAGAGCAGAGTCACCATAGACCTCCAATTCCTTGGCTCCTTTTTGGAGAGCCTCTTCTAGACTGGCAATGCAGGCCTCGTATTCAGTAGTGTTGTTTGAGCATTCAAACTCCAACCTTATGGCCAGCGGAGTGTGGGAATCATTGGATCGATGCTTGCGAGGATTCGATGCCAAAGCCTCTTTTTGTTGTGCTCAGTCGAAGAACATTTGCCATTTGGTGTCGATCGATGATTTCAGGGACACCTTCGGGAAATGCAGGCGGGCTCGGATGCATCTTACGCTACGGAGGCGGTCGGCTAAATGATGCGCAATCACGTTGCCCATAATGGATTTGGCGTGACATAGGTGATGTCAAACTTCGTTAAGGAGAAAGAAACGACCATTTGGCTAATCAATTTGGAAAGTGATGGCTTACTGAAGATGTATTTTATAGGATCCATCCTGGAGATGAGCTTGATGGATCGAGCTTGCAGATAAGTTTTGAGCCTTTGCGTTGCCCAAACTAGACTAATTCAGCTTTTCTCCAAAGCTGAATAGTTGAGCTCGCTTCCTTGTAACTTCCTACTTATGAAGTAAATAGCATTTTTGATGTAGGAGTTTTCTTTGTCTTGGGCGAGCATAGCCCCTACTGTTATATCTGTGACGGTTAAATATAGGAAAAGAGGTTTATGTGTATGGGGAGGAGCTAGCACTGGTGGTTTGACAAGGTAGGTTTTTATTTTTTGAAGGCTAGCTGGCATTTTTCGCCCCAGACGTGGTCAGTATTTTTCTTTAGGAGTTTGAATAGGGGATCACATATGGAGGTCAGTTGTCTGATGAAACGGCTGATATATTACAATCGGCCCAGGAAGCCTTTGACTTTTGTCAGAGTTTTTGGCCGCGGCATAGTTATGATGGCTTTGATTTTGGCTGGCTCAATTTCGATGCCTTGCTCGGTTACCATGAATCCCAGGACCTTGCCCTGGGTAACCCCGAATGTGCATTTGGTGGGGTTAAGCTTCATCTGATGTTTTCTTAACCTTTCAAAGAATTGTCTGATATGGGCACCGTCTGTGTCGTTGGAGTGCACGATCATGTCATCCACGTACACCTCAACTTCTTTATGGATCATATCATGGAAGAGGGTGGTGGCAGCTCTTTGATATGTAGCCCCAGCATTCTTCAGCCCAAACAGCATGACAGTGTAGCAATAAGTTCCCCAGGTGGTGGTGAATGATGTTTTTTCTTGATCTCCTGCTGCCATTTTGATTTGGTTATAGCCCAGCATGTCGTCTACGAATGATCTTATTTTGTGAGAGGCGTTACGACGTCTACCACAATATCGATGTTGGGTAGAGGAAAGTCGTCTTTGGGTGATGCCTTGTTGAGATCGTGAAAATCCACACAGATCCGAACCTTTCCGTTTGGCTTTGGAACAATCACTATGTTCGACAGCCAGATCGGGTATTCAACTACCCGGATAAATTTGACGCGCAGCTGCTTCATGATTTCTTCTTTTAATTGCAGTGACCATTCTGGTTTGATTCGGCAGAGTTTCTGCTCGACTAGTCGTGCATCAGGATAAGTGGGGATCCGGTGCTCTACAACGGCGGGATCCAAGCCCAGGCATGTCTTCGTAGGACCATGCGAAGATGTCCACAAATTCTTTGAGGAGGTCGATCAGTGCTGCCCTTTCAGAACTTTACAAGTAGCTGCCGATTTTGACTTCTTTGATTTCATTGTTCAACCCCAGATTAATAGCGGACAAGTCTTCATCTGCTGCTGCTGATTGGTCTTTTTCCTAGTGCTTGGCTGACTTGGCGAGCTCAAGCAAGTAACTTTAATCTTTTGGATCCATTTCATTAAACGACTCATTATTAAAGCTAATCAATACGTCTTTTAATGAATGTGCAACTAAGGAATACGCGAAGACATCTAGATTATCATTATTAGCAAACTGTACAAGGTTAGTTACATTATTGAGGCCCTGGGGTTTGAGGTCCTTAACTTCAGGGAGCGGATCGGTAGATGACCAATCTGTAAGGCTAAAGGAAGGATGGGGAATAGTATATCCGAAACGGTCCACCAGATCTGTGGTCGTCGAGAGCAGGCCGGTCGTAGTATACCAATTCTGCAGAGACTTATTAGTAATAAACGCAAACTCAGCAGGGAGGTTTTCATAGCTAATGCCTCCATCTATCATTCCTAGGAAACTATCCCTAAGAGAATCATCATCTAACATGGCCAAGGCATAGTCGTCTTGGTCTATAGTCCAGGTGTTCTCAACTGTGACAGTTTTATATGCAGGGCTACGGGGCTCCAGAGTAACTGTTCCATTTTACTAGTGGCAAGATTGACATCTTCGAAAATCTCCCAACCAGGGTGTCTTTTCCCATTCAAGTCTAATCAGGGCTCGGGAAACATAAGATAGGCATCTGTTTCTCCTTTCCTTACAAAGTAACCATTTAGGGTTTTCCTATATGGTTGGAGAAGGGGATCTATGTAAGGACGTTTTTCTCGTTTTGCCTTGTTTGTCTCACGTTTTTGTTTCATGACTGCGGCTATTTCAGCTGGAGTAGGTTTATATCCTAGACCGAAAGGAGGGATACATTCCTTAAGTTTATCTTGGACTAAATTAACAAGTCCTTGCTGATTTCTGCCGAGACCCAAACCAAGCATATAATTCATTTTTCAAAACATGTTTAACGGGACCATGTTTCCTAAAGACGTGATTTTCTTTCTGGTGATACCCGTGTCATTGTGCTATATTTCGAGGATCGGGATGTCCCCGTTTTCTTTGTTTTCCACGATCTTATCGGCAAGAATGATTACTATATGGTCATCGTGGATAAACTTTACACGCTGATGCATTGAGGAAGCTACCCCTTTTACCCCATGAATCCAACGGCGTCCCAGCAATAGGCTAAAAGTGGGTGGTATGTCCAAGACTTGGAATTCTACTGGCATGGTTAGCGGCCCAATAGTCATCATTAAGGTGACCACCCCTAGGACACATCGACCAGTGTTGTCGTATGCCCTTACTGTCTGTGATGAAGGAACAAGCTCTGATATTTTTGTTCCCAATTTGGCTAGCGTGCTTATGGGACATACATTCAAAGACGAGTCGTTATCTATCAGAACTCGGGGGACCCTTTTTTCCATTACCCCCACAGTGATGTGGAGAGCATCGATGTGGTTGGTTCCTTCTTTTGGCAGATCTAGATCAGTAAACATAAGCACGTTTCCAAAGTGTATGATCATTTGGGTGAGCTTATTTGGGGAGGTTTCAATAGGGATAACCGCTTGACTTAAAGACTTGGCCAGTGTATCACGATGGGTTTTGGAAGCACAAAGCAAGCCCCAAATAGATATGTTGGCTTGGGTTTTCTTCATCTGAGCTAGCAGGGTATCTTCCATATTTCCAGCCCCAGTATATGTTTCTTGATCTTTGCCAGAGTGGTCACCTTTTCCTTGGTTTAGTTGGTAGGCTCGACCAAATCTAGTAAGGTGACTGACATCCCCACCGACCCAAGTGACTTTTTCAGTGCTACAAGTATTTTGGGTACCCAGGATAGTGTCCCAAGAAAGCATATTGCATCTAGGCTCTTTTATGGGTGGAAATAAATGAGCAACGATATATGGAAATGGGTGTTTATTTCTTTCAAACTTGGGTACACAATCTTTTTCACCAACCTCAATCATATTGATTTGAGGTAGAGGGTTATTGACTACATTTGGTCTTGGGGGAGGTTTTTCAATGACCTTATCATCTATTAGGTCCTAGATTGCGTTTTTGAGCACATAGCACTTATTGGTGAGGTGACCACTGCAGCGATGGTAGTCACAATACTGGGCGTGGTTCCATGAGTTGGGCAGAGGATTTGGTGGCCTATAGTTTTCCATAGACTTTAGCACTCCCTGTGCCATTAGTCCTTGCAGTATTACAAACTGAGGAGCTTGCAGTTCATCATAGTACCTATTTCCTCTGTTCTGACTCCTGAAATTCATGTTCGGACCATTGTTTCCACCCACTATATTGACGGACCTATCTGCTCCGTAGGACCATGGAACAGTGTTGTAGCTCTGGGTAGGGAAAGTGGCTCATGGCATAACAGATGTATTTCCCACCATATTAACGGTTGATCCTGATGCAGCTGTCTTTCCTTTTGAATAGCGGAAAGAGTTGGGAGGCGTATTGACTTTTAAATGCCCAGTTCGTATATTCTCATCAATATGTATCCCTATCTCCACTATTTCTTTGAAATTGCTATAGGGGAGATACCGCATGTGCTCCAGGTAAATAAGTTGGAGGTTTTTTATGAACATCCTGGATGACTCAACCGGATCAGGCCTGTCGAGCGTTTGAGCTATTTTTCTTTTCCACATGGTTGCAAAGTCAGCACAGGTTTCTTTTTCCCTTTGAATGCACGATTCAAGATCTCTTTTATTTTCGAAGGTAGTATTGTCTTTATACCTCTTTAGAAATTCATTAGATATTTGGTCCCAAGTACCCATGGTGCTATTGTCTGCTAGCATTAACCATTGTTTGGCAGCCCCTATCAAAATAAGGTGGAAATTGGAGGTCATAGCTTCAAAGCTAGCCCTTCTTGACTGCATGCAGGTAGAATAGGATTTTAAGTGAGAGATAGGACATCCAGTCCCATCAAATTTTTCTATGTCGGGCATTTTGAATTTTGAAGGTAGTATTGCTGAAGGTTGCAATGCTAATGTCGTGTAGAAAATTCTCCTTTGTTCAGGACTTTGAGCATCATATTTTTTAAATTCTCCATGTCCGCCTCTATTTTGGTAGGAGTGGGAGTTGGGTTTTGGTATATGCTGGTAGGATTGGGAAAAGTTGAGTTTATTTCTGGCTGTGGCATTTGGTAAGGATTTTGAGGAGGCATTTGGTAAGGGTTCTGGTAAGGATTTTGGAGAGGTGGGTTATTTGCGACTTCTGTCTAGCGACCAGGATCATTGAAAGGTAAATAAGTCGTCACTTGGCCTGGTTGGTTATAACTTCTGAGATCCATATGTAGGCTATTTTGGAGCGGATTAGTGATGGGAAAAGGGAGGTCATTTGGATTCTGGGTATATTGGTATTTGGGAGAGCATATGGTGGGTATGGTGAGAAAGGATTAAAATTTGGGTAATAGGGGTTTGGTGGGAAATTTGGGTTTGGGGTGCTGGTGGTATTTGGTGGGTTGGTGTTTGGCTGAGGGTTTGGGTTTAGAGGAGCATAGGAAGTAGATGCTTCTTGAGGGGTGGTATTTGGACCTTGCATGAGGTTTGCTATCTGGTTTAATAAGCGATCATTCCGTGCATCCAAATTTTGGTCCAACCATTGTTGCATAGCCGGAGTTAGAGCGTACCCTGGAGCCCTTGTATCTGTACCCACCCACCGTGGACTGCTCATTTTCAGCTGCCATTCTGCTCAAAATCTGTACCCTCTGTACTGATCCTACCTCTTTCTTATCTGGCCCCGATATTTTTTCATCTGACCTATGTGCATGTATCTCGTATCAACCGACCAGTACTATCTCTGCCTTTCCAAACTTTGGCCAAATTTATGAGGAAAAGGGTTTGAAGGTATCAGAAAGGGTTGGTTGAAGGTTTTCTGGGTTTTGAGTACAGTGTGCCTTTATTATTAATATTTTTTATTATTATTCATTTTCCCTACAATTAATTGGACAAGCACCCGTTTTGTTTTGACAGTCTCAGGACTATTCCTAGAATAGTGGATTCTTTCTACACAGTATAGCAACTTTGTATTCCACTTGCCTTTCGACTCCCCAAGATCGGACTGATCTCAGTCGAAGGGCATATACTCTTTCCGGGATCCACTATTCAAAATATCTAGACCGAATATCATAAAAATTATTGGTCAGCCCCTGTGATTTTTTTTTTTTTTTTTTTTTTTTTTTTTTTTTTTTTTTTTTTTGCAACAGGGATTGGTCAATAATTTAAAAATATAAAAATTGATCAATCGATGAAGTGTCTTGAGAAACTATATGCAATTAACGTTGGCTGATGCAGAGGGTAGACTGGTCATGGTGTAGGGTAGCAGTTCGGAATATTTCTACGTACGTGCACGTGTGTGCGGTATCTAAAAAGCAGTAAAAAACTTCAGATATAAAGCAGTAAATAAAACAGATATGTCATGTCTTGCTGTTTTTTGTGGATTTTCTCGGCTTATTTAGTTTGAGCGTGAGCAACATCCATTTAGATCAAGAAATAGAAAGAAAAGTGGGGAATCTATCTATTCCTATTAATTACATATTGGTTCTAATCCCCGAAATAAAATGACAGAATGAAATAATATTTACATATTTTTTTACGATGAAAATAAAGCAGAATAATAGCAATATATAAAATAAAGCAATTATAAAGCGATAATAAGCTCATGCCCTTTTGTTATACTACCCGGAAATCTATTTTTTTTTATATCTGTAACGGTACTCGGAACGAGACTGATGCAAGTGAATGGTTAGATGCACAAATATATATACAGATATATAAAAACGTGATATTTAAAATGCTTAAAGAAATATAATAAGCATATTTTAGCCAGAAACTAAAAAAACTTGCTTTTTTTTTTTTTATGAAAATGAGTCCAGCCCTTCGTTTTTAATATAAAAACGACGTCCCCAGTAGAGTCGCCACTGTGAGTGCCCCAGGAGATTTCCCCGGATCCCGCGCTCTCTTGTTTATGGGAACACGAGATTCGGGAAAGACGTCACTCTTTTTATTCCATCTGCCCTTGTTTAGGGGAAAACGAAATAAAAAGTGCAAAAAGAGTGTTGTAAATAGCGTGTGGAATACGTCCGGCCTCGTAGTGGATCACTGTGAATGCCTGGGTTTTCTGTATCTCACCCTCCCTTGTTTATGGGAAAATGAGATTCAGAAAACGCAACACTCGTTTCATCCTATCTTCCCTTTATTTAGGGGAAAACGAAATTAAAAGTACGAAAAGAAACGTTGCAAGGAGCGCGTGGGAATACGCTTGGTTTCACTGTGAACTCGAGCTCATTGTGGATCACTATGAATGCTTTTGATTTTTCTGTATCTCATCCTCCCTTATTTAGGGGAAAACAAGATTCAGAAAATGCAACGCCTTTTTCATTCCATCTTCCCTTGTTTATGGGAAAACGAAATTAAAAGTGCAAAAATGATGTTGCAAAGAGCGCGTGGGAATACGCCCTGCCTCACTGTGATCCAAAATATTGTAACAGAGTCGTCATCTTTATTTTAAGGAAAAAAAAAACAAAAAATAACCAGATTTTGTAAATGGTTCGGAGGTTAAGTTATGAGGTGGGAAGGTGTTAGGCACCCAACTCGCCCTTTCGGTCTCAAAAATAGTTTTTGGTTAAAATATGCATTTATTATATTTATTTAGCAAATGAAATAAAGCATTTAAACATATATATCAGTACATATATTATTACAAGATTATAGCAGCCTCCTTCCAGGAATAAAAAATATATTTATAAATATTTGACCATAATAATGACTCTTTTTAGTGCTATTTTCTATAGAAATTCGGACAGCATAACTGCTTATATTTTTTACATTAGGCCGGCTGAAAATAACACTTTTATATTAAAACTTTAAATAACCTACCTTTTGAAGCGTGGGGGCTTTTATCCCGTACCACTAATTTCTAGTAGATTTTAGGTGCGCCGCCTGGCGTCCTTCCGTGAGAGGGAGCCTTTTGTTGCCATGAGATTCGAGCATCATCGCCTCCAAAGTTGCTTTCGCACCGGAAACGAGCGGAGCAACCGCTTGCTTTTTTGTCGTTGTTTGCTTGCCGACCGGCGGAAATCGCAGTAGCAACCGCTGCTTCATGATTTGGCGTTTGGATTCGGGTAGAGCAACTGCTCTTTTTTGGATTTTTAGACCGGTGGAATAAGGTGGAATCCTAGCAGGGAGGCTAAGGTTCACTTTGACCGGTTGGTTTTGTGTTTGGAGGAGATTTGACGGAGCTTCGAGGCTTAGAGGAAGGGAACTCTCACAATGCTCTCTCATAACTCACTGCGGGAGAAATTTTAACTGCGTGATCGCGGTGTATGAACTGTGTGCATAAACTGTGTGTTCACTTCTGAAGCCAGGGCCTTCTATTTATAGGCTACAGTAATATGAGCACTATTGGGCGCCACCCATGGGGGGGTCTAGGCGTCGCGCCTGCTATGAGTATGGGTGGCGCCTGGGCTCCTTTTTGGGGTTCTTTTTGACTCTTTAGCCCCCTGCATTTCACTGTTTATGCATCCTGCTTTTTCTTTTGCATTTTTAAACCATGTAACTTGACTCAAGCTCTTTCCCAACAGTATTAAAGAATGACTCAGATGGCCAAGTAGGGTTCAACTTGTATTACCAACCCACTTAGAGTTTAAACATTGTACCTTCACCGCCCTACTACATTTATGATTGTCCACAAATACCCTAATTTTAAAGGTATTCTTTTCCCCACCTAGTTGTGAACCATAAATATACCAAGGACAACCCTCCTTACACTTGGCACTCACATTCACTTTATCATTCTTCACAAATTTGATTCCCTTCCCAATTTTTACTTCATAACTCTTGACAACATTTTTAAATGCATTATGATCTGTAAATTCCATTCCCAGCTCAAACTTAAGGTTTTTCATGTATGTTACTAGGTTGAATGTCTTAAGCTTAGGAGTAGATTTCCTCCCCATTACTTGTCTAGGGTCCTCTTCCTCAAAATCTGAACATCTAGGCTTTCAAACTCATCGAATTATCCTAATCTCCCTCTGCTTCTGGGTCAACATTAAAGTCATCCAGAAAATCAAAGTCATCATTTGTTACATTTTCATTTCCTTTGTCTTGCACTATTTTTCCCTTTCCAATTTCTTGTGTTACCTTTCTCTTTCCTTTGTCTTGTGCTACCTTAGACTTTCCAGTTTCTTGTGTTACCTTTTCATTATATGCTCATCCCTCATCCACATCCTTATTCTCTCGTTAAGGCTCCACTCTTTATCATCAACTTCTACATCAATATCCCCATCTGCAATATCACTATATACTGAGCTATTGTCATCCTCCCTGTCTTCCTCCCCACAATCAAGATCTATATCATTAACACTTTGATTGTCTTTTCTAACACCCTGATAGTCCTCACTATGCTTACAATATACATCAACTATCCTATTGTTAGGATCAATACCTTCTATCATTTCCATTAGTGCCTTTTCAGTTGACATTAACATTAATCCCCTATCCATTTCATTCCTATGTAAAAGATAATAGAAGCTAGCTACAATGGTCATTATACCCTAATGTCTTGTAAAACTTATTTAGCACTGTCATTGACACTCTATCTTTTATTTATTCTTGTCACCATTTCTACTTCACCACCTAAATAGACAGTTTTAGGATGGTAAACAAACTCACCCCCATGATGAATTCTAGCAGCAAATTGGACTTCACCTGAATTTTTAAAAGCACAGAAACAAATGAGGGAAACACTTTACATGCAAACATTGTATGAGGTCACAAGAGGCATAATGAGGGGACCATTTTCAGATAAACCCACCACAGTGTCCCCATTATCCGACAATGGGGGGTCATTTTTACTTTAACCAAAGTTGCAACAATCATTAAAACAAATAATGTCTTTTTTTCATACAACTAACACAAATTAATTACTAAACAATAATTTAACACATGCAATATGGGACATGCATATACTTTATTCATATACAAATAAGGTCAAACCAGTCATGCATATTCTTTATTCATGCAGTTTTCTCAAACGACAAAACACACACACACACACACACAAAGAATAAATGAAATAAAAAAAACTTACAATCAAATCCATGAGGATCTTCGATTCTCTGAGATTGCGATGAACCCTCAATAGGTCTCGCCATTGCTACCTTCAATCACTTTCAACAATCGGCCTATCAAACCATATCCCCAATTTGCGTTTAACGAATAAACCCCCTATTTTATGTTTTCTTCTCACAATTGTTCTCACGAATAAACCCTAACCTAAAGATTGATTTTCCCCCCGTTTTTTTTTTCTAAACTAAGAAAACAATAGACCTTATTTGGGTTTTCTTGCCTGAGATATGGACTTTAGTTAAACCAGATGGAAAAATACGAAAATACCATGATTTAACGTCTTTATTCAAACGACAACAGACTGAAGGGGGTTAAATGGGACAAATGGCAACCTTGAGTGCTAAAATGGGACAAACCTTAGTTTAGGTGGTTAACTGAGATTTGGTGAAAACTTTAGGGGGGGGGTAAAAAATAATTTGGCCATTTGAAAACATGAAATGAGGTGTAGAACCGGTCACTGGCGGATCCACGTTAGAAGTAGGGGTGTCCATGGACACCGCCAATTTTTTTTTTTTTTTTGAGTAATTTGTGATATTTGACAATTGGACCCCTCCAAAAAAATTTATTGGACTCCTCCCAAATTATTTGTAATAAATATTGTCAAGACAGATTTACGAAATCGAATGTTCGATCAATTTTTAAATGATTCTCTTATATGTTATATCGAAAAAGACATGTTAATAATGAATGTTAGTGATGATGATGTAATTACGGGTTTTCAACATATGAAAGCGCGTAAAGGACAATTGTAATTTCTATTTTTTTTTATGTAATACTTCCTCCGTCTCAAAATATATGACGTTTTGGGAGTTTTTTTTTTTTGTTCCAAAATAGATGACACTTATTAATTTCTAAGGAACTTTTTTCATTTTTTTTCCAATTCTACCCATAATTATTAACTCTGTAACCTGTGTTTGGCTTTTTGAGTAAGAATATCAAGACACCTCATTAATGTTTGAATAGGGGCAGTTTAGTCTTTACAATATGTTTCCTTGATCTGTGTGAAAATCCTCAAAACTTCATATATTTTGGAACAGAGGGAGTAGTTAAAATTTTGGACACCGGTCAACATTATTCCTGGATCCGCCACTGGAACCGGTTTATTTATTTGCGCCGGTAATTAATATTTCATCTGTTTTACGTAAAAAGTTCTTATTTGAAAGTTAAATTATTTTAAGAAAATAACATTTTTAGTAACTCATTAATAATAAATTGATACTTTTATGTCTTAAAAGTGAACTTTTTAAATAAAATATTTTTAAATAGAATAATAATTATTTATCGAAGAAATATGCAAGAAAGCTAAATGGAAAGTTAGGTAGGGTTTTGTATTGGGGAAGGGGTTCGACTTCGTAGAACTTGCATTTTGCTAATGACATCCATATGCCTCACATGCTTGCATGCAACCTTCAGTTACACGTGTGCCCTAAAACCCACGTGTCCTCATACAAGTAGAGATGCCAGGTATACATGCAACTTTTTAGATGTTAAATATACGGGGGGTTGGGGTGGACGTGGTATGAGCCTAGGATGGTCACTACTCACAACAACTATGTTTTAATTAGATTTTAGATTTCTAAACGTGGAAAGTTTTGTATGGATAGGATTTCATCCCATGTGGGTTTGCGATCTTACTATTATTGGCTTTATACTTAGGATTGACTATTCCTTTTTGCTCCCCGGGAGTCGGGACTACGATTTTGATCCTTTTTACGGAGTACAATATTCCATATAAATGGGATCATGTAATCGTGACAAGTGTTTTATATCACTTATGAATTTACTTGGAATTATTTCAATCGCATCTTTCTTGCTCGTGTTTCACATGTTTTCAATCAATTTTAAACTAAATTTAATATGATTAATTATTGATTTCATTGTTAGATATATGCATAAATGAGAGGTGTACGAGAGAGTGAGTATGTGCTAATTGATCATACATCGTCAGAAGTATTCAGCCAGATATAACTTCATAAAGTGTGAGATCTCAGGTTCGATTCCTTCCTATACCCCTTAGGAAAAAAAAAATTGATCATACTACTTCCTCCGGTGAAATCAGATTTTTGTTTTCAATTCACTACAAAATTAATTAAGTATTATATATACATAACTATCTAATGTTCATAATATATTTTATCATGGTACACAAAGTTGGTGCAGCAGCACGATATAATTTTGATTAGATAATTAAAATTTATGTATTGCGGTGTAAACTTTAGATTTTGTAATTGAAATTGATTCATTGTGGTACAAAAATCAATACATCGCGATATATTTATGTAGCACGCCTCACACTCATTAAGTGTATCATAGTCTTTTTGTTCCAAAAATATCATTTTTCGATTGAAAAAAAACCAGGACTTGAGCAATTAAAAATTTTGAAAAGTGAACCGATCCGCAATTTCTCATTTTTTTTAAATTCGTTTGTCATGAATATATTAGAGCTTCTTTGCAATATTATTCGACATGGATTTCCATAGTTATGCGTTTACTCCTTATATATGATATTTTGGGTCTTATATTTAAATATTGTGACCAATTTGATGTAACAACTTAATTCCATGGAATTTGAGAGATACTGCATGTATAGAGTTTTTGTTTTCTTTTTTTCTCGTAGATACCACTAGACCCAAAGGTTGTAGACTACCAAGTTTTGTTAAGATATTTACTCAAGATCAATTTTAACGGCTACTCCTAGAAGGTATTTTGCAAATGTACAAAGCATGGTTGCATGTGTATTGTACATTTGTGGGCGTGCGTGCGTGTGTGTGTGAGAGAGAGAGAGAGAGAGGTGCATGCTTTCAGTTTGAGACAAAGCAATGAGAAAAGGAGAAGGTGGAGCTCCTAAGCTAAGGGAAAGGAAGTGGAGAAAGCAGATTGCAAAATATTTCGGCGAGAATTGTAGCATATAGGGTGAACCTAAAGTTCAATCGGTTTACGAATCTTTATTTATAAGATGAAGTTTCACTCTCTCACAGTTCAATCCATCAAAATATGGTGGGTTGGATACGAAGTATCCGTCTTATAAAAAATATTTGTAAGACCGTCTTACACAAGTTTTTGTCTTATATTTAACCAAATTTTTTTCTTTTCCTTTTTCTTTTCATAGTGACAAAAAATATACTCCTTTTGATTTTAAATTATCGTCATTCTTTTATTTTTCGTTTGTTCTAAAATAATTATCTTTTTTTTAAAATTTTCTTTTTAAGATAACATATTTACAACTTTACTCTTATATTTTTTACTTTTTTTTAATTATAGTGGCATACTTAAAAGAATTTTAAAAAATCACATAATTTATCGATATATATAATATCAACATTTTTCTTAAACGATACGTTGAATATACTAATTTGAACAAGATGGGAGTAATACTCCAATCCATCATTAAATATGAGTATAAATTGGCGATGTCTCCTATGGCAAGGGGCCCATTCCGTATACACACAAGGACACGTTCAAACGAATCATTCCTCCTTTTCTTTTACCGAAAATCATAACTCACCCAATACTTAACTTATTACTCTACTCTTCTCTAGTTCTCTCTATGTATAATTACAAATTACCATTTCCGATTTCAAACTCTAATTTGGTGTAGAGAAGGTAATTTTTGCCTTCCCCATTAGTTCACTTTGATCGTTCAATAAATAATAGCCATGGATATACCTAAAATTTTAATTGAGCACAAATATTCATGAGGAAAAATTCTGACCAGTTCCTTTTTTAAAAAATTTAACCTTAAAAGTCTACCGTTCTTTTTTTCAACCGTAAAAGACCACTTTTTAAAATATTTTTTAAAAAATGTCATCGCCTTCTTCAACAGTTCCGACAGTACACTTTGAATTAAAAAATCATGATTGTGCACAGCATATGTCTGTCCCTTTTAAGTTTTTTAAATACGCAACTATAATGGATCTATGATGAGTTAAATGATTTTTTAGTTGGAACTAAAGCGGAGAATGAGGAGGAAGAAGAAGGCTTACGATAGAAGAGATAGAAGAAGAAGGTGGAGATGTAAACTGATTATGTATACTTTTGTATCGCGATGCCAAAATGAATTAGATAATATTTTTGCATTACAGTTCAAAATTTAATTTCTTAATCTATTTTTGAATTGTGGTTCATAAATTTCATTGCATTAAATTTTTCACCGCGATTCAAAATTTAATTTCCTAGTCTATTTTTTGAATCGCGATTCATAAATTTCATTGCATTAATTTTTACACCGCGGTTCAAGGTTTAAGTTTCCTAATCTATTTTTTTATTGTGATTCATAAACTTCATTGTATTAATTTTGGCACCGCGGTTCAAAGTTTAATTTCATAATATATTTTTGAATCGCAGTTCATAAATTTTATTGCATTAATTTTTACACCGCGGTTCAATAGTTTAATTTCATAGTCTAATTGCATCGCTGTTCATAAATTTAATCCCGATATTCTTGAACCGCGATACAAAAACGTAGCGCGTCTCAGGCTCATTAAGGGTATCGCAATCATTTCACCCTCAAAAGTGTCTTTTTTTTATTGAAAAAAAAACATTGGACTAGAGCGGTTATAAACTTTAAAAAGTGGACCGGTCCGCAATTTTATCAATATACATGTCTATTAGAGAGCTTTAATTATGATAGACTAAATGGGTGCCCACTTAGGCCCTCACGCTAAAACGCATTCTCTTAATCTTCCATTTTTGCTTCGAAAAAACAACTAAGCATATCTATATTATAATTTTGTTTAATTTCCATAAGCTTGTGTACAACAATTAGTTTTAGCAACAATTAATTACTGAGATTTTACAGGCATAATTATCTAAGAATGTAAATGACCGTTTTATTTAGCATGGATGTTATTATCTAGTTTCTTCTCCATGCTTATCTTTAATTATCTATAATTTATTCTTTTTTTTACCTAGATTTAGTTTTTTTATAAAAAAAGAATGTTAGTAAGTTTTGTAATTAATATTTGTATTTTTAATTTCTTTCTTTTTTAAAAAAATTGTGCTAACTTTCCCTTATTAGTCTGAAATCTTTGTGATTTCGATTTTGAATAGATTTTTGTTAGTTCATATCGTCATATTCAATTTATTTTATGGTTTTTGTTTGAGATTTTCATTTTTAAGTTTATTTCAATTAACATGTGTTGTGTTGGTGTGTGAGAGAGATAATGTTTTTGGATGTTTAATTATATTCTTTTTGGATAAGTTACAAAATTTTACTACTAATAAAATGTGTTTTTCTTTATTTTTTGGGATATCGTTTTTGATTTGTGTAGTGTATATTGATCCGACCCCAACAAAATCTCAAGCATATATTAATTTATTCGCATCACACTCACTTCATACACTGATCATCTCATACTGATATCGTGTCATAGGTACGAACATGAAATCTAGTCTCCATTAAAAACAATACGGTCGAGTAGAGGTAGAGCACAAGCAATACTTGGGTCGAGATGCCAGTGAATAGGATGGGTTTTTGCATGCCCTTTTAGCATAGGGCGGTTGTGTGGGGGTTGGGTCATGTACCATAGGGCAAGGTTCTAAAATCGTTAGGTGACACATTAGCGCCTAGCGCCTAGAGGACTAGTCAGGACGTAATCGGAACATAGGTGGGGCCTAAAATTAAGTCATAATTACCATTTTTTTTATAATTTACATCATAGACCAAACACGTTGACTATAATTTTTTTTTATTTATCATTTTATCAAACACTTGTCTATATTTGTAAAATGAACAAAAATATACAAACCTATCATTAATCACAATTCCCAACAACCTCAAAGCAATAAATCAGCAATGTACCATAGGGCAAGGTTATAAAAATCATTAGGCGGCACACTAACGCCTAGCACCTAGGGGACTAGTCGGGGCGTAATCGGAGTATAGGCGGGGCCTATAATTAAGGCATAATTACCATTATTTTTATAATTTACATCAAAGATCAAACACATTGACTATAATTTTTTTTATATTTTTTATTTTATCAAACACTTGTCTATATTTGTAAAATGAACAAAAATATACAAGCCTACCATTAATCTCAATTCTCAACAACCCCAAAGCAATAAACCAGTCAAGTTTAGAACTAAAAACAAAAATATATACATTATTCCATCTACCTACTGCCCCTACAACTCGCATAAATTTGGAGTTCCGAGACAATCCCCTTTTTCTTCATCTTTTTTTCTTCTTCTTTCTTCTCTCTATCTGGCAGACCGACAACCTCTTTTTCTTCCTTTCTTTTTTTTCTTCTCTCTCTCCAGCAGACCGATTCTCCTCATTTTTTCATCCTCGAATCTCTTTCCTCCTAGATCTAACTCTTTAATCTATCCCTCTCTCATTCCACTGAATATCCACAAAATCAAACCTCGTTTCTTTCTACCTCCTTATCTGCCTCACCATTACCACTTCTCCTTCCTTCTCCAGTTCACCCCACTTCCTTCTCCTTCCTGCATGCCATAAAATCAAAGCTACAAAAATAAATTAAGGTCGGTGAGGTTTGACATAGGCGCTGACTTGACCGATTAAGCGGCAACTAAAAAAATCGCGGCGATGGAAAGATGCCTAGGGTCTAGGCGGGGAGTTTTAGAATACCATCATAAATAATAGCCAATGGCAATGATCGAGATGATTATGGTTAGGATGTTAAAGGCTACGATGATTATGTTGCTAATTTTACCCATTTGAGAAAATTAAAGGGGTAAAAATACTGATTTATTTTTTCTTTTTTTGGTGAAATTAATATTTTTGTAATTTTGAGTATTTTTTGTTAAACGAAATAAATTTTTTACAATAATCATATTTAATTTAATAACTTTGTGTTAATGAGTAGATGAACATACATGCTCATTTAATATTCACTCATATATCTCATGTTATTAAATTGACACTAACTCGTCAGTCCATTTGAACGCATTATCCATATGGGTGTCATCCATGCCCAACCTTGCCACCTCTAATTTGGAGGGATCGAACTGTAAATCCCTTTTGTCGCTAAACAAGAATTTATTTTCTTCCAGTTCTTATTAGAAAAATTACTCAACGCTTTTAGTTGGTCACGCATCTTTAGTGCTCCCCCTGCCCTGGTGCACAGTGTGGTGTCCCGCTTTTGCCGCGGGTTCCGCCCCATCCAGGCATCCACAGATGGATCTAAAAAAATACTCATTTTTTTATTTTTTAAATATTATTTGTATCAAATACTTTTAATATAATGATTAACTGCAAAATAAGCAATTTAATTTACACTTAATACTTAACTTTGCAAAGATAGACCTCTTTAGTACTCCCTTCGTATCGGATAAAAATTATATTTTTAAAAATCAAACTTTTTAAAAAAATGATATTTTTAGTAACTAGTTAGTAATAAAAAAATACTTTTGTACTTTAATTTTTTAAAGTAGACATCCAAAAATAAGATAGTATACTCTTTAATGAAACAAATGGAATATAAAACTAAAACATTAAACCAAAATTGGTAATATTAAAATCAAATATATTGGAGTCTAAAACGCGATTAAACCATAAATTTTAGTATAAAATTTAAGATTGAAGACACTTCAACTAACAACTATAGATTCAAGATTTTGAGTCAAGTTATCAAAGTTCAATGAGGTAATTTGTAAGTAGTGGTGGTAAAAATAAAATGGATATTATGATAAATGAATATTAGGCTATTATCTATATCATAAATAGTAACTTAACACCCATTTTATCATCCAGCAAGTTTTGGCTGAGATTTTAGTCGGACCATGTCACCTCATTTAAGGTGGGTTTGGGGGCATTAATTAACCTCAATGATTCCATCACCTCATCAGATGACATGATCAGAGATGGATCTAAAGCCATCCTGACTTGGCTGGAGCCCACGTCAGAATTTTGCCAAAAAGTAAATAAAATAAATTAATATTAAACTCTTTTATATTTTTATACGTACCGCGTAAAACTCATGTAAAAAAAATTAATTAATAAAATTATTTTACAATATTATCATTGTTTAAAATATTTTTTAAATATGTAGTACCAACATGCTATATACTCCTTGATACAATCATGGCCATAAACTGATCCACGGACTCTAAGGAACATCAATTCTTGCTTTCGTTTCTTTATACACCCATTTCTAATTATAAAATTAGTGATACATCCGTGTGTTACATGATTTATATATATGTGTAAAATCATATAAATAATTTAAGTTTAATAATATATCATAAAAAACTTTATTATGAACAAAAAAAATTAATACACAATAAAATTAAAGATAGAAAAATAACATAAATTTGAAAAAAAATATTATAAATTTTGAAATACTTCTTTATACATAACATTTATTATTAAAAAAATTTATTGTATTCTCATGGTTTTCCACTCAACCTAAATTGCCAAAAATGGGAAGCCACTCCACAATTTTTGAGGGATTGTTGTCTTTCTTTTTCCCGGTTTGAAAACCATTGTACTTAAATTATAATAAGATATTGTAATTAGATATTTTATTAATATGTGTATACCTATTTTTAAAATCATTTATCTCCATTATATCTGCATTTATAATAACCCTCGAAACATGAAATGTACTTGATAACCGAACCTCTCCCATGAAATTTTTTACCCATAACATTTGGAGTATTAAAATTACCGCTTGATCAATATTTGCTTCCAAAAAATTTGTAAGTTGATCAACTAAATCACCCACAAAGTACATGATACCGACATGCCTCTACAAAAAAATGTGCAAGAAATTAGATATGAATTTCATTAATATAAGAATAATGTAAAACAAAATATTTAATATATATCTTTACTCAACATCTTCAAGAACTATGTCTAGCATCTTTGTTGTTCTTCCTTGAATTTCTTTGACTTTGGTGAATATTTGGAAGCCAATTTGTCAACTACATCTGCAATTATTAAAAAAAAAACACAAAATATGGATACAAATGTTTGTAAAATAGATTATGTTGTGTTGTAGTGCATGTGTGTGTGTGTGCATTTAACAATAATTGTGCTTACCAAATATGGCGTTCTCATCTTTAACATTCAGTTTAGAGACTTCTTTAAATGTTTTAAATTCAAAAACTTTCCTTTGGAAAAGTTTTTTCGAATATTTCTGTTATTTGTGTTTTATGCATAAAAATAATTTTGTATTTTGACATGGTTGTACTTATTTTCCATGAATTCGCGGTAACAATAAATTTTTTAATTGCATACAAACAAAACTGTTTAAAATTTGACTCATATTTTTCAATATGTGGGCCTTTAATTGTTGCTACAATCCGTGAGCAATGTAAAAAATGAATCAATAACATTAGAGGAAATAGTAAAATACACAATAATTCTCGTTATATTGACATAGACATACCTTTTCGTCATGAAACACACATTCAACACTATAAAGACTTTTGTTATCTTTATAACTATGACGTTTGAACATTCTATAGAGCCTTAGCTTCATTGCCCATTCAATCTTGTTCGGACCAATATCAGTAATCAAACAAAAGAGTGGAGGCATTTTCTTGTATAATTTCTTTTGCAGTATATGTTAGATGAAGACTTATTCTGAGATAGAGCCACTTATTGATATTAGAGTTTTGCATTGAATACTCAAAGAATTCTCCATATGCCCAAGCTGTCCATATGCCCAAGTTATTCATATTCAGTTCATTTCTCATTCAGTTAATATATGTATAATACAATTATTTTACTTAGATATATGTAATATATTTTTACAATTCCCAAAGCATAAATAAGGCAAACAGTTAATATGAAGGCAAATATTGTGTTTATCAATTTATGAAGGCAAACAGTTAATAATACATAATACAATTATTTTATTTAGATATATGTAATATATTTTTGCAATTCCCGAAGCATAAATAAGGCAAACAGTTAATATGAAGGCAAACATTGTGTTTATCAATTTATGAAGGCAAACAGTTAATATGTAATATTTTTTTGTAATTTTCGAAGCATATATAGGGCCAGTAATCGAGAATTTGAGCATTGTGTTTATCAATTTATGAAGGCAAACAATTAATCAATATTCATATCCAATTAATTAGTGAAATAAATTTCATTTTTTGTTCCAAAGCAAACTGGTATTTATATCAATTATAATTGTTTCCAAATTTGGAAAGTTACTTTTGGCGGGATATTTCCAAAATATGCTCCTCTCCTTTTATATATGTATAGATATAGATGTTCTAATTAAGGTTCAGTTTGTTTTACGGAAAATGATTTTTGAAAATGTTTTCTTCATTTTTCGGTATTTGTTGGTAACCTTAAAAAAAATGTAGTCAAGGTAAAAGATTTTTCAATTAACGTAAAAGATTTTCCGAATCAACGGAAAATCAAGCCATTTTTTCCAGAAAATAACTTATGGATTTATTTTCCGAATGTTCGAGCATTCATCTGTGCCCTCCCACAATTACATATATTTACATACACGCATAATATTTTACTCAACAAATAAATTGTTTTAAAATATAAATGAAGTTTGTGCACATTATTTATAAATTATAATTTTAATAATACTCACTACGTCCTAAAATTAGCGTTCACTATATGATTTAAGGCGTCCCAAACATTATCCATTCTATTTTTAAAGACATTTTTTTCATATCAATTATTAAAAAAATTATTTGTATTTGTGAGATTGAGGGTTATTAAAAGAAAAAATTGCTTAAAGTTCATTATTATTTTATATTCAATATGTGTATTAATACTATAATATATTTTTTGTATTTATTTATATATTATTTTCCTTAACATTTTTTCGTTCATTTGTCAAACACCAAAAAATATTTTTGACATAATTTCAAAAGATTTAACAAACACTTGAAATTGAATTATTTTCATATTTCATAAATCATTTTCCGAAAATTCATTTTTAGCGAGACAAACGGAGCCTAAGAACATCAATACCACACGTACCCAATATATATATTTTACCCTTTTATTATACGAGTTTTAAAAAGTAATTATTTTAAGGGTTAACTTCACAATTGGTCTCTGTACTTTGGAAAAGTCCGGTAATACAAGTGCACGCCACATACCAAAAATTGCATATTTCGCCCACCGGTAGTCCTTGAGATCAATGACGTTAAATACTTTGTTGTTAAGTCAGCACATGATCACTCACGTGCTTTAAATCAAGGGCAAGCTAGTCTTTTACATTTCAAAAGTTCACTAGTAGTCTTTTCCATTACAAAAAAGGTCAGTTTGCATAATATCATAAAAATAGGGGCCAATGGGTAACATCTTCCCTTGCCATCCTTCCTTTTTCGGTGGGGTGCCGCTATTCAACCCCTCTATCTCTATGAGTAGATCCCCCAAAAATTCTCAAAACTCATTCTTCATATTTTACCCTCTTTATAAGTTGACCCTCCCCCCCCCCCTTAATTGTTCGACTTGAACATTGTCGAACAACATTGTGTTGTTCGACTAAAGCATACTGAACAACACTAAGCTTAATTTTTAAAATATATATTTCCAAAATGTTCAGACCCCATTGGTCGAACAACACTATGTTGTTCGGCTAGATCATATCGAACAACACTAAGTTTAATTGTTTAAAAATATTTCTAAAATATTCAGACCTTTTTGGCCGAACAAAACATTGTTGTTAGGCATGCTATATCCGGACAATACAATATTATTCGGCTAAGGAGGTCCGAACATTTTGAAAATTTTTGGAGGTTAATTGAAAGGGCAAAATAGAGAGTTTATAATTTTAAAAATGATTAAATAATTATTTGGTCCCTGAACTATCCACAAACTATGCGTTTGGTCCTTAAAGTAGGGTTTTACTAAGAGATTACCCCCTCATGGGGTTACCATCAGTTTTGCCGTCAATTTTTTTATGAAATTACAAATTTACCCTAAGTAATGTTAGTGGTTCAAAATTAAAAAAAAGAAGAAGAGAAAAAGGGAATCGGTCCAAATTCTCTCCACAAACCCACGCTTTTAGTTCTACACCTTCCTTCCCTATTCTCTCCCAAGCTCTCGCCATCTACAGCCCCTGCTCCGGCCATCTCCATCTCCGACAAACTCACTTCCTACAAATTCGTGAAATCCACCAAACTTGATGTGGACGACGACATCGATGATGATGAATTGAGAGGCGGTGTATTTTATATTTTGAAAGTGGGTTCCAAAATTCGACATTCAAAGTGGTGGTGCCCATCACTACAATTCCCCAAATCGCCCCAATTACTACCACCACCACCATCATTATTCCCAGGTGGAAACAAAATAGAATCGCTCCGGCCACCGAGACTCATAATTGGATCCATGAAATCAACATTTCTCGACTCATCGAGAAATGAAAGCTAATCTTGAACTTGCAAATTACTGTAGTCGTCACTGATATCGTTACTGTTAATGCTACCCATGAAAAACGGAGGAAGAGAGAAGGAAGCGAAACCACCCCCAACAACCCCATTTGCGGAAGGACTTCCGTTGTTAACTACAACGGCATAAGAAGCAGGGTGAGGGCTTATCATCCAGTGGTTATTAGGGCTCCGGTGATCGGAAAACCCAAAAACCGACCAAGGAGAAGATGGAGAAGATGGGTTCAAATGAAACTCATTATTTAGAATAACGATTCTGGGAGATGATTGAGGAAATAGATTAGGTATGTGAGTCGGGTTAAAGGGAAAAGAGGCTTAGCTTGATTAATTACTGAAACTAAAAGGTTTTCGGGTGGAAACTAAAAGGTTTAAGGGAGAAGAGGTTTAGCTTGACATAACCATCTTTGTAGCCTCAGAGGCATCCATGGCCTCACTTATTGATAAAGAACACTCACTAACCCTGTAAGTCAAATTTCTTTTGTCTTCAAGTGGGACCAAATTTAGGGTTTCAAAAGTCATAAGGGCAAATTTGGGATTTCAAAAAAAAATTAACGGCAAAACTAACGGTAAACCCATGAGGGGGGAATCTCTTAACAAAAATCAAGTTTAAGGACCAAACACATTTTAAAAAAAACAATGGGACCAAACACATAGTTTGTAGATAGTTTAGGGACCAAAAAATTATTTAATCCTTTTAAAAAAAAATTGGGGGGGGGGGGGAACTCAAATGTAAAGGGGGTTAAATAAATAAATAATGTCATCCTTTTCGGTGGCGAGTAATGCTAGAGTCACTCAATGAGTATTTAAATTTGTGCACCAAATGATGTGGCATCTTATGTGTCATATTGTTAACATAATTTTTTAACTTATAGTGGAGCCCATAAAATATCAAATAAGATAACATATTAAAAATCACATCATTTGATACACAAATTTAAATACTCATAGAGTGGCTCTAGCATTACTCGTCGGTGGCCCCTGGAGCAAGCTTTTATTCTACCGAATCTCATCCACCTTGCCTGTACCAAGGAAAAATGTCTTACAGGGAAAGTACTCAAAGTAGTAAAAAGGGTAAAAATAGGAATAGGGAATGAACGGACAATATTTTTAAACACACCAAGATGTCGCCGTTTTCATTGTCGCACTGCAATAACTTCATTGATGTCTTGAATTCCTCCAACGTTTCATATTTCTTCTTCACCTCTTTGTCTTCCGGCTCTGATATCCTTAGTAGCTCTGAGAAATTATCGGATCCTCCGTCGGGTTTATTCTTTTCCGGCGGCTCATATCGACATTTTTCCTTCGGCTTCTTCGATTTGGCAACGTCGGTGTTTTGTCGGAGGCGAAACCCACCCCCGCTACAACTGACAGTGTCAATGAAACATTGCACGTAAGTGTAAAAAAAACGCAAATTTTCCTCGTAATGAAATGAATCAGCACAAACCCAGCTCGAGATTCCTGAATTTCTCGCCTCTATAATTTGATGGAGAGAGAAACGCCATAGCCGTGACGTGCCTTTGCCGACGAGAATGGCTTTCACTTTTACCTAGCAGCGTACAAACATCAGCGAAGCAAATCAACAACAAGAAGACCCAGATCTCAACTTTAAGTCTTCGATTGCCATCTTCACAATTTGTTTGACAGATCCATTTTGCAGATATTGGATTATGTTTGTTTTCCATTGAAGTTCAACCATAGTGCACCAAAATAAGATCGAGAGATTACTTTTTTCAAATTTTAGACAATTAATTTTGGTTTTTTATTCTAGAAAATTAATTTGGGGTTTTAATTGGTTTGCTTTAGAAATAAGTTTCGGTTTATCTTTCTAAGAAATGGGTTATCTCAAAGTAATTAATTTGGCAAAACACACAAATAGGGTAACCAAATTTCCTACTTTCTACGGATTCGGTCACTGAAAGTTTGAAATATCTATTTTGAAAAACCAACTTTTGTTATAATGCAAGCGAGCCTATTTTCTAACGGACGTTAGACCAAGATGTTAAGTTAAGGGGTAAAATAGGAAAACATGTGTTTGGATGTTAACTTAGGTTAAATGCATGTTTTGCCCTCGTCTCATCTTCTCCAAAAATATCTCAAATTTAAGAAAATTTACAAAGTCAAATTTAAGAAACCATGAAGAACACAGATGCATCACACAAGCACAAACTCATATCTGGATTGCTCTATCGTTTCCAACTCTCTCTCTCTCTCTCTCTCTCTCTCACTCATACACACAGGCACAAACTCAGATCAGGATTGCTCATTCTCATCTCCCAATTCGCTTCCCCTCAAATCAGAACTGCGAAAATTGAAATCAATGCTCATTTTTCCGACGACCACTCACCATTAATCAACTCAACAAAAACTATGGACCATCAATTTCCCTCATCAATTTAGCTTTAAAATAAAGCAAATCAACGGCAAATTAATATTTCGACGTAGTAGACATTAACGACTTTAAATCAAATTGAGAAGAGTACATCTTTCCTCTCAACCATTCATTCATTTCCTCTTTCGACTACATCTTGATTATGCAACTGGGTTGTTCGAAATAGGAAGATCTTATTTGAAATGCACAATGGGGGTTTCCAATTTCGAGCCCTGGGCTTGGATTTGCAGAGAGTTCACGAAGAGTGAAGATCGAAGTTGTAGATGGCGGAGGAGGACGACACTGGAGCTGGATTTCGAACCCTAGACTTGGATTTGCAAAGATTTCACGAAGAGTGAATATTGGAGTTGTAGATGGCGAAGGAGGACGATACAGGAGCTGGGGGGGGCATTGGCTGAAGATGAAGGGCTCTGCACAATGTGAGTCGAGTAGAGCCAGCACTGACGAGGATGTGGTCGAGCAAGTTCTAATGAGAACGCACGACACATCTAGACTGGAGTTGTTTAGCGGGGAGGGAGAGAGGATGATGCAGGAGCGGAGGTGGCAGTCGATGATGATGGAAGATGGCGGGGCTGGAATTTCGCACGGTAGAAGAGAGAGCCGGAGAGGGGAGCTTGTTCTCATGACAGATTTAGACTGGAAATGCGGAGCGGGCAGGGAGAAAGAGGACGGAGTTAGAGCTAAGGTGGCAGCCGGCGATGATGGAATATGGCGGGGCTGGAGTTCCAGCGTTGTAGAAGAGAGAACCAGATAGGGGAGCTTGAATGTGAGGGAGTGTAAAGGAAGACGAAGTGGGGGAGCCGACAGCCTTTTTAGCTTTACTTTTTATTACACTTTGACCCCTACTCTTTGTACAAATGGCATATGTGATTTTTTTTCAATTAGGCCCCTTTAGGTTTCTAAAATCACACAAAATATATTTAGAAGGGTAAATAGATATTTGACATAGCTTAACGGTTAAATCTAACGCCCATCCAAAAAATGGGTTCGCTTGCATCATAACAAAAATTGGATGGTCAAAATAGATATTTCAAACTTTCGGTAGCCAAATTACAAAAATAGGAAAGTTTGGTGACCCAATTGTGTGTTTTGCCAATTAATTTCAATTTCTCTCATCACCAAATGGGTTAGCTTAAAATTGACAGCAGCAATGGCGGCAATAAAGGACCAAAAGAAGTGAAATAGTGAAATGGGTAAGAGGAGAGGGAGAACTTGATAAGGCATCAAAATTTTCACATGATCCCCTTGTTTTGATATGGCCCCTTTATTTTGATGTTGTTCTCTTTTTGAAAATGTAAAAGGCTAGCTTGCCCTTGATTTAAAGAATGTGAGTGATCACGTGCTGACTTAACGGCATAGTATTTAATGTCGTTGATCTCATGGACTACCGATGGGTAAAATATACATTTTTTGGTTTGTGGCGTGTACTTGCATTATACAGGGATTGATACCGAACTTTTTCATAAGTACGGGAATCAATGATGAAGTTAACCTTTTTAATTTCACCCTAAAAAAATTTAGTGGCTAGCAAATCAATATAGTTCACACTTATATCTTACTTATTCAATAGGTTTAATAAACAATTAACTTGATAAAAATAGAAAAATAAGTTTATTGAAACGATGAGAGTAATAATGAGTAGTGATGTACTTCTTCCGTTTCAAAATAATTGACATTTTAGAGAAAATAAATTAGTCTCAAAATAAATGACGTTATACACCCTCCGTCACAAAATATATAACATTTTAGGAGAGTTTTTTTTATCGAAAATAGATGATCCTTTACAATTTTCAAAGTACTTTTTTTCTTTTTTTTTAATTCTATCAATATTTATTGACTCTGTAACTCGTATTTGGCTTTTGAGCAAGAATATCAAGACACTGCATTAATGTTTTGATAAAGACAATTTAAACTTTACAATATGTTTCTTTGATCTATATAAAAAAACCTCAAAACGTCATATATTTAAACAACTCATTACGCCAAAATTGCTCTCATAATTACTCTATTAAATGTGTTGTTCTAACTAAAAAAAAGTAAGATAATTTAATGAGAAATGTTAAGAGAGAAAAAGATAATCATACAATTTATTAACAATAATTACACTTAAATAAAAATAAATCAATCTTTTTATAAGTTTCTTCAACATGCGTACAAATTTCTAAAACATCTTTTATTTTCGAATGGAGTACAAACCTTGTGTACAATTGTTCATGGCAACCTAAGTGACAAACATGTTAGTAGTTACTCCCTCCATTACGAATAAAAAAATCCTCATTTAAAAATCAATTTTTAAAGAAAATAACACTTAGTAACTAACTAGTAATAAAATAACATTTTTATACTTTAAGTTTTAGAAGTGAACTCTTTAGCTGAAACATCAAAACATATAATAATAGATTATTAATGTTATATTTCAACACCTAAATTAAGATTTGAAAAAAATATATAGAAAATAAAAATTGTAAATAACCTCCGGTTCCGGTGCATGCACTGCAAAATTACACACGACATTATCTGTGGCCACTGGGCGGTGGTATAGGGCGTGAGGTTGCACGTGACTTATCTAGACATCGTATTGGTATCTTCAGACCCACACGTACACCCCCTTCAATGCACGGCTCCCCACCCACTCATTCATTTATGGCTTCAAAATATGTAACGTGCTCAAAAACTTACTATGTCCTCTTTGACTGGCAAAGCCAGAAAAACCCTTCAAACTATGTAATCGTACTTAGAGAAGATCTAAACATACTGAAAAAAACTAACATGTTCAACTATCTCCAACCATCTACTTCAAAAAGAAATGTCCAAAACTAAGGAAAAGAAGTTGATACCGCGGGGACTCCACGAGCCAGTTTTAACGCATGGAAGCCCCCTGCTTCAGATGGCGTTCCCATTACAGGACTTCTTGGGCCAAGATGAAGCTTTGGCATACAGTTGGAGATGCCCTTAGCGATCAACAAGCAGGAGCTAGTTACTAGTTAGCCACTTGAGGATGAAAAACAATTAAATCAGGCCATAGATATGCAGGAGGAACAATTTGGTAAACACTAGACAGTTATATGAAAAACCATCTGCCGCTCCAGTTACTCATCCAAGTGCAACAAATCATGGTATACATACATAAATAAAAACCACTAATATTAACCTTCTTCTCTGTCATTCACGTTAAGTACTTCCATAATTTGATACTCTTCTCTCTGTTGGCCAAAATATCATCTTGCATAAACACATCAACCGTTGCCGGTGGACTTGTAATGGCACTCATCAATTGTTGAATAAACCGATCCTTCTGATTCTAGGTGTGCAACTGCTTCTCTATTAGGAGGACATATAAACACAAGCAGATTAATATTAATCACTGAGAGGACAAAAAAACGTGGGCAGATAAAATACAGAGAGAGAGAGAGAGACATACAGTATCTTGTCCAAAGGTAGACCTAGTTGTGCAACAAGTTCATTCTGGTGCACCCCTTTTTCCCTGGCACTGAAATATTGGATCACCACAATTAGAATCCGGTTAACAAGCACTTCAACCGTGCCACTACATTTAAAAAGGTATTTCTGCTTTTGTAGTTTGCCTACCAAATGCCATGATGACCTACCAATTTCTACACACCCAAATTTGACCAGTTGAATGAAGTAAGGAAATTAAGAAAATGTCAAACCAGGTTCTGAAACCACTCCCCAGAACACATTCCACAAATATATCCTACCAGCTGCACTTTGTACATGTGTGTGCATAAGGGGAAGTCCAATGGTAGGGGCCAAAACCAAATTTTGATACCTATGTAAGAGTATTAGGCCCTCCGATGATTAAAGTAAAAAGTATCAAAATTAGGTGTGGTGCTAGGGAAGGTACCAAATTTGATATCTCCCTTAATACCACACCTAATTTTAATACCCTTCATTTTGACGCCTATGGTTGGAGATGATCATTTCATGCCCATGAATAATAACCAATAGGTATCAAATTTTGGTTTTGATACCTATAGGTAAGTACCACCATTGGACTTGCCCTAAAGTTGTAGTAAAACAGTTGACATAATGATCCACTGGTCTCCAGTTGCTGAATGGTGAAAACTGAAAAGTACAGATAAGAAGATATTTAGATAACTTACAGGCATGAAGGCTGCTTCAAATAGTTTGAGACCAATGTACTAATGTCCTCGACTCCATTCCTATTAAACTGCCCACCAAACTGGCAAACAAAAAACAGGTATGTGGTAAATAACCAAACCAGAGTTGACAGTATAAATCACAATGTTGACTAACTCACTTGATTATATGGAGCAGTTGTCGTAGGGGTGTTGAATGCTGAATTAGACATATGAGCTGGATTAGGGGCAGCACCCTGTTGCTTCTATTAGCAAAAGAGCATCTCATCAAAAACTCAGAACAGCTTTAAGAAGGAAATTTCAAATTATGCATCTTCACAAGCAGTGTGCTACCTAGAACAAAGTCAGAAGATTAAAATCATACCTTCAACCTGGTGTTGTAGGCATGAACATATATACACTCAACAAAGTGATGTGCAATCTCATTATAGTCCGTCACCGCCCTGTAGGTTTAAAAGTAGGCAATGGTATCCTTAGTTAATAACATAACGAAACAATCACGGGCAGAAAAAGAAACGCTAGCTTTCTTAATGTGAAATTAGAATAGCAAATCATCCCCAACAACAATACAAAAGATTTGTTGCTATTTGCTAAGAGATTCTGTTGAAAATTAAAAGACAGGAATGCAACTTTAAAGCCTTCAGTTAAGTAGTTAACTACACAGAAAGGGTTATTTAGTCGTCCATTAAAATTCCAGCAGATGATGTTGAAGTGACATTTCATGCTCAAGAACCAGGATTTAATGTCAACATCAAACCATGTTTTGAAATTCCGTAACTAATAAATTCTTAGGACAACGAAAGATAATGCCGCTACATATTTTATGACTGCAGCACTTAGATTGAGATGAAGTCTGCTAGGTTGGGTATGGGCATAAAGTATCAAACTTTCTAAAATGACATATCAAGAGCACACTGTTTTTGGTCCAAACGCAAACCGGTCAGGTAGCCCAAACTATACGCATTTCCTAGCCCCAAGAAAAAAATGTACAAGTTTAATCGGTCAAACCCTAACGCTTGCAATCCAGTATAGGTTCGGTTTGTGCGATTAGCGCTATTATCCGGACATGAAATCTAACGGTTTCGGTTCAGACATGCGGTTTCTAGTCAATGATTAAACTTGTACATTTTTTCCCAATTACGAGGCTTGTAAGTTTTTTTCAGCGTATTATACACGTCTCGTATATTATACTAACTATATTAAAGTTGTTAATCAATCCAACCCTAACGGTTTTCGGTATTATATCCATCCTGTATATTACTAACTATACTAAACCATATGAAAGCCGGCTTTCGGTTCAACCTAACGGTTTTCAGTCCAACCCTAACGTTTCGGTCCCTAAACGGTCCGTCTTAAACGGTCCATCTATAATTTCAACCCTGACGGTTTCTCTTCGAGCCTGCACTTTTCGACCCTATTAACATTTCTAAACAAGAGCAAGCAGAACAATATTGAGGACTACATTTGGGCGTCAATGCATCATTGATGAGTTATCTTGTGGCTGTAGTTTTCCTTCAATTTACAAGAGAATCACTATTCATCATTAGATTCAAGGTTTCTTCAATATACCACTAGGAATCATTGTTTATGTCTTCTCATTAATGCATATGTGTATTTTTATGTTTATCTTTGATTAGCATAAGAAGTTGATCTTTATTAACTAAAGGAAAAAGAAAACACAAACACATAAAATCACCCCCAAAACAAGTCCTAGATAACTTTCCAATGGAAAGGATCACGTCGCATCTTCAAAAAAGTCCTTATCGAGCAAAGACTTTAAATCCACACTAAAGGCTAACCGCAAAAACAACAGAAGTTACCCAAACCCACTCAACTGTCCAATCTTTTTTTTATAAGTAAAGTGTATATAAATGAAAGCGTCAAAACAGATGATGCGTCATATGTACATAAGTAATATACAACCAACCACTACTAGCCAACAAAAATGTTATCCACAAATTCTACAAAGATATTAGAACCCCGCGGGACCGCCTCATCACACCAAAAAAACATAGTCTGAATAATCTGATTTTTAATCCCCTCCAAGTTTGTTCCTCATTCTCGAAAGCTCTGTGATTCCTTTCCTTCCAAATTGACCAGCCAACAGAGCAACATCCCAAAAACATTTTTTTCTTCTGCGCTTATACAAAGTCCAGCACATAAGCAGCTCCATTGAGGCATCACCCAGATTTCTAGAACAGTCCCAAACCGCCGCACCATTTGTCTCTCCTAAATCCCCTTTACCCACTTTGAAGGAGATGAAGCGCTTCATCTTCTCCCAATTTTTCCTAATTCTTTTCCATACCCCCACCCCACTACAAGAACAAAATGTTCTCGGTTAAGTCTTACTACTTTGGTTCAGATTTTGGGGGAAGGGGTCTGTTTCCCTGGAAAGCTATTTGGAAGTCTAAAGCTCCGACTAGAGTTGCTTTCTTTATATGGGAAGCGGTGAACGAAGCCATTCTTACATGGGATAATCTTAGGAGACGCGGGAAGGTGGTAGTGAGCTGGTGCTATATGTGCAAATGTAATGGTGAGAGTGCTTATCATCTTTTGCTTCATTGTCCGGTAGGAGGTGCCTTGTGGGATTATATGTTTCAGATTTTTAACTTATCTTGGGTCATGCCGGAATCCATTAAGGATCTCTTTCTTTGTTGGTCTTTGCACAAGAGGAAACGGAGAGATTTTATTTGGCAGACTATTCCTTTGGGAGTATGCTGGGTGATTTGGAAAGAAAGGAATAGGAGAGTTTTTGATAACGTGGAAAGGTCGTTGTCGTTGCTGAAGAATGATCTGCTACAGCTGCTGTTTTTTTGGTGTAGTGACGGTGTTAGGTCTGAGGTCAACTCTTTTGCTGACTTTGTAGTGAATTTTTGTAATCTGTAATTATTGGAGTTTTCCTCCGGTGTATATAGGATGCGGCTCCTTATTTTCCGCTTTTGATTTTTAATATATACCTTACTTATCAAAAAAAACACAAGCAATTCAAACACTAACTTGTTCCAGTCCAAGAATCCAACTATTAAAATATTATCCATTGAAATGATTCGAAGGGAAATTGAGGCAGACTTAAGAACTTATTTGGCACTATGGATATGTGGAAATAAGTTCATGTGATCTCCTAGCACATGCTAAAGGAGGGGAAGGGGAGACTCGGGATGAAGAAGTCCTGTGACTGGAATAAACTCTCACGTAACAATCTATATTACTCTATGATTCTTTGTGTATGAATGGGAAACAGGCTATCATTCTATAAGAAACCTTAATTTTGAAAAACCAATTATTCAGGAGCCTGCAGTTGCTAAAGATGCTCCAAATTCCGGAAAGACACATTGTTTTCCTTAAAGTCCAGATTGAAATAGTACATATGTTCAGTATGATGATTAGAAACTTTCTGAAGCACCAGGTCAGAGATTTCGCGAAACAATTATCATTGACACCTACATAAGAAAAGTTTGCTATTGGCTTTTGCTGTGCAGCTCTGGCGGACTCCTCTTGACATCAGGTACAAACTTTTTATTCACCAATCTTGTTTCTTAACAAAGAAGGTGAAAAAGAGACAACGCTACAATGTGGTCTGCTGACATGCTTAGAAAGTCTTTAGAAGCAAGCATCAGAAAACTATAAGACCTTTGGTTTATGTTCCACCGATTCTTTGCTGCAGTCTCCTCACACCATAGTTAGTAATATATGGGAGGGAAAATAAACTGGACAGCATACATACGTGTATATATTTGAGATGAAGAAAAAACTTTGAAAATACGGCAAAGAAATTAAGGAAAGTGAAAAAGTACGTACCATAAAGAGTGTGTATAATACGCATAGCTATCAAAAGTTCGTTATGAAAAATACAGCTATCTATAATTTTTTTCCATAATATATCCTACAATTTAATTTTGATCTTATATTCTTATTATATATCGAACAAATGGTAGCATAATTGGTGATTCCATCACTTGAAATTGTCATAATATAACGGACAAAAAAACAAAGTCTTACAATAAAATTTTTGTAACTCCATATAATTTTTTAGTTAACACATAATATTCCATACCCTCTAGTCCCAGTTCATTCTTCTGTGGAAGATCCCAATAATTAGAATGAGTACATGATATAACATAACTTAAGGGAGATATGTTTCCTTTTTTGTGTTTTAATCAAGTAAAAAGACCAAGAAGACCTTTGCGCAATAGTAATTCGCACATTGGTGCTCCTGTTCATGTCTCATACATTCAACAATTAAGGTTTATTTTATTACTTTCTTGATAAGTAAGAGTAAAATTAATATAAATATGTGCCAAAACAGGTGGCACAGCCTATGTATACAAACAAAGAGCACCTACGGAAAAAAAACTATACACTAGTGAATCTATCTAAGAACTCAACAAAAGAACTGTCCACTCTTTGAGCTCCGTCTGTAGCTCGTGAGAGGCTCATGTGTTGGGTGATTGGGTCATGACCCGGCCTCCAAAACATAATTGCCTTGTGATCCCAAATGCACAATAAAGGTCGTTCCAACAGTGGTGCGGAAACCCTTCCACGAGGAGCAGCGGTGCCTTGCTCGAATCTTCCAAGGCACTTTGTGGGAGATTAGTGCATGCGCGAGGGTGGTCCATGCTCTTTGATTGCAGCGCATAGTGTCATGCGAGTACCCAAGTGTTGGCGTTTGGGGCGCGGGAAACGATATGCGGCTCCTATGGCATGCGTAAGCCACATGCAGGCCACGTGTTCTCCATTAAGGATACTTATCCTACACCCGTCTAATTGACTTCCATACGGCATATACATGTTTTTTTTAAAGTACGCATGCATATATAGAGGCAAACCACTTACTAAAATCAATTTACCAAGATAGGCCTGAGCTATCCAACATGCATGCTGTGTCCAGGGTATTTTAAAAGTTTTGTCCCTTATTTTCTGGCACTTTTTGGTTGCCGCCTGTGATAACCAAAGACCTTTGGGATGTTGGAACTAAGGAGCGAATCTGGTTGCAACAAATCTATTGCGGATGTCTTTTAAAGATCTGAACTATAGACAAACATTCACATTTCATATGGCCAGGGGAAATGCTATATTGCTATACCTGTGTTATGTGTCTAGTCTAACCTTAATACCACTGGTCTCATGCCCAAATGAACTAGGGCTGTACTAAAGCGTTACAACCAGCATAAATCTTATTTCGATCCTATAAACACAAATAATTCTTTGTTTTAGACAAGGTTGAATGTAGAAAAAGGATTCATGTAGCGAACTCCAATTAATTGGAACAAAGGCTAAGTTAAGCAAGAGAGTTGATTGGGTTCAGGCATTCAGCTAATTCTAGTAGTCACTGGGTTTTCTAGCCATAATTACACTTCTGCGTCTATGGTGTCCGGAGGTATCCCTCCATGGCTTCTAGAACGACAAAATTTTGAATTTGCTGAATTTTTTGCTCACTTTACTCTTAAGAAATTAAGAGTTGCAGTTAAGATATTCCCCAAACTATCTATATTATAAAACAACTAGATAATTGACTAGGGCTATTCAGAGGTTGAAATTAAATTATCTTTAAAAAATTAACGGTTGAGATTCACCATCGCATTCACACGTGTGAGTAGTTATCCATTTTTAACTCCCTATTTTTTATTTTCCTATTACAAATCACCCCCTACAATTAATATTATGAGTAGTCACAATTTTTTCTTCTCCCTATGTTTTATCTTCATATTACAAAGTCACACTCTGCGATTAATCTTCTGAACAGTCACCCCTTATAAAACATCAATCCCTCAACTTTCACTTGAAGCAATATATCCTTCAACTGTAATTTTTAAAAAAATTGCACCTTCTATTTTGGTACTGTCATTTCAATTGACGAAATCATATATGCTAGCACCGTGTCATAGGCACGGGCATGAAGATCTAGTAGTTATATAATAAAGGACAGGAGCTATTGAGAACAACGAATCAAAAAATACGAGCACATAAAATTTGTTTCAGAGTGCAGATCTTGCCTTAGCAATCAAAATACAGTATTTGTATTTATAGTTAAAATGTATATCCTTGTGTGAAGCCCAAAGAATGAAATGGATAAAATAATAGAGAGCGGATTAGATAAACAGAATAACAAGTGGCAAACAAGATGAATGCTGATTAACAGGCATAACAAAATCACAACATAGTGTGAAAATAAAAAAGTGAATCACATCCAGATAAGGAAAAATTTCAACAGTCTAAACATAAATCAATGCACCCAAAAGAATTTCAAAAGCGAAGAAGAAGCTACAAAGAACAATCAGTAAACAAATGCCTAGAAATCCATACTTGATAGCGTAGACTACTAATTGCCTTTTGCCCTGAAAGCTTTTCAAGTGACCATGAACTCGGACGTACATGCCATTCCTAATTATGAGGGAAACCAAAGTAAATTAGGCATACAATGAACACCTAAAATCCAAGTCAAGCATAGTAGGTATGTAGGTAGAAGGATGAAAAGAGTTTACAATATTCCCGCCATTTCCCTTGTGTCCACATCTTCATGTACCCTGCAAGGTACCAAATATACATAAACTTAAGCTCTCACTAAACCGAAAATTAAAATCTAATGTAATACCCTGAACAATACAATATTGTGTAACAAATCAAAATCCATAGTTAATTAATTACAATGAAATCAAAATCAAAAGGAAGGGAAATAATATTCACCATCTAGTACAATCAATACGACCAGTGCCATCATCAACCCCGAAAAGAACATCAGTAACCCTTTCAGTTTTGTCAGACACTATCCCCAACAACTTAACCTACACACAAAATCCAAAACTCATCAAATGTTTTCCCCCAAAACAATTGAATTACAATTTATATAACAAATACCTGGTTAACATTGACACCATCGATAAGCAAGTCATCTTTATCGTCACTAGACGGGAGCGAATCGCTTATTTGCTTGACGGTTAACGGAATCAAGGGCTTGGCGTCGCGACTCTGCAGTTGACAATTTATTACAGCTAATTAGATATTGAAAATGAGATTGAGATTAGATTTAAAACCTCTCCCTTAATTTCTCCGTTTTATTTAAATAATTAAATATTCCTAAAATTGTTTGATTGAAGAGCATCGGGAGAAGGGACACTTACGGTGGAGGGAGCGAAGGAAGGGTCGGCAGTTTGGGTGGCCTGAGAGGGCATGAAACCGCCGCCCTCGAACGTGCTTGACCCGTACATCATCTCACTCTTCTCTCTCTCTGCCTGTTTCTTGCTCAGTCTAACCCCACTGATCGGAATTTGAGCGTCAGGTAATTTTTGTCAAAACTATATGTTGATTTCTTATAAGGCGGCACAAAAGGTTTCCCGCCAATATATTTTTGGCCAGGGTTTTATAGTGGAGTTTGACAATTGGGCGGGATGGATTGAGTTGGAATGTGTAATGAGTTGAAACTCGTTAAAATTTAATTATGAAATAGGCCGACATGGTTTGGGTTGAAATAGGTCAGGTCGTAACGGGTGAATGATTAAAACGGACTGACTCATCATTTTCCCTCAAAAAAATGAATTTATAATATGTAAAGTTATGGGTCGAAACGGATAACGGATCCGTCTGTCACACCCAGTTATTATTTTTGTGTTGAAACAGGTTTCCCGTTTCAATCCAAAAAGTATTAACTCATTGTATTGAGTTAAGTAATTAGTGGATTGAGTTAAATGAGTTAATGAGTAATTTGTTATAATTATCAGACTCAATATATAACTTAAAATAAATTATATTCGTTCCGAATATCAAGTTACTCAAGTTTGACTTAATTATAATCCGTGTTACTCCGTATAACTTATAACTCTTTTAAAGCTTGGTAATGTTTTCGAATCAAGCTTGAACATTCGATTGTTTGGCTCAAGTCCTTACTTACAATTTACAATCCCAAATGAATATTTGATTGTTTGGCTCAACTGCTCAAGTGGGCTTTTTTACAAGTTACAAATTACAACCCTATAAATGTTAGAGTATAATAAATTATCAGAGTAATTGTTTAATTTGATAATGAATGTTTGCTTATATTTTTTCTTGGGATTGAAACCTCTAAAAGTAAAAAGTGACACTAAACATCACACCATATTTACTAAATGTTGCACTATTTCAAATGGATCATATTACAATTACATCTTTACTCTCCTTAAAACAAAATAACCCACTATTTTTCAATTATTTTCCAAACACCCCCTCCCCATACAAATTTGCTCACGCTGTCATTCCTCTCAAACCGACAAGAAGTGAGACCCCAATTTCTCTCAGGCCAGAAACAAGCAAGTGGCAGACGTCGATTTTTTTAAACCAAGATAAGGTACGCAATTTATTTTTTCAAGTCGCTAAGTTCTTTAGATTAGTAAGTCCCAAACCCTAATAAACTTACAATGTTTTTAAGTCCAAAACCCTATTGGACTTAATAATTTTAAGTTTACAGTCTTTATGGGTTCTACCAAATTTGGTAAAGTAGTGAATTTGGCTTTTCTGCCTATAAACTTCCATTCAAAAGAAGGTACCGGTGTCCAAACTCAGTCTATCAACTAAATTAAAAGGTTGATGCTTTCTGAAAAGTTGACTAGTAAATTGTTTGCTTTGTTGATAGAATTTTAAGAGTGCTAGATCGTAGAAGGTGTCCAAAATATGAACCCAAATACATATATAAATGTGTATTACATAGAACGATAGTTCTTACTAACATAAGAATTAACGTAAAAAGAGGATTATAAGATTATTATGAGTGGTAATTAGGTGTTAATAGATAACTTTGGGTTAGACTATTATTTATTATGTCAATGAATAATAGTTAACTAAAAGCTATCCATTAACATCAAATTGTTATCCCTAGTGGCGGTATCATTAAATGTAAGTTTCTTCTAATTAAACTCAATCGGAAAAAACAATTGAAAAAAATTGGTCAGCCCTTTGATTTCAACTCAATTGTAACAAACATTTATAGAAAATGGAATATCAAGATTATTTAGACTAAAAAGAAATTGACTATTGAAACAAAATATAAATGCTCTAAAAGGTACGTAGACGAAGACCAAGTAGATATCCAAAGTTTCTTCCCATTCATTCTATCTCATCTATTGAAAGTAATTAACCATTATGTGTGAATAGGTTTCTTGTAAGATTGTTTTACGGGTTTTAATTTATAAGACGGAACTCCACTCTATAAATGGTGAGTCGGGTAAAGAGATCTGTCTTACAAAAAGATATGTCAGACTATCTTACACAAGTTTTTACCGTAATTATCGTGGGTAGGGCGATCTTCATTTTCTTTCTTTAGTAATCACAAGATGAGATGAAACCCGTGGAGTAAGTCAACTACAATTGCCTCCGGGAATCAGAGTCGGTAACATAAAAGATCATATTACAAAATAAACAAACAAATATTGTACCAAGTTAATTGGAATCACAAACCAATATTTCAATTCCCTAATGTTGCCAAGGAGTGCAAAAAAGGGTAACTCCTCTAATTCCCAACCTTGGTTCGGTCCCTAGATGATTACCATTCGAGGAAGAAGATGACGATGAGGACGACCTCGAATCATGAACGGATGTTGTGAATTCTCCATCTGAATCTCCAAACTCGTGAAATCCTTCAAATTCATGATCCGAGCTAACAACATGATCATGATCACCGCCATTAGTAGTAGTAACACTCCTCTTATAATAATTCCCTCTTAGAGCCTTGTGTTTTTCTTGCCTTTTCTTGCTTCTCTTCCAAAACCAAAATCTCCAATATTGCCTTGATTCCTTAGTGTGGTGATCAAGATTAGGCTGAGGTAGGCCCAAGCTTTGTATGGCTGGTGGAGGGGTAGGCGGTGGAATCATCTCTTCCGTTGGAGGAGTCTTGGGCGTCCCCGGTTGCATCTCCCATTTGAAGGGTACCCCTTCGTTAGTACTACGATAGTAGATACGTGAAGATTGGCCAACCGAGGAGTCTCTTGCTAGAATTTTATTGACGCAGAATTCATCTCCTTGAAGTATAGAAACTGGCTTCCTTTGACTTGAATCTCTGTAATCCATATATTTATGAAGTTGCAAGGCTTTTGAAGTTTTCAATGAAGGAAAGTACAAAGTAGTATTAGGTGGTTCATTTGACCTTGTATTTATAGATGAAGAGGCCATAGAAGTGATGACCACGTTATAAGTGGCCAATAGTAACTTAATTCTAAAGGACAATAATACCCATTAATGGGGTATTAGGATACATAATCTGGACGTTGATGTTGGGAATTTTGGTATGTTTCGTCAATCTATTTCTTAAAGTGAAATATAGGGGTTGTTTAGTCATTAGCAAACAACGAAAATAAATTACCTTCATTCTGAAGGTGAAGTTAGCCCTTTTTGGCCATGTTCATGTTCCCAACTTGTATTGCATGTGCCTGCAGTTACCATACCCTTAAGACATGCCTACCCTTTTCTTACAAGGCAAAAACTGAGTAAACCAAACTCTCTCTCTCTCATCTTTGTGCATGCGGTCACTCAACGTGTGTGTGTGTGAGAGAGAGAGAGAGAGAGAAAGAGAGGGAGATAATCTCCCCTAATATATCGAAGAATTGGTACGTCTATGAATATCAGTCATGCAACCGGCATTTTAGCCGTTATATCCCCTCCTTGTGCTAATTAATCCACCCATTGGCATACAAACATATGAAAGAATTCTCATATCCAAAAAAATTCTAAAAATAATTCTTGAATTCAAAAGGTTCCTAATTCATAATTTTAATTCCAAAAAGTCAAAAACTTAATGTTTTTACAAATGCCATTATTTTAAAGCTTTTATTTGGGCAAAAATTATTTTTTGTTTTCATTTATGACAGTAATGATAAGAATTGTATTGATTATTATTATTATTACTATTATTATTATTACAATAATACTATTATTATAAGGCAGAGACTTGTGTAGGACGGTCTTACGGATCTTAGATCCGTAGGACGGAGTCCCATTTAGAAATTTTCGGGTTAATAAATAAATCTGTTAATGAAAATCACAAAATTTGGCAAGCTGAGTTGGTGAAGGGTGAACCTTAAAGGTTTAGCTCAAGGCGGTTTAGGGTTTGACACGCCCCAGCTACAAAATTAAATTTTAATGCTCATTTCCTCTATTTGCTCCGGTGCCCCTTCATTTTCAATGTTTGCCGCCGAATTCCTACACCTTGCAGTTTAATCTTTTATCAGCTTCGTTAGCCATCCGTTAGCATCAATCGCCTTGAGATACTTGACAGATCTAACGGACTTTGATGAAATGCTAAATGACACATTTAAAACCAAACGTGACACATTAAAAACACAAAAGTGACACATTTTAATGTTAAAAGTAACACTATAAATGAAAATTTATTATAATTTTTATTAAAATACAAAATAACACTCTTAATACTAAAAAGTGACACATTTAATACTAAAAAGTGACACTCTTAATATTAAAAAGTGACACTCTTAATACTAAAAAGTGATACTCTTAATACAAAAAGTGACACATTATATTTAATACTAAAAAGTGACATTATTAATACTAAAAAGTGACACTCTTAATACTAAAAAGTGACACTCTTAATACTAAAAAGTGACACTCTTAATACTAAAGTGACACTCTTCCTTAAAGAATTTACCGGACCAAAATGAATCATCTCGTGTTTCAAGTTCATCTACTACATGCCTAGATCCTGCTCACTCTGTTACGAAGGGAAGGAGAAAAAGACTACTGATTTTTCGATTCCCATCAAGCCAAGGAATTTGGTTCCAAGACTCATAATGCTCGGTTATTTTAGACATATTTTCAGTAAATTTTGTAAGTTTGAGTAAAAAACATATACTTTACCTTGAAAAATTTATGGTTTTGTGTTTTTAACGATTGAACTTGGGATTATATACATTTCTATAAATGAAAAGATATATTTTAGTAGTGCTCAATTGGTTATTGTTGTTTAAATTACTAGCCTAAAAGTGACACACTTTAGTCCTAAAAGTAACACACTTCAAGCCTAAAAGCGACGCTCTTATTAAGACAAATTGTATGATTATAAAAATGGGTTATTTTTACCAAAAATGACACATCTAATGCCTAAAAGTGACACAATTAATATCTAAAAGTGACACACTAAACGTGACACTTATGAATAAAATTTTAAAGATGAAAAGTGATTTTTTGTCAAAAGTGACACACGTAAAACTTAAAAGCGACATATTCTATGTTTAAAAGTGACACTCTGATTTAAAGTGACTAAGTAAAACTTAATCAGACCTAAGACAACAATTATCTAAAAGTGACACACTTTTGTTCTCAAATTGACACACGCCAAGCCTAAAAGTAACACTCTGATTGATCGTAAATATAAACAATACCAAAATGACACACCTAATGCCTAAAAGTAGGGGTGAGCTTGGTCCGGTTCGGTCCACTTTTTTGGAAAAACTGAGAGAACCAGGATCAGACCAATAGTCCGGTTCTTAAAAAATATAGAACCACGACCAACCTAATATATCTGAGAACCAATACATTGGTCCGGTCCAGAACCAATTGAAAACGTACGAGAACCAAGACCAGACCAATACGATGCGTATCTTTGATCAAGAGGATAAGATTTTTCAAAAAACAATGATCAATAATCAAATCATGTTCTTCCTTCATACAACATTTTGTTGGGTTCGTTGTTCTTGTGAAAATAAACTAAAAGTAAAAATCATTACTTCCAAATTAATAAAGAGAAATGAAAAAAAAGTTGTAAGGAAATTTATTGCAAGTCATCTTCCTCTCCGATCCTTTTATGGTTAATTTAATTAATTTACAGGTAACAATCATTCAAACTAATAATGTTTGGAATCACAAAAAGAGGTAGGAAATTAATTAATAGGGAAGAACAATGTTTTCCCTCCTATTTTCTCTTTAATCAAATAAGGAAACTTGGTTGAATATTGAATCAAATTATTATATATTTTCTTTAGGTTGTAAGTTGTATCCTTTTTATTATCTTCTTATCAATTATATATATATATATATATATATATATATATATATATATATATATATATATATATATATATATATATATATATATATATATATATATATATATATATAATAATATTGATAATAATCAAAGTATATTGACCAAATTTGGGAACAAAAATATACAAACCGACCCAATTGTCCCAAAAGCAATAAACAACCCAAGTTACGTAAAAATATCAAACCAATCCAAAGTATTGGTCCGGTCCATTTTTGGCTAGTGCAGTCGGTTCCATTGGTCCGTCCGTTCAAGAAAAACTTACGCTCACCCTGCCTAAAAGTAACATAATTAATATCTAAAAATGACACACTAAACGTGACACTTATGAATAAAAATTTAAAGATGAAAAGTGATTTTTTTGTCAAAAGTGACACACGTAAAACTTTAAAAGCGACATATTCTATGTTTAAAAGTGACACTCTGATTTAAAGTAACTAAGTAAAACTTAATCAGACCTAAGGCAACAATTATACAAAAGTGACACACTTTTGTTTCTCAAAGTGACACACGCCAAGCCTAAAAGTAACACTCTGATTGATCGTAAATATAAACAATGCCAAAATGACACATCTCTGGCAATAAAACTTTAAAAAAGCGCCGGTGAGTTTCAAACCAAAAACCAACCATACCATCTTTGAAACCTTAGGCATTTAACTAGGAACCAACTTGGCTGACCCATTTTTGTTATTTTTTGTAACATATTATTAATTTATTATGACCCGCGAATTTTTAAATGAGGCTCGTCTTACGGATAAGGATCCATAAGACCATCTTACAGGATACCACCTCTTATTATAATATTAATATTATTTTTTGCATTAACATTATTAGTATTATATACCAAAAATCTATTTAAGAAATTCATTTCACAATTATCCCAAAACAACTATTCAATCCAAAAAAATCTAAAAGTAATCTTCATACTAAAAATTCAAAAAATTGACATTTACACTTTTATAAAATGCGGTAATAATATCATTAGTAGACTAGTGTCTGGTAGTAGTGATAATAATGATGATGATAATAATAATAATAATAATAATATTAATATTATTCCTAACAATATTAATAGTAAAAATTTGTATGTTATCGTTATTATTAATAGTAAGTTATTTGTTGTTATTATAATTTTTTTAATTATTAATATTATTTTTATTTTATCTAAAATATTGAATCATTAAAATTAAAAATAAGTTTTTTTAAAATAAAATCTCATACTCTAACGACGTTAGTAGAAACATTAAATTTTAAACTTTTTAGTATTAAGAGTTTAACTTTGGGATTTTTTGGATACAATAATTATTTTTGAGAAATTTTTTAGTGAGATTTTTTGTATTTTTCCCTATATTTTCTAATTATGGTAAGAGAACAAGGAAAACAATTTTTTAATTAGTTCAAATACACATAAATAGTCATTACATCGTCATTTCAGAGGTGTCATCACATCATTCACCAAAAAACTATGGATTAACGAATTTCAGTGGTGCATCTTCTGTAATAATCCAAAAGTAAATTGTTTGGGTCACAAAACAAAATCACTTGGAAACTATTTATAGAGTATAATGTGCAGGTACATTCCCTAAATAATGAAGGTATGAACATGAGTAAGACGAGTTTAATTATATTTTTTGTAAAACGGATTCTTCTTATCTGATTTATAATATGTTGGTGGGTTAATCTGTGTGAGAGAGTAGGACTTCATCTTAATAATTAAGATTCGTAAGATGGTCTTCCAGGAAACCTACTCAATAATGAAATGATAAATCAATATTAATTGTCAATGGTGATTTTGTGTAATATCTTCATCTCACATCGGGTAGGTTTGAGATTTATGTGTAGTTTATAAGGTGGCCACATACTACTACTGAGTAGCAACATCATTCATGAACTTCCGAGTAGGCTTGTGGTAGGTTTGATAACCTAAAATGCTATGTGTTTAGTGGGTCAGTACGTGCATGGGTTATACGTAACGGACCGAGCTCGTGCGTTACATTTTGTGATCAATATTTTGTTACTTTTGGCATGTTTCCCAGAGGTGCACTTAAAGTGTATGCCAAGTGTATCTTTCCATGTAGATTTTAGACACTTGTACCATTATCCCTAAATCATGTTGAGAAGTTGAAACTGAAACTTTTTCATCGCCGAGAAAGAGGCCACACAAAGGAAGCTTACATATTGGTCATAACTGATTAAGTACATTACCAAGAAACTAAGTTGACATTTCAAACAAACACTACCATATACTACTAATTAGGTTGATTCAATGAATATCCACAACAAGAATACTTTTTTTGGGTCTGCCTCCCACCTCAAAGGTACTATATATTTGACTAAGCAAGCAAATATAATTAATTAAATACATTAAAAAGATTAACCAAATTTTGTAGCATATCATAGTTTATGTTACGTCAATGCAAATTGAAAAAAGAAGCTTAATCTTCCACACCGGCCACACAGAAAAGACACATTAATACAAGCTATCTTTGAACCACCGTGGTGGCCGCCGTGAATGGTGTGCAGTCAAAACGCGGTGACTAAGGGTTGATATTGTGTCCAATGGAGCGTAGTCAAAACGATCAAGCGAACGGAGTCTAAGGGTTTGATATTCTGTCCATAGATATAGTCGAAAAACACATGGTTGTGGGCTAAGATGGGAAGGAAGAGGGCTAGTTGACTTGATTGTGTTGTCTATTATTGTAGACAGCAAAAGCCCCACCCACCATGCCTGTGCTCAAACTCTAAGTTTGAGTTTGGGCTTTAAAGATCCGACGCTAACTCAGTGCCTTGGGCATTTTAGGTTCAAAGTAGTCTACCCAAATGATTACCCAGCAACGCATGCTTCGGCCCCTGATAACAATGATCTGCTCCCTTAATTATGGATTTTTTTTTTTGAGACATGATATTACGAGATAAAACTTGTGATATTATTACAAGTTTTAGTATTGTTAGATCAAATCTACTTAAATCTTTACACAGATAGATGATATATGATCTATTGATCTAATAGACTAAAACTCATAATAATACTAAAGCTCGTAATATTTTATTTTTTTTTTTAATTTCACTTTTCTGTTGTTGTTTTCTTTTTTTTGACCGTTAGATATGAATAACGAACTCAAACCTTGATGAACTTCAAAATTCAAAAACATTGGACTCCTAATATGAGCCAACAACTCTAGTTTGAAATGTACCTAATCTCCATTTAGAAGTCAAGAAAACCAAAAGAATATTTGCAAGGTAAACCTTGAAGAAGAAAAAATGGCAATGCCAAGAAAAGTAAAAAACAAGTACAATTCATCGCCATCCCCACCAGTTGTATCAACCAATTGCTCGTCACTCAAATCCTTCTACCGCTCGTTTCGATCCCAATTCTCTTGTTCTGATCCTTCTTCCCACCGGTATTTACCCATAAATCCAACTTCAAGAAAACCAACATCATCTTCCAGGCAAGTTTACCGGGAAAGCGCTCGGCAATTTGAACATGAGCTTGCCAAGCTAGATGAGTTGCTACATACTGAGGAGAAGCTTGAAGATGGCATAGACGACTTCCATAACATAATGGGGTCTGGTATAATCGAGGACAAAGCTGCGAGTAGTTGTGGTAAATTTAGTGAAAGGAAAGAAATATTGAAACTTGGTGATGGAGGTTATCTTCGTTATCTTGGAGGAAATTCGGCCATGCAAGTTTCCACACCTGCACTTATTCCGGTAGAGATAGGATCAAGCTTCTCGCAGGTAAGATGTGTAAATTGTTAGACATGGGAGTGTTTGTCTCCAGTCAATTTGTCTAATTCTAGTTTCATGAATTGAACAGGTCATAAATCGAATGGCATCCATGGGACGAGATAATCTAATCAAGTGGTTGCTCAAATCAATGCCAATATGTGATCTTTCCGAAACCAGAACCGTAATTGATGCTAGAGCCATTACAGCTGCGTGCTCTGACGAAGGCTTCTTGGCAGCGATACTCATTGAAGGAGTAGAGAAGCTAGAGACATTGGCTTTGGAAGGCTTGAAAGCTCAAATGAGTGGAAAACTGAAGGTGGAGAATGAGAAAGCACCAAGGGGTAAGAAGGTGGAGTTTGAAATTGGATATGGCCTAATAGAGGTAATGCTTATACAAATGATCGATCCTACTAAAAGGTATGAACGTGTCGGGGAGACGATGATTGGTTTTATAGAGGCAAGTTTTGGCAAGAGAGAAGAGGATTGTTTACAAATTGAAGCAATTCATGTTGCTGGAAGTGGTGGAGAGAGAAACGAATGCGGATATTTGTGGAGTGTCTCTACTAGGAATCTCGGTGAAGGAAGTTGGAGAAGAGGCGGCGATACGATCCTGAGGAACCCCGACATTGCCTTGACTTCATGAGACCTTCCTTCTCCTTCATAAAGCTCATGTGTGTTTCTTCAATTGTGTGCCAGTCGATCTGTGTTCTTTTCTTTAGAAGGATAAAGGATTGTGCTGTTATTCAAGTGTTAATAAATATCAAAGAATTGTGGGGCTTTAAGCAGATTTATAAAAGACCTTTAAGACTAAAACAAATCAAACTTAAAAGAAGAATAAGAAGATTGAAGATTAAAACAAGAACAACTGAGAAAATATATTGTATTTTATTTCTTAGTCCATCTAGTTCAAACTTCAAACATGTTCGCTTCCTCGCAATAGAGCACCCTTGCCGTTTAAAAACATTGCCTTTTTACAGTCTTAGCAACACTGACTTCTGTGGGCCTGTTCAATTTTTATTTTTTATCTTTTCTTTTTTTAACGACCAAAGAAGATAACTTTATTAAGTAAAATAAGGGAAAATTCGAGCATGTTAACTTTGGTGGATTTTTAATATTATCTAACCCTTAAAGTGTACTTTCTATATAGCAGATCCAAATCAATACATCACAATGACAAATATATGCATCGTCTGATATTAAACAATGCATCGCAAAACATCAAAGTGAACTTTGACGGTTTAATAATATTATCGTGAACTAAAGTTGTTGAAAATACACAAAAGTGTACATGCCCACATTTTTTTCTAAAATCGATGGTACAAACTACCCTCCCTATTGGGTATATTCCATTAAGTGGATGGAAACACAACCGGACCAAAATATTACAAAAGTAAATCTCCCTATTTGCAGATCCATTGTTATTTGTTAGTTTTGTTACGAAGGGGGAGAGAGAGGCTGTAATGACTTAAATTTTTTTGTCACTATTTCTGTGATTTTAGGGAATAATAAGAAAATAACTAGGGGTTTTAAGGAAAAAGGGGGGTCCATGGGTTCGTTGTCTTCTACACTAACCATAATCTGTTCACGATAATGGGTCAATGCCGGAGAAGAATTTGAATAGGTCTTGTGTGATGTTGATGGCTGGGGTGGAGAGAACTGAATTTGAATAGGTCTTGTGTGATGTTGATGGCTGGGGTGGAGAGAACTATCAGCTTTCAAAGGTTGAAAATGAATCTTTTTTGAATTGACACATTAACCTCCTATATGTTGGATATTTTAAAAAGTCAATCATATTAAACTTTTAAAGATATTTTTCACATTTAAAATAATATTAGACGAAAAATGTAACAATAATAATGAGATGGAGGAAATTGATCCCAAAAAAAGAGTTGAAAGATCACATTAATATGTTTTAAACCCCAAGGACCAAACTATTCTTTTTACACATGTCCAGGGACCAAAATATATATTAGTTCAATTAAGAAAACACACCCAAATCAAAGCATGAGCCAAAGCGACAGGCAGTTTTGACAATGACAAGACAATTAGACAAATAATGGAGCCTCAAAAAGGACGTTGCAATATACTGAAGAGAATTTCTTGGACAAACAGCATACCACAATTTCATACTTCAGAGAGAGAGAGAGAGAGAGAAATGTCTTTCTTCTTTGTCAGGCAGGTCTTTCAGACTTCAGTACAAGCCTGGAATTAATATTATCCACCTTTGAGGATGGGAGACAGAAGACAACTATTACAGAACAAATGCACCTACAGCTGTCGGCCAACAATAACAAAGCCCTCGATAATAATTTCTACTCTTATACAGAAATACGGGGACTGATACAGCTATGCTCGTGATATCACTAAGTAGTGAATACTGAATAGCTGCATAATATAGCATCACAGTTGGAAGTCCACCTCGTGGTCTTCCAAATATCAATAACAAGCTACGTTGTTTTACATGTTCGTCGGATGCAGTTGAACATGGTGCACCAATATCTCTCCCTCCAAGTCAGTTCAGATAGAAATCTAATGCCAGGCACAGGTAGTTGAGTTGGCTCAATTTGGCAAATTCATACACCCTAAACACAGGCAAAAGAAAATAATCAGATCATCTACACCAAATGCACAAAGTTATACAAAAAATTAGGTTCTTATTGATAGTTTACTTCTTATTTGATAATAGTTCATTTCTATACTTTGTTTCGTGTCATGGCTAACAAGAGAACGAATTAAAAGAAATGACGATACAATAAATATTTGAATTTTTTTTTATCTGAAATAGGAAGTCAAGAAGTAGACAACTGATAATTATACCTCAGTAGGTGATAAATGGATGGAATCCCTTTCGGAATTCAGAAGGCCACTCAATCTCCTGCATAAATAAAGACATAATAATACTCTTAACTTAGCTCTGTGGGGGAGAGAGCGGAAGTCATATGATACAATACCTTGGCTTGTCAGACTTCCCAATGTGTTTAGACATTAATGATGCCTACAAGTAAACCTCATCATCATTATTCACAACCATCTATGATCAAACAATACCGACACTTAATGAGATTCAGAGACAATTAAAACCAAAATTGCACCCTCATCGGGAATAGCAAGAAAATGTGCTTGAAATTTATTGCATTTAGAACACTTCTTTCTTCAACCGAAAAGCCAACACTGGATCATGGCACTAACAAGGTCTAAACATAAAATGTATATGATTCATTGTCTGGTATGCATTTGCAACCTTACAAAAAAAAAAAAAGAGTACACTACAATTTACATTGAAGAACATGAGGAGAAAAGCCAAAGCAACTATTACAAAACAACAGATAATAAATTCAACTACTTTGATTGACTCAGAGTCTCAGTTTGATTATTTTGGTGATCATCTATTTTTTACATCAATGTTTAATATAAACTTCTTTAAATTTCTGGACTATAAGAATGTGATTGGTTGTACTTTGTTATGCAATAACTTATTCTCTAATACAAAATAAACTACGATAGGATTTAACCAAAAAAATCTAGCACGGACTCTATGAGTGTAACGGGAAGTATTTATTGATTTTACATGTGAAAATCAAACTCAGGAAGCCTTTACAAAATCCAGGTTCTTTGTGCACAAACTTGATAGATCCTGTTTGGAATAAACCAAGATAAACAATTGTCTGTTGTCAAACTAGAAAAATTGTGTTTGAGATTGTTACTCAACACTCGTCTAAAACTTTAGGCTGTCAAAGAGAGCCCATCAGGGTAAATCAAACTCAAAGCTACCCCTCAAAAGCAATACCCCTTCAGACGTGGAGACAAGCTGAAATGCATCATTATGCACAACCAAACAGACTGCTTGGCTGTGGTATCATACAAGTCACGGACCCAACTTTGAAGCTTGTTAAAGAGAGGGGCCAACATTGTACATTAAGGGAACAAAGGAAACCCAACCCCACCGGTGAAGGTCCTAAATTCATCATTTCCACTAGGCATATCAATTAATTAAATGTATATACAAGTCAATGATCTACTCATAGAAATGTAAGCACATACCCACTTGGATAATAATTTATAAATTTAACAATGACATGAATAGGTATCTACGGCTGCCAGCCACACTTATCTGCAAGACTGCAACAGCAATTTACTGTTCCCCCATATTGAACCAGCAAGGATCAGGCACAAACATTTTCAAAATGAATGTCCACCCAAATTGAAGAAGATATAATATAATGTTCAGAATCAAGTAAAATACACTCCTTTAATAAGAGAACCCTCATATAAGGAAATTGCTCAGGTTCGGGCCATTCATTTAGAATTTGTCATTGCAAGACACAGAAACTAAGTTAAGGATCTGTTTAGAGGGCTGGAGAGTAACAGAAGCACAAACGTTGAAAAGGCAAATAAGTCAGCTGCTAAAGAATACCGGATGTTCCTCCGATGACAACACATATACAGAATGCGCAGGAAAAAGATGTTGCATCCATGGTTTAGTACATAAAGCTCCCACAAAAAAGAAAAAAGGAACAAAACAGAACAAGAAAAAGAGAAGAATACGAGCTATAAAGTTCAGAAGTTTTGCATTAGCACTAGCTGTACAATACCTGCTCTTGAATTATACTCCTTGCTTCAACAAGTTCAGCTTCTAACTCAAGCTCTCGCTCAGTTGCTTCAGAAGTGACTTCAGCTCCTTTTTGTGCATCTTGAAGCTGACCCATGCGCTCCTTCAAATTGGAGGGCCAAAACATATACATGTCAAGTACTTGTCAACATAAATTACATATGAACATGTGCCATTAAAAAGAAAAAGGGCAATACCTTTATGGAAGCCACCTTGTTCCGGAGACTTTCTTCTATCTGATCTCTACCCATATGAAATGGCAGGTCAAACACATCCTGCAATATCATGAACTCTTAGATCTTAATTTATCAATATAGCACTTCTACCATCAGAAAACAATCAAATTTGCAACATTTTTTGACATCATTCCATACCGTCCTCCCACCCAGTGGGGACTGTGAGGGATTAGTATCCAACCTTCCATTGGTTGCAAAAGATTGTTTGGACAAACCATTTGGAGCATTTAAAGCCTCACGCATATCCACCTGTAACCAGGATGTAAAATAGATACAAAAAATCAGACAAATGAAAGCTTCTTAGAACATTACAAGTACAAGTGTGAATGCCATATGTCAAAGCTATTGACAATGGTAGTACATTTTAAGTAATTATGGTTCTGTTGCCTCACTTTATCACAAACACTTGTATCACCCAAACTACAATCTGTGAATGCCATATGTCAAAGCTATTGACAATGCAAGAAGTGCGAACTTGGTGTTACAGTTCTCTAGTATTATCATCATCATATCTGTTTCCACACACCCAACATCCATATCAATACCACTCTATGCATTGACGAATGATGCTTAATTTATCTTTTTTGAATCTCAAAAAACCCACTCCATTCTACACACAGAAGATTAATGCATCAATAAACCACCTCTACAGTTTAACGAGATCTGGTAGCAGGGCAAGGATGAAATCAGCAGTATAAGAAGTATTTTGTCTTTCTCCACTGTTACAGATTTGTAACAATGAACAGGTATCACATAGTATGAAATATTTACAAATAACCCATAAGTAGGCCATTTTTGACAAAAAAAACATCTCAGAACAATGTACATGTCTGCTCCAGCTGTATTCATATGTTAAGAAACTTCTGAGCTCAACTAGACCAAACAATATGTATTCAAGCCTGAACAATCTTGCAGGAAATGCTCCCAAGTAGAAAATAAGTTGACATGAGAAATGTCAAATTGATCTTTCATTTACATTTGTGAAGCAGAACAAAACTTTGAAATCCAAGAAAGAAAATGATGTGCGCAAACAAAATTTGGCTTTTTACTGTGATTATGAACTCTAATAATCTTCAACATAATATTTTTACGCTTCCTCACTAGATTAGAAAAAATACTGAATCTCGATATGCCATGTTTACTTTTGATCGACCAGTTCTCAGATAGAATGATTCATTGTTGACATACAAAGAGTACAGACAATTTTTCTTCTCCCTGGTAAATAAAAAACAGTATAAATATTATAGGTATAGATACCTGCATTGATCGTAACAATGCTCTTAAATCAGCATTCTCCGCGACTAATTCTTGATTTTTTGCCTCATATGCATCCACCTAAAACAGCATATTGTTATACGCAAGTTCAAAAGTAGTGAAGAAACTCATGTAACTAATACTACACACAATCTTTTTATGGAAGTCATTGTCGGCCTTCTTTCCGTTCCATGTCCCACGCTGTCGCCCTTCTTTCTGTTGATACAAAATGATATATTTATTACAAAATGATATATTTAATTGAATCTCCCAAATGATTACAAAAAGATATATTTATTATTTAATATTGCCAGTTACCTGAAGTAAATTCATGATCTCCATGCCTGATCTAGATTCCTTCTTTTTCTCCATCATAACTTGGTTTAGCTTCTCCTGCGATGAAAAGAAAACTAACTCCTTCACTTAACTTTTCTCAACACGTTGCCACGTCATACCAAATAATCTCAAAAGAGACAATATAGTCTTCAGGAGTCACATATGTGAGAAAAGGATCCTACCTGCAACTTAATATAGTCTTTTTCCTTTTTCTTCATCTCATGTATTTGTTGAGTTCTCACTTGCTTTGGAAACATTACCACGAATATATTAGCCCGCATAACCATGATAAGCAAGGATAACAAACGAGGGAAGAGGATAAAAATGGCTACTTACTTGATTACCAATAACCATCCTTTGAAATTCATCTCTCTCCTGCTGCAACTTTTCAATATATATATATATATATATATATATATATATATAATATAATGTAATAAGGAATTTGAGCCAGATAAGTACAAGCTGAAAGCTGCTGTAAACAGCTTTAGCCCCTGCTTCCTAATCATAAACAATAATATATATATATATATATATATATATATATATATATAATATAATGTAATAAGGAACCACAGATAAGTACAAGCTAATAAACAGTGTTGTAGCCCCTGTCTGGTAATAGTCATGGCTGATTTCACATAGTTAAAATAACAGTGTTGTTACCGTTCTGGCAGTAATAGTTGCTATTTCTCTATCTTTGGCCTCTAATCTTGCTAACTGTGACTCCAGTCTCTGCAAGATACTTGAAACTGGCCTCTAATCTTGATATGTCTGACACGAGTCTGCAAGACCATAGCGTGAAACTGAGTAAACATTGGATAACAAATTTAATAAGTGCATTGGACATCAGCATTGACCATAGCATAGTAACTGTTTGTCTATTAGTTTCTTTCTCATTGGATAACATTAAGTTACATTGGAGCATTTACTGCTTTCTGTTTGTCTATTAGTTTCTTTCTCATCATGTGACTCTTGAACTTGGTATAATATAACAAGTTAACTCTAGACTTATGCCCTTTTATACACCACCATTATTGACATTATACTTCTTACATAACCATAAAAGGTAAAATAACCTCTGCTTTCCATTTCGTTTGCGAAATCAACTCTGCTGCCTATTTTGTAAACTATCTAATTGGTTGGAATAACATAAGCTGCCAACATTTTGCATTCCAATTTTCACCTTTGTACACAAACTACAATCAGTTGGACTAACATAAACCAACAGCATTTCTATTGTTCTGTTAATTGTGTAGCATATAGTGCACAAGCACTACAAATGTAATTTTAGACTAAGCAAAACATACCTTTGCCTTTGTTCATTAGCAGAATCTCTAAATTCGATATCGCGTTGCCTCTGCTGTAACAGAGAATACACACAATTGCAAGTCCGTGCAATTGAAACCTAAACAAATTGAAAACACAACCAACTAAAACATCACAGAACAATCAGGCAAGATGATGAATGAAGCGAGTGGAGTGGAATGTACCGCACCGGATCATTTGCAAACAGATCAAGGGACGCAGGAAATCCAAAAGTCACGAGTGTCTGGTTCAGGTACTTTGTACAGTGATCCAAATTTCCAACATCGGCAAACGCGTACTCACTGAATTACCAGTTTTGAAACATTTAACAACAAAATTCACAGTAGAAACCCTAGGAAAATGAAATTTTACCTGATTCCGAAACTTGGCTGTGTCGAAGACTGCCAAGATGAAAAAACAAATGAACGAAATTCGGAAAACTAAATGAAAGTGAAAAATATAGCGAACTAAGAAGTACATTGCAGGGGATTAAGAGAGAGATCTTACTCTAAGATCAAAATCTGTGTCCGGCATTGTTACGAGCCACGTCGACGGGAGTGAACTGAGAGAGAGGGTTTTAGGAAAGAGTAGTGATGATGAGTTGCGTTGTCCGTGAAGATAGATCTGACCGGTGGGGAAATTTGAAATTGAAATGGAAATAAATAACTGACTGGGCTTTTTATTAAGTGAGGTGAGAATCAGATGAGAAAGGGGGATTTGATTGAGGTCCCGCCTTGGCACTTGCGAGCATATGTGTTCAGTTCTGGGTCATAGTCTTTGGGATTAATATTACTCCGTATAAACTAATTTTTCATGTATATATTTCATTTAATTAAATTATACTTAAATAAAATGGAAATTATAAACAAAATTTAAAAATAAAGAAACAATATGATAAGGGGAAAAAATTATATCAGTATAATTAGGTCTAACATTACAACTCAAAATCCGTTAACCCACCCAACATGACTTGAAAACTATCCGACTCAACCTGATTTGCGACATGCGGTGTGCGAACAAATATTTTGTTTGTGAAGTGTGAACTAGTGATGCCCGTCCGTTGCACAATTTGTATATAGGTGTAAAATTATATATTTAGTTAAAGCTAAATAACATACAATTAAAAAAATTAATATGAACAAAATAAAAAAAGATTAATAAACAATAAAATTAAATATAGAAAAAAAAATCACATAAATTTGAAAAAATTATTATAAATTTTAGAATACATCTTTATATACAATATTTTTCATTATATATATATATATATATATATATATATATATATATATATATAATACAATAGAGTTCAGTGTGGCACGCTTACAATTGATTTGGAATAAAAATAGGTCAAGATTTACTGTTTTATGGTGATCCAACGGCCCTTATTTCCCTCCGCTCTCACATGTGTGAATGACGGTTTACTATTTTACGATTTTATTGTTTTACTGTTTTATGTTATCATAATTAACTTAATCAATTTAATTTTTTTCGATCCGTAATTTTGTATACAAATTAATTGAAATATTTGTTTTTTTTTCTTTTTAACTGTTATCGTAATCTTTTTGTCCGTCCCGTTTTTTCCGACCCGCAATTTCGTATACAAATTAATCAATTTACTGTTTTACCAAGATTCTACGGCTATTGAATAAAAAATTATTTTGCAACACCAATTTCCAAATAATGTCTCTCAATTTTTTTAAAAGAATTTTCATTGTAGTTTTTAAAAAGTTGATGAATGTCAAATTTTTAAACAAAAAATTATATTCATTTCAATGTAATATTGATATATATAAAATATAAAAAATGTCTCTCTGTCACGTTTAATATCACAATCTCAACCGTTTTTATCACTTTTTTTTCATCCCTATTTTATTACTGCGAAAATTATTGAGATATTACGGTTTACAGTTATTATTTCACATTTAGTATTTTACGGTTTTACATTTATTTGGGAAAATTAGTTACTCTTTTACTGAGATATTACGATTTTACAGTTAATATTTTACAGTTTTATAGTTTTATGGTTGCGAAAATTTGTATTTGTATTTTTTTCTTTTTAATTGTTATCATAATTAACTTAATCAATTTAAAATTTAAAAAAATGTAAGTTTTGTAATTAGAAAAATATTTATTTTTTTCTTTTTAACTGTTATTGTAATTAACTTAAGCAATTTAATTTTTGTTCGCCCGTTTTGTCCTGCCCACAATTTCGTATACAAATTATTAATTAATCCCCCCGTTCCGGGCAAAGAGACCCCGTTTGAAAGTCAATTTTTTTAGGAAAATAATATTTTTAGTAGTTCATTTCTACAATATCTGCTTCATTTATTGATAAATTTTCAAACTGGCGTTGTGTCATCCGCACGGACAAGAGTACTAGTATATATATATGAAGAGTCAAAATATTGGGCCTCAACAAGTAGCCCAAAAGATACTTCAAAAACATATATACATACATAAAAGGAGAGGAGCAAGATTTTGAAAGTTCCCGCCAAAATTAACTTTTCAAATTTAGAAACACTTCTAATTTATATATAAGCCCCTTTTTACATTGGAAATTGAAAATATAAAATGTCATTATTATGGTTGATTGGATAAATTATTTCAAAACATCTTCACATTCTTATTTAGTATATTAAGAAAAATATTCATAGTAGAAACATGAGAGATAACAAAACCAAGTTTTTTTTGTCAATTTCTTTGCATCAATATTCAGGCTAGGAAAAATAAATATAAAATAAAACAACGATTTTGAAACTAAATCATATACACACTATTTGAAGTAAAACTAATTCGCATACAAACAATTAATAATAATATTGAAGCGTCCAAGAAATCGAAATGCACTGAATAAGCCCAATCTGAACACCTGCTTTCAACGTGTCCGTAGATCCTCAAAGCTCAACTCTGCAATGTGAATGATCAAATTAACGTAAACTGGGCAGGGGAACTCCCTGCAAGGGCCCTCCGGCGTGTAAATCAGTACCCAAATTAACAAAAGAATAAGCAATTTGGCAGAGTTTTGGCTAGAGAATTAGATTGCACATACTTCTCTCCATCATTTTGCCAAGCTTTTATATGCGCCGGAAGGCATAACCGCCAATAACCATAAATAACTGCCCATCATTGACATTAACTGCCCATGATCTCCATTAACCGCCCATAAATGTTATTAACTACCCCACAAACGGTCATGGCCTTTAATGGAAACGCATTAACTAGCACACTAATGACAACGGATTAGCTAGAGAATTTCCCGGTCATTATCACTGGCTAGAATTCTTGCTCGGATGTGACCACCCTCGGCTAACACCTTAATCTTTCCCGGACATGAACGTCCTCAACTGATGGCGGCTCTCATTGACGAGTACGAGTAGCCATGCTCGTGTATCAGTTTTGCTCGTTAGCTGAGCCCCCATCTCGCGAGTAACTTACCTGATAGAAACTAAAGTTTTGTCCGCTTGCTCGCATAAAACCTTTGCTCGCTTGCTCGGAGGAAACACATGCTTGACACGTGGCTCATGGCCTGGGCCTATTGGGCCAAGCAGCTCAGATCCAAAAGATAAAAATTATTTGTTTGAGCTTGCAAAGTCAGTTGAGCACCAGGAACAACATCATTCATCAACAACAACTGAAGACTTATCCACTATTAGAGCTGTCAAAATGAGTTGGGTCCGTTGGGTTGGCCCGCCCCACCACTTAAAAAAGGTGGGTTGGGTTAGGAAAATATCAACCCATTTGGAGGTGGGTCAAATGGGTTGAGCCCGCGATGGGTTGCGGGTTGAGGTGGGTTGGGGTGGGTCGGGGCGGGTTGGCCCGCCATATACTAGTTTCAATTAACCAAGTCATAAGTTTGAAATAATTAGTTTAAATCATTTTTCGCTCAAAATGTAAGATTATTTTTTATATCTGAAATATTAGTAAATGATTTTGAATTCATTCAAAAAATAACACTTGTAACAATTAGAGATGCCGGAATAAGGTATATTAACCACAATATTTATAGAAAAAATGATTATAAGAACATACAAAAAGAGTAATGATAAAATAGTTTCTTACTTCTATTTTTTTCTCATTTTGTACTATAAATATTAGAGAAAGTTGTTAGAAAACACTATTAAAAATATAATAGTAGAAAATATAATTATTTTTATTGAATTGTGACATTTTTTTGTGTTATTTATGATTACTTTAATTATTTAGATTAATTGGGGAAAAAGTTGGTGGGTTGGCCCGCCTAACCCACAACCCAAGATGGGTTGGGTTGGGTTGACAATTTCCCGGCCCACCACATTTCATGGGTTGGCCCGCCCCGCCCCGCCAACCCACCTTGACAGCTCTATCCATTATCAATCTGGGGCTGGACAATGAAATCAAAGAAATCAAAATCGGCAACTACCTGCAAGACTCTAAAAGGGGAGCACTCATTGATCTACTCAAAGAGTTCGTGGACGTATTTGCTTGGTCCTATGAAGATATGTCAGGGCTGGACCCAGCCATAGTCAAACACCGGACCCCCATATATCCGGGTGCTCGGCCAATCAGACAAAAGTTCCGCCGGATTAAGTCGGAATGGTCACTACGAGTTAAAGAAGAAATCATGAAGCAGCTGCATGTCAATTTCATTCGGGTAGTAAAATACCTCAATCTGGTTGTCCAATATAGTGACCATCCCCAAACCCAACGGGAAGGTCCGAATCTGCGCAGACTTCCGCGACCTCAACAAGGCGTCGCCCAAAGATGATTAACCTCTACCCAATATTGATACTGCGGTAGACGTCGTGGCTGCTTATAAAATCATATCCTACGCCGACGGCATGCTGGGCTATAATCAAATCAAAATGGCAGCAGAGGACCAAGAAAAGACCTCATTCACCACCCCTTGGGGAACCTACTGCTATCATGACATGTCGTTTGGGCTGAAAAATGTCGGGGCTACTTATCAAAGGGTTGCCACCACTCTCTTCCACGACATGATCCATAAGAAAATGGAAATCTCCATGGATGGGGCCATATATTGTCAAAGAGATCCGGTCAGGAGGTGCCGTAGTCCTCACAAACCAGGAAAGAGAAGACCTTGTTCAGCCCTTCAATCTCGACAAGCTCAAAAGGTATTATGCTTAGGCCACCCTATATGGCAAGTGCTTCCCTCTCCAGCCCGCTAGGCTGAAAACCCAAAAGGGCGGCCTAGGCAAAAGTTATGGCATATATGAAAAAATTAAAAATAAAAAATAAAAAGAAGAAATAAGAGCTCGCTAGGTTAAAAACCTGAAAGGACAGCCTAGGCAAAAGTTAGAGCAAAATAAAAATATATAAATCAGGAGAAAAAGGAGAGGGAAGGCACTGTTTGAGTCCTCAGCATTCTACCTCCAGTCTTCAGCATGCAAGGGGGGGCTCGACTGACAAGAAAGAGAAAAACCACGATAGGAAACTCACAATAAAACACTAAAATATAAAATTTTCAGGTCCTAAGGTGCAACTTAGGAATAATTGCTGAAGAAATTTAGGTTATACATTAATTGCCTGTACATATCTATTTATTGTCTATATCCCCTCTTGTTTCCCCATAAACTATCCCTTCTTTTGCAGCTTAAACCCCAAGGTGGTCCATCAGTGCCTGTGGCGTTCGCCCAGCCGGGCCCATATACTTTTTCTGCAAGACACAAAAAAGGCTCAGTCTCATCAGAATGAAAAGCACCAGAAGTGTCCTTGTCCTATTCATTATCTGCACTGCCGTTGTCCTGAAACGGCTAGACGACTTGGGTTCTGACCATTCACTGATGCCCTGTCTGATTGTGAAAGAAAAAAAAAGAAAAGAAAAGAAAAGCAGAGGCTATGAGAATAGCCTTATGCCGAGTATAATCCTGTAGCAATTATATGGCCGAGGACAGGAGGAGGCGGTTGCCTTTTCCTCCCCGCATATCATCAAAAAAGCCTGCTTGAGCCCGAAGGTATATTCCTTTAAAATCCGTTTCTGAGATACAGCGTGTCATTACCCATTAAATGTCGGTATAACTTTACTTTATGCGTGCGTTTTGAGTCTGCATTTTTAATTTATTGCATCATATAAAATTGTATTGCATTGCATAATAAATATTTGTATATATATCATTTAAAAAAAGAGAAAAGAATTAAGAAGTGCAAAAATAGCAAAATTAGCTGAATCAGCAGCAACAACCGAAGCATGAAAAGTAGAGATGTTAATAGGGCCGAGAACCGCATGTCTGAACCTTTTAAATCGGGTTTTTTCAGGGTTAGGTTCCGAAAATTGCGAACCGTTTAGTTCCCGGGCTAAACTGGTTGGACCTATAGGTCCGCGGCTTTGGCGGGTTGACCCGCTAGGTTTAGGTTTGACCGCCGGTTTAAGGGTTTTTTTGAAAAAAAAGGAACAAATAATTGGTTCGTCATTTCCTCTTTCCTCATCACAGAGTCATGGTCACAAAGAGAGCAAAGAGACAGAGAGGTGAAGAGTCGAAGACGCAGAGACCAACTGAGCAAGAGACGGCCTAGTCACCCACGATCCAGACAAGTCAGGCACTCCGGCGTCGCCCCTTCGCCGTCATCACTCATCAGGCTTCATCACTTTCGTGACTCCCTCAGTCCGTCATCATTCTCACATCCTCCATAGCTCCGCGCCTCCGCCTCCATTCCTCCCTCCTGCACTCCCGGGCTCGGCAGCCTCACAGTACTCGAGTCTCGGCGCGTGAGCAAGAACCGAGAGACTCGAGCAAGAGCTGCAAGACGCCGCGACCTTCGCCTAGCCTAGCCGGCAATGAGATCGGCCTCTACCGTCGCTACTCATCCTCGTCGATGTCGTCGCCAACTTCGCTGTCAACCTGGATCGTGACTCAGTGAGTTCGTCATTCGATTCGATCCTCGCCCCTTTCAATTTTCAAACTGTAAGTAATTAGTCCCTAATTAAGTGATTTCTATTGAGTTATCTTTCTCCAGATCCTAGGCTTGATTTTGGAATCCTTTAGTAAATAGTAATTAGTATGCTTCCAGTATGCGTGTATTTGAAAGTGTTAATCAATTTGTGATTGGAATTCAGATGTGTGCGCGACTGCGCGAGTGCTTGAAATTGTTTGCTCAAACTTAACTATTGAGTCTGCTGAGCTCTTATTGGGTATGAATTACACTAAGTTGTTGCCTTATTTTCTTATAAGTTCGACCCTTGCCTAGAAAGAATGCGGTATTCAAATTGTGTCATAATGTTGCTGAGCAGTGTGAGTCGTGAAGCGAGCAGGTGTTGAGAAAAATAATTTGCTTATGATGGATGTGCTTTAGTTTGACTCTACAATTGCTGGGAAAAATAATTTCTTGTTGGTTTAAGACGTAAATTCTTTTGAGTCCTCGGCTTGTGTTGTGTTAGATTTTGATTTCTAATTTGGTTGCTTAAATCATAGGGAAATGATTGATTTTGAATTATATATATATATATATATATAAGGCTTTTAATTTTTTTAGGTGTAACCCGTTAGTGACCCGTTTAAAATCGAAACCGAGAGAGGTAGGTTTAGGTTTGTAATTTTAGCGGACCGTTTAAACCGCGACCGATTAGGGACCGAAACCGACAGGTCTGAACCGATTAACATCTCTAAATTGAAAAGGTAAGCAAGGTAAGGTATTCTTATTCTACCTTCAAAAATAAAAGAAAAATATTTTTCAAGTTTTGTTTACAAAAAGAAAAAAACAAAAAAAGAGGAATATTAAAAAAAACAAAACAAAAGAGGAATAATGAAAAAAAGAGAGAGAATAAACAGATAATAAGCATGCAAATAAAGAGAAACGGCGAGCATGCAGAATAAAGAAAAAAAAAAGAAAAAAAAAAGAAAAGAAAAAAATCGGGAGAGGGAAAATGCATGTACAAGAAAAGAAAAGGGAAAATTTATAAGTGCATGCAACAAAAGAAATGCGGCGGCAGAAGAAGAAACTTTTGGCTGAAGCTAGAAAATGGAGCGAAAAGAAAAAAAATAGCAGCGGGAAAAAAAAAGATGATTTCAGCTGGAACCAAAAGATGCGACAGCAAGGAAAGGAAATTTCTAACCAAGGTTAGAAAGAACAGTAAAAAGAAAATGCAGCAGCATCAAGAAAGATTTTCCAGCTAAAGGCGAAAATATAGCGGAACAGGGGAAAGGATTTTCCAAAGAAAGGGGCGTGACAAAAGAAAAATCCCCGAAAGTGCAAAGAAGACCAAAGAAAGAACAAAGTAAAGTAGCAAGAAGCAAAGAAAGCAACAAAGACAATTTGCCGCATGGGCACGGCAAGGGTAAGAAAAGGAAGGTATTTTTCCTTTTTTCAGTGCATTTGTATGATATTTGGAAAACTTTCTTTTAAGGGGCATGCAACCCCGGATCAGAGGGAAAGACTTTGTCCTCCAGCGAAGGCTGAGTTCCTGAGGAGACATTGAATTCCAGACATTAATCAGTGTGTTGGAAAACTTTCTTTTAAGGGGCATGCAACCCCGAATCAGAGGGAAAGACTTTGTCCTCCAGCGAAAGTCGAGTTCCTGAGGAGACATTGAATTCCAGACATTAATCAGTGTGTTGGAAAACTTTCTTTTAAGGGGCATGCAACCCCGGATCAGAGGGAAATGTTTTGTCCTCCGACGAAGGTTGTGTTCCTGAGAAGACAATTCATGCCGCACAGCCGCAGGCGAACTACGATCGGCTTGATTCCTTGGCTAAGGATACGTAGGCAGTCTATTTCGGTAGACGGGACCATCACAACACGTTATAATTACCTTTGCAGCACTCATTTGATAAAGCTTTGCCGCACTTACTCATTTATCATTGCCGCACTTGCACTGCAGCATTTGGTCCCCTGCTGAGTGAGCTACGTCTCGGTCTGATTCCTTGTATAAGGATACGTAGGCAGCCTATTTCGGTAGGCACGACCGTTGCACGAATGATAAGTTTAAGTTTTGGCCCGAACTACGTTTTGGTCTGATTTCCTTTATTAAGGGATACGTAGGCAGGCTACACTAGAAGGTCCGACCATTAGAGCATTTCATTGCATATCTGCTTAAAAACTACGATAACCTGTTATAACCGACTAAATATGTCTAGGATATGTGAGGTTTGGTTTGCGTTATAAATTGTTGCATTATAACTACTACCTATTGTATTTCTCCCTATTTATAATTGCACGAAATTGGAGAGTCTATTGTTTATCAACGATGTTGGTCTACTCAGTAAGCTGCGGGTTACCCGTAGACTCCATCGTTGAGGGGCTCTGTAGACACCCCAATTTCGTACCCCTGATATGTAACTCTGGTATGTGATATCAAGAACTATTTAAACTTAACAAAATGTCAAGTTACAGGGTTGAAAATGCAAAGGGAAAAAGTAGGATGCATGAATAGTGAAATGCAAGGGCTAAAAGTGCAAAATTTGAAAGATTGAATAGTGCCTTGGCGCGGCGCCCAAATGCCTTTTTGGCCGCGCCAAGGTCCTGAATAGTGCCGATCAGTTAACGCATTGTACAAAATATCAAACGCGCGGTACAAGCCGATGAAGCACAAATCCAACTATAAATACAGGTGCCTGGCTACGCTTTGAGACACAATTTTTCGACGAAGGCTTGAAGCCCAGAGTTGCTCTGCGTATTTTTAACGCAGTGAGCGATCAGTGAGTGTGAGTGATCCCTTCTCTCATAAAGCCTCAAATCTCTGTCAAACCTCCTTAAAACACAAATCTAACCGGTTAAAGTGATCCCTAGCCCTTTAGTTAGATATCCACCTTATTTCCCCGACCCAAAAACCATAAAGTAAGCCGTTACTCTGCCCGAGTAAATAGGCTGAAATCACCCGAAATAAGCCGTTATTCCGCCCAACCAAATAGGCCAAAACCACCGAAACTAAGCCGTCTCTCTACCCGAGTGAGTAAGCCAAAACTACCACAAATAAGCCGTCACTCTGCCCAAATCACAGTAGCAGCAGCAATAAAAGTCTCCCTCTCCCGAGAAGGACAGAGCGAGCACACTCCGCTCTAAAAGGTAATAGCCTTTAAGGGCATTATTTTTATAAAAGTTACTTTTTGAATCCGGCCCAATGTAGTTAACATAAGCCGTTGTGCTGCCCGGATTTAGTTAGAAAATATTATGTAAAAGAGCCGTTATAATGGCCAAATATTTTTAAATATATTTGTACTTATTGTAAGAAAATGACTGCAAGTTTGTAAATAATGTAGTCACGGATGTATTTGTTTTTATTTTCCTGTCTTTTAATGATTTGTTTATTTGCTAAATAAATATAACAATAAGCATACTTTAGCCAAAAACCATTTTTGAGACCGAAAGGGCGAGTTGGGTGTCTAGCACCTTCCCAACTCGTAACTTAGCCTCCGAACCCGTTTTTATAATCTCTGGTTTTTTTTTTTTGTTTTGCTTTATTTTTACCTTAAAATAAAGATGGCGACTCTAAAACTTTTTGGATCCAGTGGGGTCTCGCAGCACTCCTTTCTTGCACTTTTCCGTTTTCCCCTAAAAAAGGGAAAACGTGAATGAAAGGGTGGTGTATTCCCATATCCTGGTATCCCCTAAACAAGGGATAACTTGATGCGGGAAACCCAAAGCTCCCATAGTGATCTGAAATGAGCCATAAGGCTATTTTTATAAAATCCATAGTGGGGGCGTCGCAACATCCTTTTTTGCACTTTTCCGTTTTCCACTAAAAAAGAAAAAATTGGAATGAAAGGGTGATGCATTCCCATATCCTGGTATCCCCTAAACAAGGGTTAACTTGATGCGGGAAGCCCAAAGTTCCCATATTAGATCAAAAATCCACTAAAGTCAACCGAGGCGCATTCCAACGCGCTATTTTAGACAGCACTCCTCTCGCACTTTTAATTTCGTCTTCCCCTAAATAAGGGAGGATGGAATAAGAGCAGTGGTGTCCCGCATCCCGCGTACCCCTATACAAGGGCGCGCGGGGCGCGAGCGCAGTCCGGGCGACCCACAGTTGGCCGGTGATGAATAAGAAAGACAGATAAATAGGGAGTCTGATTATCGAGGTATGGATCGTAAGGATTTTGCTGGGGGAAACACTGGATTGAAGATTAACCCAGATCTGTGACCACCAAATTTTTATTAATTTTTTTGGGTATTGATTTGTAAATCATGATTCTCATAGTGGCATTGTGACACCCCGACTATTTGGTTCACTTACATGTGCATTATTTAATTGTATTACGTGTACAATAATTTTAAACACGAAATTGAAATGTGACTTCCGAGTTGTTTAAGCTAGTATAGTATCCTGTTAAATTATTAATAAGTTATATAAGGTTATCCGTTATCTGTTTATTTGACATAATTGTGCATAATTTGACTCCAATTGATAATTATATTTTAGCTTGTATTACGTACGATTTGTTATTGTAATTAAGTAATTAAATAGCGCTAGTTTATATTGTGTTACTAATTCCATATGAAAATATAATATTGATAATTTTGTCATTGGAATAGTAAATAGTAAACATATTTGACCAAGTTATATATTGTTGGTATTGTTATTGCGTCTCTTGGTCAAAGTGGCATCTGCAGTGACACTTTGATGTTTGAGTAATTTGTTTTGCTGCTTTTGCTTTTGCATGTTTGGGGCATTTGACCGGCTCAAGTGTTATGAAATTTTGATTTGATATCCTTGTTTATCGTTATTGTTCATCCACTATTCGACAGAGAGATATGATTGTTTGACTTTGTTTCGCAGCTTTTGGTTTTGTTTCACAACTATTGTTATCAGATTGATAAAGTCATTTCGATACAACTTCGATACACTGTCACATTCTTTAACGTTGACAGGTTCCTTATTGGGCAATTTATGCTTACCATTTTTCTTTTCTTCATTCCAAGTGATAGTTAGGCTCCGTTTGTTTCACGAAAAATGACTTTCGAAAAACGTTTTCCTCATTTTTCGGCGTTTGGTAACCTTAGGAAAATGCAGTCAACGTAAAAGGTTTTCCGAGTCAACAGAAAATGAAGGCTTCTTTTCCGGAAAATGACTTACGGATTCATTTTCCGTAAGTCATTTTCCAAATGTTCGGGTACCCTCCGCCTCTTTCACAATTGCACATATTTACTTACACACACAATATTTCACTCAACAAATAAATTGTTTAGAAACATAAATTAAGTTTGTGCATACTATTTAAAAATTATAATTTTAATAAATGCTTACTACGTTCTAAAATTAGTGTCACCTATATTATTTAGGGACATCATAATCATTGTCAATATTCTATTTTAAAACGTTTTTTTCGTATTAATTATCAAAAAAATTATTTGTAATTGTGAGATTGAAAAAAGATAGACATTGATTTGATACCACTAATGATAAATTGAGAGTTACTAAAGAAAAAAATGTTTAAAGTTCAACACTATTTTATATTCAATATGTGCATTAATATTAGAATATATTTTTTGTATTTATTCATATATAGTTTTCCGTAACATTTTCTAGGGACATCCTAAACATTGTTTATTTTCTATTTTAAAAAGTTTTTTTTCATATTAATTATAAAAAAAAATATTTGTAATTGTGAGATTAAAAAAAGATGGACCTTATTAAAAAAAAGATGGTCCTTATTGATTTTCTAGGGACATCCTAAACATTGTTTATTTTATATTTTTATTTTTGTATTTATTCGTATATTGTTTTTCGTGACATTTTCCGTGTGTTTGCCAAATACCCGTAAATGTTTTCTAACATATTTTCAAAAGATTTACCAAACACCTGAAAATAAAATCTTTTGATTTTCCGGAAATCATTTTCCAGTAATCATTTTCTGGAAATTATTTTCCGTGAAACAAACGGAGCCTTAGAGGGAAGCTTGGTGTCTGATTCAGGTTTTGCAGTTAGAAGTTGTATAGTGATGCATGAATCAACTCACCTTTGGACATTGTTTTTTTTTTAATTTGTATAGTTTATAGTATAAAGTTTTTGCGGGCCCGGTTTGGGGGGGTCAACATGCCCAACGGAACATGACCCCCAATGTAAGAGAGTCTAATTTTATATATCTAGACTAGTTTTTATTATATATAAAATAAATAACGTTTGAAAAGTACATAAATTGTTCTTTGGCTCAATATATTGGTAGTGATAATGAATTAGAAGTCTTTGGTTCAAGTCCTACCAGCTTCATTTTTGTAACATTTTTATATGCATATGATATCATATACTTTCCCGTTCCGGGTAAATAGTCTCACATGTTATTTTGTTTACATAAATAATCAATTTTAAAAAATTATGCTTATAATTTTTTCATAATCTTTCATCTTTATCCTCCAATTGCATTGTAAGTATAATGGTTGTAGTTAAATATTTTTATTTATTTATTACAAACTTCAAAACTACTTATATATGTTTTAATTTACTTCAAAACCTAATAGATAAAGAGTTAATATATAAAGATAAAGATTTTGTATTCGATTCCAGTAAAGTTATTCAGTCTTAATTTTATTTTGTGTTCACTAAATTTACTTATCAAAAAAAGTTAGTTGACCATCAAATTTTGTATCTGAGTCATAAAAAATAACAATTACTTAAATTGAAAAATACGTGCAATTATAATAATTATTGATTATATAATATCAATATTTCAAGAAAAATCAACTTTTATTGTTACGTGACTATAATTTTTTATTGCTTATGTCTGTTTAATTCTTAGCTTTGTCAGTTGATTTTTTTAACTTGAATTTATAGTACACACATGGTACCGAAAGCATATCCATCCAGAAGTCAAAATAAATAAAAGAAAAAAATTGATTGAGTATATTATTTTTATTGCAAATTGTTTTAACAAATGAATAATAACAGTTTTCAGTAATTATTTAATACTTATTGTTCTTATATGTTGTAGGTAGTATACATTTTCAATACTTTAAATGACGAAAAGTCAAAAAATTGTTCGTTTAAAAATCTAATTTTTATAATTTTTTAAGGGCCTATTTTTTATTTTCACTCTGGACCCTCAAAAGTTCCGAACCAGCCCTGAGTTTTTAGAGATTTGTGATTATTCGGGTTATCAACAGACTCTTTTGTTTTACTTTGTATTCAGATGATAGTTGCTCTGATGATAGTTGCTCTGATGTATTCATACACTGTGGTATGTATATATATTTATATAGTATTTGGTACTTTGATAGAAATACTTTCCTGGATTTGACTTTTGCTTTAGATTCGTTTTGGTTTTGTTCTTCACCTCTCGTGAGACGTGTAAACACAATCTCTGGGGCGTGATATGCATTGATTTTTGTTAGTTATTCTTTCTTCTCTTATGGGTGGGTGCAACTGGATTCTGTGTTGTACATGATGTTTAGATGTTGAAGATGAAGATGAAGTATATGTACATTTTGACCCCTGCTCTTTATACCAATGACATACAATTCCTTTTTTTATACTGGACCCCTTTGGGTTTCTAAAATCACACAAATTAAGTTTTACAAGGGCAAAAAATGATTTCACTTAAATTTAACGTCCAAAGCTAACGTCATCCAAAAAATGGGCTCGCTTGCATCATAACTAAAGTTTGATGGCCAAAATAGATATTTCAAACTTTTGGTGGCCGAATTGCAAAAAAATGGAAAAGTTTGGTAGCCCAATTGTGTGTTTTGCCTTTATAAGTTTTTCATCAAAAAAATTGAATGGAATGATGAACGAGAAAATAAAGCCAAGTATAGTCACTAAATTGAAAAAAATATATAGTACAGTGAGCTTAACAAAAAAAAAAAAGTAAAAGTATGGTGATTAGATTGCTATTTAAGCCAAAAGAGAGAAGCTCGTTCACAATACCCTAGCTAATTACTTCCAAAAACTATACTCCCTCCTTCCCTAAATAATCGTCTTGGTGAATTTGACGCATGGTTTAAGAAAACACATTTGATTAGGTTATTAATATTAGTTTGATGTGTAGTTTATTTTAAAGTTCATGCGTATGTGACCCGTAATTAAAGTAGAATGAAAAAGTAAGGATAAAGCGGTAAAAGTATTATCTTGAAAAAAATTATTTTGAAACAGACAAAAAAAAAAAAAAAACTGGACAATAATTTAATGACGAATGGAGTTGTATTTTTGTCAAAATAACATTCATTGACATTGCTTACTAGTTACTTAGTTTGACTTAAAAAAAAGTTAAACAAAACACTAATTTGGGAACATAAGATAATATTAGTTTGAATATTCATCATAAAATAATAAAATTTTACTAGTCGGTTCATGCTAAAAAACTTGTATAGGTTAATCAAGAGTGGAGAATACATCTATAGGAAAAGGTTTAAACATAGATGATGCGGCAATGTAAACCTTAGTGCTTGTTTGGTAGTCTGATAAGGATAAGCAGTATTATTAATCTCAGTATTATTAGTGCCCTCGCTATTAATCCTCACTTGTATATCGGGGGTAGTTTTGAGATTACAAATGTTAATCCAATTTTTTTTAGTGAGGGCGTTAATAATACCACCCTCTTCCTTGGTATTAATAAGGAGGAAATAATGACTTTATTCGGATAACTCGTGCTATTAGTCCCGATCACCTATTGCATACCAAACATCAGGCAACTCGGCTTATTAATCCTATCTGACCTTAATCCTCGCTACCAAACCGCACCTAAGATTAGTACATTAATGTTGGATGTTGTCATATACTTGTACAATACTAAAAAGTGAAAAACTAGCTAACCTCAGGATCATATTTTTAGGAAACTTTCAACATTGTGATTTGCTTAGAGGGGGCGATGCTCTAAAATTCTTATCGTGGGATGACCATATGACGCTCGAAATGGTTAATCTACTTCATCCGTATATAGTTTTATTTTCAATTATAAATTCTTATTTCCGTACTAAATTGATTTTTTAGTTTAATAAAAAATGAAAAACTTTTAAAATACTAAAATAGTCCATGCACGTATGTTTATTTTCCGGTTTAATTACCAAACCTAAAAATTAATAAGTGAATAACTCAATCCGTCATCAATAATAAGTGAATGACCAAGCATTATCTACTATTAGTCAAGAAGATTTACAATTTTTGGGTACCAAACAATAGAAAACATCATTGTACGTTGAGCTTCTCGAGTATTATTTGAGGAACTTTGAAACATTCTCGAACTAGAAAACCCGATGTTCGTTTGCTACCTAAAAGTTGTGACATCTTTATATCTATATATCTATATAAAAGTTAGGTCGTCTAAAACATGTAAAATCTTGTTAAAAATGCATTTTCTAAAAAAAGAAAGTCATTTTTAATAAGTATTACTATACAATAGGTAGCATGCATTGAGAACACAAATCTCATTAATTGATTACATAACTCTTAATTAAACATGACTATGAAAATTTATAGTAAAAACATTTCCGAAAGTTATTGAACTAAAAAAAATCAAGTATATTAGACTTACTCACGATTTATTACAATATATTACAATATATTGATATAACTGATAAATTATCTAGAAATATGATAAATCTCTGAAATATTTATCCATTTCATCACATCTAAAATTTTTATAACCAAACAAAATTAACCTTATTTTCTTATATTAGACAATGACTTACCATGATTTTTATTCTTAGACATTGCGTAAGACACAATCAACAAAAAAATGTTTTATTTGGAATTTTAAATAAATTCTAGTATCAAATATTATCAGTGACATTCTTGGAATAAAAAAAGTACCACCAAAATTGCCCTTTGAAAGAACTCAACCTTCTAAAACTTGGTTTCTCAGTCTTATAACAATTAATCTCGTGTCATTGCATAATTCAAGTGAATATACTATGTTATGAAACAACATTATTTGAGTTCCAACCTTCAAATTTAACTCACAGTTTGAGATTTCGGAATATGTAATTCAATTGAAATATTCACGAGTATATATCATTCAAATTTAACTTACATTTTGAGATTTCAAAATATTTATTGTTCATTGTCATGTAATTCAAAAAATTACATCTTAATTTTTATATGACTATTTAATTGAAACTACAAAAAAAAAAAAACATGTATCTCTTTCAACAACATAACTTATACTTTACATTTCAATTTTCAATAACATAACAAGTTAACAAATAAAGAAGAGAAAATGTCATTCTAATTTGAACATGACATAAAGTTCTCAATATTCATACTTATTTGTAATGTACTATCATAAAATGTATTTTATTGTTTAGTTTATTGAATTTTGTCTTCTTCTCAATTGTGTATTGTACATTCATATGGTATTTACAAAATCTCACACATATATCAATTCATTTGCATATTGTCTGCTTCATACATTGAATAAGTTCCATACTGACACCGTATCATACGTATGGATACAAAATCTAGTGATAATTTAAACTAAAGACAAACTCAAACTAAAAAACAAACAAAGTCAGATCCATGAGTATTTTGTATTTGTTTTTTGTTTTAAATATTATAGAACTATATTTAAAGATCTATTAAAAACAATCATAAGTATTTTTATTTACCTATTTTTTATTTATAATAATACTAAGATATTTAATATTTTTGAATAAATACCATTTTTACGAATTATTTTTATATATTGATTTTGTTTGTAATTAGTAATATGCACATCGACTATGTCTGACTTATGAATAGCTTGCCTGTAAATTTGATTTCTACTTTTTGTGTGTTTAATATTTAATATCATATGTTCATGTCATAGTTAACCATCATAATTTGAAATAACTCGATATTCTAAAATATGGTTTCAACGATCTTGTGTCATTATTTAACAAATAATTGATATAATCTATCGTTTATATATAATTATGTTGTATCTACATTAATTTTCTATAACGATAGAAAATTATATACTTAAATAAAGTTGAATAATATAAAAATTAAGAACTTTAATATGAACAAAATAAAAAAATTAAATATAGTAAATCACGTATATTTTAAAAATATTATTATAAATTTTAGAATATTTCTTAATAAACAACATTTGTCGTTGAACATGTACAACTATTACTACAATCACTATCTCACAACAAAATTCGAAGATGCTTAGGATTACTAACTATACACAAAACGACCTACAATTGGTTATGACTAAAAAATGTTTTTTTAAAGAAGTTCTACATTAGAAAATGACTGATCATGACTCTTATTTCTAGACATTATTTAAGACACCATCATCAAACTATCCTCTCTGGAATTTGAATAAAATTCTAGTATCAGAAGATGTCAGTGACATTCCTGGAATCAAAATGATGCTACCAGAATTGTCATTTGAGAGAACTCGACCTTCTAAGATATGGTTTCACAGTTTGGTTTCAATTTCTCGTGTCATTATATTACTCTAGGTAATGATCAATCTTTGTAATGATTAGTCTTATTCCACTGCACAACCCTGCAATATGGGTAATGTATTTCCAATAATGTGTTGCCCAAACTTTAGTATATTAATGTTAATCAACCATCATGTATTTTAGTTTTCTTTATTTTTATAATAAAATTAAAATCAAATGATGTAATTTAAGTGGTTGAAAATGAATTATTTAATTTTGATCAAATGATATTCGGCTATTAATTGAAGTAATCTCTTATTCTTTAAATTTAGTTTTTCATCTTCGTATTGATTAAATATAATTTTCATATATTGCAATAGATATTTCTTATCAACTGGATAATGAATAGTGGCCTAAATCTATAAACATGCAAATAAAACGGGTCAACAAAAAATGGTGAAATAATTTGATGGGAGAAATTCAGTCCTGTTTCTTTTTTTTTTTTTTTTGTAATCGGAAAAAAAGTCATTTTATGCATCACGATTCACGACACAAGATTTTGTGCATCGTAATGCACAAAATAAAGCACTTTCATGCATTGCGATGCAAGAAGCGACTTTTCCTGATTGAAAAAAATAAGAAGAGCGGAGCTGTTAAAAAAATTGTAAAGGGAACCGGTTTACAATTTTCCCTAACTCAAAACTAACAAAAATTTCAATCCGACCCAAATTAAATAACCCTAAGCAAATAGGTCATGTACATTCAAACTTACATTAGCCAAATATAAATACTCAAACAAAAATTCTACCCTATTACATTTGTCGTATAAAACACAAAACCCTAACAAATTTTCTCATTTGTTTGTTTAACGCTTCATTTTGGATGACCATCCGTTTCAAATTTTATTTAAAAAAAACGCTGAGAATCTATTTTCCCAAATTCCTCAACGCCTTCTAAGATCTCATAGTAAAAGGAAAGAGTTCATTAAGAAATAATTATGTTTGACTTTCCATTCAAACAATATTTCAACTATTTTTCAATTTTGTTTTGTAAACATGGTTTTCCAATGAAAATGACTATTAGAAGTCAAAATTTATTGAATGACACTAATTTCAGCCAATGTGATTGTTTTTTAACCTATATGTTGCAAATCAAAATATAACAAAGTTATATGTTTAAGATTTGTTAGATTTTATAATTTATTTTCTTATTATTTTAAGAAATTAATATTATATTTGGAATATTTCAATTATCTCAATGTTTAGAAATTTTAAAACTTTTTTGAAAATATAGTTTAATAATTATATATTTTAACTTAGAAAAATTATAGTTTAAAATATATAAACCATTTTGCTTTCTCCAAAACCTTACCAACTATGAGGTGCTTTTTTATCTACTTGTTTCATATCTAAAAATAACAAATCTATATATTCAAGATATGGATTTATTATTAAAAAATTCCTTACAATTTTATTTAGGAAAATTTAGAGAATATAATATTCAATTATGAATATGTGAAGCATTTCGTTGTTTAAATTTTTTTAAATCATTAGAAAACTGAAAATTTCTACTAATAAATAAGTTTATAAATGCAATGTCTATATATTTGTAAAAAAAAGATATTATAACTTATACATTTAATTTTTCAGATTTAAAAATCTAGCAATAATTTTTTTAGAATAAAAATGGTTTAAAATATGTAAACCTTTTTTTCTTTGTCCAAGTTCTTAATACATTATTGTCATGGTTTCACTTTTTATCCGCTTCAATAAAATTGTCTTGTTTGTTTATTTTCTTTTTAAGACAACATTATTTTGTCTATTTACCACGTACATATGACTTTAATTATAACCCACGTATATACGACTTTAAATGAAACTACATAATATTTCAAAACATATCTTCAAAAACTGCAAGAAATATCTATGACAAATATTGAATAAGCATGTAAATATGTATCAAATAATTTTTTTATATAAATATATTTTTGGATTTTCAATTGTTTTCAGTTACTAATGAGAATTTACTTCCGTTAACATTTTTCATCCAAAACCAAGACGGAAGAGGATGGAGTGACCAAAGTGTAATGATGATATTATTGAAAAAAATAGCAAATATGACGTTAATGAATAAAAACTCAAAGTAGGATGATAAATTTGATATTTAAGCCAGTTAAGGAATGACAATTATCATTTCAAGTTTAAACTTTCAACTGTGAGTCACATATTTATACTTAGTTTTATTTGTACAAAAGTATAATCAATCTCCTCATCTACGTGTTGCTCTCGTACAATCACAAGTGGAGCTTGATTTAAAAAATAATAATAATAGTAATGTAACTACTAATGAGAGTCTTTTACTATATACTCCGTAATAAAGGTAGCAATCTAGTTTACATTTTTGACGACCAGATTATGGTAGATTACTAACTTTGATGCTTTATACTAAGAAAATCTTGAAAATAAATTAAATTGATCGATATAATGAAGGAACAAAATGTTGAAATTGTGACACGTTAGTCTTATCTCCCACTTTCATCAAAAAAAAAATTATTTATCTCGTGTTATACATTTGAATAATTTTGGTATTTTACTAAACCAAATAGACATAAGTCAATAGGTTAAGATAATGTCACACGAGCATTCACAAACAAATGAATGTCGAGTTGAAATTAATCTATATATATATATATATATATATATATATATATATATATATATATAATGGCAATGTTACATTTTTCCCTCTAAAATCTCACTTTTGAATTATTGATATTTGAGTTACCATTTAATTTTCTCCCTCTCATATCCTCTCCCTATTTTCTCTCTTTCTCTCTCCCATCTCATCCATATTTTCTTTCTCATCACCACCATTTCATCTCTTTTAATTATGTTTAAATATTTTTCTCTCTTTAAACATAAAAAATAGTAACTAATTTTTTTTTTAATAGTTCCGGAGTCAAGAAAATAAAAATATAAGAGGAGGTTAGTAAAATAAAAAATAATTTATGGAACAAATTAAAATAAAAGTTACAGAATCAACAAAACCAAAATAATTAATTTAATGTGGAGGTTAGTAAAATAAAATAATTTATTGAACAAAAGTTTAAAACAAATTCTTAAAAATATATATGTAAAACCAACATACATTAGTAAAATAAAAATATTTGATGAAACAAAAATAATAATTACAGTGTCAATAAACCAAAACAATCGAAACTGAGGTTACTAAAATAATAAAAATAATTTACGGAACAAAAGTTTAAAACAAATTCTTAAAAATAGTTATGTAAAACCAACATACATTAGTAAAATAAAATTATTTGATGGAACAAAAATAATAGTTACGAAGTCACTAAAACAAAAATAATTTAAATTGAGGTTAGTAAAATTATAAAAATAATTTACGGAATAAAAGTTTAAAATAAAATTTTAAAAATAGTTATGTAAAACAAAAATACGTTAGTAAAATAAAAATACTTGATGGAACAAAAATAATAGTTACAGAGTCAATAAAACAAAAAATAATTTAAACTGAAGTTAGTAACATAATAAAAATAATTTACGGAACAAAATTTTTCCGTAAAATTAATTCTTAAAAATAAAACAAAAATAATAATTACGAAGTCAATAAAATAAAAAATATAATGGAAGTTAGTAAAATCAAAATAATTTACAAAACAAAATTTTTCCATAAAACTAATTCTTAAAAATAAAACAAAAGTAATAGTTACGAAGTCAAAAATTTCTTTATTCGTAAAATACAAACATAATTTAATGAAAGTAATCATTCAAACTGAAGAACTTATTTGAGTTCAGATTCTATTTGCAGGACGGAAAAAATCCAAGTTTGTTCGAAAACATTCATTCTACATAGTTTTTGAATAGTATAAAGTGTTCGGGGTTGCTAGGCCATAGATTGACACTTAAAATTGGTATTGCAGTAATACTATTGAGAAACATTGATCATACTGCATTATGCAATGGAACAAGACTAATCATCATAAATCTTGGGAATCACATTGTTGAAACAATTTTTTTTGAAATGAATGAATGTTGGAGAAAATGTTTTTTATCCCAATATTGTCATTAATTTCATCCGACGTAGACCCTAAGGGGTGGCCCAGTGGTAAAGTTGAGGCTTTACAAAATGTGAGGTCTCAGGTTCGATCATTTCTCATGCCCCCTTAGGGGAAAGGTCTATAAAAAAACAAAAACAAAAAAATTAAAAGAACTCCATCTAATGTAAGGCTGACTTTCAAGTTTTAGAGAAGATAATTTCCATTGCTGGTATCATATGCAATGACAATTAACAAGTGTCAGAGTCAATAATTGCATGCAGGTATCTTCTTAAAAAAACCAGAATTTAGCCATGCGCAGTTATATGTCACAGTTCTAGAGTAACAAATTATTTTGATTTGAAGATATTGATATGCGGTGAAGATGAAAAACCAACTAATAAAACAACAAATGTTGTGTATAAAAAAATTAGAATATATAATGATTAGTGATATACTGATGTGTATTTGTTAATAAACTGATTCTTCTTATTTTATCCTTTAAGATTTTTTATCCTCTATATTTTGTTTATATACGATTTAGTTGAAAAAGAAGAATGGTCGTGTGTTTAACGCACAGGTTAACAAAACTAGTTAACTTTAATACTTGTGAGCTATAAACTAATCTAAAAAATAACAACAAAAAATGTTTCAACTTTGAATCTCGGTTAAGAACATTTAAATGTACTAAAGATATTTGAAAAGTCATTTGAATCTGAAGAGTTATTGTCAACTTCATTAATTGATTTTCATTTCAATTTCCAAAAAATATGATAAATATTCAAATTATAGATATTTCCAAATTTAGTAAGTTACTTTTGGCGGGAACTTTCCATAATATACTCTTCTCCTTTGATATATTTATAGATTTTTCTTAATATACTAAATAAAAATATGAAGACGTTTTGGAATCATTTATCCAATCAACCATAATAATGACATTTTATATTTTCAATTTTCAATGCAAAAAAATGTCTTATATACAAATTAAAAGTGTTCTTAAATTTGGAAAGTCACTTTTTGTAGAAACTTTCCAAAACTTGATCCTCTCCTTTTATATATGTATAGATATGATGATAGCTCGTCTCACATTACACTAAGAGGAACTTAAAACTTTTTGGAACTGGATTTTTGTAACCAGTGTCATATTGGCCATCAGCATCCCATGGGGTTCCACTATTTTAAATACTGCAGAAGTGGCAACATATCTAGAGGTTTAAAGGAGATCGTTCCTACATGCTTCTACTATGATGGCCAATCAGTTCTCTAAAACATAAGGAAAAAAACACTAAAACTAAACTTAAGAGAATCAGATTGAAAAGAAAAGTATTATGGGCATCTCTTTATTTACCACATGCATCCTTGTATGTTAAAAAAAGAAAAGGAATATCATTCTGCATTAATAAACTGGTCAATAGTTGGAGTGGCTAGGTAATATAAATTGCTACAATAGAATCTTAGTTATTTCATTTAAAAACCTCCCAGACATGAAACTGGATACTTGGTCTTTAGTACACCAAGCAATGAGTGAGAATAGTGTTTGTATTTCTTTGTTTCTTTTCTTTTAAGGGAATGAGTCTACATGATGTAGCATCTTTTAGGTTCTATGGCTGCTATTTTCTATTTACTTGATTAATCATGAAGTAAATAGAATCTATATTATTATTCATCCAAATGTGATGATTGATGATAAGATTAGTTTTCATCCAACGGAGAAACAAAATGTGTCCATAACATGGAAACCCGGATAAACTCAATTAACAGTTAAAAAGAAGAAGGAGAAAAGAAAAAAGATACCTAAAATAAATAATTGAGGAAACCTTCAGGTGCTCGAGAAGACCCAGATGGGGGGGAAAGGCAGGCGAGTACACAGATGAGAGGGAATCGAGCAGACCCAGATAGAGGGGTAAGTAGAAAATCACAAACACATGTGTAGTAATAAACCAAACCTGCACAAGGGTAAGCAGAAAATCACAAACAAATTCATATAAACCAAACCTCGCTAACAGATTCATATAGAAGAAAGAGAAGAAGAAGAAACTTACAATTTTCGTGGGGAGACTCGGATGAGAGGGAAGGGCAGGCGACTGCACAGATAATAAACCAAACCTGCACATAATTTTGGTCAACAGATTTAGTGAAAACCCGCTAATTGCCCCTCACTAACAGAAACTTACAATTTTCGGGGATAGGGGAGCGAACCGGCGGCGGGGGATCTGTGACGGGATGACACAGATGAGAAGGAATCTGACGAGGGCGAAGGTTGGAAAAGAACTTGCTAACATAAACTTACAATTTTCGGGGATAGGGGAGCCAACCGGCGGCGGGGAATCTATGACGGGACGACCCAGATGAGAGGGAATCCGGCGAGGACGAAGGTTGGAGAAGAAGTGGGTTGTGAACCAATGGCAGAAGATCTGTGACATGACGACACGGATGAAAGGGAATCTAACGAGGACGAAGGCTGGAAAAGAAGTGGGTTTTGTAGAGGCCAGGCGACTACACTGATGAGAAGGCTGGAGAAGAAGTTGGTTTTGTAGCTGGGCTTTCCCGTGACGATGAAAAAAGAGGGATAAGCCGAAGAAAGAGCTAAAAGATATAACGTAGTTGCAAAAAAGGCAGAGAAAGAGCTAAAATATAGAACGTAGTTTCAACCGTTTTCCCACGTGTAAAGATAAGTTTTAATCGTAACCGTATAATCTTAGTAAAACAGTAAATCTCAGTCGGTTTTTATCTTTTGTCAATTGCGAGCGTGCGACTATGAGCTATATTGTATCATAGATGATAAGAATTATTAGAAGAATTATCTTCAACGTTTACCTCACTCAACGGTTCTCTTTGGCTCTCATCTATATTTTTCTTTAGTTTGTTAAAACTCTATATTGTTTTCTTAATAGAATTTTGTTAACTATATCGACAACACGAAGAATTCTTTTTAAAACTAAAATTGATAGATCATACTTGCACTCAAATATGATCCGAGAAAGATTATACGACTTAATAATTTTATGCATTGAAAATGGACGCTTGAAAAAATCAATTTATGGAGATATTATTGGAGATATTATTGATGATTTTGCTACTTAAAATGCTAAAATATCTTAATTTTTCACTAATTATTTGATATATAATTATTATTTTATGTTTATAGTTATTGCACTATTTCAATATTTTGAACGATAAAAGTAAAAATTATAAAAATAAAATTTTCATTTTTATATTTATAATGTGCTAATTATTTAGCATGTGCTCCGCACGGGTATAATGTGATATATATATATATATTGTAATAACAATATAACTTTGGGACATTATAATTAGATTGTTAATCTCTTCCATGGTTATAATTTTTTTTCTATCGTTACTAATATTAAACTATTTTTTTACCTAAATACTTTTAAAATTAATATAAGTTTCTAACTAACGTGAGATACATATTTTGTATTAATAATAATAGTACTTTTTTTAATCTAAAGACTTTTAAAATTAACATTTAACTTGATAATAATATTATAAGTTATTTTGTTAAAAACTTTTAAAATCATAATTCATTTTTAAACAATGTGAGATACTTATTTTATATTTTTATTGGTAATGAAAGTTTAAGTCTTTTATTTAAATACTTTAAAACCAACACCACATTCTAGCCATGTGGTATACATATTTTCTATTAGTAATAATAGTAGTAGATAAAAAACTTTTTAACCAACATTTATTTCTAAACAATGTGGATACATATTTTCTATTGGTAATAACAAAAGATGTCTTTATCTAATGACTTTTATAACCAATATTCATTTCTAAATAATATGAGATACATTTATTTGTAACCAATGTGAGATACATCATCTAAAAACTTTTTAAATCAATATTACTTTTATAACCAATGTGAAATATTTATATTCTATTGTTAATAATTGTAAACTTTTAAAATCAACATCATCTATTCTATTGGTAATAATAATATTTTTAAAACCAACATTAATTTATAACCAATGTGTGATTTCTATTGATAATAATAGTATAATACTTTGTAACTAATGTGAGATACATGCATCTATTCTATTTGTAACAAAAAGTCTTTTCATTGGTATTAAGTTTTTTATAAAAAGTATTTTAATACATACATCACTCGCTAACCAATGTATAATACATCTCATCATTTGATAATATTAGTATAAGTTTTTTATCTAAAAAAATATCTAAAATCAGCATCTCTTTCTATATAATGAGATATATCTCTTCTCTTCTCTTTTATTAATGATAAAAGTAGAAGTCTTTTTATTTAAAGACTTTTAAAATCAACATCACTTTTTAACCAATGTAAGATTTATCTCTTTTATTGGTAATAATAGTAAGTTAAAACCAACATCAATTTATAACAAATGTGTGATATATATATTTTATATTGCTAATAATAGTAAATCTTTTATATAATCTAAAATAATTAAAAATCAACATCATTTTTTAACTAATGTGAGATATACATATTATATTGGTAATAATGGTAGAAGTCCTTTACCAAAAAATTTGAAAACCAACATCACTTTCTAACCAATGTATGATACATCTTTTCAATTAGTAATTAATAATAGTATTTTTAATACAAACATCGATTTTTAACCAATGTGTAATACATCTCTTCTATTAGTAATAATAGTAGAATATTTTGCAAGCATGTGAGATACATCTCTTGTAAAAGTGAAAGTCTTTAGTCTAAAAACTTAAAAATCTAACATTTTCTTTTTTAAACAATGTGTTATACATCTCTTTTATTGGTAATAATATAAAATAATTTAAACTCAACATCATTTTCTAACCAATGTGAGATATACATATTCTATTGATAATAATGGTAAAAGTCTTTTATCAAATGACTTTAAAAATTAACATCACTTTCCAACCAATGTATGATGCATTTTTTCTATTGGTACTTAATAATATATTTTTTTAAACCAACATCAATTTTTAACCAATGTGTGATACATCTCTTCTATTGTTGAAAAATTAATGTTTTTAGTGAAAGAAATTGTGCAACTTGAGGCACGGATTTCTTTAAGTGTCATTTGTTTGTTAGCGAAGATAATTGCGCAAATGTGTTCTACTCGCTGAGAGCATCAAAATGATATATTTATTTGTTCAAATCGAGTTTTGGATAATAAGTTATCAAGACTTAAAGTATAGTACTTGTTAAAAAAATTAATGTTTTTAGTGAGAGAAATTGTGCAACTTGAGGCACTAATTTTTTACGTGTCATTTGTTTGTTTGCGCAAATGTGTTATACTCGGTGAGAATATTGAAATGATATATTTATTTGCCCAAATCGAGTTTCAGATGAATAAGATATCAAGACTTAACGTATAATACGTATAATAACATTAGTGTTTTTAGTGAAAGAAATTGTGCAACTTGAGGCACAAATTTCTTTACGTGTCATTTGTTTGTTGACAAAAGTAATTGTGCAAATGTGTTCTACTCGACAAGAACATCGAAATGATATATTTAATTGTCCAAATCAAGTTTTGGATGAATAAGATATCAAAGCTTAAAAGTATGACGTTAAAAGTGAGTCATTAGAAGTAATATCTCACATTGAAGAGTTTTATCTCACATTAGTTACTGGTTAGAAATAACTAGATTTTGTGCCCATGCCTATGACACGACGGCAGTATGGAACGGTATCAGTATTCAAAATAACCAATTTAAAATGAACATCTCTCGGTAATCAAATTAAATAATATGAAAAAAATAATAAAAAAATAAAATAACATGATCATCCAACAGTGAAAAAAATTAAAAATTAGTTTTGTAATTTTTTTAGGGAAACAAAGGGACGGTACACTGCTAGATTTTATCAATATAAATAAAATTATAAACTTGAGGGGGACAACCAGCCTTGCCCCTATAGGAAGGAGTACGGAGGAGCCTAACCTCGAAAAATAAATACTAACAACAAATAAAAACTAAGAAATTTGAATATGAGGTAAACCTTGTGCATCCATAATGATATCTCCGTGAATCAAGCGAGGGAGATCTTATAAAAAAAGGGGCATCCATACCCGTGTCACTAGCAAGATTAGCAAAACCAATAATCAAATATTGTTAAAGAAAAAAAGAAATTTGACATGTAGAAATAATATTGTATTGTTTTTTTCTCAATAACGACAACTTAAACTTTTTCTGAAATATTTTGATTCACAACAATGACTGTGTTTTAAACGCGATATGCAATAACTTTGTCTAGTATTTACATTTAACCAAAGAACTATACTCTGCTACTATATGTCATTTAGCTAGTAGGTGTACAAAAGTTATTTGTAAAGTTTAAACAAAAGGGAAAGACAAAATAGAAAATCAAGAAAATGATATTTACTAAACACAAAAAATTAAACAAACAAAAGAGAAGTAGAAACTTATTTTGGGTTTAAGGAATTGTAAGTCAAAGCTTTTATTTCTGTCATTACTGTCCCCCTTGAATTCTTTTTTGTGTACGTTCTCCTCAATGCTACCTAAGGCCTCATTGTCTTTCCCTTCTATTTACTAGCCAATTGCAATTAAGAGATACTTAATTTAAATTGAAGTGAGTACATAATCAACAAAATAAATAAACTGAATTAAAGGAACAAAAAAAGAAAGGAAATAACTTAGCGTTAATAATTTACAGATATCCTATATTGTTATCAGAATTCACGAAATTTAGCAATATCCCTTGAATGTATTAAAGAAACTAATATAGGAAGACAAATGTCAAAATTAATTAGGGAACCAATTAGGGCGATAATAAGAGTTAATCCTTACCAGTAGTTAGGTTTGGTAGAAATGAATCCTGGCCAGTAGTTAACTTTTCATAAGATTTAATCATAACCAATAGTTATGTTTGTTAAAAATGAATCATGGCCAATAGTTAACTACTGCGCTTTATTATAATATAGACTAGTACTCTTGCCCGTACCGATGGCACGGCGCCAGGTTGAGAATTTATCAATAAATGAAGCAGATAATGTGGAAATGAATTAATATTTACTTATAATTTGTCTAAGTTAATTATGATAACAGTTAAAAAAAACAAATGTTTCAAATTATAAAACTTACGATATTTTTTTTAAAAAATATTTGTATACGAAATTGCGGGCCGAAAAAAATTTAAATTGATTAAATTAATTACAATAACAATTAAAAAGAAAAAAAGTAAAATATAAATATATTTACTTATAATTTGTCTAAGTTTATTATGATAACAATTAAAAAGGAAAAAAACAAATATTTCAAATTACAAAACTTACAATTTTTTTTTAAATTTATTTGTATAAGAAATTACGGGCCGGAAAAAAAAAATTGATTAAGTTAATTACAATAACAATTAAAACGAAAAAAATTAAAATATAAATATATGTACTTATAATTTGTCTAATTTAATTATGATAACAGTTCAAAAGAAAAAAAACAAATATTTCAAATTACAAAAGTTACGTTTTTTTTTTAAATTATTTGTATACGAAATTGTGGTCCGGAAAAAAATTAAATTGATTAAGTTAATTACGATAAAAATTAAAAAGAAAAAAATATAAATATTTAAAACTTAGACATAAATTAAATTGGGATTCAGTTTTTAAAAATAAATTTATTAAGTTAATTACAATAACATTTAAAAAGAAGAAAAAAATCAAATTACAAAACTTACGATCTTTTTTAAAATTATTTTTATGCTAAATTACGGGTCGAAAAAAATTAAATTGATTAAGTTAATTACGATAACAATTAAAATAAAAAAAATTCAAAACTTACTAATAGACTAAAATTAAATTGATTCAGTTATGCACATTAACAAAGAAGAAACTGGATAAAAGAAACGTATAATGTGAAAATGAATTAACTGTAAAACAATAATGGTAAAATGAATTATCACTTATGACTGTTTTTTTTTATGAATAATTACAAGCCGGTACATTTTTTAAAATATGTTTTCAAATCAATCCAGCTATTTTTTAGACATATCTTTTAGATACATTTTTGGGGTAAAAATACATCACTACCCCCAATTAATACCATTCAATCTTCCCAACGAGATTTACAAATCGAAGGCCGAGAAACAAAAGTCTGATACACAATTTGTGTGTTGTAAACCGCAAAACTTTAATTCCACAGACCTATCATAAAGCCTAAAAAAACGGTCATAGCAACTAAAAGTCTCCTCGGTTGTACCAATGCTGGAGCCTGGAGGCCTAGGATCTACTTTGGCCACTGGATGTGTGGTGTACAGCTGTGAGAGGTGGCGAATTCATTGTGGCATTGTTGTTTTATCGCAGGATTGGAAACCTGCAGCTTCAGTGAGATCATTTGTCAAGACTCTCTCTACCCTTATTTTACTTCTTCTCACTTATACCAAGAAACCATGGCCGAGAGAGGCGGCGCGGTTTTGGAAGGGCGGCGGTGGCCGAGGAGGCCGGCAGAAGCGAGGCATCTAAAACGCAATGACAAGAGCTAACCCTAACCCGTGAGGGAAAAGGGAAGCGGCGAGGCCATTTGCGGCCGGATCTGGCCTCGGCGGAGGCCACGGACGGGAGGATGGCATGCGTGGTGAGGAGAAGGTTGCGGTGAATCGAGAAGCCGGTGCGACATTTCTCCGGCGGCGAGAACTCTAGCCATGGGGGACCTTTACCGGAGAAAATGGCGGCTTTCATACGCCGGACTTGCCTCCGCCTTCTGAAACACCATGACTCCTTTAAAACCCCATTTTTTTAAGTGAACCATTCGGAGTTGAGAATTCTCGGATCCGGTGACTCATTGTTTCGTCTATTATGTATCGTCTTTGTCGGTATGTATATAGATATAGCCGTGGACGTTTAGCTCGGCGAGGCTTAAAATGTTGAAACTAACGAGTGCTAATAAATGGTGTATTTTAGAGAGAGAAAGAAAAGAGAAATAACGTCAGAGAGAGAGAGGGACGAGAAGCTCATGAAATGGCGTAAAAGAGGGAGGCGGGTGTATCGATTATAAAAAATGAAAGAAAATGGGAAATTTCAGACTTATGCATGCAGGTTTCAGTTGTGTGCGTGATTCGAGTAGAGTGTCTCTCGTGTCAAGCGTGAAGAGTGAAACCTGGGAAAGTATATACTATATACAACTTCGTGACCATTCGACGGGTTAGGGTTAGGGTTAGCTCTTGTCATTGCGTATTTTGAGTTGTAGAAGGATGAGAGATACAGAGAGTGGGCGGAGTAACTGGTTCATCACCTGATGCCAAATCTTGGCATCAGCAATAGGCATCAGCATTTCACCTGATGCCAAGATTTGGTATCAGCATTTTTGGCATCAAAAATATTTTTGGCATCAGCAACAATTGTAGGCATCAGCATTTCACCTGATGCCAAGATTTGACATCAGCATTTTTGGCATCAATAATATTTTTGGCATCAGAGTTTTGGCATCAGAGTCCTGATGCCTGGAATTAATTATCTTGATGCCTGAAATTAATCATCCTGATGCCAAGGCTTGGCATCAAAGTTTTCATTAATGGCATTTTTGTCATTTGACAAGCAATTTGTAGTTATATGAAATGTCCAAAAAATTAATGGTCCTAGATGAAAAGATGTTTTCAAAATTATACCCACTTGAAATTTCCCTTTTTTTTTTTTCTCTCGGGCCCCACAGAATAAGCCTTTACAGTTACAATTACAAGTTGGATTATAGTTACAATTACAATTGGATTAAGTGCCTTTCACATACTTACAAAAATCAATTAATCTAGGCAGTAGGAATTTGGTAAAGAAATCAATCCTAACCCATAATTAGCATTTTACAATTGCACATGTATAATCCAAGTTCTATTTATTCAAGATCATTTTCATTTACCCACTTGTTAACCTTTCAAATGAATTTAACTTTCAAATGTTTAATAAATGTGTACTCCTAATTTAAAAAAAAAATCAATTGAGAAGATAGCTCTAAAAATAAGCCTAACTGCCACGTTGGCCTTCTGGTTCCTTCACAAAAATTTCAATCACCTAAAACAAAAACAGAAAGAAATAAACAAACATAAAATTTTAATCAAATATGGCCTCTTTTGTGTGGCCTTCACCAAGCTCTATCCCTCTCTGGCTCTCCCTCTCCATTCTTTGTCTCTTTCTCTCTCTAAAAAAATCTTTCACACTTTCTCTAGATTATCTCTTCAACATCTTCAATCAATCCAGCCCCCAGCCCCCCGCTCTCCTAATCTCTTTACAGGACCTAATTTTGCCAACATAGAATCACAAATAATTCCCATAACCGAATGCAACAAATTTCAGACAAACAACCAACTACCCTCCAATTTGCAACAACTTTCTTCTTCAACTACATCGATCTCTTTTGCCCATGGAATTGCATGAAATAATCTCATCAATTTTAACCATTTTTGTGCCCTAGATTTGAAAAGAAAATGAAGAAGTAAAGATCTAACAATCCCACATCTAAAAGTGTAAATCAACAACAACGTCGAGTGTTGGAGATCGAGCAACAGCCGAGATCAGAGATGCTGGGCAAAGAGATAAGAAATCGACGACGACGGTGGGTGACAAAATTGGCGACAACGGTGCAGGCATGACAGTGGTAAGAGATTAGAGTGAGTGAGATGCGAGAAAGATCCTCTGGTTTTGAATTTCTTTTTCACGATGATGGTGGACGCACGAAAATGGTAAAATATTAGATTGAAAGATATGATTCTTTCTCCTCCCAGCTGTGATCAAGTGATGCGACATAAACCCCAACCATTAGTGCGGGGTAAAACATGATTGGAAGCACCAAGAATATTGTACATGCTCTATTTTATTGCAGTGGTAATGGTAAAAAGATGAACTGGATTGGTGATATAGTATGTGTTCAGAGAGAGAGAGAGGGGGGGGGGGAAAGATGAAGGATTGGAAGGTGGATGGGTCGTGGAAAAACTTTCTCCCTTTGAAGGCTCACAAAAAATTCTTTTTCGGCTCTGCTCGGCTTTGCTCATAAACGTTAGAGAAGGGAACACAGCTAGGTTCTCTTGGCTCTATTGAAAAATGAAAGCATAAAGACAACAGAGGAAATAAGAACTTACACCGAGATTGAGTGAGACAGAAAGATAATAGAGGAAAGAAGAACTTACACAAAGATTGAGAGAGACTGATGGCGACGCGGAAGCAAGTGAGATACAAATTGAAGAAGAGAGATGAAGAGGAGGTTGAGAGTGAGACTGAGAAAAGGAAGGAAGAAAGACGGTTAAGATAAAAACGTGAATAGATAGGTTGAGATAAAAACTGTTAGATTATAAAACGTGAATATGAATAGGTTTATATATATATATACCGTGAATTGTTGCCGTTCATATATGCGACATGAGGAAGAAATTACGGCCGTAAAATTAAAGTAAAACAATAAATCTCAATCGTTACTTATCTCAAGTCAATTGCACACTTATAAACTGAGCTGTATTGTATTGTACTAGATTTTGTGCCCGTGCCTATAACACGATGCCAGTATGGGACGTTGTTAGTATGAGACGATGTTAATATTCAAATAAATCAATATAATAAATAATTTAAAATTAACATATCTTGGTAACCAATTAAAACAATGTGATTATCCACAGTGGAATAAAAATCTAAAGTTAATTTGGTATAAAAGAGCTCAGGATCTAACTGGCGATCCTGATTGAACTGACGGTTTAGATTGATTCGTAAGCATATGAGTTATAAATGAACCCCTCAGTTATCTATTATGTTTGAATTATCCCTCTACAATTACATATAAAACCTTTAGTTGTGGGTTTTGTTTGAATTACCCCGTCAGTTATGAATTTTGTTTATCCCGAATATTCATTAAACTGATCATCTACCGACTTGTCCCTATAGCACATGCACACGTATAGTAGTTTATAAAAGAGTGAATTTTGTTTTTTAATTCATATCCCAAAATGACAATTATTTAAAAACGGATAGAGTAATCCTTTAAATCCATTTTAATGCAAACATGTACATACAGTTGTCCGAAATATTTACTAAGTAAAAAAATATACTCAGTATATAACTATATACGGAAATATATATTGTTCAAACCATCTATCCAAATCAATGTTACAAAAACACTTGTTAGCTGCCCCTCAGTCAATAATCATTTGAACACTTTCCTTCCTGTACTACTAAATCCGCCATATATATATATACTGTTCTAACCATGCCCCGCTTTCTTGCTTCCCTTTCTCCTTCAATTCCTTTTTGACTGGGGGTTCTCCGCTCTCTCTCTCTCACACTAACACATGGTCTCCTTTTCAAGCACCCACTGGAATTGGAAAGACTACACATATACACTCTATTATTGACTTGAAACTATAGTTCAATTTTGCTCCAAAGCTGTATTTTTGCTGGCAAGATTGCTCTTTCCTCTCTCCTCTGCTCGAAAGAGGCCCAAAGACCACACTCCATATTGATTGAAAATGCAGTAAATCTATATCTAAACTTTAGGTTTTTCGATTTCTTGAACTTGGAATCTGGTCTTTTTCTGGGTCGACTGAGTTTTCTTGATTTTTAACTGAGCGATAATACTGGGTTTTTGATTGGTTCCATTTGAGAAGAGACAACCGAAATCGAGATGGAGAAGAGAAGAGAAGAGAAGAGACACAGAGAGATAAGAACTTACACAGAGAGAGAGATGGTGAGGGCGGAAGTCGAGTAACACAGGAGATAGCGAGGCTGGCGACGCTGGCGAAACGCCGGGACAGAGGAGAGAGAATTCGTCGGGACAGAGGAAAGAGGGAGAAGGACGGATGAACTAAATCGCCGGAAAAGAGGGAGAATTCGCCTGGAATGAACTGAATCAAGAAAGGAATGGGGCTGAACAGGGATGCGACTGAATCACCGGAAGGCCTTTCGTACTTCTTAGATTCCCGAAGAATTCAACCCTTTTACTTGGTCTAGGTGATGCGGACTGGGAAAGAAGAAAAGGGGGATCTCAGTGCAATTGCTGCCAAAGGCTGGAAAGAACGAAGAGGCAGAAAGAGCTATATCTTATGAAGATTGAATGAGACTCTTTTTCGGTGGAGGTTGCGAAACGCCGGGACAGAGGAGAGAGAATTCACCGGAAAAGAGGAGAGAGGGAGAAGGACGGATGAACTGAAGGTCGAAGAACACGATGGCTCTATTATAAATGAGGATAGAAGAGAATAGGTGTAGGAGATGGAGTGGAGTAGGAGAAGTAATTGGAATAATAATAGATGAATAAGAATAGATGGGGAGGAAGAGTGAGAAAACGGTTGTGGATTAAAAAAAAAGTGTAAAGAAAAGAGAAGTTGGAGTTGTATAGGGATTAGAGCAACCACAACAATACCAATTACAAACTCTCTAAAAGTCATTTTAGAGATTTTTAGCTTCAATTAAATCTACAATGGGAGTCCAAACCAACTCTCCATCTCTAAAATCAACTAAATAACTCTTCTAATTTGAAGAGTTGTTTACATTGAATAGTAACATTTATCTCTCTCCAAAAACAAACAAGGTTACTAGTATTTTCCAATTAATATTTCATCATGTTAAAATTTATTTTATTAAAAATTAATTACATCATTCATTCTGAGCAAAGAGTTCCCGTTTGAAAGTCAATTTTTTTTTAAATAAAATGACATTTTAGTAGTCTATTAGTAATAAAATGATATTTGTATGTCTTCATTTTTTAAAGTGAACTTTTTAACTAAAACATTTCAAAATTGAATAGTGAACTCTTTACCCAAAACATAATGAATATATCACTTTTTTTTCTTGATGCTCTTTTTTTTCGTTGCAAGCAATTGAAACATCCCAAAAAAGAATTCTTTTTGTTACTACATCATCATAAATTTTTATTTATCAATAATATAGATCTAGAAAGATACATATTTTATTTACTTCCTTCATTCCGGGCAAAGAGTCTACTATTTCACTTTTGGATGTTTCACTGAAATAGTTTACTTTCAAAATTAAGGCATAACATAGTCATTTTATTACTAATGAACTATTAAAAGTGTCATTTTCTTAAAAAATTTGATTTTCAAACGAGGAATCTTTGTAAGGAGTACATTTTATGAATTTAAAATATAAAACATTTCATCAAATTGTGGTGGAAAAATAGAAATAAAAATGATGAAAAATATATTTGTAATTAGGTTTGTTAGTTGATATTTGAGAGATTTTAAGTTTCTAGAGAAATATAGAGAGTAATTGTTGGAGTAGATTCTTTTTTGGAGTGTTGAAAAAATGTAATTGGAACAAAAAACAATGTGTTTGAAGAGTAGTTTAGAGATCCACCATTGTGGATGCTCTTAGGGAGTGGGGGATGCAGAGGGATAAGAGTTGTGTGAGGAATAAATTACAGTTGTTTGATATAAGTAAAAATAATCAATCTCAACCGTTCTTTATCTTACTGAACTCTATTGTATAGTAGATTATATATATATATATATATATATAAATTTTATAAGAGTCTCTTTTAATTATTTTTTACCATGACCCCGAAAAGTTGAGGGCTGCTCTGGTTTGAGGTCCTCCTCATCAACAAAATTCTCCAAAAATGAGTCTCTTTTAATTATTTTTTACCATGACCCCCAAAAGTTGAGGGCTGCTCTGGTTTGAGGTCCTCCTCATCAACAAAATTCTCCAAAAATGGTGGAAATAAAATAAGCCAAACCAGAGGGGGTTAATAGTCAAAATTAATTCCTTAAACACCGTCTCATATTTCCATTTGCCAGGCTTTCTTCCTTCAAATTTCATTTGTTCTAAACCCCTTCATTAAACCCTCTTTTCCCAGGTGGGTGGTTGAAATCCGCCATGAACTTCCTACGCCGAGCAATCGCGGTACAGCCGTTTCTCTCCGCCCACTACTCCCGGAAACGCATCCTCGTTCTTTACCCCGTCTCCCTCCTCCACCACTCTTCTGTCTACTCTACTTCTAGAACCGCCACTACTTACGCTACTACTAAATACAGGTACACCCCCAAAAGATCCAAAACCAAACCACCCCAACAACCCCCATCACCATCGCCGGTAAGCGATTCCGACGTCCCAATCGATTATGCCAGACCCAGCGAGATTCCGTACCAGCCTAAGGTCGCGAATGTGGTGAAATTGATTGGGCATGTCCAAATCCCAGTTCAGTTTAAAGCTACCGAAGATGGAAATTACTGGGCTGGCACCATTGTCCAACAACCGTCCTCCAATCCCTCTTCTCCTCATTCTGTCTGGTCAGTACTCTCTCACTCTCTAATTGAGTGTTCCTTTTTCGATATTTTTTTGTCCGAAAATGAGCAGTCATTTTTCACTATGGTACTAAATTCACCAGAACTATCTATTAGGGACGGATGGAGTGTAATTTAATCTCAATAAAGCAATCACTTAAATTTCTTAAATCATTTTTGTTCAGGTTTTCAGTCGTTTGTGTTGTATTAACAAAAAAAAAAAAAAAAAGAAAGAAAGAAAGAAAGAAAGAGAAGAAATGTGGGCTTCTGCTGTAATCTTGAGAAATCTTCACTAAGTTTGCTCATCTTGTTTTCATACCTATTTTATGTATTATTGAATTTCTGGATTGCTGGCTTTCACCTGTCAATTATCATATATTCTTCTAACTTAATCCTGATTATATGCCAGGGTTCCAGTAGTATTTGAAGGTGATCTAGCACATATTGCAACTTATCATCTGAAAGAAAAAGATTATGTTTATATAGAGGGAGAACTATGTGTAGACCAACCACCACTGCCTTTAAGTCAAGGTCAAGCAAATGTCCAGGTAATATAGGCATGAATGGATATTCTTGAGTTCTTGTTTTCTGAAATACTTAATTACTGTCAAATGCACCAAGTTGTGGCTGGACGACTATGTGAGCATGTTTTTTTTTTCCTTGTTCATATCTCCATGCGCCTCGCATTATACAACGGTCGCAAGTTAACGGTTACTAATACTTGATTTTGGGATTTTTTTTCCTTCAATTTCTCACGTTGTCATTGAATTTGGCTACATTGTAGTATAGACTATGTTTTTTCTTACTTGTTGATGGATTCAGATAATAATTGTAACAAAAAGGGACATGCTTTGGTTGTGCTTTGTTTCAGGTGTGAGTGGTTTACAGTCAGCTAGCCTGCGGTTATAAGTTTGCTAAAAGTAAACATGTTCTCTCTGTACTTCAAAAAGTAACTGATATTCGATAAGTTTTTACAGCTGGGTTTGTCTGTATCCTTTCGTTTGTTATCAGTTTGCTTAGAATCCAGCAATCTTGTCAATTTTCAGATTCACTCCTCGCGGAATAGTTATGGCCCATGAATTTTTTCGATACTGGTCACTGGTCAGTGTTTCTTATATAGGAATTAGGAAGAAATAGTTTCAAAGCAGTAAAATCTGGTTGACGATTGTGCGTCTAGCATGATTCCCCTCCTAACATGACACTTCCAAAACCCTAGTAAAGAAGATTGAGGGTCTTAGGTAGAGTTTGGTAACATTTTAATTTCTTCATTCTATTTCACATGTTTTTGTTTAATTTCTAATTTTGAACTAGAAACAAAAACATGTTTGATAATTGTTTCTGTTTGTGTGATGAAAAAGAAAAACATGTCATCTTTGACAAACATTTCTATTTCCTTTCATAAAGTTAAATTATTTTCCCAAACATATTAACACATTACAACTTCATGATATATTATATCAAACTTAAAAGGCGTAGAATAATAATCCACATTTCATCCATTATTAAAAAAAAGGAGAGGCTATTTTCACTACATTTTTTACTTATCCCCTGCATTATTAATTATTAATTTAAACTAATGTATGTTTGGGCAAAACTACCCCTTAATTAATTACTTGCCACTTATAGTTGAGTAATATATTTCACACTGCCATTTTACTTTTTAATTTTTTACGCACCAACAAACATTTTTTTTCTTTCAAAATAGATGTATCTTTTCAATCATATTTATGACTCGTTTCATGTTTTATTATAAAAAAAATAAATTCATTAAAGTAGTTATCTACCAAAATTTTAGATAATATGTGATACTTCATCACTATAAATAAAATACTCCCTCCGTTCTGGGCAAAGAGTTCCCATTTCAAATATTAAAGTAGTTATTAGTTAATTTTTTAAAGTGAACTTTTTAAGTGAAACATCAAAAAATGGAATGGTGGACTCTTTACCCGGATCGGACGGAGTATAATTTAATTTAAACAATATTTTTTATAAAAATAAATTTAAAAATAACAATTTGGTAGGCATTGAATTTGAAATACGGGGAAAAAAATAAAGCTTTTAACGACAGGTTCTATAACTAATTGCAAAACATAGTAATCAAAATTTGAAATACCTGTTTGTGGTTATGTCTTATACATCCTTATAGTCACGAGAGGGAGGGAGAGGTGGAGATGAGAGATGGTGGTGGTGGGAGACGTACCTGGTGGAGTTCGTTCTCTTTTGTGTTGGAGATGAGAGAGACGGTGTTGGTGGATGGGTTTCTGCAAGGGCTTTGATGAAAAAAGGAATTAGGGCTCAAATTTGTCTTGTCAAAGTTTGAACGCCCTACCTCATTTATGTTGCCCTTCTAAAGTTTTGAAAAAGAATCATTATTCTTTTAAGAGAAACAATTTTTTTATTTCTTAATTTTGGAGATAAATGAGAAACATTTTTAAATTTTCAAAAATAGAAATGGTTATCAAACACATTTCTATTTCTATTTTTCACCAAATATTTGAAGTTGAAATAAAAATAATAGAAATGAAATGGTTACCAACAAGCCCTTAAGGATCACACACATTTCAGTAGTTTCTGGGAATGATCTGAAGGCGTTCAATAGAGATAGTTTCAATGGTTTGAACTTATATATGATGAGGATGAAGTGCCGGGTTTAGAAGGGTCAATATGGTGTCTTTTAAACACTTCCTTTATTTTTTTGGTGCCGAAGGAGATGGGAGGATCGTAAAGACATTTATCTTGATTGATGGTGCCTATACAGTATACATTTGCTACGAAGGTACTAATTGTTAGGCTTTATTGTGCAGTCAGTTTTGTGAATTTGAAGGCTTGACAGGACATGTTTTTCTAGTGCGATGTTAATAAGATATGTTTCTCTTATTAATAAAGAAGTGGTTGACTTGAGACTTAGGGATTATGTGCAAAACATATTACACAAATGTGATACTGAGAAGCTTGTGACTATGTAAACTGTAAACTATGCATCTATAAGTACTGATTGGATACGATTGATGAAACATGCTTTTTCTACCTTTTATATCTGCTTCGTGTTTCTGTTTGTCATAGTTGTGGTTGCCAATATAATTTTCTTGGGAGGGTTTAGGTGAGGAGTGCAAATGTCACCTCGTGAGTCTAATGTGGTAATTACTGAAGCCGTAATTACTGAACCTTTTACTATATATTGGTAATTTGGAAAAGGACGAGTTGTCATTTCTTTTCTCAAAGTCACATTCCCATTTCTCTTCTCAAAGTCAAATACCTTGTTTTTGTCAAATCCGTGATTACTGAAGCTTTACTATTATTGAATCATCAGTTTGTTGTGGGTAACAATCCAAATTCTCACAATTCCCTGTGTGTGTATGTTTGTGTGTGTGCACGAAAGCACCAAATTTTTATCTATAATTATTCTGACGCTACGATGTTCAAGTATGTAGGTTATGGCGCACAGCTTAAACTTTGTTGAAGTCTCTTCACAATCAATGCAAAGCTCTGTGAGTCAAACAACAGATTTATCATCAAGTCAAGGTCAAAAACTTAAGGCTCCTAACAGCTCTGAGCCTATCTCCTTGGACCATAAGGAGACATGTGAGAACGTTCATCAGAAGAAGATCAGTCATCAGAAGAAGACCAGTCATCCTGGTAAATGTTTATGAAGTTCTCATTCCTTCTTTTGTTAATCTGAAAAAAAATGAGTTTCATTTCTTGGGAGGTTGTCAACTTGTGATTGCCAAACTAGCATAACAGTGGGAGTTGTTGCTTTAACAGTTACTCGGAACTCCCAGGAAGCAGGTTGGCAACTGTAGTCTTTGCTCTTAGGAAAAGCCAAGATCATTCTATAAGGGATTAAGTATAGCATGAATAATATCTTATCTAATAGTAACAACACTTTGGTCCAAATTAATCTTGTGTAAAGGGTTATGAGTAGTTAACAGTCACTTTGTTTTATATTTTTTGGGTAAAACATTACATTGTAGTTGCCATGGATTTCTTTTCCAGAATTACTTATAAAAAAAATAGATTTTTTTCCCAGAATTAAACTGAGCAGGCCCTTCTCACCAAGTCTCTTTAGCCCCTACTATAGTACAGTTTTCATTGTAACTTGACTTCTTGCAAATTATTTCACCCTAAACTGAAGAAATAACAAGAATTTTGTAGTTGTGGATTTTCGTGTCATTTAGATATGGAGGGCACTCCTCCCTACCCCTTCCTTGTTCACATGGTGGATGTTTTTAATTATGGATGGCTTCAGATATCTGTGTTTTTGTGTGTACATACATATATGCATAAATGTAACTTCCTTTGTCCCTAAATGGGTTTTTATTTTTAGTTTTTCACTAAATAGGAAGTTGACTTCTGAGATATTTTAGTAGCACATGTGTACAATAATTTCCTTAATGTTCACATATAACGTTAGAATTCCACACCAAGACATCACGTCTCAAACGTCAAATTAGTAAAATTATACAAAAATGGACACTCAACAAGAAAATTTTAAAAATGGACACTCATTTAGGGACATAGAGAATGTTATATTAGATGATACTGTAATATAAAAAAAGAGGGCTCTTTTTTGTCGATGACAATCATGACAGGTTAAATAAGTAAGAATAAGATAGGTAAAAAATTTGACTGGGTTCTAGTCATAGAAAATTACATACTAAAATGCTTCTCAATTGTATTTCAGTCTTCAATAACCATTTATCAATTATAAGCCCAGTTAGTCATTGCATTCACTTACAAATTAGTAAAATTATACGAAAATGGACACTCAACAAGAAAATTTTAAAAATGGACACTCATTTAGGGACATAGAGAATGTTATATTAGATGATACTGTAATATAAAAAAAGAGGGCTCTTTTTTGTCGATGACAATCATGACAGGTTAAATAAGTAAGAATTAGATAGGTCAAAAATTTGACTGGGTTCTAGTCATATAGAAAATTACATACTAAAATGCTTCTCAATTGTATTTCAGTCTTCAATAACCATTTATCAATTATAAGCCCAGTTAGTCATTGCATTCACTTACAAAAATGGTAAGAAGGATACATAAATCTGTTTGACTGGTTGTAATATTGCTATGTATTATTGTTGCAAATATATTGATATGTGGCCAAGCAGTCATTATTTTGGTTGATTTGATTGTCATTAACCTCTGGCTCCGTTCCTTTTCCCAAAACTAGTTTCATATTCTGCAGCTGAAATCATTTTTGAGATAGACTCCATGGAGGTAATTGAGTCAATCAAAGAAGGAAGAAACCAGAATCATCCTGAATGGGAATCAATCCAGCAAAACATATAGATGATAAATAACGCGAAGGACATTTCACGGCAGATTTCTTGGCCAGCCTTTGATGCCCACGAGGAATTTTTTTTTTTAAATCTGGAAACAACCGCGTAAGGACATGCAGGAGTGCTTTATGGGAGATGTCCATATTCCTAGAAATGGGTTCGTTGGTTCTTTTTACCTCGTAGGCCAAAACAAGAGGTGATTGCGGAGGTTAACAGAGGAACAGCGGTAGATACATTGGTTAGTGGTATTGACACTTATTATTGAGTGAATATGTTGGAAAGAGCAAGATTTACTGGCTTGATAACAATCAATAAATGCACTAATAGGCATGTTAATATATTTAGGGTAATTTGCAAATTATATAGCACTTTGGGAGTATATGTAAACCGTTGACCAAAGCCAATATGAACCTACTGAATTCCATTTACTTTTTTTTTGGCATATCTAGTTTTTTATAAAATTTTCATCCCCAGCTAACTAAAATCCAACAATTATCCTCGTCTTGAGATACTAACTCAATGTAGTACAAATTTCTCAAAAATAAATAAACCATGGGGATAGAGAATTTGAACATATACCATCATCTCTTATTCCCGAATTTTGTGAACCAACTCCTGTAGGTTGTGGATATTATGGATTACAAATGGTATTTGGACTCTAATAACACATCAAACACCAAGGTGAAATTGGTTAATTTTGTAGGCTTTGATTGGAAAAAAAAGGATAAGCAAAGCCGTGTAAACGGAACAACAATTTTGGGCAGTGAGTGTGATGGGATTTTAAATAACCAAGTGTAATGTCTTGATTGGCAACTATAAGTTTCTTCTAGTGTGTCTATGCAAAGAATCAATTTTGCGGTTAGCATAGTTGTCAAAGGCGCTCGCCTTTGGCGCCTGAGGCGAGAGGCGATGTGAGAGGTTGTCGCCCGAAGAGGTCTCGGCGAGGCGGGCGAAACTTCTGGCCTAGATCTGAAAATTTTAATTCCAGATCTAGGCTTCAATCTTCAATATTAATTGAATATAAGAACACATATAGACTCGTATGAACCTCGCTAACTCGGCGAACTCATCTGTGGCTTCGTCATCGACGGAGGTCGCCGGAGTCAGCTGCATGCGCCTCACACGCCGGCGTCGGAATTTTCTGGCCGGAGACCCACAGACTTGGTCGCTGGCTCCCGACGAGCTTCGTCCCGAGGTTGGTTTGTTGGTTTTGGGAGATTAAGATTTAAGCCTGGTTTTGTAAATTTATTTTCCCTCTACTTAGGGTTTTTTTCTTTTCTAATGTGCTGTGCCGTTACATCTTTATCACTACTTAGGGTTTATTTTCCTTTCATTTCTAGGCATTTTATTTATTATTTATTATATTTTTAATTTGGGATTATTTTTTTCATTCTGTCTTCTGATTTTTTTCTTATTACTTTACTTTTTTTTAAAACCTTATTTTCTTTTGTTGCTTAACTATTTATTATATTATTTGGAATTTAAACTAGCTCATAATTTCATCTTTTATACTATGTTAGAACTTAGTTTCATGTATTATGCTCACTTATAACATGTTTTGCGGATATTTGTTAAGTTATCTGTATTTTATGTATTTTTCCTTAGTATTGTTTCCGTGAGAGCCTTTTGGGCGCCTTTTTAACGCCTCGCCTCTCGCCTCAAATATGGACCTCTCGCCTTTTTAGCGCCTCTCGACTTTGACAACTATGACTCTGACATAGTAGAGGTTGGCAAAGTTGCTGAGCCTTTTATGTTACTGGAATATTGTAAAGGGCTTTGCATGTGTTACTGTGGGTATAGGCATGAGGCTTTGATTTCTAGAGACAAGTTGCATTAGTGGGGCATGTTCGAATTTTTAGCAGTTTCTTTTGTTGTTCGTGTTTGCTCTGTGCTCATTTATTTAGTATAATGCCAATATTAGTCGTGCTATCCAGAGTAACATCTACATGCCTTTATATCTTTTTAGATATGATGAAAAAAAAGGACAATTCCTCGGTGGGTTCTTGGCGAGATCTTCTAAAAGATCCCAAACAGTGGTGTGACTATCGTGAAAGCAAGCGAAATGGATTGGTGATCACTTTTCTCTAGAACCCAGATACCTCCTGTATCGGCGACAAATCCTCTCAATTAAGTTTATACTTCTGTTCTTTGTTGTCTAGGTGAAACCAAAACACCCAGATTTCAAACACAAGGATTCTGGTGTTGGACTGTGGCTTGTTAGTGCTCCGGGTGGGGTATTGGCAGGACTTAAAGGATTGGATTTTGATGTGAGTCAAGTGAAGGATAAAAGAGGTGAGTGTTGATATAATCTACGATTCTGTATTCAGATTGCCAAATAAATCGTTTGTGTTTGTAAATGATAGGCAGAAGAACTTAGTGCCAATCCTGGTACACTGTATCAGCACTGCTTAAGAATCTTTGGTGGTGGTTTGACCCCACAAAAGTATTTGACGCTGAAGGTCTCCTGAACTAGAAGTTCGTATTGGATGTTGCTACTTAGAATATCCTCCTTATAATGTAGTAAACAATTTTAAGCAGATGGTAATTCATAGTAATGAATTAATGTTCTTTGTGCACACTGCAGAAACACATAAACTTTGGTTTGGTTTGGTTTCTCTGTAAAATGGAGATTTGTTGTTTGTATTCGTGCTATTTAGTGGGCATCTGTACTTAGGTGTCAGTTTGACTGGGAGCTGCCTGGAGATTATAGTTGGAGAAGTATGAAGGGTTGTAAATTATGTCTGTTGTCTAGTTGTTGGTATCAAGCAAAATCTACACGATTTGATGTCCAACGAGGCATAAAGTTTGAGATGGGAGGAAGGCGTGGCATGTTGCCTTACCCCAGATTATGGGGCTATGATTGGAAAGATAGATATAAATATCATTGAAGGTTTTAGTTTGAACTTCCAATTGCTAGTTACAGTAGTTGTGATTTCAAGTAAACGGGCATCAACTGGAAAGGGAGCTTACCACCTGACACCGGAAATCGTAGTGTCATTTAAAGGGGTTCATATATTGACCAAGACTTTTGAAGAATAGAAAAGAAATACGCTGAAGACTACAAAGACTACAAAGACTACAAAGACTACAAAGATATAAAGATCATTGGAGTTCCCAAGGAATAAGATACACTTACCTACAACTTATGATTTTGTATGTAATCTTATCTTCTATATAAGTCATGTAATGTGAGAAAGAGAGGGGGAAGATTATTTGAGTGTTTATTTATAAAACATGGATTGTAGCTTTGTGCTCTCCTAAATTAGTTTTGTGTCTCTTAGGTGGATTCCTTAGAGTGGTGAACTAGCCTTCAACTCAATATCTCTTCGGTGGATTCCGTTGGGTGACGAGTTTCCTAGTCCTATCCTTGGGTGGTGGACATTTTCCTATCAATTTCCATTGTTTTCGATTTTTCTGGTGTCAAATTGGTATCAGAGCTGAAACCGCCGAAACCTGAAACCTGGCTTGCTAGTTTCGGTTAAAGGTATCAATTTACCCTTTTTACTCTATTTTTCTTTCCATATTGAGTATCTATATCCTTCTTTGTTTATTCAAAAAAATAAAATAAAATGAATGATTCACATTGGCCCTTCATCGAAATCGTAACTCCACATCTTCTTGTTGATTGGTCAGAACCACCCATCTATGATGAATGTTTGGCTCATTGTGAAGTTTGTGGATCAAATGCATCGTATTTAGTTAGTGTTATACGAAATAACTCCATTTCAAATGTGTGTCCATCAATTCAACCAAGTGATTCAAAGTGTTTTCTTGAAGATTTGAAAGCTATTAATTTTTGCGAGGATCCATTTGATATCAACAGTTCAAGCTCTACTTTTTCTTGGTTCATTCAAAATCATTGAAAATTTTGTATCGACTTGATGGATTGATTGGGTGGATATTGTAACAAAAGCTATCAAGTTCAATGTTCGCTGAACATTTGAAGGAAAAATTCAAGTATTAGCAATTCACCTTGTGGGAGCAACAAATGATCTTAACGCAATACTCAAAATTCGAGGACAAATTTTCTTAAGTGGGGGAGTAAGACATCGAAAATCGTAGTCTCATTTAAAGGGGTTCATGTATTGACCAAGACTTTTGAAGAATACAAAAGAAATACGTTGAAGACTACAAAGACTACAAAGATATAAAGATTATTGGAGTTCCCAAGGAATAAGACACTTACCTACAACTTATGATTTTGCATGTAATCTTATCTTCTATATAAGTCATGTAATGTGAGAATGAGAGGGGGAAGATTATTTGAGTGTTTATTTATAAAACATGGATTGTAGCTTTGTGCTCTCCTAAATTAGCTATGTATCTCTTAGGTGAATTCCTTAGAGTGGTGAACTAACATTCAACTCAATATCTCTTCGGTGGATTCCGTTGGGTGACGAGTTTCCTAGTCCTGTATCCTTGGGTGGTGGACATTTTCCTATCAATTTCCATTGTTTCTGGTGTCAAAGTAAAAATCGGAAACAATGGAAATTGATAGGAAAATGTCCACCACCTAAGGAATCCACCCAAGGATACAGGACTAGGAAACTACTCACCCAAGGGAATCCACCGAAGAGATATTGAGTTGAATGCTAGATCACCACTCTAAGGAATCCACCTAAGAGATACATAACTAATTTAGGACAGCACAAAGCTATAATCCATGTTTTATAAATAAACACAAAGAAGCTTAAGTTGGGTAGCTTAAGCTCCCTTTTGTCAATTTTAGAATATGGGGGATAATACTATGTTTTAGTGTGGTAGAAAGACTCTTGACGTGTTAAAGATTCAGATCAAGGATCAGGTGGAATTCCAGGTTATAGAGAGGAGTAGAGACAGGTCTCATGAAATTGTTCTTTCTCGGTTTGAGTTCGACAGGCTGTGCGAGTGGTTTAGCAGATTCTCAGCATATAATGTTATTTGGTGGAAGAAGTGGCAAGGCCAGAGGAGAGAATTCATTGTTGCAAAAGAGAGGAATGCAGCAAGAGCCTTTGTCAGAGTCATCGTGAGGGGATCAAAGAGATCAAAATGATCTGTGTTCCAGAGAATTTTGTAGAGACAGGCTGGATTTGGGTGGATGATAAGCTTCGTCGATTCGCTGAAGTTTAAGTTCTAAAGGAACAGGGGGTCCATTGCAAGTCTTTCAGAGAAGCGGCGGCTGACATTCCTTCTTGGCCTAAATTAGACCATGTGTTTCTGAAGTATGGAGGTGTTCTGTCAGCTGATTTTGAGGTAGATGAGAGTCATGTTTTGGGAATATGGATTTTCTTGGCCGGTGCTTGGTGGGCAGAGTAGGAGCTAAGTATGATTCCAGCACACCAAAAGAGGAGATGCAGTCATGGGTGGAAGTTCATTGGAAAGTAGCTGGAAGGAGTTAAAGTCCATGAGCTTAGTGGGAATTCCTTTCTGTTGACCTTCCCATTGAAAGAGGAGGCTTGCCGGATTCTGAATCTCAAAAAATGGGTGGTGAATGGGAGGTCTTTGTTTTTGGAACTTTGGAAGCTGGACGTGTCATGTTTACAGGAACGGTCGGAACGGCAAGAATTGAAGGAAGAGTGGGTTAGGGTTTGGGGACTCCCTCTTCACCTGTGGAGTAAGTCGATTTTTGCAAGTATAGGAGATTTCTGTGGTGGTTTAGTGAAGGTTGATGAGTCGACGGAGGTGAGATGGGCTCGTATTTTGGTCCGCCCGAATAAGGTTCTGCCATCTTCAGTTTGGATTGGAGTGGGAGGAAGAGTTTTCGTTATTCCAATTTGGTCAGAAATGGTAGGATTTCGAGTCGGTCGAAAAGGTGGGGTTGTAGGCAGGACTTCTTTGCTGGTTGAGGAGTTGAATTCGGCGCAGCAGGAGGGTGGTTCTCATGTAAACATTAAGAACCTGGGAAGGATAGGGAGCAGTAGTTTAGACTTTAGTAGTGGTTGTCAAAGGGGTGGGGACGAGCACTAGGGCAAAATGAAATTCAAATTCGAATTTTGAATTTTCATAGCTTATTGCCACTGCACCGAGGGGGACAGACCAGGAAGGCTGTGTGAAGGTTAAGTCAGTTGGGGTTTCATCTGGGCCAAGTCCGAAAGGGAGTGGGCCTAGTAGAGGCCCATTCACAAGTAAAGAAAGGGGTAAGGCAGTGTGGCCCCGCTCAAATCCAAGATAACTTCGACCCAAGAGAAGGAAGCTATATGGGGTTCTATTTTTGGGCCCTTCAATTCCAACATTGATACAGACTCTTTCTTGAGATCGGGTAACAGAGGCGGGTCGGGTTTGAAGGACAACCCAATTATTATCGAAGAGAGTGGGCCGGAAGTCAATGCAATCTGTGTTTTGTCGAGTCGTAGTTGGCGGATAAGTTCAAGATCTTTGTCGAAGATTGGTCGGCTGTGCCACAAACCCGGTCCGAGTCGGAGTATAGCGACGAAGGGCGTGAGAGAGGCAAAGCTTCAAGGGAGAATGGTTCGACTCAGGACAATTCAGACAGTGAGCCCAAGGAAGGTTGCTTCGCAGAGGTAGAGTTGCAGTCTTTCCCTATGTGAAATGGGGTGGAGTCTAAAGAAGATTGGATGCAGGAACCTTTTTCTTGCATTCCTATTACGTCTATCTTTCTTGAATTGGTTAGCGAGGCAGGGACGTTTTCTGGTTCGAGGCAGGAGGTAGTGGAGGAAGAGGAGCCGGTAGTGTATCCTTCAGCTTCTGAAAGGAAAGAAAAAGTCGACAATTCGGTAAGGCGTTCTGGATCCTCTTCGCAATCTGTATCTAGGGCAGATTCCGAGTCTCCAAGTTCCTTGCAAAAAAGGGATCGACGGGATGCTATCAGGAAGTGGATTCTTTTCTCTGCAAACAAGTGCAAAGCCGGGAGGAGTTGAAGTCCGTTCCAATTGTTTGCACCCCTCTCGCAATGATACATCCGGAGGAATTGGAAGAACTCATCTCTCACTTGAGTTTTCAGAGGCTATTTCGTTGTGGACACGTAACAAAGCCAAGGGGTTAGGCTAGTATCTGTGTTTGTCTTGTTCGGGTTTTGAAGATAAAGTCATGGATCTTCTATTGGATATAGGGAAGAATTGGAAGTCGACAAAGGAACATAGGAACAAGAAATTCAGCAAGGCTAGAGAAAGGGGCAAATGGGAGCTTAAGCAGTTATGCTGTAGCCTGAATTTCGACTTACGAGGGAAGTAGAAGGGAGAGGGGAGAAGGAACAAAAAGGTATCTACATAAGGTTTTTCCATGGAGTTACGTATTGTTTCATGGAATGTGTGGGGTTTAAACAATCAAGATAAGAGAATGGTAGTTAAGGCAGCTTTAAGGAGATGGAAGCCTCACGTGGTGTGTTTGCTAGAAACGAAAATGAGTAGCGTCGACAGAAGAGCAGTAAATAACATTGGAGGTAACAGATGGTTTGACTGGGAGTTCTAGTGGCGAACGGAGGAGGAATTGTGATTATGTGGGATAGAAGGGTGGTGACAAAGTTGACACTAGAATTTGGGGTACATTCAGTGTCTTGCTTACTAAAGATGGTAGAGATTGAAAAGGAATGGGTGTTTTCGGGGGTGTATGGCCCGTGTTCAAGTATTAAGCGATGTGTTTTGTGGGAAGAATTGAAGTTCATTAAATCGAAATGGAATGTGCCGTGGTGCATAGGGGGTGATTTTAATGTGGTGAGATTTCCTCGAGAAAGATCAGGTCTTGGTGGTTTCTCCTAAGCAATGCAGGGGTTTAATGATTTTATTAATGAGATGAAACTAGTAGACTTCCTCTTTTGGGTGGAGAGTTTACTTGGTTTAGAGATGGGGATAGAAATCAGTTCTTGCAGAGAGGTAGATTTCTCACCTCCTCGGATTGAATCGTTCTCTTCAGTAACGTTTCTCAGTCAAGTTTCCCTAGAGTGGTCTCGGATCATTTGGCTCCTAGAATGTAACGGGATCCTGAAAGGTAAAACCCCTTTCAAATGCGAGAACATGTGGTTGAGGGCTCCGGGTTTTGTTGAGTGAGTTAAAAATAAGTGGGACTCGTATCTCGTTGATGGTAATCCTTGTTTCATTTTGGCTAGAAAACTGAAGATGCTCAAGGTAGGCTTAAAGATATGGAATAGAGAAGTCTTTAGGAGACTGGATATCAAGATTAAGAAAGCTATGGAGGAGATAAGTGTTCTGGACTCGAAAGCAGGTTTGTGTGGTCTGAATGATGTCGAAGAGTTACGTCGGGCTGATCTTAGAAAAGAATTAGGGAGTCTTTTTATGTGAAGAAATTTATTGAAAATAGAAATCTCGAGTGCAGTGGCTTAAAGAAGGTGATCAGAATACCAAGTTTTTTCATTGGATGGCGAGTGTTCATAAGCATATAAATCACATAAAAACATTACAGTGGAAGGGTCGCTGTTAGTTGACAAAGAGGAAATTAAGCAAGGTATAGTGAACTTGTACGCTCGTCTTTTCAAGGATCAAGGAGAATGACACCCAAAACTCGATGGAGTCTCTTTTAAAGCCCTAGAGCAGGAGGACAATTTGCTATTGGAAGCTGGTTTCACCGAAGAGGAAGTGGTGGCAGCTTTGGGCAGTTTGAGCGGGGATAAAGCCCCGGGTCCGGATGGCTTTTCTATAGCGTTTATCTCTACTTGCTGGGAGGTTATCAAAATTGAGGTGTTGGAGGTTTTTCAGTATTTCTATGCTTAAGAAGGGCTTTGAGAAAAGCTTCAACGCTTCTTTTATTGCCCTGATTCCAAAGAAAAAAGGCGCGACGGATCTACGAGACTTTAAGCCAATCAGCTTAGTTGGTTGTATCTATAAGCTCTGGCTAAGGTTCTTGCTCTCAGGTTGAGTAAGGTGAAATCATATCAGCGTCCCAGCATGCTTTAATTAGGGGAAGGCAGATTGTCGACGCTTCATTAATCGCAAACGAAGCTCTTGATGCCAGGCTCAAAAGTGGATACCTCGAGCTTATGGGCAAGTTGGACATTGAGAAGACTTACGATCATGTTAACTTGGCCTTTCTTATGTACTTGATGGGCAAAATGGGTTTTGGGGAGAGGTGGAGAGAATGGATCTACTTTTGCATCTCTACGGTGAGATTCTCAGTGTTGATAAATGGAGAATCCGTTGGTTTCTTTATGAGCTCGAGGGGCTTACGCCAAGGAGATCCTCTATTTCCGTTTTTGTTCATTATTATTATGGAGGCTTTGAGCAGACTAATGGACAAGGCAGTTTTAGGGGGATATATTCGAGGGTTTGAGGTGGGGCAGAATAGAGAAGAGGTAGTATCGGTATCTCATATCCTTTTTGCAGATGATACTCTGGTTTTATGTGATGCAAAGGCTACTCAGTTAGGTTATCTTCGGCTCATTATGGTGTTTTTCCAAATGGTGTGTCAGGTCTTCGGGTTAACATAGCAAAGAGTGAGATTATTATGGTTGGGGCGGTGGATAATGTAGATCTTTTGGCCTCCAGTTTTGGGTGCAAAATAGCCCTGCTTCCTTCCTCCTATTTGTGTTTGCCTCTTGGTGCTTTATTTAAGAACAAATCAACTTGGAGTCGAGTACCGGAGAGATTTGAAAGACGTTTGGCAGGATGGAACAACTATTATCGAAAGCAGGTTGTCTTACCCTTGTAAACAGTACATTATCCAGCCTTCCTACATATTTTCTATCTCTTTTAGTGTTGCCCTCTTTGGTTCGTGATAGGCTTGAAAGGTTGGAAAGGGATTTTTTTTGTGGGAAGGTTTGGGAGAGGATTGAAAGTATCATCTTGTTAGATGGGACAAACTTTGCGCTAGTCGGAAAGGAGGAGGCTTAGGGGTTAAGAATTTGAAGGTGTTCAACATTGCCCTGCTTGGCAAATGGCTATGGAGGTACTTGACTGATCGCGATGGGTTGTGGAGGAAAGTGGTATGTTGCAAATATGGGGAAGGGGTTAATATTTGGACTCCGGTCAATGTTTCAGTAGCGCACGGGGTGGGGCTTCTGGAAAGGTATTCATAAAGGTTAGGAAGTATTTGGGAGATATATTTCTTTTGAAATAGGGAATGGGTCTTCTACCCGATTTTGGAAAAATAGATGGTGCGGGGAGGTGGAGTTATGGAGACTGTTCCCTGATTTGTTCAACTTGGCCTCTTATAAATATTGTCTGGTAAGTTTGATTCTTCAAGTCCAGGGGAATGCTATTATTTGGAACCCTACGTTTCGTAGATGTCTGCAGTACTCGGAAATGAACCCTTGTGTGGAATTTTTCGATTTGTTGTATAAGCAACAGGTGGGCGGAAATGGAGAGGACTCAGCTTGGTGTTGGTGGAGGGGGAACAGAAGTAGAATATTCTCCGTTATCTTTTTTTTACTTCCGCCTGCTGAACTTTAGTAACAACAGTTTCCGTGGAAGATCTTGTGGAAGTCCAAAGTCACCGGTTGTCTCGGGTTCTTTGCTTGGGAAGCTTGTCATGGTGCCATGTTAACTGGAGACAACTTGCGGGCCCGTCGTAAGATTTACATCAATTGGTGTTACATGTTCAAAAGGAGTGATGAGAGTGCGGATCACTTGCTTATTCATTGCCCCTTGGCGACGGATTTATGGAATTGGATTTTGGGCTTGTTTGGCGTCGCATGGCTTATGCCCAGTTCAGTATTGAATTTATTCAAGTGCTGGCCTTTCTACAAAAAGAGCAGGACTAATTCCTTTTGGGAGGTAGCCCTGTTGGTGGTTTGTTGGTCAATCTGGAAAGAAAGGAATATGAGGGCATTTTATAATGAGGAAGGGTCTTCAGAGAAGCTAAAAGACATCTGTTTGGGTACTATTCTTTCTTGGTGCCCTGAGTTAGTGGTTTCAACTCAGAATACTACTTCCGATATAACAGTTGTAGCAAATTCCTTCCTTCCCGAGTAGTTCGGGTGTTTCTTGTATGTTCTCCTTATGTAAATAGGTTGCATCTCCTGTTTAGACGCTCTTGTTTATATAATACTTTACTTACTCGGTTAACTCTGAGGGAACACAGCGAAGCATAAGTCTGACCTTAGATCGCTTGTATAGGACTCCCCACACTACCGAGTACCGGCAAGCTTGATTTCTGACCGTTGTGGCTTTGGCTTTGTCCGTGGGCAGGATCCCTTGCTTGATGTAGTCCTTGTAGTTGTCGATCTAGCTTCTGCTCGTTGGCTCGATATCCATGATCACTCGTCTGTCAATGGTCGACGTTTCAATGTGCTCGATCATGACTGATGGATTGAAGATTGCAAGGCTTGCCTCGGTGATCTTTGACAAGTAGTTTGCCCGCATGTTGTCTGTTCGATCAATTTTGATGATCTCCTAGAACTTGAAAATTTTCAATAATTCCTCGACTAGCTCGCAGTATTTGACCAGGTGATGTACCATATACTCCCCCTGGACTTGGTTCGCTACTAGTTGCGAATCTGAGTACACTGTTTACCGCTTCTACGCCCATGTCCGCTACAAGCTCAAGACCAGCGATCATTGCTTCATACTTGGCCACGTTGTTTAGGCTGGGAATTTGAATTGAAGAGCTAATTCAAATTCTGTAATTTGGTCAGGAGCTATTAGAAGGATGCCAGCTCCACTCCCAAATTTGCTCCTTGCCCCATCTACATAGAGTTCCCAACAATAGGCCGGTTGAGGCTTTGGGAGTAGCTCGTGCCCGGGCTCTGTTGGTGTGAGGCTTCAGCTTCTTCTTGCTCGGTGAAACTAGTTTCAACCAAGGAATCAGCTAAGGCTTGGGCTTTGATTGCTCACCTTGGTTGATAGTCGATGTGGAATTCTATCAATCGACGAGTTGAGTAATCTGCCAACTGAATCTGGTTTGTGCAGGATTTTGCGTAGTGGTGCGTCTGTGTAAATTATGATTACATGTGCAGAAAAATAAGCCCTTAATTTTCGGGCATCTCTGACAATCTAGTAAGCTAATTTCTCTGCATTAAAATAACGACAATCTTCACCCCCTCATTCTCACATTACATGACTTGTATAGAAGATACGATTACATACAAAATCATAATGTAGGTGATTGTATCTTATTCTTGGGAACTCCAATAATCATAAGTTGTAGGTGAGTGTATCTTTTTGTATTCTTCAATGTATTTCTTTTGTATTCTTCAAGAGTCTTGGTCAATACATGAACCCCTTTGTATGACAGATTATTTGAGTGTTTATTTATAAAATATGGATTGTAGCTTTGTGCTTTTCTAAATTAGTTAAGTATCTCCTTTTAGGTGGATTCTTTAGAGTGGTGAACTAGCCTTCAATTCAATATCCGGTGGATTCCGTTGGGTGACGAGTTTCATAGTCCTCTATCCTTGGGTGGTGGATATTTTCCTATCAATTTCCATTGTGCTGATTTTTCTGGTGTCAAATTGGTATCAGAGCCGAAACCTGGCTTTTAGTTTCGATTAAAGGTATCAATTTATCGTTTTTACTCCATTGCTCTTTCCATATTGGGTATCTATATCCTTCCTCGTTTATTCAAAAAAAAAAAAAAAGATTGATTCACATTGGCCGGCCCTTCATCGAAACTGTAACTTCACATCTTGTTGATTGGTCAAAACCACCCATCTTTGATAAATGTTTGGATCATTGTGAAGTTTGTGGATCAAATGCATCGAAATTAGTTGGTGTTATAAGGAAGAACTCCATTTCAAATGTTTGTCCATCAATTCAACAAAGTGATTCAAAGTGTTTTCTTGAAGATTTCAAAACTATTTATTTTTTTCGAGGATCCATTTGATATCAACAATTCAATTTCAATACTCAAAATTCGAGGACGAATTTTCTTCAAGTGGGGGAGTATGACACCGGAAATCGTAGTGTCATTCAAAGAGGTTCATGTTTTGAGCAAGACTCTTGAAGAATACAAAAGAAATACATTGAAGAATACAAAGAGATAAAGATTATTGGAGTTCCCAAGAATAAGATACACTCATCTCCAACTTATGATTTTGTATGTAATCTTATCTTCTATATAAGTCATGTAATGTGAGAATGAGAGGGAGAAGATTATTTGAGTGTTTATTTATAAAATATGGATTGTAGCTTTGTGCTCTCCTAAAGAGGTGGATTCCTTAGAGCGGTGAACTAGCTTTCAACTCAATATCTCTTCGGTGGATTCCGTTGGGTGACGAGTTTCCTAGTCCTGTATCCTTGGCTGGATTCCTTAAGTGGTGGACATTTTCCTATCAATTTCCATTGTGCCGATTTTTCTGGTGTCACCACCACCTACTCCTACATATTCCATTCACTCTATCCTCTTGAATCCTATTCCAAGGCAAGGGCCCTATCTTTCTACACAAAGTGGGACTTGATTCTGAACCTAAATAAACAGAGCTTCAAAAAGAGTTCCAACTTCAGTTAGAGTAAGAGGCACAGAACCGTCATTAGCCTGCTTGGGAATGAAAGAACTGGGCAGTGGGCACTTTTTGTCTCCTTGTACTTAAATCACACAACCAAACTGGAGTGCCACTAAGTTGGAGTTCAATTATAGACTAGAAGGCCTTGGAAATAAGGTTTTTCTTCTCTTGAAATCCTGCTTTCTACCTTGTTTCTAGCTGTTTAAGTGGCTTCTTTAGACCCTTACTTTATAAGTTGGTATATAGTCTTTGAGAGTTGATTTTGTTTCCTTCCCCACTCATTGTAGTTGTAAATTGTAATGGTTGGGGTAATGTTAGACGGCGTTGCCTTGGTTTTTTAGCTTTCATATTTTTTTGTACTTGTATGTGTTGGACTTTATATTGCTAGGTTTAGAGGGGTAACTATTTGATGAGACGATAAGGCAGCATTCCAGGGTGCATTGGAAGGAACACCCATCCCAAAATTCATCCGTGGTTTACTAGAGGGCGAAAATGTTGACACTGAAATCGTTGGATTTGGAGTTTGATGCTTTAAGGGAAGAGATCAGTTGCTTTGATGTTCTATTTTGGAAAGAAGAGGAGAGGGTGAAGGCCTTAAGGTGACTGGAGGCAAGGCTCATTGGGGAAAAAGTGAACATTCCCTTTAACCCCATGATGATTAAAACAGGAAAACCTATGGGCTAATTAGCTCGGTGGGTACTGTTCGTCATTTGTGGCTGAAGCACTCTTTTTGGGCTTAGGTGCTTGGTTAGTGATTGCTGTTGGAGAGCCATAAGTCATGTGGGTGTCTGACAGCGATGGAGATGGATGCATGTGGTTCTGGGGGAATGATTGCACAAATGGAACAATTAAACGCAGTGGGTGTAGGCCAACATATGAAATTGCCTGTCTGACTTACGAGCACCAATTGGGCAAGGGAAGGAAGAAGAAGAAAGGGAGAGAAAATGATGCCTATCTCACCAGGGAGCTGTGACAAATTTCAATTATGTCTTGTGCCAACTACTTGGGTCTGCCCATGAATCTTTATCAAAAAAAAAAAACTAAAAAAACTTGGGTCTGCCCATGAATTCTTTTCAGCCACTCAACTATGTGAGAAACAGTATCCTCCATTTAACCCTATATTACTAGAATTCACTCTACTCCTTCTGTATTTTGTATTGTTACGTTCGTTCTGAAACACAATTCGTTTTTGTTCTGGAACATAAAATTGTGCGTTCTGCCAAGAAAAATCAAGGTGCGAAGAAAAAAGACTGGCTTTGACATCATTGAGTGTAGTTGTTACCTTCTTAAACTAGTGCACTCTTTGGGATTTTTTTTAAAATTATAGTTATTATTTTTTGGTGGTATTTTTGTTTGTTGAAGTTTGGACTTTGAATGTTGATAATTGGACCTCTGGTTATATTTTCGTGATGCAAACTTGGTTCTTGCTCAATCCATAGTTACTAGACATGTTTTAAGTCTGAATGTGTACAAATGGATACATATATATATATATGTGTGTGTGTGTGTGTGTGCAGACACATATTTTGTATCGGCTAAACATAATTTGTTCCAACTAAGCGTTCCGAAGAATCCTACCCCACTGCACCATACCAAGTAGTGCTTTCTGTTCCTGAACCTGTTTCACAAGCCATGTGATCTGCCTTTCTTGGTCGCAGTGAATTTTAACTCGAACCACAAGCTAGCAAATACTTCTTAATTATCTCCTTCCATGTGACTCCGAATTAATGAACTTAATTTGTCAGCAAGGCTACTTTTGGATATATGATGTGTTGACATCCACTAAATCATTTGAATATATAACATGTTGACATCCAGTAATTCTTGTTTGTCTGATATTGCATGGACCATGAGTGATCTTTTAGGAAATGCAGAAGACACTAGGACCATGCTTGTGTAAGTAGATGATTCAAATAGTGAACCTTTTCTTTAGCTTGTTCCAGCTACTCAACTTGTTCTCCTTTCTTTCTTCTGTTAATTTGGTGATTTCCATGTACTCACCTATTTGTGCTCCCATTGTAAGTAGTGCTCATCGGATCATCGATCAAGGCCGGTGATTGGCTCATGCTTGAAATTCACAGCGACATGCATCTTACCAAATACTTTCTGAATATTTACACATCTTATAAGAAGGAACTAAGCACCTTTAGATGGTGAAGATAATTTATTTTTCTCGTCTTCCTTATCTAGTTGAATCTGTCTCTTGTGTGAGCCACCATCCAAGTCAATATTAAAGCCAAATGGGCTGGGGGAAAGATGGGGCAAATCACACTACTGATGGTATGCCCAAGTTCTTTCTCTTCTTTCCCATTTTTCTTTTCTGTGAATCTTTAATCAGAGGACGCTCTGTCATTGTCTGATTTTTGGTTCTCTGGTCACTGTTGAAATTATGTATCTAGTTCTGTAGTCTCTTTTCTTCGTCACTTTCGTATAAACATCGGACTACGCTTTCGGGTCTTCCAACGAAAAAATATAAGGCTACTTCAAGCATTGAGTGTGGACGCAACAAAATTGGGGAAGAATGACTTGTTGGGAGTCTGTGATGGAACTATCACAGATTAATGTTTATTTTGCTGATGATAACTGCATTTTTGCGGAGAGGACTACCTTAGATATCTTAAGTGTATTCTAACGAGGTAGTTGAATATTTGTTGATTTAGTGGGTGAATTGTCGTACCTCCCTATCAAAGGCACATGGTTCAACTTTTAACTCAAATACGTGTCTGCATTATTCCAAGAACTTTTATTGGTGAAAATGTGCTTCTCTTGAAACATTGGCAGTTTTTTTACCCTTGGATAATTGTCAGTTAGGCTATATGGTTAATATGCATTTTTCTGTGTTTTACTTGCTTCTTCGTCATAAACTCCTGCTTGAAATATCTATCCTTTTCTGTGCGGTATTTGTTAATGTATATAGTTGCTGGTATAGATGATGATCTTTGGAAAGATTTGGTGGAAAACTTTGAGATGTGGTGGGACAACAGAACCAAGAAGGTCTGACTGTTAATTTGATCTTCTTCTTCTTCTTCTTTCTTACTGTAATTGAAATTTGCGATTCAAATTTATATGTAGGTCAATGAAAGATCACCTGATTTTAAACACAAAGAATCAGGTAAAGCACTGTGGCTAAGCAACTCACCCCCTTGGGTATCATCCAGCTTGCCGCCTTTGGAAGCTAAACAAACAAGCGTGCCGCCTTTGAAAGCTAAACAAAATGATGCTGGTGACCAAGATGGTGATCCTTGGAAAGATTTGGTGGAAAACCCTAACAAGTGGTGGGATAATAGGTCCAAAAAGGTGGAACTTTTAATTTTTATCTCTTGTTTCTGCTGTGTAATTTAGATTTAAATTTGTGATGCAATTTTATATGTAGGTCAGTGAAAGATCGCCTGATTTTAAACACAAAGAAACAGGTAAAGCACTGTGGCTAAGCGACTCACCCCCTTCGGTGTCGTCCATCTTGCCGCTGTTGGAAGCTAAGCAAACAAGCTTGCCGCCTTTGAAAGCTAAACAAAATGATGTTGGTGACCAAGATGGCGATCCTTGGAAAGATTTGGTGGAAAACCCTAACAAGTGGTGGGATAATAGATCCAATAAGGTGAAGCATTTGATTTCTATCTTTTGTTTTTGCTATGTATTCCCTCCATTCCGATCAAAGGGTCCACTATTCCATTTTGGAATGTTTCACATAAAAGAGTCCACTTTCTAAAATTAATGCATAAAAATGTCATTTTATTACTTGTGAGCTACTAAAAATGTCATTTTCTTAAAAAGTTTTGACTTTCAAGCGGAGGGAGTACATTTTTTTAGCCCGTCCCCAAAAAATAGTCTTCTCTTTCCTCTTTAGTTTGTTCCAAAAAAGTACTCCCATTTTCATAATAGAATAAAATTTTGAGTGCAATTTTTTTACGGTATAAGCAAGTAAACTTACAATCTTAAAAGTTTGGCTTGTCAAATGAGACAATTTTTTTGGGTCGGAGGGAGTAATTTTTGGTCTGGGTGGGGTTTTTCTTTTGTTATGGGGAATGGTAGGAGTTATGGTAATTTCTTTGGAAGACTATATGGTTATTAAAATTCGATTCAATCTCATTAATAGCTCTAAACATAAGCGATGCACCTGCTTGGACAATGCCCAGATTGATGCCTTTGAAAGTGAAAGAAACTGCTGCACGTACAGAGTGGTCCTTGGAAAGGTTTGGTGGAAAACCCTGAACAGTGGTGGGATAAAACATAAAAGATCCAATAAGATGGAGTTTTAATCTGATCTCCTCTTGTTTCTGCTTTATTTTAATTTTATTATTATATTGTTTTTGGGTTATTTGGGGAGAGGGGGTTGGCAGTTCAATGTGGTTTCTTGTATTTTCTTTGGAAGACTTGTGTAGTTATTAATACATGTTTCAATTTCGTAAATAGCTCAATGCAAAGGGACCTGACTTTAAGCACAAAGATAAAAAGAAGGTGCTATGGCTTAGCGATGCACCTGCTTGGGCATTACCAAGATTACAGCCTTTGAACGAGAAAGGAACTGATACTGGTGCGTATCAAAAGAAACAGAAAGAAAGTGATGCTGGTGGTGTGGGGGGTGATCCTTGGAAGGATTTGGTGGATAACCCGAAAAAGTGGTGGGACAAGAGATCCAATAAGGTCTATACCATCTATCTTGATACTCTTTGATGTATTTATTTCTGTGGGTTTTTCTTTGCGTTGGTGGGAAGAACACTGTCTAGTGACTCGAAAAGGACTTCAACGACAATGTCTGTCGTTATTAATCAATCATTTGATTTCTTATGCAGGTCAGTGAAAGATCACCGGATTTTAAACACAAAGAAACAGGTCAAGCACTGTGGCTAAACAGAGCACCACAATGGGCATTATCAAGCTTGCCGCCTTTGGTAGGCAAACAATCTGATGTGAAGAAGACATGGGGACAAGTAACCATGTAAGTTGAGGATGTGTATTTTCTCATTCTGATCCCCCGTGCAAGAAGAGCATCACGTTGGCTGTTGTTGGCATTTAACATGGATGTCCAATGCTCTATACAAAATTGCCTCTTTGACATGATGTCAGCACTACATGGAAAGATCCAGCAAAAAAGTGAAAAGGAGTAGTTTTTACCCCATCAACTTTCCAGTTTGGTAATATTTTGTCTTAGATCTTTCCATGATCTTAACTTACTGTGTCTATATGGGCTTGTTTCCTTTCGATCTCGTAAGCTATGGATTGGTCATCTAATGTTATTATGAGCATGACCGCATGACGAAAGCCCTTGAAGCCCACCACTTCTTTGTTTGAAGCTCAATAAAGACTTCTGGATCCGTATCCTCCATCTGAATCTTTGTGGTTAAGATTAACTAATTTCTTTCAAGGTGCTCTTGCATACATGTCATTTGTTAATGTTTATGTTTATGAAATACTCCTCTGTTACAGGCAAAGATACCCCTTTGAAAGCCACAACTTTTAAAGGAAAAAAAGAACTGTATTCCAAAATTGCCTTTATTTATACTTTGGGTCTGGTAGAGGAGGGAGGGAGATAATTGTTGGTTGGAGCGGCGATGTGTTGCTAAACTAGCGCACTGGAGCTTTCTTAGTTGGATCCGAGAGGAGAACGGAGCTGGGCGGAGCAATTGAAGGTGAAAGGAGAAGATCAAATTGATCGGAGATGGTGGTAGTAACCAGAGCTGGAACTTGAGAAGAGAGATAGAGCGGAGATGGTACATGCTGCTTTGCGCACCCAAATCCAAGCTCTATCTGTTCATGGAAGACGACACTTACCAGGATGCTGAAAATTGACACCGGGGTTGAGGGAGTTGACTGGAGTTGGAGAGCTCGACCGGAGATTAAGGCTGGTGATGGCATGCTCACATGATGGAGATTACTTAGCCGGAACTAGCTGGAAGGTGAGAGCGAGAGCTGAGCTAGGCTGTAGGGGTGTCGATCCGAGTCCCCAAACCACCAAGTCGAGCTGAACCAAGTCGAACCATATGGTTTGGTTCGGTTTTGGGTGCTATATGGTTCGGCTTGGTTTGAGGTTTTGGGAAGTCGAATGGTTTGGTTTGGTTTGCGGCTTGACATGTCGAGTCGAGTCGAGTCAAACCGAACCAAACCAAACCAAACCATTTTTAGCCGAACCACCAAGTTGAACCATCAAGCCGAACCACCGAGTCAAACAACAAATTCTTTAGAATTCCTAAGTTTTATACTTTAGTACTCTTATACTATTAATATTTTTATACTATATAAACTATAAGGCTAATATTAGTATTTAGGAATTTGCCTTTATACTTTTTTGAATTTACATAAACGTTTTTAATATAATGTACGTTATTGTATTTTTATTATATTGGATTCAATTTATTGATTATAAGAATTAAAATTGTTAATCCTTTTATTTGAAAGTTTGTGCAAATTTTTTAAAGTGAGTTTATGAATATAATTGTATTACATTTAATTTTCTAGTATTTTTAGTGTGTTTTTATAATATTTTATTGTTTTACCGGAACATGAAAGCTGGAACCAAATCAAACCATCAGGTGAGACTTTAAACTATTTAGCTAATGAGAGCATAATTTGTTTCAAGCTAGGCTGTAACTTTGCTTGAGACGGGCTGGGGATGAAACCTTGGTTGAAGTTGGAGAAGAACTTTACCATGTGGCAATGGTTGGATCTAGAAACTTGAGGTGGCAGGAGATGGTGGGGTTGGAGGAATTGGGAATGTTCCTTGTTATTATGTTTCTATTTACACAGGACTAGATACCTGTGTTCGTGTCTTAGTCACGGTGTCAATGTAATACCCTATTTTATATCGGGTAAGTGTGAGAATTATGTTCGATTTATAAGGTGGTCACACACTAATTTTGGGCACCAACATCATCTATGGATTTTTGGGTCGGTTTGTGGAGGGTTTGATGACCCAAGGTGTTGTGTGCTTAGTAGGCCAGTATGTGGGTTATATGTAGCGGATCGGGCTCTCGAGCTTGGGTCGTTACAAAATGGTATCAGAGCGGGTTCTGACTAGAAATATAGGAACAATGTGCTGTACGGACCAAAGTGCTACACTGCAGAAGGTGATAGTCACCTCTTGATCCCTGTACGAGCCACTTCTTGAATCCTGCATTGTCCGGGGTACAATTCGGCTTTGACGAAGACGTCAAGAATTTAAGTGGGGGAGATTGTAATACCCTATCTCACATCGGGCAAGTGTGAGAATTGTGTTCGATTTATTAGGTGGTCACATACTACCTCTGGGCATCAACATTATTCATGAACTTTTGAGTCGGCTTGTGGTGGGCCTGATGACCCAAGGTGTTGTATGCTCAATGGATCAGTGTGTAGGTTACACATAGCAGGTTGGGCTCTCGGGCTTGGGTCATTACAGTCAGTATGTTGTATATTTTCGTCAATTGAAACGGTATTACCTAAATAGAATGTACAATTTAAGAAAATGTTATAATTTAGGGACGTAATTTAAATTGAACCCATAATTAAAGGGGGTTATTTGGAATTGATTTATAACCGTTGGATCTTGTGGCCGTGATGAATTCTGAATGTTAATTAGCTAAAGTCAACGGTCTAGCACCTCTATTATGTTGGATATTTTGTCATTTTTAATTAATTGCATATGAATAAAAACATAGAAAAATGTATATTTGGAAAGTAAATAAATGATAGCTTATTTTTGAATAGGGAAACGTTCGCTATGAAATAATCGACTATTTGCTTAGAAGAAAGGGAAATTTGCGTTCGAAACTTACCTTTTTGAACGTTACCCTTACTTTTTCATCCTACTTTAATTATGAGCCACATATACATGGGTTTTAAAGGAAACTACACATTAAACCAATATAAATAATCAAGTCAATTGTTTTTTCTTAAATTGTGCGCCGGATCAACTAGGACGATTATTTAGGAACGGAGGGAGTATATTTTAAGGAAGAAGAAAATTTTGAATATCAATCTGAGTGAGATATCAATCTCTCATTTGTGTTCTTAGAGGTCAAAAGTTGGATAACATAAATATCTATCATTATTTTATTTCGCTTTTAGAGTTATTTAATGTTTGGTAGACCACAGATAAGATTAATTTATGTTGTTAGTTATCATATCCGGTATTTAATAGTCAATATTAATTTTATTGTTATATTATTATTTTGAAAATACCCTTAAATTGAATTATGAAAAAATATGACTTTGATTTACCTTACTCTCATTGTGTTTCCCCATACTACTAAGGTTTGTGTTCTAAAATTTAAATGAACTTTAGCTTTCAAGGATTTTAAGACGCTACATTTCTCTCGAACTACTTTTGTAGACCAATTCTCTCTCTTTTTCTGTTGCTTGTTCATAAGATAAAATTTGTATTTATTTACGTATTGTTAACATACATACATACATGTGGATTTGAGTGATGATTGATCATTTGTGTGTTTTCTTCAATTAATTTAATATTTCCCATATTTTACACATATACTCCTAATCCATCATAAAATTATTGTCATGTATAACTTTTTTGTGTGTGGTTAAACTAAAAGTTTTATTTAATACAATTTTGATGTTTATTACTCTTTTCGTTCTACCCTAAGTGTTCATCTTTGAAAAAATTTAATTATTAAGAGATATATAAGTAGTATTAGAGTTGATAATAATTACTAAAATATTTAAGCACAACCATTATGTTTACAATACTAGTGAAAGGTAAAGATGAAAGTTTATGAAAATTATAATTTATAAACATAATTCTTTTAAGTGAGCTCTTTATATAAAACATCCAAAATAATATTGTAGATTCTTTACTTGAAACAGAGGGAGTATTTCATGATTTAGGAAAAAAATTATACATCGAAAAAAGATTGGATACGAGTAATCTTCCATAGTCTTTTAATTATCTGTAAGCAATTTATAACCATCCAAACTATATTGTTCATAAATATTGCTTTTGATAAACAATATTCTTCATCATCTCAACAAAAAAAACCCTATTATTGTGATAGAATAAAGCGGACACACAATATTCCATGCGAGATCGAGTCAGATGTGTTTTGGGATCTTGTTTAGCACCCGGGCGTGGAGGGGAGGGGGCGAATATGGGAATGAAAAAAAAATTCTCTTATACGATCCAAGATAAAATAATAACTTAAGGTATTATTTATTCCTGAATAAGGGGGTTATTCGAGTAAATTGCGTTTACATAGGTTCGTGTTTAGAGTTGTCAAAATGAGTTGGGTCCGTTGAGTCAACTCTTCTCGTCACCAAAAAAAAGGTGGCTTGTATTGGAAAAATATGAGCCCATTAAGGGAACTAAGGGAGTAGAGAGGAAGCTGACAAGAGCGCCAAACTGGAGTTTGTCTAGCCAGATCCAAGGTTGGTAATGTGGGTTTGGCGTTGGAACGTTCTTGGATGTTTGAGCATCCTTGGCGAGGAATGTGGGAGATGGGCATGTGTGTGAGCCGTCTACAAATTTGTAGAGGTCATAGCCAATGAGAGTTGCCTCAAATTGGAGTTTCCAAACGATGTAGTTGGTTGAGGTGAGTTTGATGATGTTATGGTGAGAGATGTTGATGAGGTCGAAGGTTTGAGTTGAGTCAGTGGGATTTTTAATGGTGAGGGTTTGGTTGGCGGAAGCCATGGAGTCGAAAGATTGGGCGGCGGCAGCAAGGGGAAAGAGGGAGGTTTAGGAGCAATGCTCTGATACTATGTTGAAACTGATAAAGTTTGAGAATAATAACATAACATTTCCATTTATTGAATCACCTATTTATATATGAATTTACAATTAGAGTTACACTAGGAGGAGTGTAGTACAAGAAACCTTTATAAAGAAGGGAACATAATAAAGAAAGAACTATACAATGAAAGAACTATACAAGGTAGTACCAAATAAATAATAAATATATTATTTTCTACTACTCATGCGGGTTGGGGGTTAAGGTGGGTTGGGTTGGCCCCCAATTAGCAAAATAAAAAAGATAACCACAAGTTTGATATTTATGAGCTTAAACCCTCTCGCTCAAATGATGAGATTAATTATGCAATCTTATATAAGTAAATGATTAAGAATTTGCTAAAAAATACGAACACTTTTTAGTTTTTAGAATAAGGTAGATTAACAACGATATTAACAGAATGATAAATTATAAGAAGGTACAATAAGAATAATGATAAAATGATTTTGATTTCATTTTTTTCCCTTTTACACTATCAATAATAGAGAGAGTTGTTTAAAAATACTATTTATAATATAATAGTAGAAAATATAATTTTTTTAATGAATGATGATTTTTTTTGTGCAATAATTATTATTACTTCGTGATGAATTGAGCGAAAAAAAAAATTTAGTGGTTGATCCGCCTAACCCACAACACATGATAGGTTGTGTCGACAATATTTAGGTACACCACCTTCTTGGGCTGACATGTCTCACTCCGTCAAATGATGATTTTTAGTGAGTTGTGGATTGACCCGTCTCACTAACTCACATTGACAATTTGCGCTGGTACAAGTTGTCATGTACATATGTTTGTTTCTTCTCTTCTGTTGGAGGTGAAAAATAAGTATTTATCCTTTTTTTATGTCATCGACTCGATTTTGATTATTTGTTTTCTACTTGGACCAAAGTCCAATTGTAACGCTTAGTGGTGTACATATAATTTGGGCAAATACATATAAATGAGTCACTAAACTTTTCCACTTTTTGCAATTCGGCCACCAAAACTTTGAAAATGCTATTTGGGCCACCGAACTTGAGTTATGATGCAAGCGAGCCCATTTTTTGGATAAACGTTAGATTTAACTGTTAAGTTATGTCAAATATCTATTTTACCTTTTTAAATACAATTTTTTGTGTGATTTTAGAAACCCAAAGAGGTCTAATTGAAAAAAATAATCACATACGCCATTTCTACAAAGAGAAGGGGTCAAAGTGTAATAAAAAAATAAAACTAAAAACCCTTGTCTATAGCCGCCGTCCCCTCCCGGCTCCCCCACTTCGTCTTTCTTCACTCTCTCTCATATTCAAGCTCCCCTCTCCAGTTCTCTCTTCTACAGCGCCAGAACTCCAGCCACACAATCTTCCATCATTAACGGCTGCCACCTCAGCTTCAGCTTCGTCCTTTTTCTCTCTCTCTCCTCGTTCCACAATTCGAGTCCAAACATGCCATGAGATATGGTCACCCTACTTTTGCAAAAATTCCAATAAGCTCACTCTACTATCATTTTTTACACTTTGGTCATCTTACTTTACAAAAAGTATCAATATGGTTTATAAAATGGATACCGTTAACATAACTCATTGAAAAGACCGAAATACCCTCTCTTAAAGATATAAAAATACTAAACTATCCATCACCACCAATCTTAGTTCTGCTCCTTAACTATGAAGTATCGCATCCAACAAACCCAGTTAAGGAAGTATCACATCTAGCAAACCCAATAATAACACAAAACTTTCGATTCATTAAAACCAAAAGTAAAGTACTCTGAACTCCACAAGCATTAAACTATCTCAAAACATAACAATAATATTGTCTTTTGTTCCAAACAAAACTAACTACAATAATCCATTAACAACATCCCATCAAAATCAAAACTAAAAAACAACCATTGAACCACTTAGTACCTCCTAGGAGCTCGACCACCATACCCGCCACCACGACCACCACCAAAGGGAATAGTAGAAATCGGCGCTGCTCTTCCTTGAGCACGATACCTGGCAACTCACTCATACCCAGAGAAGCCAATAGCTCAATTGTCTCTTTAATCCCACCCAAAATCACGAACCCTAATTAATCCCTTAGCCCCAATTTCCAAATTTCACGAAACCTAATTACAAAGGCGATGAGTTTATCGACTGGGAATATAAAATTTTGGGTTTTGACTTAGAGAGAGAGAGAGAGAGAGACATGTAATTCTGGGTTTACAGAGGTCATCATTGCTCTTGGAAGAGGGATCGATGCTGGGTTTACAGAGGTCATTGATCAGTAATGGCGAATAACTCAATACTATCTCTCCCTAGTTACGAAAATAAATCTGGCTTTCCTCACATCAGTCTAATAACTCGAAGGTGGAAATGACTTGCCCGAACGTTGCACTATGAGTTCCTTGTTCTGAGCTACGAAAAGTTGCCCAATATGCATCATAATACTCGGTTTCCTATAGGAAGAGTGAGAGGACTGATGGAAAATCCATCGGATCTGGGCGGTGCTTCTGCAGACGAACAACGAAGGTCGCTATGGATTGACTTATTAAAAGCGAAGAGAGCCAATAATTGCAAGAGAGGCTGAAATTCTTATAGTTGAGGGTGAAAGTCGGAGTTCTTAGAGGAGGCGAAAGCTACTATGTGATCTTCTTTTTCGATTGAGGGAATGGGATGAAAGAATGAATATTTCTTTATGAAATCAAATTGGGGAAGAGCCTGGGTTTAAGAAATCAAATTAGGGCTTAAGACGAAGGTATGGGAAAAAAATAAAATAAAAATAATTTAATTGAGGGTATTTTTGGGTTTTCAGAAATATTAAAGACGATTTATCTAAAAAAGCAGAAGAAGTGACTAACGTGATACATTTTTAAAATAAGGCGACCAAAGTGTGAAAAATGATAATCAAGTGAGTTTATTGGAATTTTCGTAAAAATAAGATGACTAAATAGAAAATTAAGCCTATAATACGTGATGTAATCTTTATTGAAAAAAGTCATTTATGAAAGAACAAAAAATAGGAAAATTAATTTGTTCGGGAAAGGGAAAGTTAACAACTTCACCCCCTCTCCCCTTCCCTTAGAAAAAATGCACACATAAATAATATAAATTTGTCACTTTTTCAAAAATCATTTCAAAAAATAAATGGTGAATTATTTTTTAGATTTTGAGGAATACATAATAAGCACATGGGTGTATAACCAATTAAGTGATGGCTATGTACAGTGCTTTCAAAAATTGATTGGATCGTAAATAAATAATTAATAAATATAATAATTTGATCCGGTTCAATGAAGACAGTGTTGTAATATCCACAACAATTAAATGCTTTACCTAAACTGAGTATCATTTTTCATTAATGAAAAAAATCAGTTATAAAAGATGAAATGTTATTAACAATTAATAAATCCAATTAGTTTGAGCCAACATATATAAAAATTAATTTTTCAATAAATAATTTAGGGATTATTAAATACCTTTTATTCGGATATATTTGAGTCATTTAGTACTTACACATAAATAAATTTGTGCTGTGTCCGTAAAGCCGGCGTGTAAGATGTGGGAGTACGTAATACATGGGCGCCAAATTCTCAGATGGTGACAATAGGAAGTTGAGGCTATGTTTTTTAATTTATGTTATTGTTTTAAGCAAAAGCTAACGGTCTAACATTTTAAATATTTAAAATAATATTTTTGAAACATCAATAGTAGCTAGGATTCACGAAATCTGTTAATGTAGTTCGTGATGTAGCTTGTTATGTAGCTATACATAGAAGTGCATTGACCAAAAATCAAAAACAACGGAAGTCTTTTAATTTAAAGCAAAAATTAAACACAGATGTTAACCAAACAATCTACAAGCCTATGCTTGTAGATCCAGTCTTATGGAAAAAAAAAAAATCACTAAAAAGATGGATTGTTTTAACAAAAACGTGAAATCACCAAAACTTAAACTTTCACAAAACAACATGTTTTGGATAGCAAAACCCACAGAAACAAAGGTAGAGAAAACGTGAGATTAAAAAATAAACTTCCTAGAAAGACTAGGAAGACAAACAACAACAACAGTTCTAATGAAACTACACTCCAAGCTTCATTCAAATTTCAGCAACACGATTTTCTGAATTTTCTCTCTTGGTGTATGCTCTGCTCTCATATATTCTGCTCTCCGTCTATTCTTCTTTACGCCATGCTCCATATTTATACAATGGTGGAGACCTACAATATTATTAGGAAAACAAAAGACTCCAAGTATCTAAAGGATAATGGGTTAGTTTCCATAATCAAATAAACTACTTTATTACATATATTTTATTACCAAACATAAGGATTAAATATGGTAATTTCTTACCAAAACTTTAGGACTAAGAAATGTTAAAATAAGACCAAAATATGACATGCCTATTTTGCTCTTACAATTTCTTTCTTTTTGGACAAAGAGTTCATTATAATATATTGAAATACTTTACTTTAAAAAAAATTAAAAATTTATATTTATCATCTTCATACCATTTAGGCTGTTAAAACTTAAAATTGTCTACAAGGTAAACGTTAGGCAAACCTACTTTTAATAAGTGTCTTGCACATATACTCCATCTGTTTCGGGTAAATAGTATACTATTTTATTTTTGGATGTTTTACTTAAAAAATTTACTTTCAAAACTTAAGACATAAAAATATCATTTTATTGTTAATGGACAACTAAAAATGTCATTTTTTTAAAAAGATTGATTTTCAAACGGGGTCTATTTACCCGAAACGAATGGATATTTTAAGAGTTTTTATTTTTATTAGTACAGGTCAATTAATATTATATTTTCTATTTACATTAGGAATAAGCTTTTTAAGTTGAGTATAAATGGAATTTTCCAGGTAGAATTTTAATTCATTATTCGTTGTGAAAGAAAGTCAAAATATAAGAGAATAATTATTGAGGAGGTTGAACCGTGTACTATCTCATTTTGAGACATTTTACTAAAAAAATTGCTTTCAAAATTAAGACATTTAAGTATTATTTTATTATTAATGTATTATTATAAGTGTTATTTTTTTAAAAAATTTAACTTTTAAATAAGACTTTTTACATGAAACGGAGGGAGTAACCATTTATTTCTCCCTCCAATCATATACTCCCTCCGTCCCTAAATAATTGTTCTGTTTGACCCGGCGCACAGTTTAAAAAAAAGTAATTGACTTGATTATTTATATTGGTTTAATGTGTAGTTTCCTTTAATGTCCATGTATATGTGACCCATAATTAAAGTAAAGTGAAAAAGTAAGGGTAAAGTGGTAAAAGTGATGTTCTAAAAAGGTAAGTTTCAAAGTGGACAATTATTTTGGGACGGACAAAAAAGGAAAGGAGGACGATAATTTAGGGACGGAGGGAGTATTAATAAGTGATTGATATATTGATATTGTTATTGTTATTCGAATCATAGATATTTGTGTGTTAGAAATGATCTATTCTTGCACATAATTTGGTACGAGAGCAACTTTATTAAAATAAAATAAAATTGTCTACGTCTCACAAACTGTATTGTATTTTTCTATTTGTTATAATCCAATTTACTAACAAATGCTTCTACTTCAATCGTTAATTGTATTCTACAAATCAATATCAATTAATGCATTGGAAATATTTTCAACGCATCCATTTCAATTTAATTTTTTAGCAAAATGTTATAGAGGTAATTAATAGCAAAATTATATATATACACACACACACACATATACTTCATATTAAAATAAAATATATTTCCTCAATTTTGAATAAATAGTTTCCATTTGAAAGTCAAATTTTTTAACAAAATGATATTTTTAATAGATCATTAGTAATAAAATGATACTTTTAAGCCTTAATTTTTGAAAGGAGACTCTTTAGATGAAGGGCAAATCACACCATTGGTCCCTTGACTATAGGCCGGTCACAGTAATAGTCCGTTAACAAATTTTTTTTTGTCAAAAAAGAGTTCTAAGAGTATTAAATTTTCACAGTCGTAGTCTTTTTGATGGATGCCGTTAGACAAATACCATTAAGTACAACAGACGTTTGTGGAAGGGTTAAATTGAAAATTTTTACAACTAAACTCTTTTTCCAATTTGCCATGGAGTCCCTATGGTTTCGAAAAATACCAAATGACCTTTTTCCCCGAATTGATTTGAAATGAAACAAAACCCTAACTTTATTCATCTCCCCAAATCAAATTTACACATCTCAACACTTAATCCAACCAAAACTGGAACAATATAGTCCTCCGGAGCATAGCTGAGTGGTAAAAGGAGGGGGACATAAGATTCTGGAGACATGCAGCGTGGGTGCGATACTTGGTGGAAGCAATTTGCTTTCTTCTGAGGTGACCTTGTATGCTGTTATTAGTTGACATGTTCTCAAACCTTGTATCATTTGGGCACATCCCGCGATTTTTCTGGTAGTAGCCGAAACTACTACCCCATGATTCAACCTGATTTAAAAAAAAAATGGAACAATATAACTTCAATTTTTGAGAATAATAGGCTCTAGCTTCGGAGTAACGGAAGGGAGAAAAACATTAAAGTTGGTGCACTAAATCAGGTTTTGAGACATTGCTTGGACGCGACCGGACCTGGTGGGTATTGGCCGGAGTAGAGGAATAGGTCGGAGATGGTTACGCGAGAGTGCAGCGTTGCCGGAGCTGAAGACCAGAGATGATTGGGTTTCGCAAATGTGGGAAGACGGAGGACGAAGACGGAGATGGGACCAAATATTCCGGATCTTAATCGACATTTTCTCTTTTTTGGTGCCCCAGCTTGAACTGTGCTCTGCAAAGAGAGAAATTTCTGGCGAAGGGATAAATGTAAACTCCTAATTTGTAAAGACCAGCGTGCTTCACTCCCACTTTGTTATCCAACGGATCCAGTTCTTCCTACCTTTCAAACTCTAAAGTTGTTCATCCCGTTTTCTCCTCTGCCTTTTTCATTACTCTCACATACCAGTCTAACTCTTTAGCCACTTCCTACCATCGCCGCCGCCGCCGCTGCAAAAATGGCCTTCGACGACTTTCGCCCACTAGATGAGAAGTCTTTGGTGGAATATATGAAAGCCACACCCGCTCTCTACTTGAAGCTGGGCAATCAAGTTAATGAATTGCAAATTAAAGAAGTGGGAGATGGGAATCTCAATTTCGTCTTCATTGTTCTCACTTCTTCCGGCTCCTTTGTCCTGAAACATGTACTACTACGAAGAAAGCTTTTAAAATCGCTTTGTTAGTGTTTTATGTGAAATTCAATATCTTTTTAGGCATTTAATCTCTTAAAGATCATTTACTCTACTATGTAGTCATTGGTAGCTTGATATAAAGTAACATTGTAAGTATATTGCAACTATTGGATCCTCACGTGTGTTTGTGTGGATATTGTAAGTATTTATTCGAGGAAGAAGGCCTTTCGGTATTTTCTTCAAACTTTAGGGTCTTGATTATAAATTAAAGGTTTAAAATTTAAATTATAATTTGATCACCTTACTTTGACGAAATTTTTATTAAGCTAATTCTATTATATATATTTTTTCACTCTAATCATTATACTTGACATATAACGCCAATAAAGTCACTCGAACCATTTTCTTTGAAAAAAATCAAAATGCCCTTAATAATGTTAGGCGTTATTACTTTTAAATGTTAATAGCTCTGGGTCAAATTAAAAAATATCCCACCAAGATGCTCTTACTTATTGAACAAAAGTATTTGATTTCTCAAAGTTCAAAGAAAGTAAAAAAAATATATAAAAAAATATATATATATAGTTATAATTTTTTTTCTAAAAGTTATAAAAATTAAAATATAAATTATCAAATTATAAAGCTCAGGTATTTGTAAAATAAATATTGAGTTGCTATTAACGTTAATTTGTTTACATTTTAGCTATTTTATAAATTTTAATTTCTTATTTGACTTGTTAATTTTTAAAAATATATAAAAAAAATAAAGAAATTGCTTTAAAAAATTATTAATGAAGGAAAATAAAACACTTTTAAGGGGGTATTTTTTTAGGTCCAATATTTTCAGTTAATTAGACCAAATTACCACATATAATTTATATTTAAACCAGTTATAAAAATCATTACAATAAAAAAATTAATTAGAAACCCACTTTGTCTTTTTCATCACAGGAGCAAGTCAGCAAGTAGCAACCCACCAAAGGAAATCCAACACTCTTAAAAGGCAGCCTCCATCATGAAGATTGAAGAAGTTAAAGTCGTAGGTCCCTCCCTCTCTTCAACGTTGCCAAATGCCTCTCTCTCTCTCTCACCTCACGGGCAACATCTCGACTCTCTCTCGTCCTCACCTTTAGAATTCTCGAACTTGCAAGATTGTTGTTGGTCGCTATTAAATTCTCCATCTTTCAATTTTACATCCGCCAAGATTCCACTCACCTCCATCATTTCAGCCCAGGGTCGGCCCAATCATTAGAAAGACCTAAAACAACCTATAGAATGAAGCCTTTTTAAAATAAATAATAATTTATTATTAAAATTATTATATTTTTATTTAAAGTTTATCTTTCGTGCTTTTTGAGAGGCAAAATCATTTATTAAATTATTGTAATTGATTCCTACTTAATAATTCTTTTTCAATAGATAATATGTTTAAATTTCAATTTGGTCACCCTACTTTCGACCAAAATTCATTAAACTCAATATACTTTATTTTTCTTCAATTTTATCACTCTACTTTCACATAATTAGCACGTTCATCACTCAATCCATATATTTGGATGGAAAGTTTAATTTTGTTAAGAAAATCAAAAAATACTCTTACTAAATTTGAGGGATTTGAGGGTCTCCTTCTCCTCTCAAACATAATTTCTTATTGTGTGACTTGAATTTGTCAACACACCTTTCAAAGGTAAGGGACATTATTGTCTTTTCAAATATTTCCATCCAACTTAACTAACGGAAATGACTCTAGTGACCTTATTGACTTTCAGAGCCAAGTAGAGTGATAAAATTGAGGAAAAAAAATAGAGTGAACTTAATTAATTTTAGCCGAAAGTAGAGTGACAAAATTGAGATTTAAACCTAGATAATAAAGCTAGTTTACTTAATCTTTGTTGAGACATTGTCAATCTTAGATAAGATTTTATTAATTTTAGCTTATAAAAACTACTTTCTGCCGAAGTAACAGTTACTGGAATTGTTAGCATTATTCTATAAGCGATCTTCGCATTTGGAAAAGAATAAACCCTTAATATATAATTAAGTATGTCATTTGGTGTATCATTCTTCACTTGTATAATTTCTCTTAAAAATTTTAGTTCCATAAATAGATTTAATCTCTCAATATCAGAGTTGTCATTATATTTTAATGAATTATCAAGGTTAAGACAATTTTCTTTTAAAATTTCATTATTCAATGACCTTAATTTCTCAATGCTAAATAAAAAAACTAAAAATATTTTGATACATTTTAAATTGTTCAAATCTACTTTGAAAAATAATTTGAGTTGATAATTGTTTTTATAATTTTTGTTTTAATTTCATGTGCTAACAAGTTTATCAATTCATTTAGTTTAGAAAACATAGTACTAATAGTAATAGTAAATAAAATAAAATTGAGGCCTTCTATTGGCGAGGCCTAAAGCCCTTGTTCACCTAGCTTCCCCTTGGGCCGACCCTGTTTCAGCCCTCCTTCTTTCTTGGAATCTCCGAAGAACGGATGGAGCTTAATAGACTTCTGCCTCGATTCCATCTATATCTGCTCACATCCATGAGTGCCTTCCTAAAGAACACATTTCTCCATGGAAACTTCAGACATAGCTAACAAACCACAATTTGGGACCTGGAAACTTCGTTCTCCTCTTTCTCCACCACTTCCATATGAGATCCATAATAGGCAAACAAATGAGATCTGGGTTTTGATGTTTTGACATTATGGAAGCTGAGGACGAAGAAATCGAAGGCAAAAGAGAAAATAAAATGTGGTTTTATTTGAGATCAATGTTTTGATTCAGATCTGCAATCTAATTTATGGTGATTAAAATGAATAGAAGCTTTGATGGCAGACATAGAGGAAGACTATGAGAATCTCTCCCTCTCTTTCCATTAATGGTATTAATGGCATAAAATGCAAAAGGACGCAATAGGGGTATTTTCAGGTTTTGATATTTTTTTATAGTTTTCAATATGAAAAATTGGATGGAGTGATGAACGTGAAAATAAATCCAAGTATAGTAATTAAATTAAAAAGAAAAATACAGTGAGTTTAACGAAAAAAATGTGAAAGTTGGATGACCAAATTGCTATTTAAGCCTTAATTGAAATCTAAGTTGAGTTTGAAAAAAAATTATTTTAGCCCTTACTTAATGTACGTGGACAACTTAACAGTATTTTTTAACGATATCCAGTAAAAGGATTACAGTTGTGAAAATTTAATACTCGTAGGATCCAAATTTGACAAAAAAATTATTAAGAAACTATTACTATGACCGATCTATAGTCGAGGGACCAATGCTCTCTTAACCCACACCGAAAGGAATATTATTAATTGGTTATTTCTGATTATTTTTATTTTTTAGGCGATAACTAACTCTTTAGGGACACTTTATGAGTACATAAACTTAAAATTCATGTCTAGTTACTAGTTCAAAAACTCACCCTGTATTTCGAGTGGGTCCTAAGCTGTACCCTTTCCATTTTTAAATAATTGTCTATTTTGATTTTTTAGGGTGAAACTTATTGTTTTTCAAACAAAAATGTGATAATATCTAGATTTAAATCTCAATTTGGTTACTTTACTTTCGGCCAAAAGTCATTAAGCTCATTCTATTTTTTTTTTCTTTAATTTAATCACTTTACTTGACTTCGACATTCAATAAGGTCACTTGAGTCATTTTTGTTTGTTATGTTGGATGAAAATCATTAAAAAGACCAAAATACCCTTGTTAAGTTGAAGGGTTTTACTCTCAATGTAAAAAGTTGAGGGTTCAAACTAAAAAATAAAAACTAAACCTTACAAATAAAAACTAAAAAGGGTATCATTGATTCTCGCATCTCTTTCACCTCTCTCACTGTGACAGCAACAAGCCCCAAACAGTGCCGGCCTTATCTCCATTCTTACGCCCAAAAACAAAACCAAGCGCTGCCCAAGCTCTCTCTCTCACCTTTCACCCATCTCCATCTCTCTGTTCCATTCTGTTCTCACGCCGCCCCAGACCCGACGAATCTCTATTGCTGACCCCAAACCCTAGCGACCTTCATCTTCTCCGACGAATCATCCCCAGCGGTCGAGCGGACCCAATCTCTTCCTCGGTTCGCCTTCTTGGCGAGTCTTCTCGGCCGCTCTCCATCATCGCTGCCATCCGTTGATTCACACCGCAAATCTCCATTGCTGACCCCTTTCTGAATCCCCACAATCCAGCTCTTTCTTCAAATACCCAAACCTCAGCGACCTTCATCTTCTCTGGTGAATCATCCCCAAGTAGTCCAGAGCCGGACCCAATCTCTCTTCCTTAGTCCGCTTCCTTCTTCGGCGAGTCTTCTCCAACCGCGTTTTCCATCATCGCCTGCCATCCAGTTCAAATTCACCTCCAACCTAATTCGTTCCCCTTCCATTTATTCTTCAATGTTTACCCCGGCTAAGCAACAAGCCCTACCAAGGCCTCCGGCCTTCATCCCCAATCCTGTCGCTCCACCTCCGGCTGCTTGAAATTTTAAGGGAAATTTTTAAGGGATTCATAGCTTGTGCTTGTATTCTAGCCTGTGAAGGAGAGTTTTCATCCGGGTGTGAGGGAGAAAGATTGAAAATTATATTAAAAATATTAGTAAGTAAGGGTATTTTTGGATTTTCAGAATTTTTTTAAGGTTTCCAACAAAATAATTGGACGGAGTGATGAACTTGATATTTATGTCCAAGTAGAGTGATTAAATTGAAGAAAAAAAAGTAGAGTGAGCTTAATGACTTTTGGCCAAAAGTAGGGTGACCAAATTGAGATTTAAACGATATCTATATTTTTTGATAGTTACATGTTTTACGGTTTGAAAAATATAATAAAGATACATATCAAGTCAAAATTTTATTAAAAACAATACTCTTTTCGTTTCGTGCAAAGAGTCCACTATTTTATTTTTGAATGTTTCACTTAAAAAGTTTACTTTAAAAAATCTAGGCATAAAAATATCATTTTATAACTAATGGACTACAAAAAGTGTCATTTTCTTAAAAAGTTAAACTTTTAAACGAGGACTCTTTGTTCGGAACAGAGGGAGTAAGTGCATCTTCATTGGCCAATTCTTAACTAAGATAAGAATTGGTTGCTATTGGAGAGTATTCTTGGTAAATTCTTATATCCAAAATTCTTACCAAATTCTACATTAAGAATTATTCACGGAAGAGAGAGAAAGAGGCAAGAATGGGGAGAGTGTGGCGCACCCCCTTACTCAACAAGGCGCGTGCGGCACACGCAAGGCCACTGTGCGTGAAGGCTGCTAAAACATCGGCTTTCACATATTCCCCACTATCATTATTGAATTTAACTAGTTTTATACCCGTGCGTTAAACGCACGCCATATATATTTTTCAATCAAATTATACATAAGCAACATGAAGTAAAAAAACAAAATTAAAAGAATAAATTAAAAAGAATTGTTGAGATATATATATATATATATATATATATATATATATATATATATATATATATATATATAATTGTAAAACTAATATCATGATAAAAAACTTTAACGATAATAAATAAAATAAACAAATAATTGTAACGTAAATATTGTGAAATTATTATAACACATCGATTAAGAAAAGGTAAAATTATTAATAGAGAATGCAATAAATAAATAAAATATTTTAGAATATTTTAGAATATTTTTTAAATACAACATTTATCATTAAATATGTGCGATTACTACTACGATCACTATGATTAAATATGTACAATTACTACTACTATCTATCACATAACAAAATGCACGTAATCTGTATTAATCAATATTAATATAATTTTTTTATCTTTTAGTTAGTGTGTTATGAAAATTAAACATATAATTAAAATGTAAGGATAAAAATATAAGTGAATTTAATTATTGCTTATTACATGAATGAAAAATATATATATATATATTAGAATACATCTTTAAACGAATATATATTTGTTAGATAATAAAAATTGTACAACAAATTCAAATGACGATAAACCAAAGAAAAACGACTCAAATTACATACCTCCTATGGTCATCCCTCCCCCGAAATGACCAAAATATCCCCGACTTAAAAACTCTTTCATTAATAGTGTCACCCAAATGAGGTGACACTGATAATATATGTACTTAATTATTACAACTATATATACAAATATTTAAGCTCAATTCAATAAACTATGAAATAGACATTTAAACTATGGTTGTTCTCAATTCATTGTATATTTCACAGAGTATGATACTCGGCTACTTGCCCATATACATAATCACACCCCTCTAGAGTTATTGTACATGTTCCCATAACAATTAGACTACGATTTACTTGCTCATATTCATCCTCGCTTTTCTACAATGTCAATGAGTGAAAATGGAATTCAATAATAATTGTGTTATCACCTCTCACCAGGATCATGTTGATCTTTAAAAGTCCACTCATCCAACATGCCATAACTGATGCTACTACTTTTTTTTAAAGGTTGGAGGGGACATAGACCTTACTCCAACCCTTACTTTTTAATATTTTAATGCGTTGAAAGACTACAATTATAGATATATGATGTCTTTGGTGTGGCTAGAACAAATGGTGCCTCTGGTGAGGCTTTAAACACCCGACCTCTTGGTTGAGAGTAGTGATGCACCAGGGTGCTTCTGATAGGGCATGAACACTCGACCTCTCCGTTAATATAAGCGAGCAGCTAAATGGGGCCTTTGGGTAAGGCTTGAACAACAACGTTGCCTCTGAAGAGGCTTGAACACCCGACCTTTCTATTGAAAGTTGTAAAGTTCAGGGTGTCTCTAGTGAGACTTGAACACCCGACCTCTCCATTAGGAGAAGTGAACAGTACCAGTTGAGCTAGAGCTCGTTGGTTGATGCTACTAATTTTTCCGGTGAAATTACTTGGTTATACGCAACAAAAGTGGTTACATAGCATTTATGGCTGAGTAAGTAATGTTTGTTGAGTATAAAATTAAACATGTCAGACTTTAAGGATCCATAATTGTTCATCAAATTATATTTCACTATGTACTTATTCTTTAGCTTCTATGGATAAAATTTGTCTTAACAAAACTCACAAGTAAATTAATATCAATATAGGAAGATTTTATAGTATAATAAGTTTTTAAATTGTTATTCTTGTTTCCCTTGCATATTGGTAAAAAGAGAAAAGACATTGCCTCTTAGATTGATGGTATTTAATTTCTTAATAGCTTTTTATGTTTTTTTTATTTACTTATCAATACTTGTATATGTGTTCATATAATCCTTATTTTGTAATTAGTTACGGTGGTTATCTAGCAATCTTGAGATAAACAAATTACATTTTTCATTATATATATCTTCCTATTTTTGGTAAATGCATTTTGAAGGGATCTTGCTATATATGGATGTGCTAATTACATTTGTTATTATATATAAGAAATGTAACAAAACAAAGTGTTTCAATTTCCAATGTCATGTTAATTAAATGTTTAGTATAAAAATTAAGAAAAATGTAATAAAACAAAGTGTTTCAACTTCCAATGCATATTTGTGTTTACATTTTTGAAAAACATTTAGGCGGGAAAATCACGGTTGTTATTATATATATATATATATATATATTGTTTTTTATTTTTATTTTTTTAAAATCAAACTGTTGTGGTGTTTTCAAAAATTAATTTTGTTAACTTTTTCAAAGTTTAATTTTTGAAAAAGTGATCGTTCTGTTGAACATTTATTCATTAAAAATAAAAATGAATTAATTTATCTATAAAATAATATACGGAACATTTAATTTTAATAATTCACGATTTTATGTAAAGTATTTATCAATTAATATTAAATGAAATAATTTATGAGTTATATATTTTTATAAATTATTTTATTATTTAAATGAAATATTTGAATATAAAATATAATAATTAAAGTTAAATAAATTTATTTATTTGAGAAGTATAAAAATAAGAAAGTAGTAGTAATATATATATATTTTTTTAAAAGGTTGGAGGGGACATAGACCGTACCCCAACCCTTAATTTTTTTTTATTATATTTAATGCCTTGAAAGGCTACAATTATATATATATGATGCCTTTGGTATGGGCCGACAATTGGTGCCTCGGGAGCTTTGAACACCCGGTTGAGAGTAGTTAAGTCAGGTGCGGTAGGGCTTGAATACTCAACCTCTCGTTAAGATAGGTGAGTAGCTAAATGGGGCCTTTGGATAAACTTTAACAACGATGCTGCGAAGAGGCAGAACATACTCTTGAGAGTTGTAAAGTCCAGGGTGTCTCTAGTGAGACTCGAACACCCAACCTCTCCGTTAGGAGAAGTGAGCAGTACCAGTTGAGTTAGAGCTCGTTGGTAAGTAGTAGTAATAAAGTGAATGGTTTAGTAGTGGGACTCATGTAAGAATTGAGAAAGAATGAAAATCATAGTTGAAAAAAATTCTTAAAAAAAATTATTCTTGAAATATGTAGGTAATAGTAGGATTCAGCTAAAAATTGATGTTAAAAACAAAACTATTGGAGATACTCTAATAAATGTTACTCAAAAATATCAAAACAAAATAATAATTTAAGAATGAAAATAGAACAACAATTTAAGAACTTAATATGAATAATACGAAGTATTTGTTTCCAAGTCATGTGGGAGCACGACCCCAACTACAGTATTTTTTAGGTTGTAGGCTGTGGGCCTGTGGCCTGTGTGGGTAGCTCGCAATTGTTTCCTTTGAGGGGGGTTTAACGAGGTAATATATGGGAGTAAAAGAGGGTCTATCACGTACAATTGGGAGTTAATGTTTCTCCCCTAAGCTACCCAAATTATTAAAAATAAATAAAGAAATCTCGAAGCTATTTTAAACTAGTCAATTAAAAAATTTCTTATAACAGTGGTACAAATTCCAATAAATTTATATATCACACTATCTTTATCTCAATTATATTATAGATAAAAGAAGAAAAAAACAAAAATTTGTAGAAAATTGAGTAGATATCCAAATTCAACAAACAAGTCTCTATTTATAGATAAAAATATGTAGATATTTAAAAAAAAAATTGAAAAAAATTATAGTGAAAAATAGGCCAAACAAATGATAAAAATAAAAAAAAAATCTTGACCACTCAAATAGCGCCACGTGGAAAGGTGAATTGTGGATTTGCTGGCCACTTGATCATGCTGATTCATTTGCTCAAATTGAAACAACAACGCTTCATTATTAATTTGTCTAATACTATGTCGTTTTGACTTCTTCATTATTGAATGCTACCGTAGCATTCAAAGCTACTAAAGTCCCCACTTTATTGTTTTGGCTACTGCTGGCCACCAGACTTTTTGCCATTATTTGGCAAGCTCCTTTCAATGATACTAATGGATACTCCATTCTAGTTAGCTTTCACGATAAATTAATTCTAGTTAGCTTTCATTTTCTGTTACAATTATATTTTTTTAATATTCTAAAAAAAATATATTTCAATAAGCACTCTCTATATATCTTTTAAAAATTTAAAATCTCTTACATATCAACTAACAAACATAACAATCAATATATTTATTTATTTTTTCTATTTTTCCACCACAATTTGAATGAAATATTTTATATTTTAAATTTATAAAATATACATAAAATATGTGTTTTTCTATTTCTATATAATTGATGAATAAATTTTTATTATCATGTAGTAGGGCCGACAATTAGGTGGGTTGGGTTGGAATGTATCAGTAATGAGCCAAAACCCATTAAAGCTCAAATATCAAACGAATTCGTTAAAAATCGTACTGTTTCAACCCGACTTCCCCCCTCCCCCTAAAACATGAAATTATAGTATAAAAAGTCATGGGTCAAAACGGACAATAGGGCAGATCCGATGCAACCCGACCCGGACTGTTAATATTTTTGAGTTGAAACGGATTACCCGTTTCGATAAAAAAATGTTAACGAGTTGGGTTGAGAATTGAGTAGGTTAATATATATATATATATATCAATTGCTTGTAACAATAAAAACATTAAGATTTTTTTAATAATGAATTTTCAATAAAATACATTTTCATTATGGTAAAACATTAATTAAAAAATGCTAAAAACTTTGTATTTGGAGAGAGAGAGACTTACTATTTAAGATAAATCACTCTCCCAATCAGAAGAGTGATTTACTTGATTTTAAAAAAAGGAGAGTGAAAAAATATATTCATTGTGGGATCAAGAAAGGAGTAAAAATCTCAAAAAAAAAAAAAAAAAAAAAAAAAAGATAGAAAGTTGGTAGTTGGCATTCAGGAATGCCCTTACCTTTTGAGTCGTTTCAATACCGGAGTACTTTGATTACCCCCACATGTTGACCATGTCGAGTGCTTCGACTTTTGGCCTCGAGAAAGTCTTCCCAATCACAATCCTGCTGGAGGAAAATAGTTTATTTATTTATTTATTATTGTGTTTGGTGATATGTTTACGACTTTACTACTATGATCAACGGAAGCATGTTAAATAAAATGACCTCAGTTTTTAAAATACTTTGTGATATATTTAAAATAATGATACACTGTGTTGTTGGGCTTTGGCAATTATAGGATATTCGAGTTCTAGTAAGATCCAAACTTCAACCTGTTAATAACACTCGAAAAGCTATGGATTAAGGCGGGGGTTTTTCTTGTAAAGACACTTCACTATCAGAATTAGTATATCATACAAGTGAGAATGTAATTTGATAGACTTTTAGCTAGGTAGAATAGAACTTATATTTTCCTTAAATTGAAAAGAAGTTTATATAGCCATCGGCTTTAACTGCCGAGTAAATGCCATAACTGTCAGAACATAGATCGTGGACATTAACTAGGCCACGTCTGGGCGTGGGGGCGGTTTTCAAGGCATTAACCTCCCACGTTCTGGACGATCGTCACCAGCATTGTCGAGCGTGTTCTCTGCGGTGGAACAGCCTGCTCACTATATACTTGGCCCTCACCCAATAAGAGGGGGGGGGATTGTCTGCTAGATATGCTTGCATATGAACCGAGCGTATATCTCTGCTCACTGTACCGTATGGTCGCTTATCTCGCGTGTTGGGCATGTGCTGTACGGTTGTGCCCGTGACGATGGGGTCATACTCCTTGCACGTGGTCGGCTTGAAAGCTTACTTTGATATCATAATATGTTATTATAAATTATAATGCACCACATAAACATGTCTCTGATATTTTGAGATTATTGACTATTTTCTACCTCTTTTACTACTTATTGTATGGTTCAACTCTAAGGGTGCGTTGTCACATCGGTTTTGTGTTGGTTTTAGAAGTTAAATTTTTGGTTGTAATGATTAAGTCTTTAAATCATAAAAGATAATATACCCTTTGGCAGCTAGTATATATATGCCTATCTCTCTTATTTTTCTTCAATTATTTCAAAACGAAAATTCAAAAGCCAACCTTAAAATCATAACGTGGGATGCGCCGTAAGTGTTTAGCTTACAAATCGACTCATGATGTACATAACTATTCACTTCAATCCACTTTTTATGGCTTGTTGAACACTTTAACTCCTTTTCCAAAATTATTAGTTTACTACTACCTCATTGTTTCAAAAAATAAAAGAAAATTTTGTCATCTAGTGGCAGATATTAACTAGCACTACGTAGAAATTATCTCATGTAATTTGGCCTCACTCTTTAATTCTTTAGTATTAGTATGTGATGTAGCAGAAGGTAATTAAAAGTAACCAATAAATATCAAAGCTGTTGAGATTGTGCACAACTATCAGCAATGATCTTCTAAATCCTGTTGAGGTTCGCAAACCTACCACGATCTAGGCATCCAAATCCTGTTGAGGTTCGCAAACCTACCACGATTTAGACATCAATTTCGTTGATTCACAAAGAATACCGAAAACTGGAAGGAAACAAATCAATTCTTAAAATGCAAGCTAAATTCGGAATTACATGAAGTCTTATATTTATATGACTCATAAAGCTTGGAAAACAAGCTAAAACTTCCTAAAAACTTGCCTAACATATATAGTAACATAATGGAACTTAAATATATCAATTAAATGCTTAAATCTACTTCTAAATATAAAAATACTACCCTAATAAATATAAATCCGAAAACTACAATATAATCACAATCAACTAGATATAATAAAGTATATCTTAAAATCAATTTGATTTGCTCCTGCATCAGTATGTTTTTAGTTTTGTTACTTAATTTTCATAACTTGATGTTTCACACTTCCACCCACCATAACTAGCTGTAGAAGGATTTACATGGAAAAGTTTATGATTTAATGCATTCCAAGAAGAATCAGGGCTTTACAAAATGTGAGGTCTTAGGTTCGATCCCTTCTCATGCTCCCTTAAGAGAAATACTGCGAAAAAAAGAGAGATAAGGATGACATATATAGAAAGACCATAGATTCAATTGGGCCTTGTTCCAAATTTTAAGAATGGTATTAAAATATGGCAAAAATGCTTGCGGATAGGGGTGGCAAAATGGGTGTTATGGATCAATGAATAATAGGCCATTATCCATGGTTATCCATGGATAATGGCCTATTATCCATTGATCCATAACATCCATTTTACCACCTTTACTTGCGGATAATCTAATAAGTAATGTTTTTCTAAGGGCTTATTAGCAAATGAAAGAAAGAACCTATCTAAAAAACATTGACCTTTTGCAAGGAGTAGCATTTATAGATAGGTGATACCATCAATTCCAGTTTTGGAATTCTTTTTGGACGACTGATCAATAAAATCTTTGGCCTTATGTCTACTTTGGCAAGGTCGATTCTTAATGATGACATACGCAATCTTTTAACTTTTTAGTGCTTCCTCACCATGAAAATTAAGTACGTTGTAGGCTTAATTCATTTGCTTAACAAATCTTTTCTTTTTTAATGTTATACTCCCTCCGTCCCTAAATTATCGTCCTCCTTTCCTTTTTCGTCCGTCCCAAAATAATTGTCCACTTTGAAACTTACCTTTTTAGAACATCACTTTTACCACTTTACCCTTACTTTTTCACTCTACTTTAATTATGAGCCACATATACATAGACATTAAAGGAAACTACACATTAAACCAATATAAATAATCAAGTCAATTACTTTTTTTAAACTGTGCGCCGGGTCAACCCAGACGATTATTTAGGGACGGAGGGAGTAACTATTTTCATGATTTAGTAAACATTTGGGCTCAATTGGCAAAGACTCAACTCACAGCTGTGGTTTTGTCTTACAAAAGTAAAAACATTGGTCGATGGATCTATCATGTGAAAAGGAGTCTGTTTTGATACAAAATTGAATATCCTCCTAATTCAACACTTATTAATTGGCATGTATTGACTTTTTCAAGATAATCCGTCATCTTGGAAAAAGAAAAAGAAAAAGAAGAGAGAGAGAGAGAGAGAGAGAGAGAGAGTGTTTCACTGCTCACTAACTCCTCATCTTGAATTTAAAGCTATAGTAGGTTGGTTATATATGTAGTTAATTTCTTAAACATTTTAAAAAAACTTTTTCAACAAGCAATGACAATTGTACGGACAAAATAAACATGTCTTATTTTGGTCTTGTTCTCATTTTTTTGTCCTAAAGTTTAGGTGTATATTTAGAAACAAAATCATGATAATATTTTGATTTTCTTGGTTCTAAAGTTTAGGTATATTTTTGAAAACAAAATCTTGATAATATTTTGATTTTCTTGATCATAAAGTTTAAATGTATATGTGGAAACAAAATCTTGGTAATAATCTCTTCCTAAAAATTCTCTAAGAGTCCCTGTATAATTGGTACAAAAATCTAGGTAATGAAGGTATTTTAGTTGATTATGAAATCTAACTCCTAATCCTTTAGATACTTGGAGTCTTTTGTTATGGTATTGTAGGTCTTTCATTGTATAAATAAGGAGCACGTCGTAGATGCAAAATACACAAGAGCAGAGAGAACAGAGCTATGAAAAGCCTAGAGCATACAAAATACAATTAGAGAGAAAATTCAGAAAAGTGCTGCTGCTGAAACTTGGATGTAGTTCCAGATGTAGCTTCATCACGAGCTACATTGCGAACTACATTAGACATGCTATTGTTGTTTGCTATCCTAGTTTCTAGGAAGCTTGTTTTTAATACCACATTTTGTATACCTTTATTTCTATGAGTTTTACTCTCTAAGACGTGTTGTCTTGCGAGAGTTTTTGGTTAGGTGATTTCACATATTGTTTTGTAAAACACTTCATCTTTTTAGTGAAATCTTTTTGGCCATAAGGTTGGATCTATAAGCATAGACATGTAGATTGTTTGGTAAACATTTGTGTTTATTTTTGTTTTAAATTATTAAGTCTTCCGCTGTTTTTGAGTTTATGACCAATGCACTTCCCAGTGTAGCTACAGTAACAAGCTACATCGCGAACTGCATTGACATATTTTGTGAATCCTAACTACTATTGATCTTACAACAATATTACTAGAGTATGGTTATATGTGGTTCGATTTGGTTTAGGTTAAAACTATGAACCGAACCACTCCCTATTGTTTCAAAAATTTTCAAACCGAAACCAAACCGCTTGGTTTAGTGTGGTTTAGTTCGGTTTTGTGGTTAATATAAATTCTTTTTAATCAACTTAACATACATTAAGAATAACAATAGAAATAAGATTATAATTTGAAATTAACATCAAACATTAAAAAAATAACCTACTAAAAATAAATTATCATAAAAAAACAATACAAATTCTAATATAAATACAAACAATGGAAGAAATAAAAGTCCTCCAAGAATCAATATTTTGTTTGATTTAGAAAATATATATATATATATATATATATATATATATATATAAATTGTTATATAATGAAAAATATATGTATAAATTGTTTGATACCAAAAACCGTGAACCAAACTTGATTGAGTGATTATTGAAATCGAAACCAAACCGTTTTTGACCAAAACTGAACTAAGTCGAATGGTTTGATTTGGTGGTTCCGATGTACACCCATATTACAGAGATTGCTATAGTTGGTTTTGTGGTTTCTTAAACATTTCACAAAGACAATTTTATCAAGATTGAAAAGAAACAAAAAATTGGGCAAAATAGCAAAGATCGTATTTTCTGTAAGACGAATCCCTTGAACCGACTCACAATGTGTTGGTGGTCTGAATTATAAGAGAGTAGGGCTCTGTTTTACAAATAAGGATCATCAAAACGATCTTAGAAGATACCTATTAAAAAAACTTGATCCAACTACAACTGAAAAATACGTATACTATTTGATTAAATATACTCTTCTAGCCTAACGAAATAAGAGTAAGATTTATGCTTTTACCAAAAATTAAAATGTGCATACAAATTGAAAACAAAAGAGGATGAAATATAACTATGTTTAGATTAGACCATGTTGAAAATTTGGTGATGTGGATATTTTGGATCCACCTCAATGAGGTTTAGGATCTCGTTAAGGTCTCCACTATAATGGCCTATTGTATTATACATAATGTCATAAGGCTTGGGCTGGGCGGATGCACCACGGGCTGGACCCAATCCTTTTAGGTATAAATAACTCCCACTAGTTCATGAGTGGGGGCTCTGTCTCTTCATGGACACAGACTCCACGCACACATGGGGGCAACGTTTTTTTCCCTATATAGTGTACTGATAGACACGCCAGAGGGTTTTTGGCGGGGGCCTTCCCCGCCGACTCACGATATTTATTTTACAGATTACAAAGCCAGATATCCATCGCCGACGACGAGATCACCGTCGGAGGACGACTCTAGCGACCCTTGTTTGACTCTACCTTCAGCACCCCTGATATGATGTTTTTTTTTTTTTGGAGATATTAGTTGGTTCCATTGTCGGGAAACAACTTTTTCCGTTGCCATCTCACTGACTCCGTCAACTGTGGATGAGCTTTCTTCACAAAGTGCCGAAACACCATTGAAGAGCACAAAAAACAAACCTTCCATGCAAACTGAGAGAAGAAAACCAACACCAAACTCAAGTAAATTACACCCGTGTATTCACCTTGTCCCGGCGCCAACATTTAGCATAAAGTAAATTGAATGTGATTAAATCATCCATTATGATATGCATTATACGATATTATGAGAAACATTCATATCATATAAAATTGCATTAAATATGTTCAATATACCTTGAATTATTTACTCAATTGACATTGGGCACAAGACAACATCATTTATTTGCTTATGAATCAACATGATTTATATGTTTGATTTGTAAATAATGAACGAGTGTAATTCTGGCGCCAAATATCATATCATATCTCTACCAAATGCAAACCCTTGATGCAGGAAACCCGAGCTTCCTCTAAGGGTGACAACAACAACCATAAGTACTTATCAACCTCAGGGTAAACCCTCACATTTGAGAAGCAGGGGGCTACACCGAGAAAGCCAGTCAGACTGCGCCTTCCTGCATTTATGCTCGCCGCTCGAATTTACTTGTAGTTGAGCTTTATATTCTCCTCCTACTCGAGTTTACTCGTGGTTGAGCTTTATATTGTCCTTCACTTGAGTTTACTCACGGTTGAGTTGTACATCGCACCTTTCTGCGTTTATACTCCCCGCTCGAGTTTTCTCACATCTAATCTATATTTTGTTCTTTTGCTTGAGTTTACTCGCAACTGAGCTTTATAATATCCTTCCGCTCGAGTTTACTCGTGGCTGAGCTTTATATTGTCCTTCCACTCAAGTTTACTCACAGTTGAGTTGTACACCGCACCTTCTTACGTTATACTCCCCGCTCGAGTTTTCTCACGACTGATTTATATTTTGTCCTTTCGCTCGAGTTTACTCACGGTTGAGTTGTACAACACGCCTTTCTGCGCTTATGCTCACCGTTCGAGTTTACTCGAGGCCGAGCTTTATATTGTCCTCCCGCTCGAGTGTTACTTGCAGTTGAGTAGTTCACTTTGCTTATAGTCCTGCTAGCTTTTCAAAGGTAGTCCCGCTCGCAAAATTGAGTAAAAAGACTTGACCTTGGCCCAAGTGGTACTCTACTGGCTAGCTTTTCAAAGGTAGTCCCGCTCGCAAAATCGAGTAAAAGGACTCGACTTGGCCCAAGTCGCGTTCTACTCGTTAGTTTTTCAAAGGTAGTCCCGCTCGTAAAATCGAATAAAAGGACTCGACCTTGGCCCAAGTGGTGCTCTGCTCGCTAGCTGAGCATCGAGGTAGTAATGAAAATGTTTTCAAAGGTGGTCCCACTCGCAAATTGGGTTATATATGGCTTCATTTAAAATCCTTGTAATTGAAAGGTAGTCCTGCTCGCGGATCGAGTTATACATGACTCTATTAATCTTTATAGTCAAAAGATGGTTTTACTCACAAGTTTAGAAAAAAAGAACTTATATATACAATCAATTTATAATGCTTACTGGTTAATCAAAATGCACAATTACTGTCAAAAGCAACCAAAGCTCCGACTCATCCCATCACTTTTTTTATATTTTCTACCAAGACAAAAGTGATTAAGCCTCGGCCATCCCGAGCAATTAAAGAGACTCACGAGCGAATACTACTTCTTACCTTCAAGATGAATCTCGAAGAATAATGAGTAGGGGGATACTGATGTGCATATTTTGGATCGACCTCAATGTCGGTTGGGCCTCATTTAGGTGAGTAGGGTCTCCACTATAATGACCCATTGTATTATACATAATGTCAAAAGGATTGGGCCGGGCGGATGCACCACTGATTGAACCCACTCCCTTCAGGTATAAATAACCCCCACTAGTTAATGAGTGTGGGCGCTCTCTCTTCGTGGACACAGACTTCACTCATACATGGGGGCTACGCTATCTCTTTTTCCTATACAATGTACTAATAGACACGTAAGAGGGTTTTTGGGGAGGGCCCTCCCCGCCGACTCATGGTGTTTATTTTACAGATTACAAAACCAGATATCCACCACCGACGACGAGATCACCGCCGGACGATGACTCCGGCAACCCCTGTTTGACGCTACCTTCGGCACCCTCGGTATGATACTTTTTTGGATATATCACTGGGTTTAGTCCTTTAGTAATAACATTGTTGTCTTCCAAAAGAAATGAGATGAGGTTTGATTCTAGGCAAAAACTTGGGTAAGACGATTTACAAATATTTTTTGTAACGAATTCTTATCCGACCCACCGTGTGTTGGTGGGTTAAGCTATAAAAGAGTGGAGATCCGTCTTGTGGATAAAATCTGTAACGTTACTCTTGATTATTCTACGGGCAAGTCTTCTTTAAAAGTTTTGAAAGATATTTAAAATTTAAGTGTGAAAGTTTTTTATGCCACAACCATGAAGTTTTTGAACAGTTATTTGCTACAAGACAAATATGTGTTTTGGATTCAATAGAAAATAAGCCAATAGAAAAATATTTCTTTTTCATTGTTCCAGTTAATAAAACTTCATTTAAAGTGATATCTTTAATAAAACAGTGAGTGGAAGAGAAAGAACAACTCATACCTTTGTCACAAAACTGTGATATATTTAGCAGGTTGTGTTTTAAACCTTGTACCAGATATACATTATCAATTTTTATGGATTCTCTTACAATAGATCCATAACCTATGGTCTTACCTTTGGAACTGTCTCCAAATATGGCAGCATGTCCTTTAACTTGTATGTTATCCGTAAGTAATTCAGCTGATCTTGTCATATGTCTGGAGCATCCACTATCTATTATCCACACATCAGTTGATTTATCATTTGTCATAAAACATATCTGAAATGTGAATAAAACATGGTGCCCTTTATAAATTTGGGTCCAGAGGGGTTAGCTTTTTTAGGCAGCCAGACTTGCCTTAGTTTAGGCAGTTTGGCTTTATCAGCATGATTAAATCTAAACAGGCATTCATGAGATTGATGACCAAAAGTAGAAAAAAAATGCACTTGTGAAAACCAGGTAGGTCAATCATTGTGGGTCATTTTTCTTGTTTAGCTTGAGTATGCTCAAGGGTCTTAGTAGCAACAAAATTGATATGTTTGAACCTGTTAACTTCCTTCCTTCTGATCCCTCCTCTTATTCCAACTGACTAATGTTTGACAACAAGTGGATGTGCATCAGCTGTTTTACTAGTTAATACAACTTGAAGGGTTTGAGTAGAAGGTTGAGAGTTGTCATTGTTCAGCTTCTCTTTTTGTTGAGAGATTTTTTGAGCTAATTCTTAGGATAAGCATAACTAACTGTACTATAAATTGGTCGTTGATCCTTTTTTTAGGATAACATTTGAATCACTTTTTGACTATCAGATCTCATAGTATTCATCAGCTTTTGAAAATCCAAGACCATGTTGATCTTCATGATCTTTTTGTTGACTGATGATGGTTTCAACATCATCTTTTTACTTTGAGTAGGTATCAACAACATTAGTCAGTTGTTGATTCATGTTTACAAGATCAACTATTTGAGCTGCTGAGACTTAAGCTTGAGTTTCATACTGTTAATTTAAGCTTTTAAGTTGCAACACTTCATTCTGCTGAACTTTATATAACTCATTGATCTTTTGTAGCTCATTGTTCTCATCAGAAACTCTTTTGAAATAAGTAGACAAAGATGTGTGTATTTTTTTGAAGAGTTTCAAACTTGGAATACATGTTTTGAATTTGATCTAAGAGATCATCAACCTTTTTGGTTGTTATTTTCTCCTCCTGCTATTTTGACAAATTGACTTTAATAGTTTCAGCAGTCCTTGGAGAGGTTGACTTTACTTTCATGTTAGGTTGACTATTAATGCTTTGTCTTTAGAAATTATTTCCTATTTTCTTAATCACAAACTGTTTAGGCTGGATGACCTTGAGCAATCTATGATTAGTAATAGGTGAGCTTAAATGCTCATCATCAGAATCAAGAAAAGAATTTGAATGCTCATTTTCTAAAGCATACATAGTTGATTCTGTAACAAGACAAAGATTTGTTTCTTGCAAAAAATCAGCAGATTCATCATCTGAATCTGTTTCAATCCAAGTTGCTAAATTTTTATCTTCAACAACTAACCCTTTTTGCCTTTTAAAGCTTCAGGGAGCTCTTTTGTAATACTAATTTCTGGTGGTTGGACAATTTGAAGCATAATGTCCATGTTTTCTACAATTGAAGCGTAAGATTTTTTCATTCTCTTCCTTATCTTCATTGGATTTGAAGTAAAGCTTTTGATAGTTTGAAGAAGAAGAAATTTGGAAGTTTGAGGAAGATTTCTGAAAACTAGAAGAATGTTTTTGAAAATTGCTTTTGAAAGATTAAAATTTTCTAAATTGTTTGGCAAAGGCAGCAAACTCATCCTCATCAAAGTATCATCTAACTGGGATGTGGAAGTTTCTGGAATTTCATTTTGAGCATGCAAAGAGATGCCTTTAAAACTATTCTCAATTTCTTGAGTTTTAACAATCCCCTTCTCATAAATTGAGACCGACAACAAGTCTATGTGTATGAGTTTTGTTCAAGTCTCTTGCTTCCTTTATGGCAGTTACCTTGACATGTCATGTACTTCCTAAACTACTAAGAACTCTCATATTTAAATCTTTCATACTGTACACTTTACCAATAGAAAATCATCTATTACTTACCTCAAGAAACCTATCACAGGCCTTCTTGAGTTATTCCTTTGGATCCTTTTTGAATGCATCAAACTTCTGTATACAGTCATACAACTTGTTGTCCTTAGTATTTTGATATTCTTCAACATATTCAACATGAGCTTCCCATATATCTTTGGTTGTTTTGCAGTCATATATTTGCTTGTAGTTTTCATCTGAACAACACTTGAAATAATATGTATGGCCTTGGCATCTAACCCATCCTGTACTGTATCTTCCTCAATCCATTATGAGGTTTAAGTACATATTCTTCTTTATTAGCAGCAAGTAGATTTATAGTATTATCATCTATAGAAGAAGATTTACCCATATTACTTTTTACTTTCATGGATAGCATGGAGCCATTTTTAATACATTCCATTAATCTTTTATCAATGTTGTTCATATATCATGCAATCCTTTCTTTCCATATATCAAAATGATCTTTATCGAAAATAGGTATTTGAGTGACATTGTTAGATTGAAAAGCTTTTAAGGTTGTCATGATCGATCTTTCAAGTTATTAAGCTTGAAAAAATGAATTTTTCTAAAAGTGTAGCTCTGATACCAATTGTAAGTTCAGTTGGCAACAAAATAAGGCTAGAGGGGAGTGAATAACCTTTTAAAAACTTTGAGGGTTGTTTTGAAAACCTTTGAAAGTTACAGTAGAAAATATAAGTTTTTAGCAGTTGATGTAAAATTAGCAGGTAGCAGCTGCTGAACTTAAAACATTTTGATTTGGTTTTCTTTTGATCACTTAAGTATAAGGACTGAATTGAAAGACACCATATAAGATCAACTATGTAAAGAATTTATGAATATAACTGTCGAACACTTTAGTAAATAGAAGCTGCTTAAGTGTATGAACATTAAAAACAACAGGTAGACAAAACACAATATTTTGAGTGGTTCACAGTATTAAAACTGCTACGTCCACTACCAAGTTGGTCAAACTTGAATTTTGAAGTGAACTAAGATTATATAAATGCTAAATGATCACTAACGGATCAGTGTAAAACAAAACCAGTGTTTGAGAAGTTTGATCTAGCAAGAATCAAACTCGTGCAACAATCAAAGGTTCCTTAAGGTTTTGAAAGAGTACATGAACAAACGAACAATGATTGTTCAAACATAAACTAGAAAAGAATACTATATGAGAGATTTATCTAGAGAGTGTTTGAGAGAAAAAACTCGTCAAAGAAATATTTGAAGTTCTGGATCTGAATGAGAGTCTCAACATGTTTTTCTCTTTTTGAATGCTTGGAGAATTTGAGATTTTTGAATGCTTGGGCACGTAGTTCTGTGTTGTATTTACTTCAATCCTGTCTTCAAACTATTTTTATAGATATATCCAGATTTGTAGTCATTTGAGAGTGATGTTGAATATTTGAATTTCTTGATGAAATGATGATCATGATCTATCGTTGAATGCCCATAAATTCTGCAAACTGTAAGAGACAGAGAGTATGCTATAGTATGAAATATTAAAGAGAGTGATTAGCTAGTTTTGGATAGATAAGGAACATTTAAGACATGCATGAAAGTCTTCTATTGAAAGGACATGTGAGTAGTTCTTTTGTTTAAAAAAAACGACCAAAATAATGTTTTATAATAAGCGCGTGAATGTCAAATATTTCAACAGATATAGTGTTTCAGCAGATAGAGAATTTCAAGTGAATAAGCATGTGCTGTCAAAAGCTGCTAGCTACTGATGACTTATGCTCTATGCAATATTCTAAAACTCCCCGCCTAGCTTCGTCTAGGCCTCTCTCTACCACCGCAACTTTCTTAGCCGCCGCCTAATCGACCAAGTCGGCGCCTACGTCAAACCTCGCCGACCTTAATTTATTTTTGTAGCTTTGATTTTGTGGCATGCGGTGACCGGAGAAGGAAGGGGGGGCGAATTGGAGAAGGAAGGGGAGTGGTAATGGTGAGGCGGAGAGGCAGGCAGAAAGAAAATGAGTTTGATTTTGTGGATATTCGGTGGGATGAGAGAGTGGATAGATTAAAGGGTTAGATCTAGGAGGAAAGAGATTGGAGGATGAAAAAATAAGGAGAGTCGGTCTGTCGGATAGAGAGAGAGAGAAGAAAAAAAAGAAAGGAAGAAAAAAAGGTTGCCGGTCTGCCAGATAAATAGAAGAAAGAAGAAAAAAAAAGATGAAGAAGAAGGGGGTTGTCTCGAGACTCATAATTTAGAATGAGAAGGAATTAAGGAGGATATGTTAGACTGTGGGTTGTAGGGGCAGTAGGTAGGTGGAGTAATATTTTTTTTGTTTTTAGTTCTAAACTCGGCTGGTTTATTGTTTTGGGGTTGTTGAGAATTGAGATTAATGGTATGTTTGTATATTTTTATTCATTTTACAAATATAGACAAGTGTTTGATAAAATGACAAACATAAAAAAAATTAAATGTGTAGTCAATGTGTTTGATCTTTGATGTAAATTATAAAAAAAAATGGTAATTATGCCTTAATTCTAAGCTCCGCCTAGGCCCCGATTATGCCCCGACTAGTCCCCTAGGTGCTATGCGCTAGTGTGCTGCCTAGCGGCCGCCTAACGATTTTTAGAATCTTGGCTCTATGCAGATAGAATGAAACAAGTAGGAAGACTGCTAGGCAAAGTCAAACGTGGTATCTGTTGTATAAAAAACATATGATAACTTATCTGCTGAAGGTTTCAACAGATATATTTAGACTTGTTACAAAGTCTAAGTTAAAACCGATTTAAGGATTTTGGACAAGTATTAAACTAGATGGTTTAACTTAATAGTTTTAAGTAAATCTAAAGTACTTACGTTTCTACAATAATAATCTATACATATATAAAATGAGAGGTGCGATTTTTGGAAAGTTCCCGTTAAAAGGCACTTTCCAAAAATGACAACACTTCTACATTGTATATGTGTCATTAATGCATTGGGAAATGAAACGAATTTGTAATCAAAATTAATTACATAAATAAATCCGAAAACTTTTGACATTCTTTCTTTGACTTGAGACAATTAACAACCATATATACCAAACTATTTCAACCTCATTCACATCCAACAATATAAAAAATAGTTATGATTTTTTAAACTATATTGAAATTTCAATGAGCTAATAAATAATTATTTATTTCAATTGTTGAATTTTATAATCGCTTATCAATTGAATGATAAATGAATAAATTATCAAAACAATTACATGAATTATCATTGAAGATTAATTTCTTCGGCTGTAATTGGACGCCTAAGGGAGTTAGACAGTTCCTTAGCTTTTCTCTTCTCGAGTAGTTTTCAAAGATAAAACCACTATAAATTTGTTATAATTTTGTTCGTTAAACATCGATCATTGCTAAAAACAACTGAGGATAACACACCAATATAGAAGAAATCTATATAAAATGCCTCCTTATCTCATTTTGCTTAGAGACATCAGCCAGACAAAGGGTAAGCCTAGATAACTCAATGGTTTTTCGTGCAAAATGTATATTTTACAATGTAAATGTATCTTTCTAACCTGTAATACTTACTGTATTCTTTTTTATTTCGATTGCTTAGGATCTCATGTACTTGGTCCTCTTTTTTTTTTCTAGAGATCATGGAGCTACAATAAACTGAAAACAGTTATATATGCGAAATTATTAAATTTTCAGGGTACCTTTGTAATCAATAAATAGCTTAAACATATGCAATGCCTAGGATTAAAGATGTAGAGAATAAATTACGATAATTTAATAAATTTCATGTTCAAGTGTATGTGTTAAATTTAATATAATTTAATGATTTTCAAACTGATACAGATTTATTGGTAACCAATATATATTTATATTTATTTATTAATATGCACTGTGACTACAAATTCCTCAATTTTGGTTTTATCAAATCAGAATAATGAACATTTATAAATAAAATCTAATTAAATCAAATGAATTTGAAATGTAGAGACGAAAAATAAATAAATTAGTGTCTGGAAAGAGACCAATTTTGAAGTGAACAACTACATTAGATACAAGTGATTTAAAATAGATGTATTTTAATTATAAAAATGTTAAAAAAATAGTTCTTCAAACTACAAATCTAAAAAATTGAAATCTATTTTTTTTCTATATACTCAAAATATAAAAAATTCAGGTATAACGTTAAATACCGAAAATATAAAAAAGTCTTGACTTATTTAAACCGTATTAAAAAAATAATTAGGTAAAGAAGCATAAATACTTGGATCTTATTATAATTTTCTTTTCAGTTCACTAAGTAAAATTAAGCTAGAAGATTTAAAAAAAATCGAAATACAAAGTTTAATATTTATAAAAATAAAATCTAACGCACCTTGATACGAAATGATTTGATCTGATTCTATTTTGGTTGGGGAAAATAGGCGGATGAATTTTTGAAACGAAGAGTTTGAAGAGATGAAGAATCATTGACTTATGTTCACCGGAGAAATTTCCTAGGTTTAATGCTATAAAAATAAGAAAGTTGACCTTTTAGACGACTTAATTAAGTAATAGTGAGAGTGAGACGATGTGTATATATGTTAGAGTGAGTGGGGGTGAGGTTTTTATGTTAGAGAGTGAGAAACTCTTTATCTATATGATAATACTTGAGATTTTTTTTTGGGTCAGATTGGTTATAATTGGAGTTATATTTGTTGTTCATTAAAGTAATAATAATTTGGATGTAACTAATTGAGAAATTTGGGTAATGTGAAATTTTAAGTATTTTTAGTCCTTTTTGTTGTTTGTTTTAGGGAGAAATTCGGGTTCGTCCACTATGTAAAATTTTCAACCGCTACAGTTTTTTATGTTTTTTTTAAAACTTAAAAGGACACTTTTATAGCAAAAAGATTACGACTCCTAATGAACCGAAGGCATGCTACGGATCACTTATTAATTCATCAATTTAAATCACATAATCTAATTTATGCATCGCGCCTTAAATCATAATGTACCAAACCTTCACATGTCTTCTTTCATGTACACAATCAACATATGATTCAAAATTAATGCATCTTACCTACATCCCACATCTAAGTCGATACATCACAATTTACAAATGATACATTGTGATTCAAAATTGATACATCGAGTTTCAAAAAGGGTATTTAAAAAGTTACAAATTTCTATTTAGACCTTTCATCAAACAGTATATGCACAGTTGCACAAACACAAAAATAAATTTATTTTGAATTATACAGATAAATACAAAATGAAGAAGAAGAAGGACGAGGTATGAAGAAGGAAGAGAATGTGATGACATAAAATATATTTTTATATGTTTATATTTTCAATAACCAACGTTTTTTATAGCTACTACATTAGTATGAAATATCGGAAACTATTATCTCTATTAAATTTTGTCATTTAGAAGCACATGTCTATTATCAATTGTTGACTTGACGAATGACGAAGATGGTTGAATTCCATCAAATCCTCCCTTTCTGAATAAGGAAATACATCTAAATAAATTTATAATTACTTTTTCAAATTTATGTGGTCTATCTTTAATTTTACTTTTTATTAATTTTTTCATATTAAACTTTTTAATTGTAAATTTTTCAACTTTAATTGAGTATATAATTTTATACCAGTGTACAAACCGTGCAACGCACGAGAACATCACTAGTAGTAATAATAATAATAGAGGGGCATGGTTTTTGTCCACAAAATTTATATATTTATATAAAAATATAAAAAAATATATTAATTGATTTTTATTGGGTCTACTTGATTCAGTTTGAACTAAAAATTTGATAAATAAGAATATTATAAAGACACTTGTTATCAGCATGCAATAAGAAAATGCACCCCTCCATGTTAGATAAACGTCTCACTTCAGTTTGCCAGAAATTTAAGAAGCATTAATCCATATATTAGATTTTGCGCATTTAATTTTGGGATATAGAGAAAAACAACGCTTTTTTTATTGGTTGAATATAGATAACTAATCTTTGGACAATCAAAAATGGAAAATACTATTAATATTTTTGGGAATATATAGGAAAACAATGCATAGTTCAGATTACGCTTAACTAATAATTAGACAATCCAAAAAGGACTCCATTTTAGATCTGATTGTGGATAACTATCATTAAACAATCTAAAAAAATACATTAAATTTAGGATAGAGACTATATATCTGTAATATTGATTATTTCAGACAATGTTGTTCTTATCAATAATTTTTTTTTTGGAAGTTTTCGCAAATGCGCTCGGTTCCAAAATAAATGTCTTGATTTAACTTTCTAAAGTCAAACAGATAATTTTCAGATAGAATTTGATGAGCAATTTCTTATATTTTTTCAAAACCTTAAAACACGTGATATACAAAGATCATTAACAAATTATGTATTTTATGATTTTGAAAAAAATTAATAAAATAACGTCAGATTTTTAATTAGTTAGACTTTTGAAAATTAAAATAGAACAATTATATAAGAATGAAGTAAGTAGAACTTAAAGTAATTTTTTTAAATATAAGTATTTGAAATGATCTTTTAAAATAAAATAGTTAACAAACAAAAGAATAATAAATAATAAAATTGGCATATGTCATGATCCAATGTAAAAAAGATTGTACATTACCGATGAATGCAAATTTTAGATTGTGATTAACACGTATCACAATCCAATGCTTGCTCATGTAAAATAGATTTTTATAAAAAAAATTAATTGATAAAGTTTATTTAAACTAGTTTAATGGTTACGCTACTTTGTTTAGCTATTTGTTTCTTTATTTCCTTTGTGAGTAGTTAGTAGCAATAAATAGTACTTCCTCCGTCCCTAAATTATCGTTCTCTTTTTTTTTTGTCCGTCTCAAAATAATTGTTCACTTTGAAACTTACCTTTTTAGAACATCATTTTTACCACTTTACCCTTACTTTTTCACTCCACTTTAATTATGGGCCACATATACACGGACATTAAAGGAAACTACACATTAAACCAATATAAATAATCAAGTCAATTACTTTTTCTCGGGTCAACCCAGACGATTATTTAGGGACGGAGGCAGTAATTATAAATACTCCATAGTCCATATATATTGGCGTTGACGTGGCATGAAATTAGTCGTCAGTTTAACCAACAACAAGAGAGGCAACCCGAGGTCAAACGTCAGAACTCAGAATCTAACACGCGACACACGGGGGCATTTTTCCTCCTCATATTCTTTCGGAACTAAAAGACGGCAGAAGGGCACTTTAGAGATTGCAAATATACTAATTCTATCATTTTCTCTTTTTTCTGGAACCAGTAAAAATTGACAACTTTCCGAAATAAAACAAAAAACAGCACACAAGTAGATTTACTTTTCATCAAACAAAATTCCTGCTTAAAAAACTATTCAGGTGACGACGGAGTTTGCTAGCAGTCGCCGACCATGCTTTTTCACCATTCATCTTAACTTCCTTTCTGACCAAAAGTTATTGGATATTTTTTCTATTACTAAATTACTATTTTATTTATTTTTAAAAAATTAAACTGACGATTTTTGTTTTTTAAACTACTTCAATATTTAACGTATATGTTTTATTCTTTTACGTGTTTTGCAATTTTTAAAAATAATATAAAAATAAATGAGTATATATTAAAATTTTATCTAAAAACAGTCTATTTTTTATATAATATTTTGAAATTTATTATTTTAGGAATTCCCTTTTAAAATATTATATTTATTATTTTTATAATATTTTAATTTTTTAAATATTAATATATACCATTCGTTTCCAAATTATTGTCTTATTTTTTCTTTTTCATCCGTCTTAAAATAATTGTTTTATTCAAAGCTCTATCATATACATCAGTTTTAAAGTAAAAATATAAATCAAACTTTATTTTTTAAACTGTACTTTAAATCCAAAAAAAAGATAATTTACGCAGCGAGAGAATATTGATTATACTTATAGGAGTATATGATTACACCGGGAGTAAGTAAATAACCATGGTTAAGAGGAGTTAGGTGTGTTTGACTAGTCTGGTTTGGTGGGCGTCGTCTTTCTATTTCCAACTCTACATAAATCCCCCTCCACAGGCCCCTCTCTCTCCTCTCTCAAGTCTCTCCAACCACACCACCAATTCACCAAATCTCAGGAGAGAGAGAGAGAGGAAAGAAAGTAGTCTTTTATCATTTCTCTCTCTTTTTGACGATTGTTATATATCATTATTCCTTGCCGGCCAAACAGTATTTAACCGAATCACCTATCATATCAGCTCCGGCGCTGGTGAATTTTTATCCACGAAGATGGATTCTGACTCTTTGAAGGTGTCACCGTTCGATCTGGTGACAGCAATTCTGAAAGGAAGAGTTTTCGACCAGTCAAACGTGTCAGATTCAGGAGAATCGACGTTACCGCCGACTCTGACGATGCTGATGGAAAACAGAGAGTTACTGATGATTTTGACTACGTCTGTGGCGGTTTTGATTGGATGCGTCGTCGTATTGGTGTGGAGGAGATCGTCTTCGCAGAAATCAGCTAATACTTTTGAGGCGCCGAAAATCGTGGTGCCGAAGATCAAGGAAGAGATTGAGGTTGACGATGGAAAGAAGAAGGTCACCATCTTTTTCGGAACTCAAACCGGTACCGCAGAAGGTTTTGCCAAGGTCTGTGGACAAGTGAAAATATTACCGTTTGAGTTGGCATTTTGACCTTTAGATTGATTGTTTGATTGTTTGATTGAGATGACTTGTTGGTTGTTGATGTTTAGGCACTTATGGAGGAAGCCAAAGCTCGATATGAGAAGGCAGTCTTCAAAGTGATCGATTTGGTTAGTTTTAATGGTGCCTTTTTATTTTACAGCATTTTAGAATACTGGAGTTATTTGTGTTTATAAAAAAGTATAGTTTTATCTGCAGTTGGTACATCACTTTCAGATAGTACTTGCTCCAGCAGTACTAGAAGTTGATCTGACAATAATGAATTTCATACATATGCATGCATTTTTTTTTAAGGAAACAGGGGGCAGTACCCTGACAAATTGTGAGTTTATTCATACATGTGCATGTATAAATACTGTATCTGTTATGTATGTGCTCTTTGAATTGTGAGTTCTTATATAATTCTGATGAAATGTACTAAGGATGATTATGCTGTTGATGATGATGAGTATGAGGAGAAATTGAAGAAGGAATCTTTGGCATTTTTCTTTTTGGCTACGTGAGTTTTTAACTCTTGCCTCATTAATTGCAAATTGCTGGTAGAAATTAGGTTGTTAGATACTATTAATTGAGTTTGGTATGATTGTTGATGGTGTAGATATGGTGATGGTGAGCCAACTGACAATGCAGCTAGATTTTACAAATGGTTTTCAGAGGTAAGTTTTGATACAATGGAATTAATTTTTTTGACCTGGGTCATGGTCTTGACTTTGATTACAATGCTTTGTAGGGAAAGGAGGGAGGAGAATGGCTCCAGAATCTTCAATACGGTGTATTTGGCCTTGGGAATAGGCAGTATGAGCATTTTAACAAGGTTTGCAATTGATGTCATGTTTCCTTGTGTTTCCATCTTTTGCTTGCAAATGTTTAAGTTTTGTTTGTATGTTTAGCTAAATTATGAATTTTGGTTATGTTTTGGCTAAATAGATTGCAAAGGTGGTGGACGATGGTCTTGTTGAGCTGGGTATGTTATTTTCCTGTCTTTCCCTTTGTTGATGGCCTCTTCTTGAAGGAAGATATATTGTCATGGTTCATCAATGCATGCTGAATTACCATTTGTCAATGTAATTCTATAATTCTTTTCACGTTCAGCCTTTTTTTTTTGGTTGATGAAATTAGCTCTCTATCGTGATAAATTCATACGCAGTTGTCAGATAAACTATTCTCATCTTACTAGAAATTGCGTAACATTAATTGTTTATACCTCTCTCTCTCTCTCTGCTACATTATGTAGAGGTCTAGTATATTTAGTGACTTGGTTTTTGGTTTTGAACTTTCTCTCTCATTGGTCCACCAGCTTTCTCTCTCTTTTACAATAATCATGACAACATAAAATCGAAAACCCAAACTCCAGACACCAAATCACGATGCTAAATGCATCCTATATCTTTTCACCTCATACAAGCATCTTTGTTCAAACAGCTCAACAGTGGTGATACATGTGATAATGTAGTCTTATTTAAGGTGAATTACCTATCTCTAGTTGCCATTTGGTTAAGTGCTCTTAAAATGTAGCTCGACCATTTTTTCCAGTAATGATGCTTAGTGGAATGTGCCAGATTGCTTTCTGTACTGGCCAACTTGGAGGAAATTTCCTACTACTACTTTTTTAAATTGATACTGAAATTTTGTAGTCTCAGTCAATTTTTAGGTCTACAGGCATAATGTAGAATTATTAATAAATTATGCCTTTAACCCTCACAATTTCTCCTGATTGGTACTTGGTCTTTTGCCAGAATGCCAGTGTTTCTTTCCCCCTTCAAGCTTAACATGATCTTTCACTACTTGCAGGAGCTAAGCGCCTTGTTCCAGTTGGTCTTGGAGATGATGATCAATGCATAGAAGATGACTTCACTGCATGGTAATAGAAGTATAACAAGTTTTTCTTGAGAAATGTGATATCATCTTTTTTAGATGTTATAAATTTGAATTCGTAAGCTTTAATACTCTTATCAACCTTTTTTTAATTCCCCAGGAAAGAGTTGGTGTGGCCCGAGTTGGATCAATTGCTACGCGACGAGGACGATACTGTTGTTACCACTCCTTATACAGCTGCAGTTTTGGAATACCGAGTTGAATTTCATGATCAAATGGAAAAATCCGTACAGGATCAAATATTTAGTCAGACAAATGGTCATACTGTTTATGATGCTCAACATCCATTCAGGTATTAGAAAATGGTATATGGCTGGATATCATGTTCTAACTTGCTGAAGTGCTTTATTTCTTTGTGACCTGACACACAACCTTTGTGGCATGAAGATCTAATGTGGCTATCAGACGTGAGCTCCATACGCCTGCATCTGATCGTTCTTGCATTCATCTGGAATTTGACATTTCCCACGCCGGACTTACGTAAGTTGCTTTTTAAAATTCCTTTTCTTGCATTTTCTGTTGGTTTGCACTTGTCTGCCGTTTGAGCTTCCATTTGGTGAGGGAAATTTTCTTCCTTTGGTGACATTATATTGATCTTGCTCACATGTATATATTCTTCTCAGATATGAAACTGGGGACCATGTTGGTGTCTATTGTGAGAATCTGAAAGAAGTCGTAGAGGAGGCTGAAAAAATAATAGGTTTGTCACCAGATACTTATTTCTCCGTTCACACTGATAGAGAGGATGGAACCTCACTTGGTGGAAGCTCTTTACCACCTCCATTCCCACCCTGCACTTTGAGAACAGCACTGACACGCTATGCAGATCTTTTGAATTCTCCGAAAAAGGTATGTCCACCTACCTCTCATATTCTATCTGCTTATCTATATATTTCTTTTAGATTTCTAAACTAGTATTTGTGTTGATGCCAGTCTGCTTTACTCGCACTTGCTGCTCATGCTTCTGATCCAAGTGAAGCTGATCGGCTCAAATATCTTGCTTCTCCTGCTGGAAAGGTTTGTATATCTCTATGCAAAATCATTAAAGCATTGTCATTGTATTGTGCTTGAGATAGTTATTTATCATACTTTTTTTTTTCAGGATGAATATGCTCAATGGGTTGTTGCAAGTCAAAGAAGCCTCATTGAAATCATGCGAGAATTCCCATCAGCCAGACCCCCACTTGGTGTTTTCTTTGCAGCAGTTGCTCCACGCTTACAGCCCAGATTCTATTCTATTTCTTCTTCCCCTAAGTAAGTAAATTTCATTCCAAACTACGTATCTCATTTTCTCTTTTATGAGTTTGAGGTGCAACCTAGTGCTGTAATATTACAATGATTCATCTATATGTTAACATGTAGTGCTGTAACATTCCATTCCAAGCCTAGGCTGAAATCAGTCTTTCAGATCCTGTGCTTGCACTGCTCATGTGAACATCCTTTGATTTAATGAATTAATTATCTCACTTATTTCTACAGGATGGCACCATCTAGAATTCATGTCACCTGTGCTCTTGTTTATGAGAAAACCCCTGCAGGCCGAATTCATAAAGGAGTGTGTTCGACATGGATGAAGGTATCAAATTGGACCTAGACAAAACTAGTCTGGTCATGAAGATCTCATCATGACTTGAATAATCGTAATTATTGATGGTTTTTGTTATGTGGATCATCTAGACTTGCCTTACCTATGTAAGCTTCTAGAATTTTTCTTGCGCATAGTATTTATTTTTTTGTTCTTTTCCAGAATGCTTTGCCTTTGGAGGATAGCAATGATTGCAGCTGGGCACCCATTTTTGTGAGGCAATCTAACTTCAGGCTTCCTGCTGATCCTAAAGTTCCAATTATCATGATTGGCCCTGGCACTGGTTTGGCTCCTTTTAGGGGGTTCTTGCAGGTATAAACGATATATGGGCTGTTGGTTTGCTTGAAGTGTATTGTCCTTATTTTTGCATCAGACTTGAACCATTCTACGAAATTTCATTTTAGGAAAGATTAGCTCTGAAGGAAGCTGGAACTGAGCTAGGATCTTCCATTTTATTCTTTGGATGCAGGAACCGGAAAGTGGTAAGTGATTCAGTGATCAGTAATGAGATTGTTTTATGAGCAACTTTTTACGAGCCTTGAAAATTCTGATCCCATATTATTTTCTGAAATTGTAGGATTTTATTTATGAGGATGAACTAAACAACTTTGTGGAGACTGGTGCGCTTTCTGAGCTGGTAGTTGCTTTCTCACGTGATGGCCCAACTAAGGAATATGTCCAACACAAGATGACCGAAAAGGTATGCAATAGTCTAAACTGATCAATAATCATGGAAAATCAGATTTTGGAATTTTTATAACGCAATATCAGTTTTTTTTTATGTTGAGCAACTTGTTCCTTGCCTACAGGCTTTGCATATCTGGAACTTGATTTCTCAGGGAGCATATATTTATGTCTGTGGTGATGCCAAAGGCATGGCCAAGGATGTCCACCGAACCCTCCACACCATTTTGATAGAGCAGGTATGTTCAATTGAACAAAACCTATGGCTTAAATCACTGGGAGGACATTTAATTCGTTTTCCACCTACCAATCATAAAGTGGGGTTGTTGCGTAGATGCAATCATGCGACTACCTCCCCCCAAAAAAAAAAATTATGGTTCAGAGGAAAACACGTCCACAGGGAGAGTAGCTTTATCAGCTGTGCCCTACCACTGCTTTGATTTCCCCTACTTTAATTATAATGGCTGTCTGGTCGGCTGTGATTTTAACTATCATCATATATTGATTATCTTGGGGGTTATGCGGGGGATGCTTTAAGAATAAAAAGACGAAAATGATTTTTTTTCTGTTGATTCTATGATCTCTGTCTCTCGGGTGCCATGCCTGTTAGGATTGTCCTTGTACTCCCCTGCCTAGTCCCCACCACCAAAAGAGCCTAACATGCTCACAAACTCGCATGTACGCACAGTTCTACTTGAGGCCACCCTAACCATATGCACTACTACTCATTTCAGGGATCACTAGATAGCTCCAAGGCAGAGAGCATGGTGAAGAATCTACAAATGAATGGCAGATACCTCAGAGACGTATGGTAATTATACATGTGGTGCAGCCCTTCATTGGAGAGGAAAAGAAAGAAAAAAAAATAAAAAACATCCATAAATTTTATACTTGCTGAGGCCTACTTACTTGGAAATGAAAGAAGTACAGGGAGAAGGCAAGGTAGGAGGGTGTGTGTGTGTGTTGGGACAGAAAGAGTTGGCTCCATAATTCTTTTTTACCTTGTCTAAACCATTTTTTGGTTAGTGTAATTTATAATATATAAACAGAATGAATATTTTAGTTGTAATAATGTTTGTAGGCATAGTTGATTGAACCCTTGAGACGAACAATGTTATCCTTTGAATTTATATACTAATCGCGTAATGTAAGAAAGTTAGAATATTCAATATCACAACAGTCACTGTCATTTTTCCTTGATTTTTCCCCTTCTGGATTTGGTGCCTTAAAAACTCGCAAGGTTGCGTTCATTTACTCCAATATCAATCAGAAAGCGTTTGGGGATATTTACTAAATGGTTTCCGCTTTCCCTTTTGGGATTAGTGGACAAGAAAATGGTTGGGGGAAGAGAGAGGATACGTGAACAAGAGAACAAAAGAAAATTGGACGACAAGAATTGTAGGTGTTTCGTGTAAGATTTTATTTTTCTTCTTTTTTAAAAAAATTAAAGAAGGCAAAGTTTGCACGTATGATTAGAGCTGTCAAAATGGGTTGGCGGGACGAGTCAACCCACAACCCACTTCAATCCACCATTTGACGGGGCGGGACGGGGCGGGCCAGTCCAAAAACATGGCGGGCCTAAGAAATACTAAGCCATCACTTTTTAGGTGGCGGGCCAATTTTTTGACACCTTTTTAGTCAACCCACAACCATTTCAACCCGCCATTTTGGGCAAAAAGTGGCAACAAATACCAACACAAACCACCTCTTTTTAACCCAATGGCCCAACCCATTTTGACAGCTCTGTGTATGATGTTACTTTCACTTTATTTTTTGTTTAAAATTGCATATTTGTTTAAAAATTAATACTTCACACATTATGTATGGTAGTGTCCCGTTTGAAAGTGCACTACAAATAACAATTTTACACCGTTAACACATGTCCCCTAAATTCTCCTTGTTTACAAATTACAATACATTCATATTTTAGTCTTTTTGCCTGGGTGGAGGGGGGGGGGGGTGTATTTAGTCCAATTCTATGTACTCAGACTAGACGCAAGAGTGGATTTGTAAAATGTGAATGTGTTGAGTTTTAGTTGCTTGTACGTTTTCCACCCGCAACAAGGTTGCTTGTAAGCTAGTCTATGTGGCCTCTACACTGTTTGGTGAAGAGAAGCCCGAGGGGTGGGGAGCTATCTTTAATTAAAGGAACAATTTGAACTTCATGAAAATTCAAACTCTTCTTTCAACTCTAAGCCTTAGAATGGAGCAACCAAACGTAGCTCGAGGGTTTCAATCATTATCAAGAGAAATTAACACAATGTTTTGCAACTAGGTTCAAGTATTTAATAGGACTGCTCTATGAGATTTATACCCATATTTTTCAACAACAAAAAATGAAAAAAAGAGAGTTAATTTTGCTTGACAACGCAAGTTAAGACGAGATTTGTATTTATAATAACCCAATATATTTTACGTTAATGTTGTCTAAACGCATACTCTTCCTTTATCGTGCATGAAAATGATCATAGATACAACTTTAAGCACGATATAAATGAATTGATTTTTAGAAACACGTGGTTTATATCCATATGTTATTACAAAATGCTAATGTAACCATCTAAAGACTAGATTAATATATAGAAAAACCATACTCCATGGTGTGGTGTGGGTGAACCAACTCTTAGTCCTAAAAAGCAACAAAATTAATACTCCATCCGTTCCTAAATTATCGTTCTTTTTTTTTATCCGTCCTAAAATAATTGTCTAGTTTGAAACTTATCTTTTTAAAATATCACTTTTATCACTTTACCCTTATTACTTTTTCACTATATTTTAATTATAGGTCATATACACATGGACTTTAAAGAAAACTACACATTAAATCAATATAAATAATCAAGTCAATTATTTTTTCTTAAATTATGCGTCCGATCAACTAGGACGATTATTTGGGACGGAGGGAGTATAGTTAATACACCTTACACAAACTCTTTTGGGTAGTATAAATGGTTAAAATAAATACCAGTGAGATGTAAATGTGATTTGGACAATATTTTAATGTGTTATTGAAACATGAAAACTTCAAATGTTAACTGCAAAGTTTTGCATCTTTGAGCCACCCAACTACCCCCAACTCCAACAAGAGATTAAAGCAAGAGGTCCCTGTCATGAAAAATAAAAGGTCAAAATTGCCCACCTGAAAAGAAAAAAAATAAAAAAAACGAAAAAACAAATACTAGATCCTTCCTCAGTCCTTTTCTTTCCCAATTGAAGGCGACTCTCTGTTGGTGTTGAAGACGGACTTATTTAGTTTTGCCAAATTGATTGGTGGTGGTTGCGAGTGCACCTTAATAATTGACCTCCTTTTTTTGTGTGGCTCTCACATTTTTCTTTTAAATGTGTTATTTTCTCTGTGATAGTGATTATAGAGCCTTCCCCCTCCCCCATCACACTTACATGACATGGTTAATGTTGCAAAATTTTTACATTCGCTAGTTTTTACCAGTTTAGTGTTAGTGTTATAACCCGGTGATATTTATACGTCGAAGATGTACATAGGTTCCTGATGTAGAACAAGTGGTCGAGACATATTTGAGCAAAGCGTTAGGGAAGAGTTCGAAGTTAAACAGCTTCGAAAGTTGGGTGGCGGGTTCAGCTTTTTCCATTAGTTCAAGACTAAGAAAGAAAGACTTAATCCGCCAGTAACTTTAACGGAGCGTAACTTTTGCGTCCGAATGAATTATGGGGCGCGCCGCATATCAAATCGAAGCTCTCGACGAGATCTACAAGATTCACCGGGTGAAACCCGGTGAAAGCTAATTTGAAGCCCAAAAAAACGCTGTTTTGTTACTGTTTTGACCCTTGGAAGTTTTAGGGTTTTTCCGTTATTTTTATTTATTTTTTTCCTTTTAGGGTTTGGATTGTTAGGGGATATAATAACCCCTTTAAATATTATTTCGGCAGCTTTAAATAAAATTTTGAGTTTCTTTCGTTTTTCTTGTTTGTGCTTGAAACCCTAAAGTCGTCATCGGCTTTGTTAAGAAATTTCTTGTGGAAAAAGTTTTTGTTGTTATTTCCGCTGCGTCAGTTCTAATTTTGTCTTTAAAACAAAATTGTCACTAGAGTGATAATCGTTATAGTAAATCTAGCATTTTTCGTTGTTGTTTTTTTTAAAATATGAAGTTTAAAGAGAGTTCATAAAAGAATTCAAGGAGGCATATATAGAAATTTAATGCTACTACTATGAGGTAAGGACTTAATAATACTCTTTTTTTTTTTTTAGAGTTGAATATACAAAAAGAACCATGAGTCCAATCATCTCATTTTGCAACTCTATTTTTATTTTTTACAATTCAACTAAAACAATTTATTATAAAATTTAAGAATCATCTTATATAAGTTAAATAAAGCGTCATTATATATTGCCCTCCACAAATTGTTTATCCAAATTTGTGGGTTATATCATATTTTTCTGAATGAAATTGTTAGTATGGCCCACTACTTTTCTGGTATGGTTCGATATCCAGATAATGTTTTATGTAATACTGCTAACTAAAATGTGGCATGAAATTAAAAGGCAAAGGGTAGGTGGGAAAGTGAAAGAAAAAAAAGAAGCATTTACGATTAGATTTTTATTATCACTTCTACTGATAATGATATACTACTACTTCTTCTATTTTAGGTTTATTTTTACTTCTACTAATTTAATATTTCATCCATTTTTATAATCTCCAATGTCATTAGAGTAGATCTCCATACAAAACATATTACTAATAGAAAATTAGCATAATAATATTAGATAATAATCAGAACCCCTAAATGTTACATCGAAAAACCCTAAATGTAACATCACTTAAAAGATTAAATTACTAAACTGTCGTCCTTCTATTTAAAAAAAAATACTAAACTTTAAAATATTTTTGTTTACCAAACTACCCTCATTCCATTTTTTTTAAAAAAATCAATTAAAAAAAACAGATTACGATCAAACACACACACTCTGATGAAAAGGTTGGAACTGCATGGGGAAAAAAATGTCTGATGCTAAACCTCTGTTGTTGCCTAGGTGCATCATAGAATGTGTGTTTTCTTCACAATGTGAGGTGGACAGTGGACACACACTCCAATTTGACCCTTGGGCCAAGGGAGTTTGAAACAGTTGGTTGTTGTGCACTTTGTGGCCAGGGCCAGCCCAAGGCAACGACAAGCTGGGCACCAGCCTAGGGCCCAAGGATATTAGGGGCCTACATTTTTTTAGGTATTAGTAGTAGTAATATATAATTTACATTGAGTTTACTGAGGAGGCCCAAACCCAAGGTCCAAAGAACAGCCAAAATCCCAAATTCCCAATTCGGCAAAACCGCAAAAGACACGCACAATTCGAAGAAAATTAAAACAAATTACTGAATTAATGAATTAGGTCAAAAAAATCAAAAATCAAAAATCAAAATACCAATTGCAAATCGCAATTCTCACGAGTCACAAATCGCACACTGGCATCGCATCGCACCGCACACCGTGAATCAAAATCGTGATCGACGTGATGATGGTTACATCAGGAGGTTGATTTCGATTATCGAATTTCCGATTTCCCTTTGCCCGATTCGCTAGTTGCCTAGTTCCTCCTGGTATGTTTCCTACTTACCCGAAATCTGAAGATGTTTCATTGTTTGTTTTGAATATTTCATTCTTTTGATTTCTAATTTGAGTAATTTCAAAAGATGTTCTCATCGGTCAACATCTCATGTAATGAACTAATGATGTAAATATTATTATATTAAAAATATAATAAAATATGTAAATTGTAAAACGTAAATTTGTAATGTAGTGTAGTCAACTAGTCATGTAAGATGTAACTCTGTTATGATGTTCTAATTTTCTATTAACTTCTGAGTTCTGATGCTCACAGACTCCAGTTGATTGTTCAATTTCAAATTTTCAATGTTCTGTACTTCTGTGTTTATATGATAAATCATAAACTCATAGCCTCATAAAGTCATAAAGACATAAATCATAAATTAATGTATCGAGTGATTTGAGTCTATTGACATATTATTCATTGTTTCATTCATTTGTTCTTCACATATAACATATTGTTCATTTTCAAATATTTTTTAATAATTAATATTTGGGTTAATATTTGTTCGATTTTGTCATTCTTATATTAATTTTGGTTATTAAATAAGGACCATTTTTGAGCTTCGCCCTGGCCAATTAAATAATAGGAACGACCCTGTTTGTGGCGGCCAAGCCATTAACCGCAGGCCACCATAGTAGGTCGTAGCAATATCTGATGTTCACAAACAGTATTGGTTAGCTGGATGATCTCGTGAGGATGTCGTGGTTAAAGGGGATTTTTTTTAAATTGAAAAAAATCGCCACTGTTTTTATAAAAAATTGAAAAAAAATCGCTAGGATTTTTTAAAAAAATTGAAAAATATCGCTAGGCTGTTTAATTTTTTTTGAAAAAATCACCAGATTTTTTTTAAAAAAATTGAAAAAAACGCCAGGTTGTTTAAAAAAAGTGGAAAAAATCGCTAGGTTAAAAAAAATCACCAGATTCGGCGGTACCTTCATCGTTTTCTTCTTCTGGTTTTTTCTTTTTTCTTTAAACATGGTTTTAAATATCGAAAAAAATATCTATATATTGAGTACAATGTAGGTAACAACTTATTCTAAAAGAAGAATCCGAAGAATCATCATGAACATTGTTATTCGGATCAAAATTCATTGAATAATTGTTGAAAAGGAACAAGTTTAAGGTTTAAGGTTTATGGTTAATTGTAACGGAGTGTTTCACACACACACACACACACACACACACACACACACATATATATATATATATATATATATATATATATATATATATATATATATATATATATATATATCAGTATTCAAAGATATAACTTTTTATTGGAGGATTAATTATTATTAATTGCAACTCCTTTATATAAAATGAGTAATTAGTAATTAGAGTTTAGGATTAATTGCAACTTCTTTTTATAAAATGATTAATTAGTAATTAAACTCTTAAGTGAATGTGATATTTAGTGTTTTTTGTGTTGTATTTAGGACCACTCATAATGACATACATTTCCCATTGATTGAATAAACATATTTATATAGGGAGTTACAATTAAGGTTATACTTGGAGTGTGGTACAAGAAATCTTTATAAGGAAGGAAACATAATAAGGAAAGAACTATGCAAGGTAGTAACTACTAAACATTAATTACAATAAATAAATAATAAATATATTATTCTCTAATATGCCACGTAAGATGGACGCCCGAGAGGAGAAACTAATCTTGTGAAGTAATTGATAGAAGCGATGGCGAGCAAGCGGCTTGGTAAGGGCATCGGCCAACTGATCAGTCAATGAGACATGAGAGACTCGTAATAACCCATCATGAACTTGTTGTCGAATGAAGTGAAAATCTAGGGCCACATGTTTCATGTGAGTATGTAAGACTGGGTTGGAGCACATGTTAATGGCACCCACATTGTCACAATAAATGACATGTTGAGTCGAAGGTGATACCGAGCTCGCCGAGGAGAGACATAATCCATCGAACTTCAGCGACAGTGGCAGCCTCTGCCTGGTATTCAGCTTCAGTCGAGGAGTGAGCAACAATGTGTTATTTTTTGGAGCTCTAAGAGATGGATTGCTTCCAAGATAGATAATGTAGGCACTGGTGGATGTGTAGTCATCTTTGTTGCCTCGCCCAGTCGGCATCAGTGAACACATGGAAAGCTGGAGGAGACTGACGATGAAAAAGAATGCCCGCATCAATAGAGCCACATAGATACCTAAGAACCCGCTTTTACCGCATTCTAGTGCTCGGTAGTCGGCCTATGCATGAACTGAGAGAGTTTGTTGATGGCATAGGTGACATAAGGGCAAGTAAGTGACAGATACTAAAGACTCCCGACCATTGCGCGAAACTTTGTAGGATCCGTGAGTTCAGTGCCCGACTAAAGTGTCAAAGTTGGCGAGGTGGCTAGGAGAGTAGCAACTGGGCAAGCATCTGTCATGCCCCTACGAGCAAGAAGATCGGCAATGTATCCTCACTGGAAGAGCAGGAGACCACTTGGTCGCTTGACAACTTCAACACCAATGAAATAGTGAAGATCTCTAAGGTCCTTGAGCGAGAAGCGACGAGTGAGCAGAGAGACGAAGGCCTGAACTGTAGCGGGCTGATTTCCATTGATGATGATATCACCAAATAGACAAGGAGATAGATGATGGTGCCCCATGTATGAAGTATGAACAGTGACATGTCGACCAAAGAATTCTTGAATCCAGAGGTAAGAAGAAACTATCACAGTTCGTTGTACCATGCTCGGGGAGTCTGTTTGAGTCCATAAATAGTCTTGTGAATCCGACATACATGTTTAGGGTTATCCTTGTCGATGAAGCCATGTGGTTGAGCCATGAAGACTTCCTCGGACAGAGTGCCTTAGAGAAAGGCATTGTTCATATCCAATTGCTGAAGATCCCACCATCGGCATACGGCCAGTGATAGAACTAGGTGGACAGTGGTCGGTTTAACCACCAAGATGAAAGTCTTGTGATAGGTGATAGTCAACTCCTGGTCGCTAGTGAAACCCCTTGGCCACGAGGCGAGCTTTTTAGCGGTCAATTGTGCCCTCAGCATGTTGTTTGATGCGAAGATCCATTTACAACCAACAATGTTGCGAGCACCTGCTGAGGGAACCAAATCCCAAGTACCATTGCGAGATAGTGCACACACTCTTCACATATGACCTGACACCACTTGACATCTTTGAGAGCTTGAGTGAAACACTTTGGCTCGCTGTCCGCTGCTAGATGAGCCGAGAGACTCAGTTTGGTGAGCAGTTTGAAGATATTGTTCTTTGAGCGAGTAACTATAGATGAAGTACCAGAAGCAACGGGCACTGGAACAAGGTATCTCCAAAATTGGATTTACAGGACTGGTAGCGGGCATAGTGCTATCCTCGGGTATCTCCAAAACTTGAGGTATAGGACTGGTAGCAGACACAACGCTATCCTCGGGTATAGTGCTAGTTTCCGAGGAGGGTTGAGCAATACACACATGACTGGTAGTTGGCATAGTAGAGGTTGGTTGAGGATGGTGTATGGGCAAGTTGAGATCAACCACATTCTGATTAGTTCTAGGAACAACTGGTGGGAAATCACTGGAGCGGGAATCAGACAATGTGTATGAAACCGATAACAGTTCATGCAGAGGTAACCAAGTGGCTCGAGTAGAGGTACTGGGGCGGGCAAGATGGGTGTCGAATAGAGCTGTCAAAATAGGTTGGGCCAGTTGGGTTAGCCCGCCCTGCCACCTAAAAGAGGTGGGTTGGGTTGGTATTTCTTAGGCCCGCCACTTTTTGGGCGGCCGACCCGCCTAGAGGTGTCAAAAAGGCTTGGGCCCGTTGGGGTAGCCCGCCCCGCCACCTAAAACAGGCGGGTTGGGTTGGCATTTCTTAGGCCCGCCATGTTTTTGGGCTGGCCCGCCCCACCCCGCCAAATGGCGGGTTGAAGTGGGTTGTGGGTTGGCTTGCCACGCCAACCCATTTTGACAGCTCTAGTGTCGAATGTGGACATGGGAAAGGCAGACTCAACGAAACGAACATGACATGAAATGAACAACTTTGTGGTGCTCGGATCATAACAGAGATAGGCACTCTGAGTGAGCGAGTAACCTAGGAAGACACAGGGAGTGGAGCGGGCAGTGAGTTTGTGGGCGGAGTAAGCGCGAAGCCAAAGGTAGCCAAGGCAACCAAAGGCACAGAGTTTGGAGTAGTTGGACGGAGATCCAAACAGTTTTTGGTAGGGATATATCTGGTCAAGAATAGGTGTTGGAAGTCGGTTTATGAGGTAGGTCGTTGTTTGAAAGGCAAACAACTAGAAGGGCAACGGAAGAGAGGCTTTAGAGAGAAGGGAGAGATCGGTCTCAACAACGTGGCGATGACGACGTTCTGAAAACCATTGTGTTCCGGAGTATAAGGTGGCGAGGTGAGATGTGAGATGCCATTAGCGGATAGGTAGTCGGCCAAGTCAGTATCGCAGGCAAGTCCTGTGTACTCACCGCCATTGTCCGAGTAAAGAGTGACAATGGTGGTTTTAAAATAGTTTTCGACAAGGGCTTTGAAGCGGGGAAAGATGGAGGCAACCTTAGATTTTCTTTTGAGCGGGTAGAGCCATATATAATGAGTGTAGTAATCGACGAAAATAACATAATATTTAAATCCATCAACATAATGAATGGGTGAGGTCCAAACATTAGAATAAATAATTTGAAGCGAGGAAGAAGACACTATGGTAGATTGCGAGAAAAGAATTTTGTGACTTTTATTGCATAAATAATCATTACAATGTATTTATTTAATGCGTGCAAGTAATGTCTAAATCTACGTCTAAACTAGATAGAATCTGACGCTGGACGGGTTCAGAGGGATGGCCAAGCCGGTGATGCCACCAATCGAGGTGAGAGAAACTTTAGTGCCCACACCCGAGCTAGAAGGGCGAGGATGAGGGTTTATGGTCGGCCATTCATACAAAGCCATCTTTAGAGTGCCCGGTCAGCAGTATGCTCACTGTCAGTAGATCCTTCACATGAAAAGAAGATGGTGAGAACTCAATATAGGTTTTATTGGAGATGCAAAATTGAGATATGAATATGAGATTACGTTTAATGCTGGGTACAAAGAGAACATTATGCAAGGCAAATGTGTGTGATGGTGTGTGAAGAGAAAAAGAGCCAGACAGCTCCGCCGGAGACGATGATGTAGACCTTGTCTACAAAAGCTCCTCACGGTCATCCCCATACATTTCTGAGGGCCCATTCGACTTCTTCGACAACGATCGATAACAAGACGAACCCATTTACCGACTCAGTACTCTCCCAAAATAAACTCTAACCCAAATCCCCTTCTTACCCACAAAAGACGCCATCAAAACAAGTGTCATCTCTAAGAAATTCCAATTTCTCTCGTCCCTTTCCCAAACCTTTAGCCTTTGTCGACCCTTTATACCCTATTCGACATTAATTCCTTTGTCAGCTACATCGACCAAACCCTAATCCTCCATAGTTCCCCCAAACTCACTAAATTTCACCTCCAGTTCCATTCTAGTTCGGGGATTGGGATTGACTCACCTACTTCTGAAACAAAGTCACTTGTGGATTGTGAGGGAGAATGATTTAGAGAGGGTGGACGATGGAGGTGGTTGGTGGATTGTGACGAAGGAGGTGGTGGTGGGTTAGGGTTTCTTAGTGATCAGTGAGATGAAGAGGGCGGAGGAGATTGGAAAATGGGGTGAGGGATCTGGGTTATGAGGAGGAAGGAGATGATATACAATTACTCAATTAGGCCCCTGAAATAAGATATTTTAGCTAAATGGTCCCTTATAAGTTGAAATGACAAATTTATCCATACTAAAAATCACGTGAGATGCACGCAGTTAGATTTAATGGTAGAAAATTAACAGAAATTGACGATAGGACCAATCCCGTGAAAAAAAATTAGTACAAGAAGGAAAATTTTGAAAAATTTAGTTTAAAGACGAAAATCGAGAAATCCAAAATGCACATGGACCATTTGGGTAGTTTGCCCCTAAAAAAAGGCCTATAAACATCTTTGAAAAGCCCAAGCATTTTTGCAATCATAATAAAAAAAACAAAATGAAACAATGGTTCACCAATCACACTTTAAACACGTAATGAGTCACCAAGGCACACCGACTAGCAACAACCGACGACTTTAGCTGCCTTTAAGTCATCAAATTGTGGATCTTATATTAGTAGTATCTATAGATAATACTGTCAACATTGTAAGGAACAAAATGTTAAGCCTACAGCCTACTTGAACAATCATTCATCAAGTCAACTCTTCAATCTTCATGTTGTTGTGCTTGTTCACAAGCCATTTCTCTCCCTCAATACCAAACATAGACTCGGTATAAAGTATAAAGAAAATATAACATTACCAGAATTTGCAAATAAAACATCCAGATTTTAGATTTCGTCTATATTTGGAGCACTTGCATCCGGCCTACCTACAGTTACAGCTATCAAAGACCCATAAAGGAATTTGTATATATAGAGGTGACTTCAACTCTTGCCAACATTCTCCCTCAATCTCGGTCTGCTTCTTCTATCTCTTCATCCTCCGGCACTCCACGGAAATAGAGAACATTGTTGCATCTGCAGTTGCAATTTCGAAACAGTAAACCATGTGAGGCATATGGTCGGGAGAACAATGAGGCAGGGGTAACCTCTATAGAATATAGGAGATTACATAAGTTAAATTGGCAAACTATTGAGAAGTTTTTGTTCCAATGGGAGGGAGAAATGGCAAGGGCGCTCAAGGCAAACAGTTGAGGTCCTTTGTTCCAATCCCCATACCAAGGGACCATACTTATCTATAAAAAATATAAAAAAAATCTTGGTTTTCGATTCTTATTATTGTACTTGCTAACATCTAAAAGAGTCCAACTACGGATTCAAATGAATAGGAAGCGAAACATAACCTTAAAGCTTTACAAATTTTTAACTTTGATGCCGTGAACTTGAGGGTGCTTCATTATTATTATTATTTTGATAAATAATAGTATTATATACGAAAAGCACCAAACCATGTGACACATCCTATGTACACTAGGAGTATACTCATCTTATATACAAGGGTGCTTCATTATTACACAGGAAAATCATACTTGAACAAGTACAGTTGGAAAGATGAACTTCAGAATTACAGGTTACCTGATCAAAATTTCTCCAAGATTTCCTGTGAATTGTCCATCAATATACTCTTCAGAATTGGCCAGCTGCAGAAGAAGTTTAAAATTAAAGCTCAAACAAATCCACACAAATAATGCCACAAATAACGCAAATATTAAGCTCATATCAAAGTGCTCACAGATATGACTGAGGCGACATGAGTAAGAAAAATGGTTAAACCTTAAGAACTACATGTATGCACAAACAACATTCAAGAAGGATGGAAATGAAGAAGAGAGAACAGAAGTGGGTACCTGCAAATTCATGTATGAATCCATTGAAACAAGATAACCTGAAAGTAACACCAGACTATGAGATATGTTACCAACATGTTTTAAACAAGTTCCTCTAAAGTAATTACAAAATCATACTAGGTTATTGGTGACAGATTTAAGTGAACTGAAGATAGAAGGAACTTTTGAAGCAAAACACCTTTGTACTCCATTCCCCACTTGAGTTTGCAATGACAGGTTTCCCAGTCAAATTGTTCAAGAACGGTTTTGGATTAACTGGTACAGTCTGCAACATTCAGGTAGAGATGTCAAAATGCAAGGTGAGGCTATAAATAATAAAATATCACTGTAAATACGGCAACGGTAAACAGCAAAACATCACAGGGTAGGGTGTACATAGTTGGGTTTGGTTTGGTTTACAAGCAAACCACAAACCAATAATCGGCTTACGGAAACCAAACCAAACCAATCTGAACCATTTTAAGTGTGAATCCTAACCAATCAACGGAACCACGTTGTATTGGTTCGCTAAGTACGGTTGGTTCGAAATATAAAAATAAAAAGAAAAACAAGTACTTTATACCAAGAGTGATCTTGTTCAGCTAAGTTTGATGGTTTAGTTAGGTGGCCCTTTTGGTGGCTTGGTTTGGTTAAGTTCGGTTAAGATATGAAGCCATTAACCTAACCAAAACTGCTCGAATTGTCAAAAATCCAAACCTTAACATAGCCACTATTTTAAAAGGATTTAAAGGAACAAAATAAATCAACCGTTACTGTTTGGTTAAGTTCAGTTTGGTGCTTAATTTATTGTCATTTAATCATCAGGGTTGCACCAATCACAAAATAGAAATCACATTGAAAAGATATAGTAGTGGTGTAGAATCCAGAGTCTGTTTCAAGTGTTCAACCATTCAATAAAAGTTGGTGCGAGTGATACTTGATGTTACTTCAAGTCCATCTCCTGTTGGTTATGCTGTTATAGCCTTTTAGGAACAACCGAGCAAGAATTTTACCGAAACAAAGAATATATATAAACATGCTAATATATGTAAATGTAAGAAAATCTTTCTAGAAGTACCAAAAGAGATACTATGAAATTTTAGCGGCTTTCACATTCTTTAGAAGTTCAAATCTAGAAAGCCGTTTTCTGAAACTTAATTTGCATACCTTAGTATTCAAAGACCTATTTAATTTGCGTACCTTAGTATTCAAAGCTTTCCAAGACAGCCTACATATTAGGTGGTCTTTTATTCAAAGTGAAGTATCAAAAACCCTCATGTGGTAAACCCCCTTTTCTAGATCTTCCTTGGTCTTCTTTTTTTTTTTTTTTTAATTTCCCCCATTATGCGAATGGAGGTAACAAACTGAATCAAATGGACCAAAGTACCCATTTCTCGTCTTTGTTTGAAACCATAGCCGACATAACTTTGTTCCCTCCCTCTCAATCTCATCTTCTCTCTCATATCAATAATTTCAAAAACCCACAAAATAACCAATTTCTCAACACCCAAGTCAACATACATTTGCAAGCCCACAAAAAATTGAAAATTAGGGTTTATATACTAGCAAAAATCCAGATCCATTTCCCAAATCAGATTCAACATGAGGAGAGTGAGAATGCCATGTACCATTGGAAAAACCTTATTCTCAACTTCACAAAAATCAAACACCGTGCTTGGTTACTCAACCCCATCTCCTCCAATTCAAATTCAATCCAATTACATCAGATGATTCAGATCAAAATTTGAATTGCCTCTATGACCCATTAATATTTGACCACCAACCATTTTCACCGCGGCCTCCTTTGGTTCTGGAATCTGAAATCAGAACCACTACACCAAACTTAGCCTCCCAGTGCTTCTTCATCATCAATCCCCCTCGTATTTATCATCATCAATAGCCTCATTGTCTTCGTCGCCCAAGGAGGATATATCAATACCCTCGTTCTCGCCGAACAGTACATGGATTTCTAATAATCGAAACAAAAGATGGTGGAGGCATGTGACCTCATCGACGTGCGAACCAATAGGTTAGTCTCGTGGGTACGTGACGTTCGAGTTTCCGTAACACATGATTTGCTCATGTGCGGTGGAGGGTGGTCGATTTTTGGATTGGACCTAAGGGAAGGTGGTAAGTTTGAGTTGGAGAGAGAGAAGAATGGGAAGGAGAAAGAAAGTGAGACGTGTTATCAGAGAGAGACATGTTATCAGTTTGAAGAAGGGAAAGAAAATAAAAGTGAAAAATTATAAGGAAAAAATGTCAATAATTAGTATTATTCTGTGATAAATCAAATTCTGTTAATTTTGTTATGTTTTCCCATTAAATAGGTAATGGGTGGCAATTTAAGAACGAAAAAAAAAAAAGAACATATAGGGGGTTCACCACATGTTTTTGTTTTTACCCTTTATTCAAAGATCCTAACATAGCTATCACAGTTATAGCTCGACACCATGATCACCTACTTCATCGAGCAAACATTTTTCTTTCCTTTTTTGTTGTTGATTGGGCCATAAGGTGGTCCGTTCAGATAACTTATGTGCACCTCCACTTATTCCATCTTCCAAGGTGAGTTCAAGGCCAAGGGCGCACCCCATGCTCCGCTTATGCATTTAAAAAATTTACCTCCTAGACCAGGAATTGAACCCGGGTAGATGTCTAGGGGAGCAAACCATTTATCACTTGTTCTAAATTATGTACAATAAGTAGCCTCAAACCACAACCAATTAGACATTTTCAAATACAAATCCACCACAAATTCTTTGATATAGGGCAAGCTTAATTCTTCTATAAATCTATGCATGTCAATCGGGCCAGTCTGGTTCAGATTGAGGCGAGTTGTGAGTTGGGGTGAGACACAACCCGATGTAATACGGATAGAACGAGTTTAAATGGGTCGAGTCAAGAGGCGGGGTCCCCCCTTTTTTTTTGTCAGCTTGTGTACATTCTGTGGGATGTGTGGAAATTTACTATATACCAAATAATTTACTTAAATCCAAAAACTTTAAGATTATAAAGGTGACTTGGGCACATTTCACCTTGTAAAAATATTGACTTGGGTACATCTCACCTAACTCTTTCCCCCCCCTTCTCTCTCTCTCTCATAAACCCCACCCCTTTCACTCTCCCTCGTTTTCTTACTTTCTCCAATTCCCAACTCCCTTTCGTCCCCATCTCCCATTCCCACCACCTTCATCGTCAACGCCTCTGCCCCCCTTTTCCGTTAACATGGTTGGATCTCTTGATGATGATTTCTTCTCCGGCGACAACGACACCAATTGCTCTCTCTTTGGCCCAGCGATAGTGTGAGATGTGAAGCCAAGGATTTAGATCTCAATCTTGACTGCAACTTGCCTCGGTATCTATCACCACCACAATATCTACAACGGAAATTAGTAGCACAACAGAGTAGGCCAATCTTGTTAACCATGGGGTAAGGCTCAAAGAAGTGATGTGCTGCAATGATTAACCCAGGATGTGGATATTGCTGTCTTCTTTGTTCAATCTTTTGATACAAGTGATTCAATAATTGTCCAATAGATGCACAATCTGTGGTGTATGCCCTCATCTTAATATTATTTTTTTTATAGATAAATATGACCCCTTTGTTGGTATGGGGATTCGAACCAAAGACCAAAAAGTCTTTGTCTGAATACCCTTTTCATCTCTCACCCTTGGGGTCATCTGAATATTACAATAAACCCGTTGGGTTAAGATGAGTAACCCGTCTTAACCAGCGAAATATGTTGGGTCATGATGCATAACCCGTCTTAACCCGTGAAATTAATGTGTCCGGTAATTAGCGGGTTGTATTGACATGCCTAGTTAAATCTAGTTCTATGTCAACCCCATTCAGAGAAGTGCCTCCAAACATCTCTGATTTTAGACAATAACTTCATTAAAAATGAAGGTTGCCGTCACACCACCATATGATCTGATGCCAATAAGTTTATAGGTAACAAAATCTCACCATACGGAGCCCGTATCAAGCTCTTTTGAGAATTCAACAAACTTCAATAACGAGTGTTGAGGAAGCGTAATGGGTAGAATATTATAACCAGAAAGCTCCAAAGGGGCCTGGTGATATTATCTCCATTCACAACCTAGAGCCACGTATTCACAACTCTGAGGCATCAAGTTTCTCTGGGCACAACATAGAGAGCTAAAGGAGTAATCTAATGCAAAAAAAAGTATCATGGGCACTGACCACTCACCTAACAAATCTAATTCTTTAAAAGCATCAAGCGTGCTTCCAGAATTTCTGATGATCCTCTACAGTTATTATGTGATAATCACAGCCAAAACTTTTCTTATGCAACCCACCAAGCTTAGAGGCCAATGTCCTTCACAGATGCACGGAACTCTCATCAGAAATCTGAAATGGATATAAAAAGGGAGCCTTTGCTAGGTTCACTTGTTACTGTTCAAGTCTGGAAGACACAAACATGTGCAAAACATAAATGCAGCATACATTTGCTACCACCTAGCATCAGTGATTCCAGACTAAGTACAAGATCAACTATAAGTCCTTTAACTATTTTCCAAAAATGAATAGTGATGAGTTAAGAACTAAGTCAGGCAACTTCAGTGATCAAGCAAAGAGTAGTACAACAACATCTGTCCTATTCAAACAGTCAATAATAAAAAGAGACTCAACTGTTCTAAGACCTAGAGTCCTGTATAATGCAAAGCATACAAATTGAACAGATCTACACATAAAAAAGAAATATACATTCTATTGGGGAGTTGTTCTAAAAGATGAGTACTTACAGCCATTATCGACCGACGATTGAAGCTTCTCCGTCAACTGTATAATTCTCGCTTCGAATCCACTGCTCCGGCGGAGGGTTTAGTGTGGGTTTCGGATTCGCTAGTCTACTATCAGTATAGGTATTTCTTTCTAGGGTAAGTTACGGATAACCCCCTAGACTATGGATCCGGTTCAAATGTTTTCCTCAAACTAACAACCGAAGCAATGTGCCCCCTAAAAACTAGGGGCACTATTAACATTTCCCCCTATTGGAATGAAATATTTATATTTTATATTAAACTACTTTCATCTAAAAATACATTTTAACAATTTATGTTTATAATATATTATAATAATAATAATAATAATAATTATTATTATTTTATCCTCCTAAATATTTCCTTTGGTTGAAAAGAATTCACTAAATTTAATACATATTTAACAATAAAAAAGTTTACGATAATAATGGCATCGGTAGGAAAATTTAAGATGACAAAGAAAGGACTAAATAGCTCAAAGAGAATAATTTTTTGAAAATTGAGGAAGTATATGTTTTAATAAGTTTTAAAATACTTTTATCTCAAAATATATATCAATCTAAAGGGAAATTTATGTTTAAAAAGCTTTATTATTATCTAAACATAACCCCTACCGAAGAAGAAAAATAATTTTTGCAAATCATATTAAATTAAAAATAATTTTGCCCGTAGAGGAAGTATTTTTTACATTTTATCTTTTTGAAATAATTTTATGTTTTAAGGAAATTCAATTAATTTTATCTAAAATTTATATGTTTACAAAATTAATTATTGAATGTGTATCATCATGAGAGGGTTGGAAACAAAAAAAAGTTACATTCCTTTAAGCCTCCCTCTAAGTTTAGAGGAATGTTTAGTTGGTTTTAGAGGAAGAGGGTGTGATAGGGAATCCATTGTGGGATCAAGATTTGCTAAAAAAAACTATAAAAATGATTTAAGAGTGTTGGTAAAAGCATCCATTGTGGATGCTCTAAGGGTTCTGTGAGGAACATTGAAGTGTTCGGCAAGCACTAGTTGAATATTAGTGATGTGTTCAGTAGATGACGATGTCTTTTAAAAAATGGAAAAAATGAATATTTTTACAGATGTGAGAGAGAATGGAGAGGGTGTTTTGGTTTGTGGATCGTTTCCTTTTCCCAAAATCATTTTGGTAGATGACGACATGGGAGAGAATGAGAGGCAGAGGGCTTCGGTGGTTGTTGGGTTTCTTTCGGTCGTAGGGTTGAGGCTACGTAGGTTGAAGAATGAAAGAATAAGGAATGGAAGTAATTAATTTTGGGTGTGTATATAAATTGTAAAGGGGTAAAATAGGGATTATAAGGGTGTGTGTTTAGTATTTGATTGAGTTTAAAATTAACTCTGGGTGTGTTTCAAGTAAGTGGGTGAATGGAGTAGTTTTGGGTGGGTTAATATCGCGGGTTAATATCGCTCCCCTAAGAACTACTCCATTCGTTCCAAAATAATCGTTTGAGTTGATTTAGTACACGGTTTAAAAAAAACATATTTGATTGGATTATTAAAACTCATATGTATGTGACACATAAAGTAAAATAAAAGTAAGGGTAAAATTGTAAAAATGTTATCCTAACAAGAAAAGTTTCAAACAAGACAATTATTTTGAAACAGACGAAACAAGAAAACATGACAATAATTTTGGGACGGAGGGAGTATAATATTTTTGTTTAGATATTGTCGTTTGAATTGATTAAAAAATATCCACTTGAGACTTACATGACCATTTTTTTAGTTTTTTTTTACCACAATACCTTTTTGATATTTTAATTAACTATTTATTGTCCTAAGACCATCTCCAATGCTAAAACCCCAAATTTAGTTCGATTTTACCACAAATTTGATCCATTCTCAACACCAAACACTATTCCAACTCTAACTCATGATCTCAACTCTCACCCCATATAGAATATTCCTGAGCATGTTCTATTTTTATTTCTATTACTTTATTTATCAGCATGTATATTAATTTGTTATTATCCTTTTAAATAATTATTATTAAGATTGCACGATTAATAATTTTAGTATATTTAATAGTTTTATGTTTATAATATTATTTTTTCATTAATAATATTTAAAAATCAATAATTTTATAACTAAATTGAATAAATATAATTTAATAAACATACAAGCAATTGAAAATATCATAACAAATATTACATTCAATACAAAATATAACAAGAATAATACCATTTGATAAATAAAAACACATTCATCATTATAAAACAATTGAAACATTCACTTTAAATGTAAAATTGGTGTTCTCTAATTAGTATTGAAAGGATGAAACCGTGGAGATCATCATCGGCTTAATTACGGGCCCCACTATGGAAATCATTTGCAGATCCAGCAAGGCAGCCGAGCCAGTGCGAGCTCACCGAAGACACCTCATAAAACCATTAAGCCAGAGTAAGGAGCTGATAAAAAACCCGTGGCTCTCAATACCCTCGGCCTCGGCAACAAGAGCGGTTTTCAATACCCTCGGCCTCGGAAACAAGAATGGTTTTCAATGCCTTTGGCCTCGGCAACAAAAGTCTGCTGCCCTCAGATCATTCGGCCTCGGGCTAAAGGTCAATAATCATCAGGCCTGACAACAAGCTTCCCAAGCACATTTATTTCGATAAAGCTTCCAGTGCATTTAATACCCGCCGCAACCTGTTCCCCAACGAGAAGCCACCATGTCACCAGGAAAAACATGTATAAATAGGGGACATTCATTATTGTAAAAGGATAAGCCAATTTTCAGATATTCAAACTCTCTTATCACAACCCCTTATCGGACCATTTATTACTACGACACATTTATTACTCATTTCCACCGAATACCTTACTTTCACGCCGGAGGGTTCTAGTCGGGTAGCCCCGACTCCTTAACGACGTTTATTATTTATCTTGTGCACGTAACCAGGAGACGAGACGAGGACGAGCTTGCAAAGACCGTGCCACTCTTGTTTTATACGTGGACAACAAGACAAGATCACCACCAAAATTGCGTGATCAGTTTGGTTCCATTGCCGGGTTGCGGTCGGTGTGCCACTGCCGGAGGTGGTGAGGATGGCGGGTCTTGCTTCCTATGGTCCGGAATGTTTGAATCCGGCTAGTCACCATATAATTCAGGGCCTCCTCATCATAAGCTTGCGAGCCCCGATACTTTGCCAGAACCTCGTCGCTATCAGGCTTCGCAGCCAGCTCAGCCTGCAAACGGTCGTTGTCACTAGACAGACCCTTTAACTTGGCCTCAAGGTCATCTACCTTCCCCTTCAAACAATCCCTCTCATCAGCCTTATCCTGCAGCACATTCTCCCTCGCCCAGGCTGTCTTCTCAACACCAAGCTGGGAGAGCTCGTCCTTCTTCAGCAACAAATCTCCCTCCAGGGACGCTATCTTCTCAGCCGAAGACGAAATCTCTCCCTTCGCTTTCGCCAATGCCCGCTCTAGGGCCTTCACGGACTCGGCAGCCTGGCCTAGCTTGGCATTATAAGTCGCGAGACCAATGCCGAGTGCAAGAACTAAAAAAAAGGCAATGAGCAAATGAACTAAATTAAAAAGAAAAAGAAAAATAGAACAACAGGATCCACCTACCTCACTCATGGCCAAAGCACATAGATCATTCAATTGAAACTTCTGGCAGGGAGCATCGTCTCCACAGACTCAGCCGGAACACTCTGGGCCATTAATCTTTGCCCATAACCAGCGAAGGAGGCAGGAAAGTTGTTGACCGTCTTACAGATGTGATCGATAATGTATTGATTATCGGTCACTTCCTCGGTCGTCGGAGTAGGGGCCGGGGCCGAGGCCAGTTGAAGCTCGGCAGAAATCGATGAAGGCGGGAGCTGACCTTGAGTAGGGCCCAACCTTTGCCTCTTGGACTTTGGGGGTCGAAAGCCGTTTGCCCTTAGCCTGTGGGTCGATGCAGCTTGAGCGGGACCACCTTTGAAGGATCCTCCAATACGCCGACCATAGGCAACGACCCAGGATTTTCACCGGCCGCCTCTTGTAAATGAGAAGCCTTCAGCTCGGCCTCCCTCCGCTCCGCCTCAGCTTTCTTTCGGTGCATGATGGCATCGCGAGTCAAACCCATATCTGCAAATCAGAAAGCTCGCATCAGAAACCAAGAGACAAATACAGCAAGATGACTAAAATATAAACAAGGCAGAAATAACAGTATTAACCTGGTGTCGAGCACCCAAACCCGTCTATACCCTTACACTCCTGACATTCCGAGCCAAGCACCCATCCTCGGTGCAGGGCCCAGCCATCTCGGCTCACATATTCAAAATCCGAGTAGGCCCTCTCTACCCCCTCGACGCTGGCCGCCGAGACCCGAAACTTGGACAACATGCCCTCGTCCCCAACTATGGCCTTCCAGTTATAGGAGCGAACCTGCTCCCTTTCAGCGTTGAACAAGAGGGCCTCAATAGCGCTTTTCACGGCTTCGTCGGCAGCACTCAAACTCTTCATCATCAAAAGGCCATGGGGTTTTCCCTCAGAAGCCTCAAAATTCCACCCTTGGCTTGACTCCACCAGAAGGACCTTCTCCGACCATCTATGATCCTTGTTACCAAAGCTAGCCAGCAAGGGAAACCCTTGGGCATGCCTCAAAACGGTCAGCCGGTTCATCGAAATACTAACTTTGTAGTAGTAGCAGAAGAGCGAGAGTGTCGGCTCGAACCTCTTCGACCGTGTGCATATTATGAAGCTGACCAGCGCTCGTGTAAGGTTGGGAGTAAGATCCAAGGGGACAGAGCTCGTCTGGGTCAGAAATTCGTAGATAAAGGGGTCGAGAGGTAGACGCAGCCCCGACGACTCGAAAAGACTCGAATAAAAGCCCACGTAGCTACGAAGACTGCGTAGCTCGGAAATACCCAAGCCAGAATTGGGGACCAAACCCCGGAAAAAGTTGGAACCATACACTCGGGACCATTCCACTACGTCTAGCGAGCTTATCTTATTCTCGAAAGGCCTCAGGAAACGAGGTACCGTCTCGCCGTCATTGCCGGCTCACCCAGACACAGAAGCCTTAGTAGCGATCATCATTTTCCCAAGTTGTCGACGGTGCAGGTTCCTTTCAATCTGACGGAAGTACAGAACTCTCTCCCTGGTGAAAAATTGAGCAATCAGACTTAACGCAATACGGTCTCTACTCGCGAACACTCTCATAGGGGTACTAGAAGGATAATCCGGAGCAGAAAAAACTTCATCACCGAATTTCCAATGTATGCTAACCTTCACTCCAAAGCTCGCAAGGAGAAACCTCGCTTGCCGAGGAGTAACCGCTACCCACCTACCCTGACATTGCCTATACATAGGACCCCCACGCAGATATTTTTCGAAAACTAACTCAAGAAACGGGCCCTCGTCATCAGAGTCTACAGAGGAAATCGAGCACGACGAAGAGGTACCCGAGCTCAGAGGGCCCACAGTCTTTTCTACATGAACAGTGGTGTCTACCACTCTCTTCTCGGCTAAGCAAACACTCACCTCGATACCTCTCCAGGCTGGGCCGCGAGGGACAGACTTGACCTCGTCATCACTTAGTATATCCCCCCTAGACTCGACTAAATTAGGCTCCTCGGCATCAGGACTAGCCGAGACCTGTGAAGGAACTTCGACGCGAGGGCTGTCTACGCCACGAAAGGGTACCAGGGCACGAGAAAGATCCTCGACATGAGAGAGATCTTCAGCACGAGGAAACACACCGGAAACACCCTTGGCCAAGGCCGAAGCCTCAGCCACGTTACTAGGGAGGGGAAGAATAGGACTCCTAATGCATGGACATGGGTATACGAATTACCCTATTCCAGTAGTCTATCAGCTCCATGGGGAACTACTAGAAGAAGAAGAAGAAAAAATGGGAAAAGGAAATCTACGTGACATACTTTCAAAAAAGGAAGAGATACCGTACCAAGAGATGAAGCTGGAAAGGACGCCGAGAAATCAAAAACAAGCAGAAACACGCCTGAAAAAACCAAAGAGAAGCCGGAAAATTAAGCAAACAGGAGAAAAGGCCCCCCGGATAGAACAACAAACCAGAGAATAGAAACTGGTGATAAAAGAAAGCCACCAGAAAAAAGCAAAACAGAAAAAGGGAGAACAAACCTACGGATGCGGACAAACAGGAATCACGGGAAGGATGGCCGGAAATATCGCCGAAAATCGCCAAAATCTTAGGGAAGAGGAGCAGTGAGAAAGTGAAAAGTGAAAACGGTGAAAAGTAACAAGTGGAAAAAAGGTATTTATACCCCCCTGCAACGACGTCACATCGAGTCGGGGCGCCCTTGCCTGACGGGTCAACCCGCATGTTTTTTCTTAAAAACACCCGAAACGACACCGTATACCCTAGATATTTTTGGATCTGGGAAAGAGAGTGGTAATAAAGGCTTTTCAAAATTCGAAAAGCCGCCCAACAAAATCCGAAAAGCCGCCCAAACAAAATTTGAAAAGCCGCCAAAAACTCTCATTTAATGTTGCATCAGCCTAAAAAGACAACCGTCATGATTGCACGAATACCTAAAACGCCCTATTACCTTCCTCCACCTTCGGCCTAAACCCCGAAACAACCTCGACATCGATTTTTCATCACCCAGAGTTCGAGGGAAATACTTCTTGGCCTTATGACAGCAAACGACCAAAAAGTAGGGGGCCACTGAAATGATGAAACCGTGGAGATCATCCTCGGCTTAATTACGGGCCCCACTATGGAAATCGTTAGCAGATCCAGCAAGGTAGCCGAGCCAGTGCGAGCTCGCCGAAGACACCTCATAAAACTATTAAGCCAGAGTAAGGAGCTAATAAAAAACTCGTGGCTTTCAATACCCTCGGCCTCGGCAACAAGAGCGGTTTTCAATACCCTCAGCCTCGACAACAACAATGGTTTTCAATGCCTTCGACCTCGACAACAAAAGTCTGCTGCCCTCAGTTCATTCGACCTCGGGCTAAAGGTTAATAATCATCAGGCCTGACAAGAAGCTTCCCAAGACTCGGTAAAGCCGCTGCACGCAACCACCAATTCTCTGACAGCGGTCAGCCCACTTATTTCTGATAAAGCCTCTAGTGCATTTAATACCCACCATAACCTGTTCCCCAACGAGAAGCCGCCACGTCACCAGGAAAAACATGTATAAATAGGGGACATTCGTTATTGTAAAAGGACAACCAAATTTTCAGATACCCAAACTCTCTTATCACAACCCCTTATTGAACCATTTATTACTACGACACATTTATTACTCATTTCCACCGGATACCTTACTTTCACGCCGGAGGGTTCTAGTCGGCAGCCCCGACTCCTTAACGGCATTTATTATTTATCTTGTGCAGGTAACCAGGAGACGGGACGAGGACGAGTGTGCAAAGACCGCGCCACTCTTGTTTTATACGTGGACAACAAGACAAGATCACCACCAAAATTGCGTGATCAAGTATAATAATTATTTATTTATATATAATATATACAAATAATTGAAAAAATGTTAATTAGCCATAAATTATTGACTCAATAATGTTCAATAATTTTAAATACATAATATTATTATTATTTATTTCTAATTTATATTATCTAATACGATTAGATATTTAGTAGTTTTTAATGCATCTAAATTAATAATATCATATTATTAATAATTTTAAGTAGTTAACAATTCATTAAAAATCAATATATACTATAGGTCCCACCATTTGGGGAGGGGGGGTTTCCAACTCCAACCCACCCCCAAAACCTATACCAAATTTGGGATGTGAAATAGTTCTACCTCAAATTTGGGGTGAATTGAGGTTGCACTATTCATTCACCCCAAATTTGTTATTGGTGGGACCTATGTATATATTGATTTTTAATGAATTATGAAATGCTCAAAATTATTAATAATAGGATATTATTAATTTAAATTTATTAAAAACTAATAAATATATAATATTAGATGATAGAAATAATAAATAAATAAATAAATAATAATATTATGTATTTTAAATTATTGAACATAATTAATTCAATAATTTATAATAATTAACATTTTCAATTGTTTGTATATATTATATACAAATAAATAAATAAATAATTATTAAGTAGGTGTTTTCAATTATTTTATAATCATGTATGTGTTTTTATATATCAAGTGGTATGATTTTTGTTATATTTTGTATTGAGTGTAATTATTTTATAGTGATTGTAATATTTGTTATATCAAGTATTGTATGTTTATTAAATTACATTTCTTCAATTTAGTTCTAAAATTACTGATTTTTAAATATTATTAATGACGTAAATAATATTATAAACATAAAACTATTAAATATACTAAAATTATTAATTGTGTAATCTTAATAATAATTATTTAAAATGTTAATAGAAAATTAATATACATGTTGATAAATAAAGTAAAAGAAATAAAAATAGAATATGCTAAGAAATATTCTATTTTTGGGGTGAGATTTGGAGTTGTGGATTGGAGTTGAAATAATATTTAGTATGCAAAAAACTAAATTTATGCTAAAATATGATTAAATTTGGGGTTTAGTATTGGAGATGGTCTAAGACCTTCTAAGAGTCCCTATATTCGAGATCAAGCAATCATCTTTTGCTCCATCTCTAAATATATCTTTCTTATATGATTATATATACTTGTAGTCATATATATTGTTTTAATTTGTCCTAATGTTCATACAATAATTTTGTAATTTGTAAGTGCACATTGGGTCATCATAGGCTCATAGCTAAGATAGACTTAATAATTTTATATAAAAAGAAACAATTATTTTGAGATAATTTTAATTTATTTTTTAAAAAGAAAGTAAAAGGACTCCTTCAAAATAAAATAATATAAAAAATTATGTTTAGACAGAAGAAAAAGAATAGAGCACCGACCGTGAAAACAGTGAAAGGCGCGAGGCGTTCGGCGAACGTAGCTCTGTCGTCTGACTCCATATTCCATAAGCCAATGCAAATCCCAAGTTACAAGAGCTACTCTCGTTTATATTAATTCACATATTTCAACTTACTTTTTCTTCACGCATATTCAACAATCCCCATGCACCAACACTACGTATTTAATTAAAACAACTTCAAATTCAATATCTCTAATTAATTAATTTATCATACCAAGGAGAAAAATCTAAAACATTTTATACTACAGGCTACAGCTATGCACTATGACCAGTTCACCACATCCACTTTTGCACTCACAAGCAAACATCCCTACATTTGGCCACTAGTTGTTTTAATTTAAACCTCTTTTATACAAGATTTTTTTAACAAATATTTGGTTATTTAATTTAATGATACATCTATTTAAAATATATATTACTAAACTACTTGATATTTCCTTCGTTTTGGAAAAAGTCAACTATTTTATTTTGGAATGTTTTACTTATAAAGTTTATTTTAAAAATTAAGACATAAAATGTTATTTTATTAGTAATGGACTACTGAAAATATCATCTTTAAAAAAATTAACTTTTAAATGAAGACTCCTTACCCAAAACAAAGGGAGTATGTATCAAACCGAACTACTCGTGTCCATCCAAACTACTAGCACAATTTGAACTTATGAATCATATTGCTTGGTGGCACGTAAGGAGATACACATGTGGTGGAAGATCTCATTTATAAGCTTGCACACTGCCACTGTGCCACACTATGATCATCCATTGATCCACAACATAGTTTATGAGTTCCGGATGGGGTGATTGCCCTCTTTAGTTTTGAGAAAATGTTTAATTTCAACTTCCAAAATAATTGTCTTTTTTGTAACATTTTTTTTAGAAAAATATTTTTATCATTTTACTCATTTAAATAATACATTTCTCTTTAACTTATGAGACCCTTACCCACTGCATGGAACCCAATCTTGATCTGAGAGAATTTGAACTATTCAATTTTTTATGTTCATGTATTCACAGTTATTCAAAATTTTAGAGGGAATTAATTCAACATCTTTCTCATTTCAAATAATTAAGGGTAAAATCACTAATATATCAATTTTAATAATTGAGTAAATTATTTTTTTCTTAATCCATGTGCTAAATCAAATATACAATAATTTAGGGACAGAAGGAGTAATTTTTTGCATCCCCTCCCCTCCTCTCCTTTAGGGAGAAAAAAATTCAATTGTAATCTTATCCTAGCTTAGCCCTTATTCACAACGGATTTGGAACCACTATATATAGAGCAATTTCGCAATAATGTCGGTGCATATTTTTATTTGAAAAATGATATTACGAGCTAGAGCTTGTGATATAATTATGAGCTTTAGTGTTTGAGCCGTTAGATGATTAAGTTGATGATGATTTGAAATGTTCATATCATTACTTTAAAAAGAACATATTTAATCTAACGGTGTAAATATTTTAGGAGATTTGATTTAAAGACACTAATACTAAAGCTTGTAATAATACTATAAGCTCTAGCTCGTAATATCATAGCTTTTTTTATTTTTATTTTGTAATAAGTTTTAATTTTAGTGAATACATATACATACATACATACATATATATATATATATATATATATATATATATATATATATATATATATATATATATATATATATATATATATATATATATATATATATATATATATATATATATATATATATATATGTTAATTACAGTTATAGTGAAAAAGTTGAATTAATTAGAAGATCTGAATCCATCAAACACTTAATCCGACACAAAGGGAGGGTACAGTTTGATACAGTTAAGAATAGTGGGAACTGAGAGTTGGAGTTATTGACAGTCATAGCCGATTTAAATTTAATACGTAACCAACTTCCTTTTTTCTTGTTTTTTATTATGAAAAGTGAAAACGATAATTCGGGTTTAGGGCAGCCTCAGACAACCCCTTAACCTCTCCCGACATTTCTGCTCTCTCTTTCTCACTCCATCTCTCACACACACAGTCACTCACACACCATAAAACATAAACCCAACCCCAACACACACCATTACATACTCTCTCTCTCTCTACCCTACCAAAAGACCTGATTTTTTCCATACCTCTCGAAGGAGAGAAAGAGAGGGAGAGAGAGAGAAGTATGAACAGCCAAGATATAGAAGCAACAATCGCTATGAAAAGGAGGTGGCAAGATTGGAGACTCTCTGTACCCAACTTCATGATATCTCATAACCCTAACAACAACAATAATAACAATTCTTTGCAGAGTGGATTTGATCATGACAATGATTTGATCTCTGGTGTGATCCCGCCGGTGACTGTAGTTCTCGAGGGTCGCTCCATCTGCCAGCGAATCAGCCTGCATAAGCATGCAAACTACCAAAGTCTTGCCAAGGCCCTCCGGCAGATGTTTGTCGATGACGCCGGTGGAGGAGTTGCTTCAGTAGATGGTATGATCAGTCATGAACTGGATCTATCAAATGCTGTGCCAGGTCACGTCATTGCTTATGAAGACATGGAGAATGATCTTCTTCTTGTGGGTGACCTTAACTGGAAGTACGTTTATATGTATATATATATATATTACTACATCATATTATAAGATTCATCTCTCTCTCTCTCTCTCTCATCAATCCACACTAAAATTCACATGATACGGCTCTTGAAACAATAAAATATGTGGGGAAAATTATTGCTTATTTACATGTCCAATATATCGTCGTCTGTGTTGCAGGGATTTTGTAAGGGTAGCTAAGAGGATTCGAATAGTGCCAGTGAAGGCGAATTCAAGGAAGGGAAGAAGTTTGAACTGATTTGCCGCTTCAACAATATATATGTACGTACGTACATACAGGGAGAAATTCATGGGAATTAATATCTCTTCCAACAAATCCATTTTTCTTATGAAAACTTAAAAGAAATGTTTCCCAAACCATCCATGTTTAGTTGTCTACTCTACTCCTTGAACGAAAATTTCTTATTAATTTGCTTTAGCCATAAATTCAATGGCCGGCCTATGATATGATCTTCTTAATAATGTCACAACTCACACACATATCTCCACTGTTCCATATTTTTACATTTAGTGAAATTTTTTGTTCTCTTAGTAAAATTGTATGGGCAATTCACATTATTTGGTATATGAAGCGACTGCATTATTGGGGTCATGACCAGTAGTAGAATTGGGTAATCACTAATCACCAAGTGTGAAGTCACATATTTGATTCCTTTCCATGCCCTATTATAACCATAAATAAAAATACAAAATGAAAAGTCACCACATTTATAAGACAGAGTGAATGGCTAAAAATAATAATTCCTTATTGAGATGGGTTACTATAATCGAAAAAACTTTATTATTGAAGGAAAAAAAGCAGGTTCACCCAAGGAAATATACCAACTATAACAACTTCAGAAAATATGGACAAATACCAACTGTAATTTTATTTCTTAAGTTTAACAACAGTATATTATAATTTAATTTAAAAAATGGGTTAAATTGACTAATTAAGAAAATTCAGAATGTCCCTAATCGATCTTCTGAGACGAAAGATTCCCATTCCACCAACTCTTTTCAAATTATTGTCCTCTTTGTTTTTTATCCGTTCTAAAATAACTGTTATCTTTCAAAATTTTCCCTTTTAATAAAATATTTTGTCCACTTCACTCTTACTTTATGTCTACTTTAATTATGGTCACATGTATGTTCAAGGACATTAAAAAAACCCACACATTTCACTAGAGGTGGTAAATGAGTGGGTATGGACATACCTATATGGGCGGCGGGCGAATAAGTATCTATTTAATTACATGGGCATATATGGGCGGACATTAAATGGGCATGGGTGCCTACAAAAATTACAAAAAAAATCATTTTCTTCTACAAAAATCACAATCTTCCTCAAAAATCATAGTGTACCACCAGCACCTATGCATCTCAAACTCCTCTCTATGAACACATCTTAAGGAAAACTGGAAGTGCACATAGAATGTCTATTGTAGATGCCACTGCTAGTATATTGTTTGGTAGAGAAATTTACAACATTAAATTCAAATGTCATAGATAACAAATGCAACACATAGTAACTGAATCTGCTAGCTTTAATTTCTTTTGTAGAAATATCATTATCTGAGGCTTTCACCGCCATTGCACCTGTTTTCAAATCAATACCATCTCTGTGGAATTTCTATTCCACAAATGTTGTAATTCTTTTGTCAAACCTGCAAACAGATTGCTCCTAATGGCATTAGGATTACATGGGAAAGGAGTGATGATGTCCTACCTAAAGACCACACTCAAAAGGTCAATGTCCACTAGACTCAACATCAATGGTAGATGCCACCACCCGCAACCAAAAATTTCAACAAAAGAAAACAAAAATTCTATCCATCGGAACCCATGCCAGTGACTTAAGTTACATAATTCAGAAGCCAAAGATACTAACCCGAGTCATGTCGGCATCTTCTACTTCATGCATGTCAGAAGTGTAATTTCAAAGCAATCAATAGCTTTAAAACCATTAGGCATAATCAAATTCTATAGAAAACTGTACCATTAGTTTATGAGCAATTATACCTTTGATTTGTTTTCTTTGCCTTGATATATTTCAAAGGAAAAATTTCCTAGTAACACTAACTTGGAAACAATCATAAAACTGTCAACTAAACCTTTGCTAAAAGAACAGATTTAAAAAACTGAGAAGAAGATAACTAATGAAAAGAGAGAACCAAATTAACAGTACCTAATCATCAACAGTAGTCAAGGAATCAATATGATCAATTATGAGTGTGAAATCTACACACATTTCTTCCTCTTCATCATCTGAGTTTACGATATCCACATTTAACAATCATTAGTATACTCAATTAGATACAAAAAAATAATCAAACGATTGAAATCAAATACATAATAGTAAATAACTTTACCACTCATCTTGTATAACCAATCCCGCATGCATAGCAAAGCCTCAACATTCTTTGGCAAAAGTGAAGTGCGATATTTTCTAAGAATACGCCCTCCAATGCTAAATGTAGATTCAGAAGCAACACTAGTGATCAGAATGCTCAAAATATCACGCGCCATTTAATGAAAGATTGGGATACCGAATCCTATTTGTCTTCCAATAACTTAAAACATATATGGGTTGTTTGTGATCAAGCCTTCTCTCTTCCAAGTATAACTCTAATTGAGATTTGTTCCTATTCAACCCATAGTGCTCACTTTCAAACCAATCAAATTCATCCATTTCACCAACTACATCACAATTGCCCCAGTCAAAAGAAGATGCACAATTAGTAGGTGAGAGACGCATGTAGTCACGAAAGATCAAATCCAACTTTTCACGCAAATTTCTGGCCTTTTCTAAATACATGATAGGATATATCTTTCTGAATGAGTACTCCACATATTGCATCTTATAACGAGGATCCAATACGACTGACATTGATAACACCACATTATAACAATCCCAATACTTTTAAAACTTTGATTTCATCGCCTTGGCCATTTCACTAAAATCTTTATCTTTATTGTTCATCTCCTCTAGTATAAGGGAATGACTTCCACACCCCATGAAAATACAAATTTGCAGTCACATAATGAGATCCCGAGAATAGTGTGGTGATATCATAAAAAAGTTGCAAAAATCTAGGAATACACTCAATTTTATTCCACTCGTTATCGGAAGGACAATGCTTATATTATGTGTCAACCAATTTCAATTCATAATAAGCAAGGCAATATGCAAGTGCACTATCGAGCATGAGATAAGTTGAGTTCCACCTTGTGACCACATCTTGTCACACTAACTTCTTGCACTCCAAAGATTGTTGAATAATGTAACGAGCAAATTTGATCTTTCTCGCCTCTGAACCCTTGACACATTTCACACTTTCTCTAACCTTATAAATGCATCCTTCTATGACTTTCAACCCAACTTGTACAATCAAGTTAAGTACGTGTGCACCACAGCGTACATGAAAGAACTCTTCATCACACACTAATGAACCAGTCAAACTCATGTGGCTCTTCAAAACACCAACCAAGCCATCATTATAGGAAGCATTTTCCAAAGTTAATGAAAAACATTTCTTTTCAATACCCCAATCTTTCAATAAAAGAATAACTCTTTCGGCCAAAAGCTGACCACTGTGCGGAGGAGGCACGTGACGAAAATTCAAAATCTTCTTTTGCAAGACCCAATCTTCATATACATAGTGAGTTGTAAGCCAAGTAACAATCTGTTGTAATTGAAGACCATAGATTTGAAGTAAGACATATCCTACCCTTTACACCCTCAAAGGTATTCTTCAGATTTTCCTTGGTATTAGCAAACTTTTTTTAAAAATGCATGCTTTCACATTGTTCCTTGAAAGGTGTTGAACTTTTTGGTGTAAATAGTTATGCAAGTCACAATTCCCTTCATGTTTCACATAGCTAAAAGGGGTAATTATGTTTGATAATTGATGTGCAAAGCTTCTCACGAAATATTTCTTGATCAAGACGTCGAAGATGTATATTTCCATAATTCCCTTCGCCATTAGGACAAACGTCCAAGTGACGTAGCATATTCTTTGTCCCAGAATTCCTTTCAGTAGTAAATATTACTTTGCATTGCTTGCATTTTGCCTTTTGTACCCCATTACTATCCACCCCTATTTGTTCAAACAAAATCTATGCTATTGAAGTCGTCCCTTTAGGAGCCCTAGCATGTTTTGAACTAGTTGAGCATTGATCTACTTCCCACCTCCGTATGTTGAAAATCAGAGTCATGCCCCATCTCCATATGAAACTTGCACAATGATGCTCAAATCAATGCAGTCAAATCAAGAACATAAAACTTTGTAATGGAAGAAGCATACACAAATTTTCTTGAAGTTGAACTAATAATAATCTATTATACTTGAGAAGATTTATGAAGGCAATAAAAGGAAAAGGAACAAAACGAAACAAAGCTTATATCAATGGCATAAAACAATTAATGGGAAAATTTATAAATTAATGTAAAGTGATATCATATATATTCACAACTGAAATCTATGTTGGGAGATGGCGTGGTGGAGTTACTAGGCCTTTAACTTTTAACTTAAAATTAAATGGTTTATCTTTTTATAGGGAGAGGGAGAGGGAGAGAATGTAATTTTAGGCTACAGTGTATGTAGTGGACTCTAGTTTGAAGATCGAAGGCAAGGCTTCTCAGCTTCACAAATTGGAAGAAAAATTTTCCTTTCATCTTTAGAGGTATAAATCAATAACAACCACAAAAAACTTTAAATGCACTTCTCACTTCACCCATCCTGATTTAATTTTATAACAAACATAATCTCTCACCTCTCCGTCCCTTCCTCTCGACAAGTATTCACCTTTAAAAGACGAAATCAATGACTAGGATCAACTCTCCACCATTATTTATCACCAAATCCATAATCTCCATGCACACTATTTCATCAATCCCATACAAATTTTGCTAACATAATCATTGAAATCTTCCAGAATGTACAGTTTCATACCTACAATTATTTGAAATGGTTCATCAGTATCTTCTTAGAATTGAACCTTGGCATCCTTTCTTAATTATACTTTTTGTTTTCTTGATAAGTATCCTAGTTTAATTCTACTTGAGTTACATAAGCAATAATTACAACAGTTATATGTTCAGTACCACTTATATAGGTGAAGGTCTCACATTTTGTAGTTATATGTTCACTCAATGTTGGCTTCTTATCACAGGTCAGATTATAAAAACTAGTGTTTTCAGAGTTTACACTTGTTATAAGTGGAAACCAAAGAAATAGTTAACATGATCTTTTATGTACTCGCTTAAAGACACAACCAAATCAAAAAGGAATCACCGGCCATGAGATGGTATGTGACGACCCGACCCGGATTCCAACACGAAATCCCGAAGTCGTGCCACTAGGACAATGCAAGAAGAGGACAAGCACTTGTTAAACAGTAGTGCGAGTCGAACAGTCGAGCTAACAAGCTCTAAACATGAACATAAAGCCGTACTAAAATACGGTATTTCAAAAACCATTTTTTTTTTCAAAAACCAAATTAGCGGAAGCAATAAAGAAATGAAGTCCCAAGTTATGAAGCTCGAAACCAAAGCCAAAAAACTCAAGAGAGACATTTTCTCATAAAGGGGAAAAACAAAACTCGTGTGCCGCAACATTGCAGACGCAGAACAGACCATCGACACTCCAGGTCGGTGTTTCAACAAAAAATCAACCTGATATAACAATTACCCACATACTCTACCCGACCATAAACTCTAAATAACTTTACAAAATCGATCTCATAAGAATGGCAAAGTACATAATATAAGTGATGATGCTAAAAGAAACAGGACTCTCACAAGCTGCTACTCGGGGAAGTCGGTTGTTACACACACGAACCGCACGATCTAATCTTGATCTATCGATCAGCTGCGCACTGCTACATTCACGATCTACTCGGCCTCAACGCAGCTACCAATAGCTGCAACTAGGAAACAAAGTACGGGATAAGTCATAATGACCCAATACACTACTACAAGAGATATGTAACATATAATTATGTAACATCAAAGAAATCATGGTGTCATTTTACAAATGACAGAAAACTCGTAAAGAGGCGTCGTATCGTTTAAATACTCTACATGATACCGTCCAAATGAATCAGGGTATAATTCTCTGTTCAAACACAAATCAAATGAATTAAAGGGTAGTTCCCATAAAAAGATCATATGCAAGTATATATAATTATATATATATAGTAATCAAGACAATCATGAAATAATCAAGTAGAAGTATGTATATCTACATATATACCTATCAAGTAGTTCATAGAACCATCCTTAACATCAAGCAATCAAGAACAAGTACTTGTAAATATTTAACTAACATATTCATGGTATCAAGCAATCAAGAACAAGTACATGTAAGCATTTAGCTCACATATTCATGGAAGCACTTTGATTTCATATAAGTACTAGAAAGTAAACCACATATAAGAAGATATGATATAGTACCGGTGTCGTAACGTAGCTCCTGCAATACAAGGCGTTAACATGACCATGTGGTCGGATGTGCGTGATTGATACATCGACCATGAATAGCATTATTTCAAGCGTCCTAATGGTTACGACAAGGTACCCTTCTCCAAAGTGATCAAGAGAGGAGGGTGTGTATGCACGAATCTAATTCGGCAATTCATCACTATGACGAATCTCACGATTCGTAACAGTAATGTATCGTTAACCAGGGAAGTCAAGAACAAGTAAGCCGCCAGCTGGACTTATGGGGGGACAAGTAGATGTTTACTTATCAATCATGAACATGTAGAGGATCGAGTTCGACAAAAGTGAATTGATCCAAGTCAAATAGATGTTTACTCACTTATGAAATCAAGTAGGGACGAGCTCGACAAAAGCGATCTCATCCAAGTCAATTAGGCATGTTATACTCTACGACTTACAATCAAGCATGAACATGAATCCAATCAAGAATATTGGAACTAGTATTCTAGTTACGTTGCAAGCATGAGCATCAATCCAAATCAAAATCTCGAAACTAGTGTTCTAGTTAAACAAATTTCAAACGTCGTAGGGATTGATCGTTGAGCCGGTATTGTTCAATTAATGGCTCACTAGTATTGACTCCGTCGAGTCATTTCTATAATTCCAACCAAATATAGTTTGAACACTAAATGTGTTCCAAAACTCTTTTCTATATTCTCGTTTGAGGAATAGCTAGGTTCTTGTTCTATTTAGGAACCCTAGATCAACAGTTCACAATTTCACCTATTAGTGAAATATAAGTTCAACACAAGTTGGTGAATCAATTATCAATGAAACCACAGAGTAATCAAAAGCAGATTATGCTTCGAGTCAAAATACACAATATGCCTTATAAGTCATATCATTAAGTATGACGAATCAATCCTTAACAAGTACCACAATTATGCTTTCATAAGTCATAATATCTAATAAGCATAGATGTTTATTTCTAGCATAAATCCAAGTTAAGTGCATAACTTAACAAATAATAAACCACGCAAGCAAAGAAATCCATTTCTCTTATGAATCTAGGTTAAACTCATAACTTAACAAGTATCAACTCATATAATCCTTAAAACTTCATTGATGGTCTAGGATCAATTAATAACTTAGATTATATTCACTAAAACTCATTCTAGAATGATACTTCATCCTATATTCCCAAATCCATTATGGTTCATGCATTATATATAAAACACGCTTGACAAGTTCAAATATTGTGATCCACACATATTTAGAAACTAGACATTTTAAGGTATTATTTACCATTTTGAATCATTCAATTCAGACCTATAATCATCAATTTATGATTATCACAAAGGCAAGTTGTTTTCCAGATTTTCAGTTATAACTCATTATGCACAGCCAACTTGTAAGTTCCACCTATAAATATTCACAACTCAAAAGGAGATGATTCTTGGTTATTCTGAAACTATACTATTAATACTATATTTTAGCCTTTTAAACCACTCCATTATGACTTGTATTCATTAAAATACAGCCTCTCAAAGTTCATGTTAAAAACCTGATTTTCTGTTGTGACTCATTCTGCATGTCTATCATACAAAATTCACCAAAAATTCCTCATTATTCCAAATGTCATAAACTTTAAATTTTCAGAAACTAGACTCTTTTAGATAGATTTTACCATTTTAAAACACTCCATTAGGATTTGTATTCATCGAAATATGACCACCTCAATATCACGTTAATAGACTAACTTTCTGGTAACAGCTTACTGGAACAACCACGATTTGTGACTAATGAACATTACTTCCCGAACTCCAAAATTTATGAAACTTTACAGAGAGTTACCTAACATGTATAGGTATAACATACTCAATTTTTAGAAAATTCCCTTTAGTGGATTAGTACCAGTACTTTCCTGAAATTTGCCCAAAACAGAGACTGAATTTGTATGGTTTGTTTTCCAACAAGTTCATGAACAACAATGATTCCAAATCAAAGCTTAAACATATTTCAAACTAAACCCAAGACCAAAATCATCAAATTAAGATCCATGGAAAAATTTCTAGATTTCATAAAAACATCAAAAAGTTTTATAGACTTGATAAAACTCTTCCTTAACATGATCTAAGCAAAATTAGTGAAGAAGAAAGCAAGGGGGTTTAGTAAAGTACCATAGATCTGAATTTCAAACCTATGTGAAACCTGAAATAGATGGAGGGGAAACGATCTCCTCGACGAGATCTTTCCAACAGTGGTCTCGGCTCGTCGATTTGTTGGCCGAAGCTCCGGTAATCACCAGAATACTCCAAGAACCCACTTCTCTCTCTCTCTCTCTCTAAGTTTGACCGGTTGGAGAGATAACGATGTGAATAAAATCAAATTAGAAATGAATGGAGAGATGCCTTGAGGCTTATATACTCTTAAGGGGAGGTCAAAGGTCCAGCATACCTTTACAAGGGAGAAAGGAGGGATTTATATTAAGGGTAGGATAGGAAATTTTGTCAAGACAAGTCATAAAAGACTGCTCATTAAATGGCTGCTGGTCAAGAGCAAAAAGGTTGTTGTTCAAGGGCTAAAGGCTGCTGTTCGAAGGCTGCTACTGAAGCTCGAAGTCTGCTGGTGGAGCAGTCCGAAGTTTGCTGGTGGAGCAACTCAAAGTCTGCTGGTGGATCAGCTCAAAGTCTGCTGGTGGGCAGCAACGCGAGATCATTTTCCGACGGCTCCCATTTGCACACCGTTCGACGAAACGACGTGATTTCTTCGCCAGGCTGACCCTAAGGACTTAAACTAAAAACCTTAAAAGTCTCAAATCAAACTAAGACCATCTTGTATGATATCTCGAACAAAACGATTCAGTCACGTACCAAATTCGATCAGTAACTAATAAATGACAAACAAAATTACGTGGAACAAACTAACGATTGAAACAATGATCGAGCAAGTATACATACTTACTTTTAAGTATGTTAAAAGCCTAATGAAGGGTCTTAAACACATACTCAAACTTAATTTAGAATTAAGTCCCACAAAAATACGAAAGACGAAACGTTTATGAAACGTGAATTGTGAAATCAAATTTACGACGACGATTATACTTTGAACGTCGTGACCCCATGCAAACGTTATAGACATGATAATAAGAATATTAATTATATCTAAGTGAGTACACGAAGACCTAGGATACCTCAAAGGTCGTGAGAAAGAAAGCTGTACGAAACCATTCTATCAAGTCAAATACTTAAAGATTCGGGGTCTTACATGGTAGGGCAGGTGGGGGTGGAAGAAGGGACATCAAAATACTATATTTAGTAAAATGGTACAAAACGAGTACAACAAATCTATAGATGCAGAGCCATATATTGCTTGGTGAGTTGGATGGATGTGAAAACATATAGAAAAGGGAAAGATATTAGCTAGAGTCAGGTAAATGCAAAAGCTAATATTCTTCATTAGTCCTTCTAAACAACAATAAATACTAACGGAGTTGCTTACTAAAGTACGATGAAGCCAGTATGAGTTGTCTTTATACTACAATACTAAAAAGGAATGTGCATTCATCTTAATTCTTTCTAAACTCAATATCATCAAAAACTGTAATGATGCAATTAAATATCATTAAATACGTCAACCTTATCTATAGAGAAAACAATTTCTGCATAAGAAATTACCTAACCAAATCACAAAGACCTAACATATAGAATGTATTGTCTAAGGTTTTACTACCCAAAATGAATGGGAAAGATTCAAAGAAAGTAATTTGCGCCTTATACATTTTCTTCCAGCAACAAAATACTCAAATTGTTCAGATAATTCTAGAAAACAACGATTTTCTGTTAATTGTAAATACATTGTTTAACCTTCTTTATATTGAAGGTCAACAGGCATGCACTTGGGGTGGGATAGAGAGTTTGTAGGACTGACATCATTTGAATGGAAATATAAGAAAACACTTAGGGCCACATGCAATTGGTCTTAAAAAGGTGAAAATAATTGTTATAGATGTATGGAAGTCAACAAACTTAACTCATCAGCTACCACCAACAATTAAATAAATAAATAAATAATATATATATCGTCCTGTAGCATCTGCAACGAGCTACAACTTAATTACTACGTAAAGCAGAAGTCCCAAGTGTTTTAAGAGCAAGGAAAACATAATTTATTCCAATTAAGAAGTTGAAGTTGAATATCCCACGCTTCTAAAGGAGAAATGGTTTTGATTTTTTAATCAAAATCCCTAGAATAACTACCACATGTAGTCAAAATTTAGTCCCACTCCATGTTTGGAGGGGTCATTGGCATTCTACAGACCCAAGAGAATTATAGTTAAGCCAGCATTGAGTGAGCTAAGAAGGAAGAAGACAGAAGATCTCCCTTAAGAAGACCTCAAACGGTTTGCCAAGTTGGATAATCGAGCAAGGATCAAAGAAAACAACTCTGTTAGGGCCAAGAACTAATTAAAGTTTGTAGTAGAGACAAGAGGATTTATTGTATACGGGACCTGGGGGGACGTGAGCATTTACATGGATATCAATTATCATGCAATAAATAAATAGTTATTTGATAAAGAATCGAACTACTGGAGATGGTGGTTAGATCTGGCGATAGGCAATTTATACAACACATGCAATTTAAGCCCAAAATTTTGTGAAGAAAGACATACTTACAATTTCTGGTGGATAGGGCAGTGAACCGACGATGGGCAAAGAGCCGATTGAGTTTGCTTGGTGTGGTGGGCGAGTGAACTGGTCGGGCAATCTCTCTGTCTTCACCGAATTTAAGGTAGGTGACTGAAGATGGCGGTTAGATCTGACGGAGGGAGAAATATGAGTCCCCATGATGGAGATGTAGAAGGGACACAGATAGATCGGAGATGAAGGCGATGCCGGATCTGGAGAGAAAGAACTGGGAGATACCGATGATCGTGATTCATGAGAGTGAGAGGTGCAAAAGCGTGAAACCGTGAGTGTGAAGACACAATTGGCAAGCGTGAAAAACGTGAGCGCCCAAATGTGTCCATAAAATTTAATGGTTTAAGTAAGCATGCTTATTTGTACCCAGATTAAAATTTAAGTGTGTTCATGCCCTTATTTTAGTGGGCGGGCATATGGGCGTGGGCATAATTTGTCACCACTACATTTCACCAATATTTATAATACAATCAATTATTTTTTCTTAAACGATATGCCGGGTCAACGGGGACAATAATTTGAAAACGGAAGAAGTTTATAATTACAAGCAACTAAATAATAACAAATAAAAGACTGAAAGTTGTTTTAGTTAAATAAAAATGTTATGATGAAAATTTGTGCAATTTTCTTGCTGTTAGCGGCATCAAATATAATTAAAATTGTATTTCCGTTAATTTATGCATTCCAGTTAAATATTTATATTTCTACTAGACTATGAGAATTATATTCAAGAAGAAAATATTATTATTTTTCCACTTGAAACAAAAGGTCATAAAATCAATGGCCCCTTCCTGAATTTTCCTGTAAGAAATAAATGATCTGGATATTTATATTTACGGCCATCTTCAGGTTTTATTAATTACTCCCTTCCTTTTCTTTAATAGTATTGACTTACTTTTCAACTTTAGTCATCTTAAAAGTTTTTGACTTATATGATCAATGCACAATAATTACTTACTTTCTCATTATACCCTTTAATCAAGTTGAGTATTTAAAAAGTAAATAATGCACATTAATTAGCTAAATGAAGGCCTATAAATGGAAAATTAAAAAAAATAGGTAGCTATGGTTCGGTTGTTGATGTATTTAATTATTAAAAATGCTAAAATGGTGAAGTTTTGTCAGGTGACCAATATAAACGAGAGAAGAGTATAATGTCATGGACTCCTCTTCTAGGTTATGTTGGTTTTCGCATGTGTTATCTTTCCCTTCTAAGTAAAATGGTTGAGAGAGATGGTCCTTTTCATCAGGTACTCTTTTGCATTTATGTATAATAACGGTAAAATTTAAGAGTATAAATGGAGTATGTTTTGTTTCGATAACTATTTTAGGAAAATAGAAACTTATAAATGAGTGGTTATCGAGACAAGATTTTATATATATATATATATATGTGTGTGTGTGTGTGTGTTTATAACGTGTCTTTCAAACACATGTAAATTAAACCCAATAATAATATACCTCAAAATTTACGGATCCTTATCCTTCATTTAGAATTCGCGGGTTAATAATTAAATATGTTAACAAAAATCATAATTAGGAGTTTGACAAGATGGACAAAAGTGATGCTTCAGGATTTCGTTGGCCAGAGGTTGCGGGTTCAATACTTCTTAGCGATATAATTTGGTTTTAATTCTTTTTAAAGAAAATTATAAATTTGTAGGTCATAATAAATTAATAATACGTTATAAAAATTCTTAAAAACCAATATGCTGAGGTGGTTTACATGAATCTCATAAGTTATTGAAAGTTGATTAGGTTCAAAACCACTTGTTCTTAAGTTTATTATTATCATTATTCAAATAAAAACAAAAGTGTGTCACTTTTGGATAATTGTTGTCTTTCCGATTAAGTTTTACTTAGTTACTTTAAATCGAAAGATTGTCATTTTATTGTTTTAAACATAGAACCAAATATGTCTTTTAAGTTTTTCATGTGTCACTTTTGGCGAAAAAATGCTCGATCACTTTTATCTTTAAATTTTTATTCATAAGTGTCACGTTTAGTATGTCACTTTTATGTATTAATTGTGTCACTTTTAGGCATTAGGTGTGTCACTTTTGGTAAAACTACCCATTTTTATAATCATACAATTTATATCAATAAGAGTGTCATACATCTAACTATTAGTGGAGTGTGTTACTTTTCACTAAAGTGAAAAATGATATAATCACGAGCTAGATGATTGGGACCTTAATAGCAATAATCAATTGAACACTACAAATATATCTTCAATCATTCTTGGGAAATGATAGAAATGTATATAATCCTAAGTGTCAATCGTTAAAAATACAAAACCATAACTTTTTCAAGGTAAAGTATATGTTTCTTACTCAAACTTACAAAATTTACTGAAAATGTGTCTAAAATAATCGAGCATTAGGAGTCTTGGAACCAAAATTTCTTGGTTTGATGGGAATCGAAAAATCTCTTTTTCTTGCCCTTTTCCATACTTCCCTTAATTCTTTTTCTCTTTCCTTCGTGCGGAAGGATCTAGGCATGTGATGAACTTGGAACACGAGATGATTCAAATTTGTGGTCCGGTAAATTATTTAAGGAAGAGTGTCACGGATAGATTAAATGTGTCACACTTTTAGTATTAAGAGTGTCACTTTTTAGTATTAAGAATGTCACTTTTTAGTATTAATAGTGTTACCTTATATTTTAATAAAAATTATAATAAATTTTTATTTATAGTGTCACTTTTAACATTAAAATGTGTTACTTTTTGTGTTTTTAATGTATCACTTTTAGTTTTAAATGTGTCATTTAGCATTTCGTCAAAGTCCGTTAGGATCATCAAGTATCCCAAGGCAATTGATGCTAACGGATGACTAGAGCTAACAAACATTGAAAGTGGAGAACTCGAGCAAATAGAGAAATGAACATCAAAAAATAAATTTTGTTACTAGAGGGGATCAAACCTTCAACTTTCCCATTAGCTCAAGTTAACCTTAGCTATTGTTATTGTGAAAACCCTTCACCAACTCATCCAACCAACTTTTGTGATTTATAGATTAACTTAGTTATACCCATTATCATAATAATTTTAATAGATATTGCTATTAGATAATGGATGAAATAATAAAGAGTCAAATATGGATGCTAATAATATACCCTCAAAATTTATGGCTAGTCCGTTATCTTCTTAAAGGACGAGGAGTGCATCACCAAGAAACACATATTTGAACAAAACACCCTATCGACTATATATATATATATATATATATATATATATATATATATATATATATATATATTTAGTTGACTAATTATGTTACTTTCCTAATTACCTTACTACATAGTTTTCTAAGTCAGAAAAAAAAAATATATATATATATATATTCAAAGATATTTGGTTATCGTACACATGAATAACGTAATTATTTTTTTATTAAAAAATATTTAATCAAGAAAATTCATGGCTAGAGTCATGTTACAAAATGAAAAACTAATATTATAAGTATATTTTTTGTTGGCCTAATTTTAAGAAACGTGTGATTGCTGGTAATTGAAATTAAAAAAATTACAATTAGATTTAATTAAAAAATGTAATTGTTTAAAAAATCAATTCAAAAGTAAAATCATATTTTAATATCATATCGTAAATTCTTAATTGCCTTACGAATAAAATTTGATTCTAAATATTGAACAACAGAATACATACCGTATTTCTATTATTAAATTTATTTTCATAAAAATATTGTTTAAAGTAAATTAATAATTTATTGAAGTAATTAAGTATCACATATTATCTAATATTTTGGTAGACAAATAGTTTTATGAATTAATTTTCTTGTGTTAAAACATGAACCGAGTCATAAGCATGCTTGAAAAAAATATCTAGTAAGAAAAAATGAAAAATAGAAAGAAAAAAAAAACTATTTTCTTTGTTGATGTATTAAGAATTGAAAGGTAATATTGAAATAAGAAATATATTTATCAACTTCAAATGACAAGTAATTTATTAAGAGGTAGTTATATCCAAAAATACATTAGTTTAAAGTAATAATTAATAATGTAGTAAATATAATATCTTCCATTTCAAAATTAACATAATTGTTTTAGTTTGGGGATGGAGAATTAGAGACTCGATCATTTCCGGCTAGAGCCATTTGACTCCCTATAATAAACATGAGCAACAATATACGATCCGAGGCCTTATTCAACAAAATCTGGCATCTCTTTATCAAGATTCAAGCATCGCCCTGTCGCACACTAGCTTGAACTCAACAGTCTCTTTCACAGCCTTCGAATCCGTTTCAAGTAATACACACCTAATGTTACGAAAAATAATTTATGAATACATATAATTTGGAGAATAATTTATGCTTCATTTTCCATTAACTCGTTTTTTTTTTTTTTTTCTTGCGCGTTGACTACATTTTTGAATGGTTACTAAACACTTCAAAATGAGGGAAATATTTTTCGGAAGTCATTTTCTGTTTAACAAACAAAGCCTAAGTATCTTGAGACTATGATCAAGTATTTTTGTTACTATGACAACCTATTCATACTTGGAATCCAAAATTTTATTTTGAAAAGTTTTATTTTAAGAGTTTACTTCAAAAAATTATGTTTATTGATATGCTAGACCCAAGTCGAGTCACGAGCAAGGCACGAGCTACTGTCACGTGCCAGTCACGAACGTAATTAATGTGGGGCCCGCCGACCTAGCGGGCAGAATAATGGAAGCATTAAGCAGCGGGCAGTGTAGCTCCCGTCCAAACCTGCCCGGGCACAGGCTTTGCCTGTCCGACTAGGGGCCACGCCCGGGCACCACACCCTCACCTAGCAGAAGAATCAGATTCATATCGTCCAAACCTGGTCGAGTATTGGCCCTGCCTGCCCGACCAGGGGCCACCCCTTAGATCTACACTAACTTCAGAACAGCGCGCATCAAGCAGCCGGACAGAGCCATGCTCGCTCGGGCACATATCGAGCAGGAAGCACCGGAGGCTTGCTCTTCAAGACTCCTACATCTACGCGGCCAGCCGCCTATCATACCTAAAATCAAGCGATTCTCTCCTTGATTGATTAAATATCTAAGGAAACTGAATCCTAGACGGATTCAACCACATTGGGGGCCTATAAATACCTCTCCATAAGCCATAAACGAGGTACACACACTTTCTTGAGTCTCGACACTTTGTCAAATTGTTTTTTGACTATCACCTTTGATACTTACTCTCACGCCGGAGGGGTTTCGCGAGGCCCTGCCTTACACTTCCACTCAGGTTTTCTTTGTTCTTAGCCAGGTTCAAGGAAGTAGATCCAAGCTGTTGTTTCTCATTTGTATTTTGATTTACATCTGTTTATACATTACATTAGTTTTATACATTAGTGGCTAATTGTGCTGCGTATCAATTAGCGTGGCAACTATGTATAAAACTTCGCAATAGAATAGTTTGTTTATAGGCTTCACAGGTTCAGCGGAAGACTTCAGTCTTCCTTCACCGGAAGACCTTAAGCAGCATCCAGCGGCAGACCTTGTCTGCACGTGATCAAGCATGACGTGTCCAGCCTATCAAGACTTAATGGATTAATTCAAATTTATCATTCATCAGTTTAAATTTGAATTCAAGCATCCCCAAACTTCTCAGACACGCTTAAACAGCTTTCCGAAAAGCTGGAAGACTCTCGCCTACTAAACTGTGATAGAGCAAGTGAACAGATTGACACTTGCAGGTCTGAAATTTTGATTGTTCAGCTACCAACTCCTGCAAACAATTTTGCACCACTCCCTACTCAGTATCAGTGAGGACGAAATCTACAAGACAGCTCCATGCATTTAATGCATTCAACCTAATAGAGCTGTTACACTTCGTCTTCTCCAACGGATCTCAAGAATGCTCCTGCTATAAATACTGCCATTAGAGACTGAAGAAAAACAATTGTCCGTCTTGAAATGCTCTGAAATTCAACAACTCTAAATCTTTATACTCAGTGCATTCAAGAGATCATAAACTGATCAAGAAGTCCTCGACAACAACAAGAAGATCAGCTTCAACATTTATCTTAAGCTTATTATTGTTGTCCTCCTTAAACTATTCTTCTGCATGAATTGAATATCTTGTTTATCTAGATATTCAATTCTCAAACCCCTAAACACAAGTCAAATATTTTGTACACGATCCATTAGATATATTCCTTGTAATAGAACTAGTGGAAAACTTAGTGCACATTTTAAATCCAAGGTTGACTGCCTTGGTGGTGGACGTAGCACTCTTTATAGTGTGAACCATCTCAAATACTTGTGTTCTTCCTTGACTGTTGCTTACTGCTTTAAACTGATTCTTATTTCCTTTACTTATCTCTTCAACAGCAAACTTGAGTATTCAGTCAAGTCTACCGGTAGTCCATAATCGACAGACTTGAACTGTCTTCCTTACAAGACTTCCGCTACTTCAATCTCCTTAATAGATTGCAAATGTTTGTTTTAGGAACATATACGAAAAGTTTTTAAGTATCTAATAAGCTATTCAACCCCCCTCCCTTTTTAGCTTATTATTGTGCCCTTTGGGACTAACAATTGGTATCAGAGCCTAACTCTTTGAAAACTAGTTTTTCCAAGATTAAACTCTTAAGAGACTCGATCCAATGGCATAAACACACTACATGCTGCCTACATCAAATGTGAACCACGTCCCAATATTGGACAAAGGTCATTTTGATGTTTGGAAGGATAAGATAATGTGTTTTATGAATTCTATTGACAACAGGTTATGGAAGTGCGTACAAGAAGGACGACACGTACCAATGAAGGCCAACCTTCTAGCATCCATAATAGGAAATCCTGCCGAAATACCCAAAGAAGAATCGGAATGGACAGAGGACGACAGAAAACTAGTAGAGCTAGATAGCAAAGAAATCAACATTATAACTACCTCTCTAGACACCAGTACTTATCAACAAGTGATCCGGTGTACCACTGCTAAAGAGATGTGGGAAGCTCTTGTAGAATACTTGGAAGGCGACCAAGATACAAGGGACAACAGAAAATATACATTCATCCAGCAGTTTGACTCCTTCAAGAAGGATCCAAAGGAAACCTTGAGACAAGCTTACGATCGCTTCAGTGAGGTAATTAATAGTTGCTTTTCTCTTGGTAAAACCTATGGCAAAAAGGAAATGAATATGGGATTTCTAGGCTCTCTAGGTAGTTTGTGGCATGTTAAGACCACTGCCATGAAAGAATCTAAAAACTTAAACGAAATGACTCTCCGTAGTCTTTACGCAAGTTTGAAGGCTTATGAGCTTGAAGTAAATCAAGCTCTAGAGCAAGATAAATAGTTCAGAACAGTGTCCTTGCCCGCCATGGTACAAGAAGAGACCACAGTTGAAAATAAACCTTCTACTTCCTCAAATGAAAATGATTTTCTTTCAGACGAACAATTTGCTATGTTCGTAAAACGTTTCAAAAAGTTTGCAAAATATGGAAGAAAGGACACACACCAGCAGCCTTTTAGAAGAACTGGTGAGAGCTCATCTATCGAAGAGCTTGTGTGTTACAATTGTAGAAAACCTGGTCACTTCGCTTCCAAGTGTCCAAAGCCAAAATTTGAAGCATACTGAAATCCTCAATATAAGAAATTTCAAAAACATAAAGGTATGATGGCTGAAGACATAGAAGAAAACCAGGTTGCTACATGGTTTGAGACTAATTCAGAAGAGGAAGAGGATGATTGTGAGCAAGCTAACATATGCTTAATAGCTCATGATTCAGGCCCCACCTATGACTCTGAACATGAAGTCGAAACCTCACCTAGTCCTTTCGACAAAAGTGAGATCAACTGTGAGAATCTCAGTAAGGAAGAACTTCTGAAAGATAATCAAGATATGCTTGAAGAGTTCAATTCTTTTAAAGCAGCCTACGTAAAACTCGCCAAGCATTGTGAGAAGCTGGCTACTGAGAAATCACTGCTGACAGTTGAGATTCAAACTCTCAATAGCTGTCAACAAGAAAGTATCAAACTTAAGGAAGAAAACAAATTCCTTTATGACAAAGTCGAATGTCTCACTGAGCACATCAAAGGACTTGATCTAGAGAAGATTGCCTTGCAAAATACAATTGACTCCTGGAACAGCTCCAAGGATACCTTTGAAGAAATCCTTTCAAGCCAAAAGTCTAGCAAAGATAAATCTGGCTTAGGATATTTTGATGAGCCCAGTGAGACCCCCTCTTCTGTCATGGAGAAAGGTGAAACCTCCGAGACTGCTTATGATATCTTCCTCTCTAAACAGACGTTCGGAAACAAGGGTAAACAAGGACTTGGTTATACAATTGTACCTTACGTTTACCCCAAGGTTCAGAAAGGGAAAGCCAAGATAACTGCTTCTAATGAGAAGCTTGAGAAAGGAACGGTAGAGAAACCAAAGTCTACCGACAAAAACTCTGCCAAGGCAAAGTCTGCTGGCGGTAGACCTAAGAAATCTCTACCGATGCCTATCAAGTTTGTCTATGAAATGGGCAAGACACCTAAACTTGTTGAAAGTAAACTTAAAGGTATTCTACCACATCATCCTAAAAGGGTTATCAAAAGATCAGCCAAAGCTAAGTCTGCTGGTAACATACCTCGGAAGGTTCAATAGAAACCAATTAAGTCTACTATCAACAAGTCAGCTAAACCAAAGACTGCTGTGAAGATCAAGGATAATCACAAGCACTCTTCAGCTAAGACTACTGACAGTCCTCCATGGAACTTTCATTTTTATCATTCTTGCAATTGTTTAGGCCATCTGGCCCCAGAATGTCTGCTAAGGTTCACACCAAAATCTGGGAGACTCAGTTCTCTCAAGGTTAGGCAGGTATGGGTTCCAAAAGGTTGCTAATCCTCAGACCCATAAGAAAATAAAGGGGACCTTGTTCTCTTTGATATTTTTCAAGTTTGCTTCATGGCTATAGATTCAGAAGATAAAGACATCTGGTACCTTGATAGTGGCTATTCTAGACACATGACAGGAAACAAAAGTCTACTCACAGATATAGCTGAAGCAAAAGGTCCCACGGTGATTTTTGGCGACAATGCAAGAGGAAAAACAATTGGGTATGACTCAATCACTAGAGGAAGTCTCTCCATCAACAAAGTTTCTCTAGTGAACGACTTAAAGCATAATCTTCTAAGCATATCTCAATTCTGCGACAAAGGACTCATCTGCCAATTCTCCTCCAACCAATGTCTCATCAAAGATCGTGAATCAAGTTCAGCGATGCTGACCAGCAGTAGACAAGGAAACGTCTATGCCGTGGACTTAAACCTTCTTGGGAGATTCTCCAGCCTCTGCCTAGTTGCTGACAATGTTCGGGACAACAGTTGGCTTTGGCACAAGCGTCTCAGTCACCTCAACTTCAAGTACCTCTCCAAGCTCTCCAAAGATGGGCTTGTCAAAGGTCTACCTACGGTGTCTGCCAACCATGATAGAAGTTGTAAAGCTTGCCAATTAGGAAAACTTTCCAAGTCTTCCTTTAAAAGAAAGTATGGCATGTCAACGACCAGACATCTTCAACTTCTGCATATGGATCTCTTTGGACCAATCACTACAGTCAGTATCTCAGGAGACAAGTACACACTTGTAGTAGTTGATGACTACTCTAGATTCACCTGGATCGAATCAATGACATTAAAAGATGAGACATATGATTCGGTCATCGCTATTTTCAGAAGACTTCAAACTCAAAAGCTTGAAGATATTAGTGACATCAGATCGGACAACGACACCGAATTCAAAAACAACGGTGTAGAAAGATATTGTGATGACCACGGGATCGGCCACAACTTCCCTACTGCCAGAACTCCTCAACAAAATGGTGTAGCTGAACGAAAGAACATGACACTAATTGAAGCAGCAAGAACTATGTTGGCAGAAGCAAAACTTCCAAAGTACTTCTGGGCAGAAGCCATCAACTTTGCATGTTTTACCCAAAACAGATCCCTGGTAAACAAGTTTCATAACAAAACTCCATATGAAATATGGAGAGGAAGAGCCCCAAACATAGGATTTTTCAAAATCTTCGGCTGCAAATGTTTTATTCTTTATAATTGAAAAGAATATAGAGGAAAATTTGATTCAAAATCAGACGAAGGAATTTTTCTAGGCTATTCCAAACATTCAAAAGCATTTCGCATATTCAACAAAACTTCTTTAAAAAAGTCCTCACAAGCTTTGACTCCGGCTGTGAATGTATGGACAGTGTTGAGGTCTATGCGCATGCCGAGTACATATAGTTTAGGGTCAAGAGTAATAATGATATCGTGTGGAGCAGGAAATCGAGGGTATCCTGGTAGATTGATGTCCAAACCAGGTGGGATGACCTTTTCTGGGTCAAACTCCTTCCTATTATCGCTCTTTGACTTAGTAGATGTTTTCACCAAGATTTCTCCTTAAATATGCAAGCCTGGTTGCATCCAGTGGTTTGGTGAGAATGCCAGCCAATTGATGTTCAATTGGAACATATTTCAAACTGATGTTACCTTTTTCCACATGATCTTTGAGGAAGTGATAACGGATATCAATGTGCTTTGTCTTCGAGTGCATCACTGGATTCTTGGAGACTGAAATTGATGAAGTGTTGTCACACATGATTGGACAATTTGCAATCTTGATGTTGTAGTCCACTAGTTGCTGCTTCATCCATAGTAGCTGAGAGCAACAACTGCTGGCAACAATATATTCTACCTCTGTGGTTGAATTTGCAACCGATCCTTGCTTTTTGCATGACCGTGAGACAAGTCTATTTCCTAGAAATTGACAAGTCCCACTGGTGCTTCTTCTGCTTACTTTGCAGGCTGCATAATCTGCATCTGAGTATCCAACTAGATTGAAGTTGTTGCATTTGGAATACCAGATACCTAGATTTGTGGTAGTTGAAACATATCTGATGATACGTTTGGCAACAAGCAAATGTGATTCCTTTGGATATACCTGAATCTAGCACAAACACAAACAGCAAACATAATGTCAAGTCTACTGGCAGTTAGGTAAAGAAGTGAACCTATGATTCCTCTGTACTTGGTCACGTTCTCTTGCTTTCCCTTTTCATCTTTATCAAGATGGCAGTCGGTAGACATTGGAGTTTCAAATCCTTTTGCTGAATCAAGACCAAATTTCTTGATGAGTTCCTTTGCATATTTGGTTTGGTGATAAAGATTCCGTCGAAGTCATTGAATCTGCTGATCTAGAAAGTAGAAAGTAGGTGAGCTCTCTCATCATGCTCATCTCGAACTTGTTTTACATCAGCTTCTCGAATCTCTTGCATAGGCTTTGGTTTGTAGATCCAAAGATAATTTCGTCCACATAGATTTGTACCAGAAGAGAATGACCCTTGTGCTTGAGGATGCACAGAGTAGTGTCTATTCTTCCTCTCACGAATCCTTGTTCAATTAAGAACTTGGATAGAGTTGCATACCAAGCTCTGGGAGCTTGTTTTAGGCCGTAGAGTTCTTTCTTGAGTCAGTGGACATGATCTTGTTTGTCTTGAATGACAAAACACGGGGTTTGTTGTGAGGTTCAGTGCGACCAGCGCCCGCGCCTGGATAGGGGTGCGCGTGCGTGCGATGCGGGACACCCGCTCTCGTTCCACCCTCCCTTGTTTAGGGAAGAGCGAAATCAAAAGTGCGAGAGAAGTCTGTCTATATTAGCACGTTGGAATGTGCCTCGGTTGCCACGAGTGGATTTTGTATCCAATATGGGAGCGATGGTTTCCATATCGGGTTATCCCTTGTTTAGGGATAACGGGATACGGGAATGCATTACCTTCCATTCCCATTCTCCCTTTTCTTTTCGGGGAAAAAGAGAAGTGCAAGAAAGGATATTGCGGCCCCACTATGGATTTATTGAAAATAGCCTTATGGCCCATTCGGATCACTATGGGAGCTATGGGTTTCCGCATCAAGTTATCCCTTGTTTAGGGATACCGGGATATGGGAATGCATCACCCCTCCATTCCGTATCTCCCTTTTTAGGGAGAACGAGGAAAGTGCAAAGAGGGAATGTTGCGAGGCCCCACCGATCCGAAAGTTTTAGAGTCGCCATCTTTATTTTAAGGCAAAAATAAAGAAAAACCATAAAAAGAAAACCAGAGATTTTTAAAAGCGGGTTCGGAGGCTAAGTTACGAGTTGGGAAGGTGCTAGGCACCCAACTCGCCCTTTCGGTCTCGAAAATGGTTTTTGGCTGAAGTATGCTTATTGCCACATTTATTTAGCAAATAAATAAGGTATTATAATGACAAGGGAAATTTAAACAAATACATTCGTGGCCACATTATTTACGGACTCGCTTGTCTCCTTCCAATAATTACGGATATATTTAAGAATATTTGGCCATTATAACGGCTCTTTTACATAATATTTCCTATTCTAATCCGGGCAGCACAACGGCTTATATTGGCTACATTGCGCCGGATTTAAATAACAACTTTTTTTAAAAAAAATAAATAAAAGACAGAAAATGGAAAATAAATAAAACGGCGCTCTTAAAGGTATTACCTTTTAGAGAGGCGGTGTGCTCGCTCTATCCTTCAGGGAGAGGGAGTCTTTTTGTTGTTTGTGTGTGTTGTTGTGTTGATTTGGGAAGAATGACTGCTTTATTTATGAGGGTTTGGGCTTATCAACTCGGGCAGAGTGACAGCTTATTTGGGTAGGTTTTGGCCTTTTTAGTTGGGCGGAACCTAGACTTAATTTTTGACTTTTCAGCTCGTTACTCGGGCAAAGTAACGGCTTACTTTGGGATTTTTGGACTGGGGAAGTGAGGTGGATACCTAACAACTAGGCTAGGGATCACTTATAACCTATGAGTTTTGATTTTGGCAGAGTTTGGACAGGGTTTGGAGACTATAGGGGCTTCCACTCACCTATCTCGCACCTCTCGTACTAATTTTAACTGAAGAACGAGCAGAGCTTCGCTGCGATCTAAAAATCGCGGAAGAATTGTGTTCGTAAACTGGGAGCCGGGGCCTCCTATTTATAGCAGAGGCTGAGGACACGCTGGGCATTTGTTAGTTTCTTCTCCGTGCATCAGCAGCTTGTACCTTGCGCATTAGGAATTGTACAATCCGGCTTCTGAGAGAGAGAACAGTGATTCACATGGTGCGGCCAAGGCACCCTTGGTGCGGCACCATGCCCCTTTGTTACTTTCAAAATTTTGCACTTTACCCCCTGCAGTTCACTTTTTCGCGCATCCTGCTTTTCCTTTCGCATTTTTGACTCCTGTAACTTGACATTCGTTAAGTTTTAACAGTTCTTGATATTTTATGTCACATACCGAGTGCGAAATTGGGGTGTCTCAGAGCCCCTCAACGATGGAGTCTACGGGTAACCTTAAGGCTTACCTTGAGTAGACGAACATCGTTGATAAACAAACAAGACTCTCCAATTTCGTTCATTTAAAACGGAGAATGCAATTGGTAGCGATTACAATGCACAGTTAACATGCTATCCAAACTCTATAACCTAGACATTTTTAGTCGGTTATAAAAAATTATCGCAGTTTTAAGCAGATATGAATTTAATGTGCTCTGATGGTCGGACCTACTAATGTAGGCTGCCTACGTAATTCCCTATTAAAGGAAATCAGACCAAACGTAGTTCAGGCCAAAACCTAAACTACAACCAAGTGAGGATGTCATGTTCTTCGGGTCAAGCCCGATCGAGAACACAACGGAAAAAGATTTTTGTGTTTTCGAAAAAGGCGTATTCTTCCGGTCCGAAACCGTTGTCAAATACGGTATGAAGATTTGAATGTTTTTCTGCTACCACATTTCAACCGGTCAATACCTTGTCGTTGAAACGTGTTAAGAAGAATTTTCTAAGTTATATCTGGCTGGTCGCTGCCTTGTTTCCACACATAACCCGAAAATTTTCAAATATCCAGAAAACTGCACTCGACCGATAAAGATCCGTCGCCGAGCACGGCAAATTGATCATTCTTCAAGTATTTTCGAAAATTGTGAAGTGGAAAACATTCTTTTTCCTTTCTCTCTCTTTCTCTCCTTGTTTTTTTTTCAAATATTCCTCTTTTTTGTGTTTTTGAAATATTCCTCTTTTTTTTTTGAAATATTCTTTTTTTTTAAATATTCCTCTTTTTTTTGTTTTTTTTTAAATCAAAACTCAATTTGAAAAAGAGTTTTTCTTTTATTTGAGAACAAAAGCAAAAATTTTCCTTAAAAAGGAAATTATTCTAAAGTCAGGGTAGAATATGACTGACTTATTCTTAGGGTGGTCGCAGCGGATTCTACCGATCTTGGCATTTTTGCCACTCTTGCTGGGGAATTTATTCTTTTTCTTTTTTATTTTTTATTTCTTTGTGATGGCCGGACCTATAAAGATAGGCTGCCTACGTATCCTTTTTCAAGGAATCAGACCAAACGTAGTTCCCCTTGCTGGGGATTTTATTTTTGCTTACTTCTTTTCTTTTCTTTTTTTTTCATGATTTTTTTTTCTTCTTTTCTTCTTTTCTTTTGATCTGCTGGGGATATTATTTCCTTTGTCCTTTGGTGAATGGTCGCCAATTTTGGTTAACAAAACTGACTTTGTTAACTTTCCGTTAAGCTCAGGGACCATTGTGAGAATTTTGAAATCTGAGGACCGTTGCGGCTCGAACTTTGGAGGGGGAAAAGGGAAAATTCCCTTTTTCTCCCCTTAAGTGACGGGAGTGAGGGAGAAAGAGGCTACTGCCTCTCTTTCTTTTCTTTCTTCTTTCATTTCTTTGCTCGTCGCCATTGTTGCTGCTGCTTTCCTTTTTTCTTTTTATTTTCTCCATTTTCGCTCCTTTTCTTGATTTTCTTCCGCCAATTTCAGTGTTTTACTTAGCAGATCGCGTCCAGAAGGGAAAGAACGCCTGGTGGGAGGAGGAGAACCTCCTAGCTTGGTTCGAACAGCTCAATTATCCGTATTCCAAGTACTGGGCAATATTTTACGAGATCGGACACCCATGTGTCCAACCTTCCTCTTGACCAGTAAGATTTTTCTTTTTCTAGCAATTTTCCTGGCTATTCTTCAGATCTGCTAAATTTCTGCACTGTTTGGGACTTTTGGAGCACTCCTGACTTTATTAGTAATGCATATGCATGTCCTATTTTTGCCTAAATGATGAAATTAAGTGATAATGCATGCAATTTCTATGATTTATTTTTGCGATGCATGATTTGAACTAGTGGTCACTATTTGACCCTACTATGCATGATTTATATTCTAAATGCAAATGGGGCTATATGATGCATGTTTCTCACTAAATTACATTTTTGCATGCAATAGAATCACGAAACGGAATATTCGGAGTATAAATTTAATTTTTCCGAAACGCTTTTCGGGCATATTTTTGGATAAAAACAGGACAAAACAGATATTTTTCATGCCCTTAGATTCATTTTTCAAGCATGCACCTGCTGCGGGGTATAGTAAATACCACAAAGATATTTATTTTGATGATTGTTGGTACTTTATCTACTTTTTAGCAGGCCCATATGACAGCTTATTGGACAAATGAAATGCACAATATGAACGCATGAATTATTCTACTTGATGCAAATGCAATGCAGAACATTTTATTAAATGATGCATAAAATTTTCACACTTTATTATATACATGGCAAGTGCAATTCTAATATGCATTTTTATGATGCAAAATAAATTATGTATATGCAAAATAAATTACATATAGAAATTGTTTTTTTGTTTTTTTGTTTTTTGTTTTTTGTTTTTTGTTTTTTGTTTTTTGTTTTTTGTTTTTTGTTTTTTGTTTTTTGTTTTTTGTTTTTTGTTTTTTGTTTTTTGTTTTTTGTTTTTTGTTTTTTGAAAAAGAATGATGTTTATTTACATGTAAATTTATGTACATGTATGAAAATGGTATGTGTCAATTTAAAGAATTATTTATTTTTCTTTTTGTTATTTAATTTTTTTTAAAGAATTTATTGTAAAAAATCATGAAGTATAAAACATGCAATATGTTCATTATTTACTTAAAGAACTGTACAGAGAAAAAAATAAGGGTAAAGAATTTACCTCTTTTTTTTTCTTTCAGGTTCGCAGGAAGTTTGAAAGAGTGCGGGTATCATATAATGATGTGGCCGAAATTTTTGATATGTTACCCGAGGCTGCACAGTCGTTGGTGGAGGGTTCAGGTTTTAGCACTTTCCTGCATTCTTTTACCCACTTCACCAACTTTCTTCCCATCTTCGATGTGCTTCGGGACTTCTGGTGGGATACCACTCACACCTTTCATTTCACTGGGAGGCGACCATGACCCTCATGACTTTCATTGCGATGAATCCCTACCAAAGATGGGAGACCCCTGCTCTTGATTTTACTCTCCGACATCGTAGGGAGGAGATCGTGGACCTCCGGGCCTCGAGCCTCGCTCAAATCGCTTGACGAGATATACATCGCCAGCTGCTCGGCAATGGCTTCTTAATAATCTCGCCGTGGTGTTTCCCGATGGCCGAAGCCGCGTTACTCGAGTGGCACGAGCTTTTTTCTTTCGGCTCCTCGCTCTTTGCCAACTCTTCTGCCACCCCGAGGGCCTCCGCCTTAGCTTGCCTTACGATTTCGACGGATCCCTTCGTATGATCGGGGACAGTCGATTGGTCGAACTTTATGCCTCTATGGATAGGGCCAGCCGGAATGATTCACCGACCCTGAATGGGTTTGCCCCGGCGTGGGAGGTACATGCCTTTTCCTGTTTTTCATTCATTTTCCCTTTTTTTTTATGTATCATTTTCTTTTTATTTTTTGTCAACATATTTATTTTTTTATCTTTTTATATCCTTTTTTTTTGTGCGCAGTCTAGCCTTCTCATTCTTCGATTTTCGCGGGCGCCTCATTCGACGGTCTACCTCCGATGTGTCCCATTATGTTGGCAACGAAGAATGGTCGATCAAGCGATGGACGGTGGTTATAACACTAGGAGAGAGTCTTTGGAGTGGATTGTTGGTTCTAGTCCAGGGTTCGGTGCACTTTCTTCCCCGGAAGGCCCGGAGGGTCATTATCATTACTACCGATGTTCACCGCTGATACTGCCTCCTCCGGATATTGATGGTTTCCATCATGGTGGATTCTTTGTACATGGGCGGCGGGTGAACCGTCGTCGGCACCGAGCTTTTCTAATGGCTCCGAGTGCATCCTTGGCCTCTGCTTGGGTGATAGAGCCCGAGCGATCGCCGAGCCGGTCTCGGTGCTTGGGAAATACCTGCGTTCCGCAAATGATTATCCAGTGATGTCATACGAGGATTTCACGAGGTTGAGCCGCATCCCTCCTCCGCTCCTGTTGTGCCCAGGCGGCATTCTGATGCTTTTGCCAGGCCTTGGTCATCTACTTCACTTCTCGACGAGAACCTGATGTTCACGGAGCCCGATGATATTTTCTCCACTTTCCAGTATGAGTGGGGCGGTGGATTAGTAGCAGCGGTTCTCCCCCGATGTCGAGAGATTCCTGAGGAGCGTCGCGTCCGGAGCTGAAATAGGCTCGCTCGGTAGACACATCCACCTTTATTGTCTTTTTTTTCTTTATTATATATATATATTATATATATATATATATATATATATATATATATATATTTTAATGTATACACATTTTTTATGCACATTTTTTTTCAGGACTAATATTTTTTTTTATTTTCATTATTATTTTTTCTTTTCGTTCTTTTTTTTTTCTTTTAGTGAACGTGTCTACTTACAAGAAGCCGGTCTGCTTTGGGCTTTTTCAAAGATCGGCAAGTTGTATGGAAGAAATTGGTCGATGAAAATTTTTCTTGTAAGGGGAGCTACCGGCCTCGGTGCGGCGCCCAGGCACGCCGAGATGATGGACGATGATGATGATGACGCACTTTATGATGATGATGATGGGTGCGCCGTGGTCGGGCAGGAGGTCGAGGATTCGGGCCGTGGTCCCTGTGGTCGAGTGAGGTGGTGGTTTTCCCAGAAGCCAGTCGTCCCGAGCACATTAGCTTTTGGACTCCTGCGAACATTAGTATCTCTTTTTTTTATTTTTATGTATTCTTTATTTTTGTAAAAGAAATTAAATATGTACAAACATTATGATATAATGCAATATAATGTAGATGATGCAGTATGTTACACATGCAAAAATAAATTCATGCAGAAAATAAAACTATACCAGACACCTAGAATATAATGGCACGTTGTACTTTGAGAATAGGGATTTTTAAGAATACACCTTTAAATTAGAGCGGGCTTTTCGGGTGATATCTCGGGAACGGAAAATGGCCGACCTCCCTTATTCTTTTCTGCTGGGCTGTTGAGTCCGTGGTTGTAGTCAGTTTTTCATAGGTTTTTTCTTCCATCCATCACGCAGGAATAGCGTATCACCTGATCACCAAACCAGATACGGCAGACTTTTCACAACACAAGGAACATTTCTGTGTCACATGGAGGCCATGGTGCGCACCAAGAGGCTTCTTGGTGGCACCATGGTTTTCCCTGCACCCAATCTTTTTCACTATTTGGACATCAGATTAACGAATTGTCCTCAATTTAGGTATAAATTTCGCATGAAACCAGCCTCGTTTCTTTCAACCATTCATTTCATTCTTTCTCTCTAAATCCACCGCTCGCTCTCTCGCTTGCTATAGCCTTATTCACCACCATAACATTTATCGCATCTTTACAAATGGCCGCCCGCATTCCTACTTTTCTCGAGATTGAGGCTTATGAAAACACCTGGATTTACGGATCCTTTCTTTGCGATCCGACGAAGGGATTGGTTCGAACATCTCTTCGGGTTTAGTGCCTTCTTTCCCGGCGAAATGTCATATTAATTGGGACATGTTGAGGGCCGCTGTGTTCCGGTCTCCCCGAGGTCACTTGTTTAATTTTGGCATGAACGAGATGTGTCCCACGTTCGAGGAGTTGCGGCTATGCTTGGAGTGACTACTCATCA
>CM028384.1:60350208-60632920 GCA_013146195.2 Codonopsis lanceolata | reverse complement strand
TTTTGTATTTGTTTCCTTCTTATGTAATGAAAATAATTATAATGAGAACTTTTATTTCAAAATATATGTATGAATGTCTTTCTCATATTTGTCTTACTTCCAGCTTTGTACTTAATCGAAAATAATTATGATCATCGCAGGCCTCTTCGCCAATTCGGCATCTAAATAATCGCTACCGCCGAGTTGTTCAGCGTAGTCGCAGAAAGACGTTAGTCGGCATGGCCTCGTTGATCGAACTGCTAACATTATTTAGGTCGGATATTAATTTGAGCGAGATTCATCTCCTTTGTCGCCAAAACGAACAAAGCCGCCAAATAATATCGAATACCGGATGCTCCCTCTTGTCGAGGCATTCAAACTTAAAAATATAAACCCAGCAGGCCCCACTTTGCTCGATTTTTCAAGCAAAGTTTTGTTTATACTTGTTCGAGTATACTTTCCTTTGACATGTATATTTCAATCCATGTATGCCATTACTTTCATTCAAACAACTTTATTATTGAAGAAAGCCCTATGAACACATAATCAACCAAAACAAACCGAAATTAACACCCATATCAATGATAATATTTCTTCAAATGATCGAATGCCAAGGATGCTTCAAATGTTTGCCTTCTTGATTCTCAGGTGTAAGTTCCTCTCTAACAATTCCTCAGAACCTTAAATGGTCCTTCCCAATTAGGTGACAATTTTCCTCGCTCGTCCGTCCCAGTAACTCTCGATTTTCCTAAGGACCCAGCCTTCCAATTTTGAATGCTCTTCCCCGAACTTTCCTATCGTGACGGGCTTTGCCTTCGCTTGTAGTTAACCATTCCGATGCGAGCTTCCAATCTACGCTCTCGAGAAGGTCAAGGTCGATTGCCCCGGCGACCTCGTTGTCTTGCTGCTATAATGAGCCACTCAGAGGGGAAAGTCAAGCTTTCAGCTTGGAATTACTCCGATCCGTATGTGAGCGCAAAAGGTGTTTCCCCCGCTGATCCCCTTACTGCTCTCTAATCGACCATAAACCCGGGTAACTCGCTCGCCCATTTTCCTCGCCGATCATCCAAATTCGCTTGAGAGCGCAGATTTGTTTGTTCGCGCCGCTTGTCCGTTGCTCGCGGATAGGCAACCGAAGATTGCCAATGTTTGACATACATCCTATTACATTCTCGCCAGAATTTGTCCGAGAATTGTGTGCCATGATCCGATACAATGGCTCTAGTAACCCAAAGCACCAGATGTGGTCACGCACTAAATTGATGATGTTGTTTTCCGTGATGGTTGCCAATGGTTTTGCTTCAATCCATTTGGTGAAGTAGTCAATCGCCACTATCGCAGATTTGAACCGAGATCGCGCTGCAGGAAAAGGCCCACTATGTCAATTCCCCACATGTCGAATGGCCATGCCGCTACTATCGGGTCGCTTGGAAGGCCTGGTATATCCGCGCAAACCTTGGCACTTGTCACATTTCTCGCCACATATAAGGCTGCATCTTTCCTTAACGTGATCCAATAATAACCCGCAAATAAGATTTTTGTGCTAAGGTCCGCGCCTCGATGACCACCACATTCTCCTTGATGGACCTCGTGATAAGCTTCTGGTCATTTCTCGTGGAACACAACGAAGCATCTAAGATCACCCTCGATCGCTTGTATAGTATTCCTCCGACCACCGAGTATCGACATACCCGGTTCCTGACAACTCTTGCTCGATTTTTATCTTCCGCAATATACCCTGCTCGATGAAATCTTTATACTGCCGATCCAAAGATTCGCCGGCTCAATATCCATTATTCTCGCCCTTTTCAATCGAAGGTGTTTCTAAATGATCAATCATCACCGCAGCCTTAACACGGATATTTCGCCCTCGCTATCTTGAAAGGTAATCACCAAGCATATTATCTCGCTTGGCGTCAATCTCGACGATTTCCCGTAACTTAAAGTTCTTCAAAATTTCTTTCGACTAACTCGCAAAGATTTGACCAATGTAGGATTATGGATCGCATACTCCCCCTGTACTTGGTTTACGACTAACTGTGAGTCTGAGTACACCGTGACCGAATCAATATCCATATCCAACGCGAGCTCTAATCCGGCAATCATGGCCTCGCATCTGGCTTGATTGTTGGAAGCAGAAATTTGAATCTAAGAGCCATCTCGAATTGGCCACCGATCGGGTGTGACTAGCAAGATGCTCGCCTCCGCTCGCTTTACTCATAGCCATCCACGAACAATTCCCAACAAGGGCTGGTTTGATCTTGATCGCTTTTTCCCTCGCTCTACGGCAGAGTTGTGGTCGGAGAACCTCTTCCTCCCGGCCTGAAAAGCTCGCTTTACCAAAAAGCCCGGCCAATGCCTTGATTGCCTTCGTGGTTGATAATCGATGTGAAATTCGTAAGCTCGATGGACCAACCAAGCATTCTTCCCGAAAAATCTGGCTTGTGCAAAATTTTTCGTGAAGGTGAGTCTGTACACAATTATCACGTGCAAAAGTATGCTCGCACTTTCCGAGCAAAGAATAACAAAGAGAGTAGCCAACTTTTCTATATTAAAATATCGGCTCTCTACAGTGTGAGAGCTTTTGATACGTAATACACAGGTTTTTGAACATTTGACTCCTCCCTAACCAAAACGGCGGCCACAGCCTGGTCTGTGGCTGCCAAGTACAAATATAGATTTTCTCCCATTTTCTGCCGCTTCATTAAGGGTGGTTCACCGAGATACTTCTTCGCTTGCTTGAACGCCTCGCACATTCTTCATTCCACTCAAACTTCTTATTTCCCGAGTACTTTGAAGAAGGTAAACATCGCCACGGAGCGAGAAATGAAGCGACCAAGGGCGATGATGGTTCCGCTCAAGCTGACGCCTTTAATGCATCCGGCAATTTCATGTCGAGTAGCCCGAATCTTCTCTCGATTAGCCTCTATCCCCCTCTGGTTAACCATGAACCCCAAGAATTTCCCAGCCCGAACACCGAAAACACACTTGCTCGGATTTAGCTTCATGTTGTTCTTTCTCAGGTTGGTAAAAGTTTCCTCCAAATCTTTGATGTGGTCTCTCCTCGTCTTGATGACCATGTCATCAATGTATGCTTCCATGTTTCGCCAATTTGTTGGCCAAACACTTTGTTGACCATACGCCGAGCAGTGGCCCCAAGCTTTCAAACCGAAAGGCATCATTTTATAACAAGAAGACCGCCACCGCTCTAATGCGGCCAAAGCCTTATCCCGCTCCGCCATTTTCACTTGGTGGTATCCCGAATAGGCATCCAAGAAGCCGAGCATTTCAAATCCAAAGAATTGCATCTACCACAAATGCCAACGCGGGAGGGGGTAACTGCCCTGGGGCAAGCCTTATTAAGATCCGTGAAGTCCACGCACATTCTCCATTTATCATTGCTTTTTTAACCATTACCACATTAGCCACCAGATGGGTAATGAATTTCTTCAATGATGTCTGCCAACAGCCTTTCTACCTCCTTCTTTATAGCCTCGCTTTTTCTCTCAGGAGAACCGGGCGAGGTCGCTGTTGAATTGGTCGACACGCCGGGTCCACACTTAGCCGATGAAGAGCTACCTCCTCACTTATGCCCCTCATATCTTCCACCGCCTGTGCAAACACATCAAGGCTTGACTTTAATCGCCGATTAATCTTGTCCGCTTCTGGGAAAGCGCCGCCCAATTTTGATTTTCTCGCTCTGAAAAGATGGATTGATAACAATTTCTCGAGCTCATCCTCGCTCGAACTCGCTCTTCACGGACCTCGCAGTTGTGTCCATTTCAATTTTTTCGCCGCCTTTGCCCTCTTTTTACGAGCTGGCTTTGATATTTCCTCGCCGGCTCTTGCCTCCTTGTCCTGGGTGATCAACCTCCATATTTTCTCGTCGCGAGCACTCTCCTTCGTAAATTACAGCTATACCGTGGCCCGTAACTTTGCCTCGAACAACAATTTCTTCATCGGGATGGCGAGCGATTTTTTTTCTTCGCTTTCTGACAAATTCCCACATTGTCCTGGTCGACTATGAAGGATGCCCACGCCTCTGTTGGTAAAACTTTGCTCGCCGTGAGGAACCGAGGCTACCATCCGGAAGCGAGCCATGGAGGGATGCCCATGATGGCGTTATATGGAGATTTCGTGTCGACATTAGGAAAGTTACGACCTCTAACCTTGTATGTTCCCCATCGCCTATGTAAACTTCTAGTCAATCGTGCCCTCGACTCGACTCGACTTTATGATTTGTGAAACCTTCCGAGTTCCCAAATAAGGTTTTAATCGGCATCGTGAGACCAATCTCTTTAAAACAATTGTAGTAAAGCACATCCCTAAGATGCTCCCGCATCCACGAGCACTCGATGCACTTGCCGCTTATTGATCAAAGCCGACACAACCAAAGGTCGTTTCTGACGCAGTCGTGCTCGCCACCGCGAGTGAACCGGATGGTCTGCCGCCAAATCGAAGTTACCGGTGGCATATTCATTGCTTTGACAAGGAGTAAATATGCTTTCCCGCTTGAGTTGAGCCGGGTTCGCCCTCGAGAATAACATTCACCACCCCGCTTATCCGGGGGCATTGCCTCTCTGCTTCCGCCTCGCTTCCCGAGCAGAGGATCACGGCGATTGCCGCCATTGTTGTTCCCTTGCTTGAATCTATCAAGACGCCCTTGATTAATCAAGCTTGCTGATTTCTTTTTTGAGAATGAAGCATTCCTCCGTGACATGCCCCACGCCGTTGTGATAAGCACAAAATTTTGTGCTATCACCAGATTGTGCCGCTTCGATTCACGGGATAGGAGCCGAGATCATTCTCAGACCGCATCATTATCTCCTCTCCGAAGTGTTCAAGGAGAGTGCCGCTCCCCGAATCGTTGAGTGGAATCGAAGTCTTGTTCCTGCCTCCGAAAATTGTTGTTATTTCCTCGAGCTAGAGCGGCGCCTGTCGAACTATTTTCCGCTTTTTCCTTCCCTTTTCCTTCCTGGCCTCGCCTCCGTCGAGCCGAACAATCAGGCTCGCAAGCATCTCACCCCGAGTGGCCGGTGGATGCATCACCACCTCGCCAGCCCCCACTTCGCATATTGTTTAAGAAGCAAAGCTGAACCTCTCCCTCATGCCCGTGACTTGTTCGAGCACCTTAGTGAATCGCTCCACATAGCTACTGGAGGACTCATCAACTCCCCTCGACCACTTTGCAAAGGTCGAATCGACTTTTTGGGAGTGCTCCAAATGAGCCAAATTCTCGCTAGAAACTTTTCCCTCGATCCTTCCATGCAGCTATGGATCCTTTGGGAAACGCCCTAACCAACTCGGCTTTGCCTCGAATAGCCCCTCGCAAATGCCTTCATTTTTAAGGCTTCATTACTAGTCACTAAGCCGATTCGAGCTTCAAATGATCGCAGCCTAATCTCCTCGCTCGGGTTTTTCCCGAGTATTTATCGAAATTAGAAAAACAGCCTCCCTCGCTGGAGGTGTGTTTTCGATCCAGCGAATGGACTTCCATCCGTAGATCGAGCACCCATCGAACGGCGACCAGCCTCCAATTTGTCCATTCTAGCTTGCATGATCGCCAAAACCTCACCATTGTTTGGGGTCGAGTAATGATGCCGTAGGAATTATCATGGCCGAGCTACAAGAGCCGAGGTGCCTCATCATCGGCCGTTTCTGAGCGCTGGGGACCCTGGGGTCTAGTGGTTTCATACGCCGTCATGTTCGCGACGTGGTGATGTCCCCGAGAGAACGATGAGTATAATGGGATCGAGAATGGTATGAGCTGCTCGTGCTCATCGCTCCGACTTCGCCGCCGGCCGGCCGTGACTCATCGACCATACCGCTGCTCTCTCGGTCCGACGCTTATCCCGCCCGCCTTTCCTCACGAATTTCCATGGCATTAGCATCTTGATTGTGGTCGCCACCACTTTCTCGCACGATTCTGCCGAACCCGATCGATGGCCAAAGTGGAGCTTGCATGGGCGTGGCCACCAACACTAAGCACCCTTTCAACCACGCATGGAGCACTAATCCGCAGCACAATCCGGTATTAATCGCTTCTTCAACGGGAACCGGTGGTTGTCCCAACGCTGCCACCGCTGATTCAGACAAACATCTTGCTCAAATACCGAGCTTGATTGCGAAGAGCTTTGTGGCTCATTTAACGGGACAGGGACAGCTCACCATCGATTAAGTCGAGCAGCCTCCCGACGCCGGGTTCAATTGGTCACGAGCTCCACCGAATTGGTTTTTGTTTTGCAATCGATTTCAAGAATCATGTCATGTGCATCGCCATAGTGGACGAAAACAAATGTCAAACAAATGTTGCGCATGCCGCGCCACTTGGATTCGTCATCACCCCACCTAACGGCGGGAGACCATTTCGTGGAAATTGGTCCAATTGGGAATTCCTCAGTTACTAATTGAGGCCAATCTCCTTGATGAACAGATGCCTCACCACCAAAGATTTCCACTTGCACCAACGTGTCCTTTTCCGCTCTTAGCCATGCTAACAAAACTTGTTCAAGGATGAACTTCAAATTTTTTCGCTTCCTAAGAACGGAACCAAACCGATGCTACACAATTTGGTCTTGGGCCTGGCCTTGCGGTTTGTAGGATATCCGGGCTTAATCTCGAATGTGAGAATTCAAAATCCCGTCAAAGAAGAAGACACCTTAGATGGAATGCAAGGTGGCCTCGCGAAACCCCTCGTGTGTCAGAGTAAGAGAGTGTATTAAGCTTTTAGTTGAAAGCAAAATGACAGGTTTCTGTATTGAATAGTGCGACCTTTCAAATGAGATTTCAAGAAGTATATAGCCTTTCCGGGAGTAAAACCCTGTTAGGTCATGATCACTGAGATATTTTAGGACTGTAATACCATAAATGCGTGTTGACCGCAATCAAGGAATCAAGGCCAAAATCTCTGATTGACGAGATATCTCTGGATTAATACCGAGCTCAATCGAATCGCAGCCTTGCTCCCCGCCGAGTGATAGAGGAATTCCTGCTCGGTATAGTTGTGTGATGATCATCTCGCGGCTATCCTGCTCGGGTAGTTTCTTTCCTGGTCTCTATCATACACGTGACTATCACGTGCTGGAGCCTGTGCCTGGCTCGTGACCGAAATTTGGGCCGAGCTCATCACCAACTTTAGGGTTGTGTACATTGCAATCCCAAATTTGGGGTTCCAATGTCCATTCCCTCAAATGTGATATTGTTGGAACCCACGGTATAAATTATTTTTTAATAATTAAAATTATTTATAATATAGTTGATGGTCTTAATTATCAACAACCACATAAGATCAATTGATTGCATTGGTTATGATCTTATCAAGCTAACACTCGTGTTTCTATGATTTTTACATTCAATTAAGATTGACATTTTCAATGCGAATGTGGATTTGATCTCGTGCGACATGCATCAACCACTAAAATAAAATTTGATTAAAAAAATAAAAAATAAAAGAATAACCAATAGAAATAGTTTTTTAAAAGAAAAATGCTGACTATTATGTATTCACACCCTCACATCCACAATGTGAAAAAAAATATATTAATTGACACGTCGTATCCACATTTACACTATATATATATATTCTAGATGATATCTATTTTTTTTTTCATATTTATATTAGCACGGCAATGTTCTAAAAGTTGGACATAGTTCTAAAAATTGGACAAGTTAATATTCGGGTTCGGTGCAACCTAATAATCATTAAATGGTATCCCATTTTTGTGTATTTAAAATTGGATGATTATTTTGGTAAATAATTTAGTACTCCAGTCTGTACATATGCTGTAGACACAGGTGGCTAAATCCTCAATCTTCCCACATCTTCTTGGATATTGTCATCTTATGCTATAACTATTTGTCAGTCTAACTGAAACAATAAATGCTCTATTTAATTTTGGGTAAATAATACTACTCCATTATTACTCCCACCATTAAGTAAATAATGGTTCTTTTTTATTTAATTGTCTGCTCTAAAATAATTATTTTTTTATATATTTTTTTAAAAAATACTTTTATCATTATTGCGTTACTTTTTTCTTTATTTTAATGATGGTCTCACATATGCTATAAAGAAAATTACAAATTATAATAAAATTTATTAAAGTTAATTAGTCTTTCATAATTTATGTGTTCAGTGAAACAAAACAATTATTTAGAATCGGAGGGAAAGAGTATTATTTAGGATCTTGAAACGTGATTAGCATTTAACTAATGTAAAATTATAAAAGCAATTAGACACTCGGTTCTGGTTCTGATTCTGATTCTGGTTCTGGTTCTGGTTCTTGTTCTTGTTCTTGTTCTTGTCGTGGTCCTTTATACTGCATGACGCTTACGCTTTGACCACAGAATTGAAATAAGGTTGATGCTATCTAAAAATTATTGGATTGGATTATTTTATGTTTTAGTAGAGTATTATTCTTCTTTTGCGTCTCATCTCTTAATTTATGTGGCCTTTGGCGACACTATTGACCCCAACAGTTAGTTGAGTTCTTACATCATTCACCACCATGTCAACTATTGACTTATTTTTATTATTATTATTATTAATTTGTATATTATCTATGATGGTCTACATAATGATTAATGAATAAGAATCTCTCTGCAAATCTTAAATCTAAAATCTCACATTCACAAATTCACAACACATGTCCCAAAACCTATTTGTTCGCAAAACTCGAGTTTGCAATCACCTATACACGAATTGGTCGAACCAAAAACCTCATAGTCTTTATCTGAGTGTCATTGTCATATCTCCCACTCCCTAAAAGATATGCTAATAATAATATTCAGTTATCAGATCTGAAAAGCCAGAATGAGGAGTTGAAGAGAGAGGGCATTTTTAGGCAATGGGTTAAATGTGATGTGCACCATTCAATAATATTTAGTGCTAAAATGAATCAGCATTCAGCACCGACTGTCGGCTTGGCCAAATAGGATAAGCCTTTATTCCTTCTGATACTTAAATAGATGGTCGATAATGAATTAATGATACGTCCAGCATTATCAACTTAAATTTTGCGATATCATCAACTCACCTAATCTTTAGTGTGTATTGGTGTTTAGGTTACCAATAGATGTGAATAGTATGACTTGATTACCCATACAATGGGTCAAGTCCTTCAAAGACTTTTGGATTTATCACACAAAAGCGATCGCTTCATGTTTGGACAAGACGACCGCGTCGGTTTTCGGAGCGACCACGTAATTTGACAGGAAATCTCAAAAAATGAAGCGATCATGTTCAGGAAGAGAAGGTGACCGCGTTATAACAAGATGGGGTCGTGTTACATAGACTAACACAACCGCGTTTGTACAACAAAACATATTTTATGTTTCCTTATTTAAGTTAGTTTAGGGTTTGATATTGTATTCCTATATATAATAACACGTTGACCTCGATCTCTCTCTCCTTTCTCTTCTATTCATCTAGCTATACTCTGAATTTTTTTTATTTGCTTCTGATGTACACAAGAGTAGCCTCAAAATTTTCATTACTTTTCACACCACGTGATGAATATACTTGATCTCAGGGATGCAAATAGGCCAATAAATCATTAACGCATGGGCACCGACATTTTTCACAACACTCAAATACTATGATAAAACCATCTTAATCCTAAGATGTCTTTACAAAAAAAAAACCTAACAAAGTTCGAAATCAGATATATTAGAAATGAAATGATCAACTAATTTTTCAATGTTGTGAGTTTCCATACTCGATGGGTGTGTTAGACTCGACCATCAAGAAACTGAGAAAGCTTGTTATGGAGTAACATTTTTTTAAAACACATATTATCATATATATGCGTGTGTGTGTGTGTGTGTGTTACTAAAAAGAAAATTACCGATAAACCCTCGGAAAGAGTAGACCAAATTTAATTAAAACAAGTCAAACATTGGCATCGATATCTTATCTTCAGCAAATAAGAGTGACTCCTCTCCAAGACTCCAACCCAAATTAATATAATGACCACAGAAAGTCAGAAACTACTACTCTGAGCCTGAGGCTCCGAGGCAACAAGCATGCCTTTTCCATCTTTCAAACAAGAGCATAAATAAATAAATAATCCTCAGTTGAGATATCACTATACTATAAGTCTATAACCAAAAGAATATTAAAGTTGGCTTTTGAAAGTCAATATGCTATGACAATAATATCGAATTTATTCCTCCATTTCTGCAACTACAACTACACTACAGTATAATTAGCAGCTAGAGAAAACGACAGGATACAGAAAATTTTAATATGATACCCATTAACAACGTCCATTCTACGGCATTGGGGTAGACAATAATATTTGTTTCCAAGGAGAAATCGAGAATGCTCACCCGTTTGTCATCCGGCTGCAGCTGCCTTCAAGCTATAAATTTCGACATTTCTTGTTCCACCAACTTCCAGCCAGCGTCACATGAGGTTAAAATCGAGGACACTATCCTTCTTTGTAAATCCTTCAACTCCAATGCTAGCTTTACATCCCAACTGCTATTTTCTCTGATAAGATGAGACCAACCCTTTTTCAGCATGCACCACAGATTCCTTGCCATTTAATAACAAGTTATACCGCTGCGTATGCATTTTTTTTTCTTAATAATTTAATGATTTATTATTTTCTAGATAATATTGTAAATGCGACAATTTTTTTTTATAATTATAGGTAGATAATATGCTGCTAAAGTTAACAGTTAAACCTGGCATCAGATTCTGCCTCGCCCAAGCTTTCCATCATAGCCTCAAAGGTAGACCGAAGATCTTCCAGAACTTCCAATTCAATTCGCAAATTTTCTTCGGTCTGCAAGTGTTTTATACAGAGAAAAAATTCTTGATAAATTAAGAAAAATCCATACATCAAAAACAGATGAAAGTAGCTTGAATAATGATAGTATAAGGAAGAGATAGTAACAAATGTCTTTACATTATTAGTTTGTGACATCAGGTTTCGAGCTCGACGGAGTTGTTCTAATAAAGGAGCTGGCAAACCATAATGAAAGAGCTCGTGGTTCTTTGAGAGCCAAGTACCCCGCACCATATGGGTAGTCCAATTAGACCAGGGACATCTATCCTCAAAATTATCGAGCTGGGGAAGATCAAAGTCTGCATAAGAAGGATGATAAAGATATGATACAAAGAAGTAAAATAAGGCTAAGCAAGAAGCTAGGGAACACTAGTCACGACATAAGCTGCATTACATGGAAAGGAGTGTAAGAGAAAATGTAAAACGTCATGAGACATACCAAGTGGAATGACATCATAGGGGTTGTCTCCTTGCGGTAAAAAACCATAGAAAGTAAGTAAATGAGAACTAGAGTGATTCCCATAGCTAAGAAAGCACTGTTCTCCTGCATTGCACGGTCTTGAAAGAGTAAACTTTAAGGAATTTGTAGTCGAATCCACTCGTCCGTAGTGCATTACGTGTGGGGTTATCTATGAAGGAAACAGTGATAAAATGAGCAGGCAAAAGAACTTTAGTAAATTATAAATTTAGATACAAAGAAGTTTATATAATGATAAGAACTGAAAAGGGGTACACCTTTATTCAGGTACTCATTACTCAATACCCCAAACTACTAGATATGATTACAAACTATCCTAAAGTTACTATCTGAGCTCTCAGTTCTTTACCTATGCCTATAAAGATATGCACCCCAACAACGGAGAGAGAGAGAGAGAGAGAGGGATTGACAAACCGAATGATTAAGGAAGCCTGCGATAGGTATCAAACATGTTTTCAGCTTTCCATCACTGAACATAACTTTCATGCTATTCGAGTACCAGAGCTCACATGCCCACAAGAAGTGCTCCCATGTGTACAGCTCAGGTGGAAATATATCAGAATGATCATTGCATAGTGAGGGAATTAACTCATCGTATTGAGCGCGCAAGTGCTGCACAAAAATAAATCACATGGCATCAAGAAAATGGATTTCTTTCCGCTATAACAAAGATAAATTTCCACAGAATGCAGCTGTGTAACTATTTGAACATTCTCTAATGGCAGAAGTGCAAATGTTTCTTTTTCGATTTTCTTCCCCCCAGAACTCCAGTTAGAAGTTCAAGAAACAAATACAGGACCTGTTTACAAAGAGCAAGAAAATAGTTTCATATTGTTTTCTTGTGTACTACATTTTTCTTTCTCCTAAAGGATATTTTCCATTATTTTTTAGCTATAAGCCAAAGTTGGCTGCCTTTAAACTTACTGTAGCCACTTTCAAGAAGCATGAGCTAGCCGAGTAACTCTTTGCATTACATCATTCATATAAATATGGCAAATAAGCAAGACAAAGAACTGGGTGCTACATAAAGGGAAGGGCTAACCAGGCAAAACCCCCATGTAAGGATCTTAAAAACCTTATTTGGACAGAATTCTGAAGGACGTGGGGTTTCAAAATAAAGTGAAACTGAAAGTATCTTAAGTCCCAAGGTAAGCACAATATCACGGACTGGGCCTCCAATCAAAAAGACTATCCTGATGGGTGGTGTTACCAGCTTGCTTATATGGTCCAATGATCCCCTCTTTCCTAACCAATGTGTGATCGTTGCACTCACCCAACCGAATTCTCATCTCCCTCGTTACATTGAATAGCCTGCTCGCCCGTTCTCCATGCCTCCTTCCAAGAGTGCTTAACGATGTCCCTCCGAGTCAGGTGCTTGGCTAAGAACCGAAGAACGGATCGGGTTGGCTCTGATACTACTTGTCACCTATTGGGCCTCCGGCACAAAAAGACTAGCTTGTTGGGTGGTGATACCCGCCTGCTTATATGGCCAAGCGTTCCCCCCTTTCCTATCCAATGTGGGATTGTCATATGACAAGCTATCTTAGCTATGCACCACCCATTAGTTTACAATCCTTTGTGAATAGATAGCTTAGTTGACAAGCTCTTTTTGAAGGAAATGGCCACTTTACCCGAGAAAGACAAGTGTTAGTCCCAGTGACTCGGAAATAGGCTAGAAGAGGGGGGGGGTTGAATAGCCTATTTAAAGTTTAAAATCTTTCTTTGAAAGGATAGCAGATTTAAAAAATAAATCTACTATGTTTTGCAGCGGGAAAATACTAAGTTAAAGGTAGGCAATTCAGATATCATCATCTGCTCCTATTAAATGATGTTAAAGGGTAAGATAAAGATAAGAAAGAGTAAAGTAAAGCAAACACAAGTAGATCAACACAAGTATTTGAAGTGGTTCACACTTAGAAAAGTGATACGTCCACTACCAAGATGGTCAATCTGGGATTTTGAAATGTGCACTATTTTATCCACTAAAGTGATAACAAAGATACGATCACTAATGGATCGCGTACAAAATAGTTTTGACCAAGTATTTAGTGAGTGGAATAATCTGTATAACACAGAATTAATCACACTCGTGCAATAGAGTCACCCATGCTATAGAGTCGGATTGTATTGAATACAAAGAATGAGCAAATGGAATAAAATCGAAGTGTTGAGCTCTTCTAGGTATTGAATGCTTGATGATTGCTTGATCTCTTGAAAGCACTTGAAGACTTATGGAATATGGTAGTTGAAACTCAGTAAACGTTGAGGAAGAAGTTGATCATGAATTCTTCAAGTGCTCCTTTTATACTTGAGAGAGATCTTCATAGCCGTTGTGTTTGATCTTCAAGAATAACGGGAAGAACTTCAGACATTAGATGCATTTTGAATGTATTAAATGCACATGGATGTTGGAGATGTGATTGATTAGGTCGTACAGCAGCTCATGTTCTTCAAACAGTGCTAGGCTGCATTTTTGCTATAAATGGATAGACAACATTTGCAGGCACTGTACTTGTTCTGAAATATTTCTCAAAGTAAAAACGAGGACAAGCGAACCCACGTGCTGGTCATATGATCATATCCATATATATGAAGCAATTCGGCCTTGTTGATATAGCAAATTTCACACACAGCAAGCTTCACAACTAATTCTTTTGTATAATCAAATCTGTTGTCTTCATAGCATTCCCAATTAATCTAACTTAAGCTAAGTCCTAAAGATCATTGCCACACTAACCACTAAGCACACCGGTTAGCCAAATCTATAAGAACTTGAATTCGGCTACAAACAAATCTACTAAATTCCTAACAAAAAGAAAACATCTAATCACCTTTTCTAGCTGCGAGTGAGAGAGGATGAGCTTTTGATCCATTGAAAGAGCTAACCACCTCATGTGAATTGAGTCCCAAATCTTAAAAAAGTACTAATGGTTACTTCGGGTAAGCATGATTAAATGATGCTAATAACTACTCAAAGTGATTTTTAATCCAAAATTTCAAAATATAAATTGATGCTTACATTAGGTGGACTTGTTTATGTATTGAAAACACTAAATCCTTCTTCCTTGTGAGTCTTGAATACTCGTTCAATGCCCAAGCAATGGATTTTAAAAGTGAGGATAAGCCTTGCACATCTTTCAGAAAATCCGTACAAAGCCAACAGGTTATATAAGTTGAATTATTATTGCAAGAAAGTAGATTGAAAGGCTTATAACCTCTTTTGCTTGCACTATCTCTTCTAGCAGCAAGGTTCCATCTAAGGCCATGACTGCATCAATCCCAAAGCTTAATCCTGTGATAAGTTTATTAATTGATATCAGTAAATAGGGATTTTCCCCTTAAATCCCCTTAAATACACAGTCCAAAGAGATCTTCTATATATCTCACCCCCCCCTCAGGGACGGCACTCTCTTGAATCCTTTTTTTATATATTCTGAGCATTTTTTTCTTTTTCTGGTGCGGTGGGGGAGGTGAACGAGAGGGGAAAAAGAGGAATATATATATATATATATATATATGGACATCTGTACACTATGTCAATTATGTGGTGGATTGAAAGAATTCAGGCTGGTCTAACCATAATTTAGGAAGGTAGAAATAAAAAACCCTGGACCTACCAAAAATTCAGGATAGATTATTGCAAGGACTATGCAGCTCACGCCAGCTGTCATGTGTGTGCGTGTGCACGAATGTATGTACGCAGCTCCCTATCCAGCAACAAAACGGATTGCATTTCACAGTCGCAATTCTGGAAGCTTAAACAGGCTGAGAGTAGCACTGATTCGATTAATGATTTGCACAGTGATCCTTCATTTCAAAATTTGGTGGGAAGCCATATTTATCAAAGGCTCGGGAAAAAAGATTACGAACCCAAGGTTATTTCATTTGGGCTCAACTAATTTACGGCAACCCTCGGAAAGCTAACTAATTTATTGCAAGTGAAATATCTTTGTTTCGATAACCCCCCCCCTAGTGCAATGATGAGAATAAAACACTGAGCATAGCACTCAAGTAATGACCTTGAGGTCCTTGGTTCCAATCCCCATACCAACAAGGGGTCATACTTACCTATCAAAAAAAAAAAAGAATGCCCATGATTATGTAGGATCTGGTCAATGGTCGCTCCGTGCTATTGGAAAAAATAGCACACTTGCCATGCCAACTTATCTGGTACCATAAGCTTGGCTTCACAGACGTTCTGGATGAATTTTCCCTACAAATGGACATGTTAACTTGGCAGTCAAGCTTAAGCTTTGAACTATAAATAGTTCGTGATAGTAAATGTATTTGTACTGTTCGAAGGACTCTAGATACTGAATCAATCGAAAACAATAAATGGCCCAATGAACGAGGTTTCCGACATAGCAGGGTTTCGGAAGGGTCTACTAGCCAGAGACTTAAACCAGCATCTAAAGAGACTGCTTTCGGAGTTTAAACACATGACCTCTAGGCCAAAAATGTAGCAAAAAACTAATTTCATAAATGTCCAGAAATGAACTTAACTAAATTTGGCCTTTTGTCCCAACTATTCCGGTTCAGGAATAGAACACTATGAATCAATCCAAAAAATGATAGCTATTGCACAAAGGTGCTTTTACAAGGGAGCTATTTAAAATTATCACCCTGTCATGCTCTATCACTTATTAGCTACAGTAACGCAGCAAAAGACTAGCCAATTTAAACCAGTTGCAAAAGTTATGATTCTTACAAATCTCCCCCACACTAGACGGTAATCTTAATGGGAATAAAAAGATGGATGAAAAGAGAAACCTGTATTAAATGCTTTTGGCAGTGTGTCAAAGTAGGCCTTAAATTTTGAATCACAGCTGTACTTCTCCTTCATGCTCCAAAGTAATAAAATTGTCTCAGAGGACATACCTTCAATCTTCTGCAATACTGGGAACTGCAATTGAAAAGATTGGACAAACAACTGTAAGTTAATGCCATTTTTGGGACAGTACGTATAAATGTTCTTAGAAATTTGCAAAACTTGAATGTAACTTCCCTATTGCGAGTGACAGGTGGAGAGTGAACTTGAAGGGGCCACTGATGTGTATTTACCAAACAAGTAAAAAGTACTTGCAGAACACAACCAACTTTAGAAAAACTTCACGACTCTATTCAATTCCACTCAACTTGGCCTTTGTCCCAATCACTTGAGGTTGGCTACATGAACCCTATTTCGCCATTTGATTCGATCCAATGCAAGGTCACAAGCCTATACTCATTTCATTTACTTTCTTCCCATTCATTTGTAATAATGACATGGAACTGCCTTTACAAACTGTTCAAAAGATTCATCATTTTAATCAATTTCGATTTCTTTTCCACTTCCCAATGCTTACGCTTAGAGGTTGAGGTTTTTGGTCTTGAATCACAGCCAAGTATCACATGTTGAAATAAAATTAAACAATATTTGTCAGTACAAGTACAGAATTAATCTTATCCCAAGCTTTTTCATTGATAAGTCAAGTCGCATCAATTTATCTTTTTATTTGAGATGATCTTCAAGGTGATAATACAGCAAACTAACTTGTCAAACACTTGCTAGGGTTATCAATCAGCCCCTCAGTAGCTGTAGTGATACAAACTTAATCCAGACTTTCAAATTCCTGACATATCCACCATGCAATTCGTACAGTTCTTGCAACCCTCTCACCACCTCCCCCAAAAAAAGAAAAAGAAAAAAACCTTCAACTCAAGAGGTCGAGACTCCACTTCCAGCAGAGAGAATATTAAAAAATTAAGAGATCAAATTCATCAATGCGGAACATACCATGTCAGATTCATGCACAAGCTCCTCGGAAATGATGGCAGGCACAGGGATCTCCAAAGCAATGTCTCCAACTTTCATATCTCCTCTAGCTACGGCACCTCTTCCAGCTCCTTCAAAGTCTGCATGAGAAGTAATTCCAAGGAAACAAATTGATGAGTATTACTTTTTCTTCGCTCTTCTTTGTACTAAAAGAGAACATTTGGGAGCCAAAAGAATGAGAGAGAGAGAGAGAGAGAGAGAGAAAGAAAGAGTTTGCTAGTTCAAGAGTGTGACAATAACTAGTTTCATTCCGTAAGTACAACCACTATTGTGACCAATACTCACAAGCTATCTCCAAATTTGTCCTAACACCATTGCTTTCACCCCACTGTAACAAACACTTCTCTTTATCAGAACTCATGTTGGTGAGTACTCGTGACTCCTCTTTGTTCCCAAATCCATGGATCATATCAATGGTTGCAGTCCTCAAGTCTTGCAGGATGTTAACTTCCATGTGATCACAACTTGAGATTGCCTTCTCAATAATTGATAAACTTGAATGAAGAGCCTCCAACTCATTCCTCGTGCTGAAAAAACCCACTGGATAAAATGAATTATCCACACCAAAGTAAAGGTCTACCTGTGAAATGATGGACCGTGAATTTTCGAATTACAATCCTCCTTAATAAAGCATGGGATATTAATATATTTTTCTTATTTGCTATTCAGTTAACAATCAGTTGATATCAGGTTACGACCAACATATCAAGCTGAAGCAGGAACAAGGATGCATGTCATATATCATCTTCTAACTTCAGCAAACTTGGATTGAAACAGTCACACCCAGTAAAACAATCTTACTATGATGGAGATATAAACTCATTTTACCTCGTCTGACTTTATGATTCTTGCTCTCTGAAGCATAGCTTCCAAAATAGAATTCAGTGATTCCGGGTTAGAAGAGCTTTTGAAGAATACACGTCCTTCAAGATCAAACCCCCGGACTTCAAGTAATTTCTGTCAAATAGGATGAACATAAGAGAAAGCATAACTTTCAAAACCTTGTAATTGTAAATCAAACATCTCAAATAGAGTTAATCAATAAAACTGTAAAAGCCAAGCTTTTAGTAGGAAATCAACTAATCAAGCAAACTTGGGGAGAGAGAGTATTCGTAAAGCTTTTAAAATCCCAACCTTCTTTTTGTCATACAGAGGATCATTTTCAGAGAGCTCAATAACTAATTGATGTTCATCATCAGGCTCAGAAGCGTCATGAGGTGCATGGTGCTGCAGTAAACACACACCATCATCATACTGGTTGTTAATGATTTGCATAATTAAGTTGGTAAAGAAAAGTTTGATGAACTTGATCCACAGAAAATCACACACACACACATTCATCCTAGCTAAAACTGGTTTATGAGAATCACGTAGACAATACTTCCAATGCTTAGCATACTTCAACCCATTCTGTGTCAATGGAAACATACTCAGAAACTAATGAATCTGTCTAGATATCAAAACCACGTAAATCCAGAGATATAAGTACAACTAGTGGAAGAGATGAAAACAAAACCACATAATAACAGTTCCAAACTATCAGTCTTTAACCAATTTCATGAAAATTACCCTCACGAAAAAAAAAAAAATTACAAGTAAATCCCTGCTCTCCAAATTTCTTAATTCAATCTAACTTTCATGGTAGCACATTGTCAAGTACTCCCTCCGTTCCGGGCAAAGAGTCCGCTATTCCATATTGGGATGTTTCACTTAAAGAGTGCACTTTAAAAAATTAAGGCATAAAAGTGTCATTTTATTACTAATGGGCTACTAAAAGTGTTATTTTCTTAAAAAGTTTGACTTTCAAACGGGGACTCTTTGCCTAGAACGGAGGGAGTATGATGAAGCTAAGGATTCAAAGGGCAAGAAGACACAAACTGAAGGGGCAAAGTGTGCTCAGCCAGAAGATAGATCATCTACAGAAAAGTGTAAGGGAGTCGGGTGTACATACAACAAAGACAAAGGGTGACATATGTAATTGTTTCTGTTAGTCTGTTAGGAAGTCAGTTAGGTTGGTATTGTATATAGCTTGTTCTGGTATTCAGATGTAATCAACCTTTCTACTTTCAGAAACAATTGAGAATTCCAATCAATGAAATTCATTCTTCATCCTCTCCATTATCATGTCGTGTGTTTCCACTTCTTAACATGGTATCAGAGCAAAATCTGATCCATTTTTCTTCCGCCAAAACTCTGATCTAAAGCTGAGAGAGATAACGATTTTGGAAATCCATTCCGGTTGATTTCGAATCTTGGATCAAATTCGAAATCGATCAAATTTGAGGGGCTCTCTGAAACTAGGTTTTTTTTCTTTCTGACATTGAACTTACTTCATCAATGACCAACAGCAGCAATGAAGAGGAACTTGAAGAGGAGATAGCCGTAGACGAGTATGATCTGGATATTTCGACTCTCCAGGTGCATTCCTCTCATCCCTTATTTCTACATCCCAACGATCACCCTGGGATGATGCTTGTAACACAAATCTTCACAGATTCTGTCAATTTTAATCAATGGAAATTGTCTGTTGTTATTGCTCTTACTGCTAAGAACAAATTGGGATTGGTTAATGGAAAGAATAAAAAGTCCCTACCAACTTCGAAATATGTAGATTTGTGGAATAGGTGCAATAACATGGTCATTGCTTGGCTATTGAATGTTGTTGCTCCGGACATTAAGTCCAGTATAGTATATTTTTCAACTGCAAAGGCTATTTGGGAAGATCTCAATGCTAGATTTTCCCAGAATAATGCTCCTAAAACCTTCCAAGTCAGAAAACAGTTAGCTGAGTGTTACCAGGGAAGCCAAAACATTTCAACGTATTTTACCAAATTCAGGAGTTTGTGGGATGAGCTGAATAATCTTAACATGGTCCCAAAGTGTGTTTGTGGATGTACTTGTGGGGCTACTCAAAAGCAAGAAGACTATGAACATGAACAGAAACTATTTCAATTTTTAATGGGATTGAATGGCACATTCACCAATACAAGAGGTCAAATCATTATGATGAACCCTCTCCCTAGTCTGAGCAAAGCTGAAAATATTTTGATTCAGGAAGAAACTCAAACGAAATGTAGTAATGGAACAGGTAACAATGTCAATCTTACAGACCTGTCTGCTGCCCTTCTGAGTAAAACTAATGACACCAGTTTTTCGGGAAATGGAAGGAAGAATATTAGAAACAATAACAACAACAAGTCTGGGGTCATGTCACAAAAAGGGAAAACATGGTGAGACTTTTGTCATGGGGATTCACACACTAAGGACAAGTGCTTCTACTTGCATGGTTATCCAAACTGGCATAAGCTGTTTGGGACCAAACCAGATCTCAATAGAATGCCCTCTTTCAACTTTAACCTCATATCTGGCAGAAAACTGACACTTGATAATGGTTGTAATCTTGTGTTCTCTGCCTCTGTATGCTTCCTTCAGGACCTAGCACACAGGGAAACCAGGGAGATTGGTAGACTGGTTGGTGGATTGTACAGGACTTGGCTTCCAGGAAATAGATCTGTCAAGACTTCCAATGCTAGTACCTGTTTTCCTGATCATTCTTTCTTCTGTAATAGTGATTCTCAAAACTCAGTTGTTTCTTGTTCAGCCTGTACTTCTGTCAACAAAGAATTGGCCCTATGGCATTTAAGACTTGGGCATATGCCTTTAAGCTCTCTTAAACATTTAGATGTTTGTACTATAGATAAAAACAATTCTATTTCTCCTTGTGATGTTTGCCATTTTTCCAGACAAACAAAACTTCCATTTCTATTAAGTAGCACTCATTCTGATACTCCCTTTGCACTCTTGCACTGTGATGTGTGGGGTCCTTACAGACATCTCACTCACAATGGTCATAATTCATTTCTAACCATAGTTGAGGATCACTCCAGAACTACCTGGACATTTCTCTTAAAATCAAAAGACCAAGTTCCAATACTCATTCAATACTTTCTCAACCTTGTCAAAACTCAATACAATGCTTCTGTTAAAGAAATTAGATCAGACAATGGAACTGAGTTCTTCAGTCACACTGTCTCTTCTATACTTGAACCTCTTGGGATAATTCAGCAAAGCACTTGTATAGACACTCCTCAACAAAATGGCAGGGCAGAGAGGAAACACATGCATCTTTTAGAATTGGCTAGGGCCCTTAGATTCCAATCACATCTGCCTATTTCTTTTTGGGGAGACTGCCTGCTCACAGCCACTTACCTCATAAACAGATTTCCTAGTTCTCTTCTTCACTTTAAAACCCCTTATGAGGTCTTGTTAGGTCACAAACCTACTTACAATCATCTTAAAGTGTTTGGATGTCTTTGTTTTGCATCCACCTTACCACACAATAGAGATAAGTTTGGGCCAAGAGCTAGAAAATGCATATTCTTGGGCTATCCCTATGGGAAGAAAGCTTACATACTGTATGATCTGACCACCAAACAAGTCTTTTATAGTAGGGATGTATTATTCTATGAAACACAGTTTCCTTTCTCCCAACACCCTGTATCTTCCCAATCACACACTCCTCTCTTTCCTTCCTTCAGTCACCAGAATATGGAAGATGATCCTACTGACACACCCTCTGCCAGTACCCCTACTCCTGATGTTTCATCCACTCCTTCTCCTTCACCTCCCTCTGATAGTCCTCCTACACCTCCTGCTCCTAGACCTGTCAGACAGAGAACTATTCCTGTGAAGTTTAAGGACTATACCAATTTACCTTTCAATCTTTCATCCTCTAGTGGGGCCTGTGTTCAAAGGTACTTTCCTTATTCCATAAACAACATCATGTCTTATTCTCATCTTTCTCCTGCTTATCAATCCTATATTAACAACATTGATAGTACCTTTGAACCTAAAACCTATGCTCAAGCTGTGAAGAGCCCTCAGTGGTGTAAGGCTATGGCTCTAGAACTAGAGGCTCTAGAAAGAAACCATACTTGGATCTTGCAGCCCCTTCCTGCTGGTAAGAAGGTTGTTGGCTGTAAATGGATATATAAGATCAAACATAGGCAGGATGGCTCCATTGACAAACTAAAAGCCAGATTGGTGGCAAAGGGATTTACACAAACTGAAGGGCTTGACTACTTTGACACCTTTGCACCAGTAGCAAAGATGACAGCTATTAGGGTCCTGCTGGCAGTTGCAGCCATGAAGAATTGGCCTCTATGCTAAATGGATGTATCCAATGCTTTTTTGCATGGTGATCTCAATGAGGAGGTCTTTAAGACACTCCCTCCTGGTTATTGCTCCTCTCAGCCTAACATGGTATGTAAATTAGTCAAATCCCTCTATGGACTGAAACAAGCACCAAGGCAGTGGTTTCATAAACTGTCTTCAGCCTTGAAATCATTTGGATTTGCTCAATCCACAAATGATCATACCCTGTTCACTCAGTCCACATCTGTTGGTTTCACAACTCTATTGGTATATGTTGATGACATTGTGATAACAGGATCCAATCCACAAGCCATTGCTGCTTTAAAACACTATCTGCACTCTCAGTTTTCTATCAAGGACTTGGGTGATCTGAAGTTCTTTCTGGGATTGGAAATTGCTAGAAACTCATCGGTATCTGCACTACAAAAGGAAATACTGCGGACATCATTTACAAACCGGCCCGACCAATGCCAAGCCCTCTTCTCTTCCTATCTCCTAGAACCATAATCTCTCTGATTCAAGCACTCCTAACTAATCCAGATCTGAAGGCTAGTTGGCGTACTTCTTTATCTCACCATTACAAGACCGAAATTGCCTACTGTTCATGTCCGAGTCAATTTCTAGCTCAACCAAAACACCCTCATATGCAAGCAGCTCTCAAACTGGTCGGGTTCCTCAAAGTCTCTCTGGACAAGGCCTGTTCTTCTCTTCTCGATCCCACAAGTGATCTTGTTGCTTCGTGATGCAACCGGGCAGGTGTCCAACCACTAGAAGATGTGGCTGGTTTTGCATCTTCTTAGGATCATCTCTTGTATCCTGGAAGAGCAAGAAACAACCTACTGTCTCCAAATCCTCAGCAGAATCAGAATATAGGGCCATGGCCTCAACATGCTGTGAGATCACATGGCTCCATGCCCTGCTAAGGGATTTCCACATATGCAGTTCTCTTCCTATCCCTCTTCATCTATATATATATAAAAGGAGAGGTGCGGTTTTTAGAAAGTTCCCGCCAAAATGCACTTTCCAAAAATGACAACACTTCTGTATATGTGTCATTAATGCATTGGGAAATGAAACGAATTTGTAATCAAAATTAATTAGATAAATAAATCCGAAAACTTTTGACATTCTTTCTTTGACTTGAGACAATTGACAACCATATATACCAAACTATTTCAACCTCATTCACATCCGACAATATAAAAAATAGTTATGATTTTTTTTAATTATATTGAAATTTCAATGAGCTAATAAATAATTATTTATTTCAATTGTTGAATTTAATAATCGCTTATCAATTAAATGATAAATGAATAAATTATCAAAACAATTACATGAATTATCATTGAAGATTAATTTCTTCGGCTGTAATTGGATGCCTAAGGGAGTTAGATAGTTCTTTAGCTTTTCTCTTCTCAAGAAGTTTTCAAAGATAAAACCACTATAAATTTGTTACAATTTTGTTTGTTGAACATCATTGCTAAAAACAACTGAGGATAACACACCAATATAGAAGAAATCTATATAAAATGTCTCCCTCTCTCATTTTGCTTAGAGATATCAGCCAGACCAAGGGTAAGCCCAGATAACTCAACGGTTTTTCGTGCAAAATGTATATTTTACAATGTAAATGTATCTTTTCAACCTATAATACTTACTGTATTCTTTTTATTTCGATTACTTAGGATCTCATGTACTTGGTCCTCTTTTTTTTTCTAGAGATCATGGAGCTACAATAAACTGAAAACAATTATATATGCGAAATTATTAAATTCTTAGGGTACCTTTGTAATTAATAAATAGCTTAAACATATGCAATACCTAGGATTAAAGATGCAGGGAATAAATTACAATAATTTAATAAACTTCATGTTCAAGTGTATGTGCTAAATTTAATACAATTTAATGATCTTCAAACTGATACAGATTTATTGGTAACCAATATATATTTATATTTATTTATTAATATGCACTGTGACTACAAATTTCTCATTTTGGTTTTATCAAATCAAAATAATGAACATTTATACATAAAATCTAATTAAAACAAAGGAATTTGAAATATAGAGACGAAAAACAAATAAATTTGTAACTACAAAGAGGCCAATTTTGAAGTGAACAACTACATTAGATACAAGTGATTTCAAATAGATGTATTTTAATTATAAAATTTTTTAAAGAATGGATCTTCAAAATACAAATCTAAAAATTCAAAATCCATATTTTTTTCTATACTCAAAATATAAAAAATTCAGGTATAACGTTAAATACTGAAAATATAAAAAAGTCTCGACTTATTTAAACCGTATTTAAAAAAATAATTAGGTAAAGAAGCATAAATACTTAGATCTTATTATAAGCCATATTTTTTCCAGTTCACTAAGTAAAATTAAGCTCTAAGATTTAAAAAAAAATCGAAATACAAAGTTGAATACTTTATAAAAAAAATTCTAACGCTCCTTGTTACGAAACGGTTTGATCCGATTCTATTTTGGTTGGGAAAGTCGGCGGATGAATATTTGAAACGAAGGGTTTGAAGAGATGAAGAGTCATTGTCCCATGTCCACATGAGGAATTTCCTAGGTTTAATGCTATAAAAATAAGAAAGGTGACATTTTAGACGACTTAATTGAGTAAGAGTGAGAGTGAGGCGATGTGTATATAGGTTAGAGTGAGAGGGTGGGGTTTTTATATTAGAGAGTGAGAAGCTCTTTATCTATATGACAAGTGCTTGAGGTTTTTTTGGGCCAGATGGGTTATAATTGGAGTAATATTTGTTGTTCATTAAAGTAATAATAATTTGGATTGAATCAATTGAGAAATTTGGGTAACGTGAAATTCTGAGTATTTTTAGTCCTTTTTGTTGTTGTTTGTTTTAGGGAGAAATCTGAGTCCGTCCACTATGTAAAATTTTAAACCGCTACAGTTTTTTATGTTTTTTTTAACTAAAAAAAGACACTTTTAGAGTGAAAAGACTACGACTCTTAATGAACCGAAGGTGCACTCAGATCACTTAATCAATTCATCAATTTAAATCACATAATCTAATTTATGCATCACACCTTAAATCATAATGTACCAAACTTTCATCTCTCTTCTTTCATGTACACAATCAACATATGATTCAAAATTAATGTATCTTACCTACATCCCACATCTAAGGCGATGCATCACAATTTACCAACAATGATACATTGCGATTCAAAATTGATGCATCGAGTTTCAAAAAAGGTATTTAAAAACGAACAAATTTCTATTTAGACCTTTCATCAAACAGTATATGCACAGTAGCAAAACACAAAAGTAAATTTATTTTGAATCATACACACAAACACAAAATGAAGAAGAAGAAGAACGAGGTATGAAAAAGGAAGAGAATGTGGGGACATAAAATGTATTTTTATATGTTTATATTTTCAATAACCAACGTTTTTTTATAGCTATTACATTAGTACGAAATATCAGAAACTGTTATCTTTATCAAATTTTGTCATTTAGAGGCACATGTCTATTATCAATTGTTGACTTAACGAATGACGAAGATTGTTGAATTCCATCCAATCCTCCCTTTCTGAATAAGGAAATGCATCTAAATAAATTTATAATTACTTTTTCAAATTTATGTGATCTATCTTTAATTTTACTTTTTATTATTATTTTTTTATTTTTTCATCTTAAACTTTTTAATTGTATATTCTTCAACTTTAATTAAGTATATAATTTTATACCAGTGTACAAACCGTGCAACGCACGGGAGCATCACTAGTTGTGATAATAAGGCAGCCCTCCACATAGCTACCAATCCAGTCTATCATGAGAGGACTAAGCACATAGAAATTGACTGCCACATCATTCGGGAGAAAATTGACAAGGGTTTGATTGCCACTGCCTACCTTCCAACCAATGACCAAATTGCAAACCTCTTCACTAAGGCTTTGTCTATTCCTCAACTCCTACATTTAAAGGCCAAGCTAGGTGTGCTGAATCTCTTCACCTCTCCCAGCTTGAGGGGGGTTGATGAAGCTAAGGATTCAAAGGGCAAGAAGACACAAACTGAAGGGGCAAAGTGTGCTCAGCCAGAAGATAGATCATCTACAGAAAAGTGTAAGGGAGTCGGGTGTACATACAACAAAGACAAAGGGTGACATATGTAATTGTTTCTGTTAGTCTGTTAGGAAGTCAGTTAGGTTGGTATTTGTATATAACTTGTTCTGGTATTCAGATGTAATCAACCTTTCTACTTTCAGAAACAATTGAGAATTCCAATCAATGAAATTCATTCTTCATCCTCTCCATTATCATGTCGTGTGTTTCCACTTCTTAACACAGTAGAAGACTGACCACCCAAAATCTGTTCGCTGTTCCCATAAGGCATTGAGACTAAACGACATTGTTTTAGCGCAATCCCTTGACAGGAATCTTTTGCAACATGACATTTAGAGTGATTTGAGAATCTTTGGCGTAATGGTCTCAAGTGAGCAAATCAATATTCACTAGGTTTGAAGCTTTTGGCCACAGTAAGGAACAAATCATTGGATGTGTTATTTGTTAAGTTTACAGCAGTCTATCATGTAAACAAAAATGTCACTAGGAGTTTTTTAAAATTTAGTCATTCCCATTTGATTGCCCAGTTCTATAGATGACTTCACTGGGCTCCCTTTAAGTGACATGTGTACCTTTAGGGAATTGGCAAAGTCTAATATTATTCAGATCAAAAGACTGCTCTCGAGTGAATGTAACTTGAGGCAATGGACCAGATATCATGAATTAGTACAAATTATCAAAACAGCAAAATCCTTTTTCGCGATACTAAATCGATAGGAGCTTTATCATAGTTCAATTCCACCCCTATGTGTGTGTTGCATAACCAGAGTGTGTTCAATTTTAGTAAAGTTAAAGCGCATGAATCAAAAGGTGAGTGCAAGGAGGGTAGATAAAGTTCACCTGATCGTCGTCCATTGATGGAAAGCCAAGTGAATTTTTTGAGAGAGAGGAGGAAGAAATGGTCGTCTTTAGGGAGAGCAAGGATGGTGGCAGCGGCGACGGTGGCGGCGAGTAGACTGTGGTTGTCCTGGTGGGGGTGGGTGGACTCACTAAGCAAAGGTTTCGGGCGCTAGTGTGGCGTGGTGCACTCAATCGAACGACATCGTAAGTGAAGCATTCCCTTTTTCTTTACTTTTTTCTTTTTCGTTTAAATCGTAATTTAGTCGTCCCTGTTTGAGTAATTACTCATTAAACTCACTTTACTAACACTTTATAATTTTTTGGATGGAAAGTTTAAAAACTTTTTAAAAGCGGAAAATGTCCTCTCTCCCTTGTATTAGGGTGACCAAACTACAATTTAAACCAATTAATAATAAGAGTACAAAACTTTGTATAAACATTATGCTTCGAAAGGGATAATTTCATTTTTGGTACTCTAGTAAGCCTCAATTTCATATTTGGTACCCTTGTTATCTTAGTCATCAAAGTTCATCACAAACATTTATGATTTTCAACACTTTTGGTACACTTTTGATACTTTCCGTCACTTATTTATCAAGGTTTAACGGTTAACATGTTATCTTAGTTTAACGATGAGCTAAGCTACATATCATAGTTATTTCTTTGTACACTCTACTTTTTCTGTTGCTTTATCTTACATCATCCACACAAATCTCCTCTCTCTCTCACCAACCTAAACCCCACACATTTGCAATCATATTGAAACCCACATTTCATTATCTCCCACCCAAATCTCACTTCATAGTTTCTCATGTTATTATACTACCTTTTTGAATAATCTACATATATCATGTAGCTCTTAAACAATTCAACAATTCAAATTCATATTGGGATAATTATTTCATCTGGGTTTTCCATAATTACATCAAATTTCTATTATTGAATACTAGCTCTTATAACTTTTGCTCGCTATAGACAGACGATTTCCTCAATGCTAAAATTCCGCATGTAAGGGTAAAATAGGCATGACCTATTTTGGTTTTGTTTCACCTTTCTTAGTCATAAAGTTTTGGTGGATATTTGGAAACAAAATCTTTAGAGGCTATTTTGAAAACAAAATTTTCCTAAAGATTTTTTGGTTTCTTGGTCCTAAAGTTTAGGAGTCATTTTTGGAAACAAAATATTCCTATAGATTTGTTGATTTCTTGGACCTAAATCTTAGTGTTGTTTTTGGAAACAAAATCTTTATGAAATTCCTTCATGAAACCGTGCCTTAGAATCCTATTTGGTATGGTAAGAAAATCTGGAAATTAAGGAAGTTTCTTTTATTTCCAATTCTAATCATTGTTCTTCTTGGAGATGGATTCCTTCTTTGTGTGTAGGTTTCATCAACGTTTTAAATAGAAGACAAGGGCAACGGCTAAACACACGAACTGAGAGAGAAGAGAGCTAATTCAGAGAAGCAAATTCAGAAATTTCAGAAGTTCAGAATCTGATTTCAGTTTCAGATATGCAATAGTTTTTGAATGTGACTTCGGATGTTATAACATTGGAAGCGACATTGAAGTGCTGGAACTGTTTTGACTTCCTAGCTGATTTTAGGAAGCTATTTGTTTCTTCCCACGTCTTCTATACCTGTTTTTATGTGGGTGTTTTGCTCTCCAAAACTTGTTGTCTTGTGAGAGTATTTTTGTTTGGTGATTTCACATAGTTTTTGTAAAACAATTCATCCTTTTTAGTGAAATCTTTTTGGTCATGAGGCTAGATCTACAAGCATAGACTTGTAGATTGTTTGGTAAACTTTTGTGCTTATTTTCGTGTTTTATTTTAAAGTCTTCCGCTGTTTTGATTTTTCTATCTATTGTGACTTCCATTGTAGCTTTTTCACAAGCTACATTGAAAACTGCATTAGGCAGTTTGGAGAATCCTAGCTACTTGTGTTCTTTCAATTGGTATCAGAGCCTTCTCTTGACATCACTAAGATTTGATTCTGGTAGTAGCCGTGATGGATTCTCAGTATGAGAATGTTGTTCGTCCTCCTATTTTGACTAATGCAAATTATTCTATTTGGAAAGTCAAGATGCGTATCTTCATCAAATCAATTGATGAGGCGTGGCTTCTTTGTTCTAAATGGTTGGACTCCTCCCAAAACTACTGATGATGATGGTGATGTAAAGATCACCAAAGAAGCAGATTGGTCTACTAATGATAGAAACATTGCCTCTTTTAAATCTAAAGCCTTGTCTGCCATATACAAAACTCTTGATGCTAACACCTTTAGGGTTATAGCCAACTATGAGTCTGCTAAAGATGTTTTGGAGGCCCTTCAAACCTTGTGTGAAGGACCTTCCAGTGTTCGTGCTTCTAAATTAATTAAGATTGCTTACCACTCAATTTGAAAACACAAGGATGAATGAAGATGAAGATATTATGTCTTACTATGCTAGATTACTTGATATATCTAACTCTGCTCTTGCTTTGGGTGATCCTATCACCAATGATCGTCTTGTTAGCAAGATGATGCGAACTTTGCCTGAAAGGTTTAATGTGAAAATTTGTGCTATTGAGGAAGCTCATGACATTGACAAAATTGGTGTTGAAAGACTAGCTGGTATTCTTCAAAATTTTGAGTTAAACCTCAATGAGCAAATTAAAAACAAAGGCAAAGGTGCATCATCTTCTACTCCTTCTGATGATAGTATTGCTTTTCCTTCTGTTGTTGATATCTCTTCTGAATTTCTTGAATTGCATAAGGAGATTGAGAAATCTGATTTTGGTGAAGAGTCAATGGATTTTTTAACAACAAAGTTTAAAAATATTTTAAAAGCAAAGGGGCAAAACAGATCTCCATCTTCTATCTCCAAAACAAATTTCAAAACTGAGCCTAGCAAATTTCCTCCCAAAGAAAGTTCTTTTCAAACCCCTGAAAAATCTTTTACCAATCCTTTTGCTAAGCAGCCTACATCTAGAAGTAAAAATATTGATTCTATTCAATGTAGGGCTTGTCAAGGGTTTGGGCATTATGCTAATCAATGTGCTAATACTTTGAGAAATAAGGGTTTGAATTTTTCTGCTACTTTGAGTGATAGTGATGATGAAGATCTAGGTGATCTCATCACTCTCACTGTTGTACACAACTCTCCATCTGATTTTGCAGGATTTTCGGCCAATGTGACTCCGAATGTAGCTACATCAAAAGCGACATTGGACAGAAGTTGGGAAGATCATTGCTGTTTTAACTCCTCTGTCACAGAAGACGATGGAGAATCAGAATCAGACCTGCTGGAAGGTTACAAAGAGTTGTACAAAGATTGGGAGAAGCGAGCTCATCAAGTTACATTGCTTGGAAAGGCAAACGAACTGCTGAAGAAGGCTAATGAAGAACAAAAGGAGTGTATTACAAGGCTGGAGAGTCTGTTGACCAAGAAGGATGTGGAGATTGAAGATCTGAAAGAAAAACTCATCAAAGCCAATGAAACCTTGGAAAAATGGAACTCAAGCCAACACAAAATGGATGATATGTTGAATTCTGGTAATTCTGGTAAGTCTGGTATTGGATTCAGGCCCAAGACGTTTGTGAAAGAAGGTGAAGGTATGTCTACTGAACCAAAACATCCCACACAAAATTTTCAAAATCTAAACTTCTTTTGAAAAACCCAAAACAAGAAAGAAGAATTTTGTGTGTCATTTTTGTCACAAGCCTGGTCATATACGACTATACTGCTTTCTTAAAAAGGTTGTATATGAAGAAGAAGTAAGGCATGCCTTTTTGGTTAGAAATCAGATGCAGCATTTAATGCATCATCCAATGCAGCAACACTGGAAGTCACATTCACATAAACAGAAACCAAAAAGCTTTAAAAAGATGTGGGTTCCCAAAGGTAGATACAGGAATGATAAATCCAAATACTGTGAGCCTTTTGACATATGCCCTGGTGCTAAGTGGCCCTATGATGAATCTCCTGACTTTGGAGATCATGAATCTCCTGCAAAATCTTCAGAACCTGCATCTGAAACCATTGAACCTGCACCTGATCAGACAGAACCTGCATATCCTGGAAGTTCAGTCGATGTGATTCAGAATGTGACACCCAATGTGATTAGAATGTAGCTACATCGAAGTCACATTGGGCGTAAACTTGGCGATTCGAAACAAGTCTGAACATTCGAAATCGGTCCAATTTGATGATTGCGGCCATGACATTCAGCATACTGAGAAAAACCATCCAATCTCTCAAATCATAGGTAATATTCATGATGACATATACACAAGGAGAAGAGGTAAGGTCGATTCTCACAAATTAGCATGCTTATCAAAATATTTTTGAGAGAAGCCTTAAATCTTTTTATGGATGCTCCAAATGATCAAAGATTATGGACTACACATTGATGTGTTAACCTTGTATGTTGTTAACACCTATGCAATTTGTTTAGCACAAAAATCAAATTCATCATTCTCGAACAAAACACATTGATATAAGACAACCCTTTATTAGAGACTTGGTTGAATATTGAAAATTGTTTGCATTGAACATGTTGGGACTGAAAATCATCTTGCTGATATATTTGCCAAGTGTCTTGATTTTGAGAGATTTTTCAATCTTTGGAAATCTCTTGTGTTTTGTGTGTCATATGACTTTACACTTAGTTTTTAGTTAAAAAAAAAATTAGGCATGCTTGCATTTTGTCTTTAGAGGGCACTCTAGATCAATTGACTCACATGTATGTGTCTTTTGTTGTTGCTTGGGAATTACATTCAAAATCAATTGTGATTTTATTGTTCTGATTCTCCTCATCATCTCCCTAAAAAGTTTATTGAAATTGAAAAAGCTTAAGTCCACAAAGGAAAGAGCTACCTTTTGAAATTTTTGGGATGCTGCAATTTGTCAAAGTACTATGGAACTTAGGCTCTCATGGGTTGATATTGAAAAAATTGACTCCCTTTGATTGAAAAAGTGTGAAAGCTACCTAACGGAAAAGAGCTACCTATGAACAAGGTTGTGGTACCTTTCTTTTGGGACTATGAATCTTCGGATTTCATGGGTTGATCAAAAAGTTAAGTGGCTACTCTTGGTAAATAGTGTGAAAGGTTCCTAGTGGCATGTGTTGAATATGCTTAAAATAAAGTAGAGCTATATTCCTAGGGAAATAAAGTACCTATGGATTTTTATTATGAAAAATTTATGATCTTGGGAGAGAAATTTGGTTGAGAATACGAAAAATGCAAAATTGAAAATAAAATCACAATTTTGGCGAATGCAGGTAATGCAGTTACATTAGGAACTACATCCTTTGATCTGGTCTTTATCACTTATGTGTGATTGTAATTTTTTATTCTTTTGCCTAGCTTTTTGCTATCATATTTTTAGGCATAAAATTTTAGGACATGCATTGTTAGTAAGGATGTCAGCTTGGTGAAATTTTGTCCTAATATAAACTGTGCAAATCAATTTCCAAAAATCTCCATGTTGAAAAAATATTTAGTGGTTGTCTAATTTTTGTGTGGATCTAAGAGGTTTTGAATATGGATATGATGTGCTCAGTTATTGCTAGGGGTGTGATCAAATCTTGGTGAACACTTAATTGTGTTTTTCAAAATCTTTGATTTTTGTAAATTCATATAAGATGGTTTATCCCTCTTCCTTTTCCGGTCAAATAGGGGGAGAGAGATCAAGTGTTTCTGGTGATGGTGATGAATCTCATAATCTGTTCATGTTTGTTGTGTATGCACATGATTGCATCATTGGTATATTTTGGTTTGTGCTTAGTAATGATTTCTGATTTTATACATTGCACAAATTCAGGGGGAGATGAAATTTTCTAACCTATGCAGGTTAGATGGTTTGAGTGGTGTTGAATAAACACTTGTCATTTGATTTGACCAGAAAGGTTCAACAAAGAGGGAGATTGTAAGGGTAAAATATGCATGACCTATTTTGGTTTTGTTTCACCTTTCTTGGTCATAAAGTTTTGGTGGATATTTGGAAACAAAATCTTTAGAGGCTATTTTGGAAACAAAATTTTCCTAAAGATTTTTTGGTTTCTTGGTCCTAAAGTTTAGGAGTCATTTTTGGAAACAAAATATTCCTATAGATTTGTTGATTTCTTGGACCTAAATCTTAGTGTTGTTTTTGGAAACAAAATCTTGGTGAAATTCCTTCATGAAACCGTGCCTTAGAATCCTATTTAGTATGGTAAGAAAATCTGGAAATTAAGGAAGTTTCTTTTATTTCCAATTCTATTAATCCTTGTCCTTTTTGGAGATGGATTCCTTCTTTGTGTGTAGGTTTCCTCAACGTTATAAATAGAAGACAAGGGCAACGGCTAAACACACGAACTGAGAGAGAAGAGAGCTGATTCAGAGCAAAGAAATTCAGAATTTCGTTCGTAATCTGATTTCGGCCATGTGAGCTTTTGAATGTGACTTCGGATGTTATAACATTGGAAGCGACATTGAAGTGCTGGAACTGTTTTGACTTCCTAGCTGATTTTTAGGAAGCTATTTGTTTCTTCCCACGTCTTCTATACCTGTTTTTATGTGGGTGTTTTGCTCTCCAAGACTTGTTGTCTTGTGAGAGTATTTTTGTTTGGTGATTTCACATAGTTTTTGTAAAACAATTCATCCTTTTTAGTGAAATCTTTTTGACCATGAGGCTAGATCTACAAGCATAGACTTGTAGATTGTTTGGTAAACTTTTGTGCTTATTTTCGTGTTTTATTTTAAAGTCTTCCGTTGTTTTGATTTTTCTGTCTATTGTGACTTCCATTGTAGCTTTTTTACAAGCTACATTGAAAACTGCATTAGGCAGTTTGGAGAATCCTAGCTACTTGTGTTCTTTCACCGCAGTTGCTCCACTTCAAACCGTCTCCCTTTCTGTCGCCAATACCTATCTCAAGGTCACCAAATTCAGCCCTAGGTTTGCGGAAAGGGCGGCGAAGCTTTCTTGCTTTGGTAGTCGTTGTTTTAATGGTAGGAGTAGTCGACTGGGACTAAATAACCAGGAATTTCAATTCAGATATAGTGTTTCATTAATTGAGAATTCAAGATTACCTCGAGTCTCGAGTAGTCCTTCATTGAAAATTGACAGATCACCTGTGGCAATGGTGGTTCAAGAGAATATGAATTTAGCTCAAACTTAAGCTCAAGGACATCATCCAATGGAAATCAGGTTTGGGCCATCTGTCAATGGATCAATTTTGGATTCCAATACAGAGTTGAGTAAAATGTTAAGCTTTGATGCGAATTCCAATGAGAAATCCTCTATTTCTAAGAAAATTCAAATTGGGGAAACTTGATCAAAAAGTCAAAACGATTTGAATTCAAGAAAGAGAAAAATTGCTTCAAGGGGAAAAGCTAAAAAGTTTTGGATAATTTGAACTTAAAATGTAAGTCTTTTTATTTCTATATAAATTTTACTTTACTTTTAGAATTGGGTGAGAGTTGAAGATTTCAAATTGCAGGAAGCAGAGTGTCTACGAACGATTCGAATGAGAAGAGATTGAAAAATGCAAAAGGACAAGATGGTGGTGAAATCAAAACAGAGGAGACAAAGGTGGTTGATAATGGAGGAGGAGATGCGACCAAGAAGCTTGAGCGACCAAAGAAAGTGTTTTTTTCCCAGCGTGCAAATAATCTATAGAATCACGGTGGTTGATGCTACTGAAGCTTAAATATTGGAAGGGGAAAGAATAAGAGATAAATGTTGGAAATAATTTGGAGGGAAGTTAAGATTAGGGCTCGAATGAGAAGATGATGAAATTGGAAAAGAAAATGAGAGAATTGAGGGAAGAAAGTGAGTTGTAAATCAGGTATTCAACGAAGCCAGCTAGTTTGTAACCTTTTCTAGCAGGTTAACCATTATATTTGACACCCAAGTGACGAAAAGTATCAAAAGAGATTAAAATGAGAAATAATTAAGATGAACTTTGATGAGCAATGTAATCGAGGTACCAAATGTAAAAATGAGTCTTGCTTGGACCATCAAAAGTGAAATTATCCCTACTGCAAAATAACAAAATACAGAGAAAAAAAATAGAAAGCATTAATTTTAATAATGATTATGTTGGCCTTTTATATAGCAATAAATAAATTCTTCAGCTTGACTTTATCATATAGCAATAAATAAATTATGGCCTTATATATAAGCAAAATTAACCGATTTTACACAGATTAAGAAAGTAGGTTAAATTAGTTAAATTGTCTTGATTTTATATAAAACAAAACAATAGTGCTAGGTTTACCACTGGTCCACTACCAATATTGTTACCACTAAGTCTTAGTGAAGGGCAATGTTGTCTTTCACTAAAACACATTTTGTCTTCACCAAGGCTTAGTGGTAACAATAGTTGTAGAGATAGTGGTAAACATATCATTATTGAAAACAAAAGTATACTTACTAAAATACTCTTAAGTATCCCACTTAAAATTGACGACAATTAATGCAATATTAACTCATTGTGTATAACTGTATAAGGAATGTGCTCCCATCTTGAAAAACAAAAGAATTAACAAGGGGTATTTTTAGTACAAAATTTCTTAGAAGTTATGAGTAGAGTTTAATATGATGATTTTTGCTTATATTTAACAAGGTTCTAAAAATCGTTAGGTGGCACACAAGCGCCTAGCGCCTAGGGGACTAGTCGGGGCTTAATCGGGGTCTAGGCGGGGCCTAGAATTAAGACATAATTACCATTTTTTTGATAATTTACATCAAAGATCAAACACATTTAATACAAATTTAATTTTTTTATATTTGTCATTTTATTAAACACTTGTCTATATTTATAAAATGAACAAAAATATACAAACCTATCATTAATCTCAATTCTCAACAACCCAAAGCAATAAACCAGTTAAATTTAGAACTAAAAACAAAAAAGATATTACTCTCGTTCGTCCCCCATTACCTCCCTCTCTGCCTCACCATTACAACTCCCCCTTCCTTCTCCAGTTCGCCCCCCGTTCCTTCTCTGGTCACCACATGCAACAAAATCAAAGTTACAAAAATAAATTAAGGTCGAGAAGGTTTTACGTAGACGCCGACTTGGTCGATTAGGCGGCGACTAAGAAAGTTGCGGCGGTAGAGAGGGGCCTAGCGCCTAGGCGGGGCCTAGGCGAAGCTAGGCGAGGAGTTTTAGAACACTGATATTTAATATCATCAAAATTTGATATTTTTTGCTTATATATAAGACCGGAGGGAGTACTTATTTTTTTGAAACAAATGCACTAGATACTTATGAGATACTTACAAGAGTTGAAAAAGTTAAAATAATACTAATATATTTATAAATTATTTCATAAGTAATGTTAGAGATTTAAATAATTTAAGCTAGAGACCTAATTATTTCAAATGTGAGATATAATTATTACTCCATTCGTCCCTAAATAATCGTTCTAGTTGATTCGACGAACAGTTTAAGAAAAAACAATTGACTTGATTATTTATATTGATTTAATGTGTAGTTTCCTTTAAAGCACATGTGTATGTTGCCCATAATTAAAGTAGAGTGAAAAAATATGGGTAAAGTGGTAAAAGTGATGTTCTAAAAAGGTAAGTTTCAAACTGGACAATTATTTTGGAATGGACGAAAAAGAAAATGAGAACAATAATTTAGGGACAAATGGAGTAATAGATAATCAGAATGCTAAAAACTGTTCATTTATGGATTCCATTCCATCACTACGGTCTACGGTTGTCTGGTAGCTACCTCATCTTTATTATAAATCAAAGTTTTTCAACTTCAATCCGTAGAAAATTCCAGAAAGAGTAATATAAATAAGACTTTTTCTCTAGGCACAGTTCGAATAGACAATCCCGCTCCACAATTAACATTATGGTTGTGTTTGTATCTCTCCTCTTTTCTCTCTCTAAACCTGATACCACCGCGGCACCGCCTTGTTAACTTTCAAATCATCTTCCGACACCTCAAACACTCTCTCCACCTAGTCCAACTCTAACCATTGTTCATGGTTTGGCGTCACTTGTGACCCTTCAACTTACCGAGTCATTAAACTCGTTATCGATAATCTCAACCTCACCGGGTCAATTCAGCCATTAATTCCCTCTCGCACCTCCGCCACCTCAGCCTCCACCACAACCGCTTGTCATTCGCGCTTCCGTGTTTCACCTCTTGGCCTAATCTCAAACACTTCTATCTATCTCATAACCTCCTTGCCGGTGAATGCCTCGCCGGTGTTATGGGTCTCCGCTGGTTGCGAAGATTGGAACTTTCATACAATCGATTTTCTAGGGAGATACCCATGACCGAGTTGACCAAGCTAACTCACTTGCTCACTCTCCGACTTGATTCCAACTCGTTCACAGGAAATTTGGATTCGGGGAAGTTCTCGTCCACCTCAATTTACGAATTCAACGTCTCCAACAATGATTTATCCAGAAAAATCCCAAATTGGCTTTCAAAGTTTCCAGTCACGTCATTTTCTGGCAAGTAACAAAATTTACCAAAAGACTCCATTTGCTGCTTCTTGTTCGACCCAAGTGGCCTCCCCTAGCCTTCTTCACAGATGAAGTTGGGGACGCCAATTCTGTTTGCTGTGTAGGTGCATGAAGAGAAATTCAGAGTCCCAGCTGACTGACGAACGGGGACAGTTGGCGGTGGTGCGGTTGTAATAGCCAACTGCATAGAGCCCGCCGTTCGTCCCATACTTTCTCGGCCTCCCTCTTTTCCTCTTCATTGTATCCACATTGCCGCTCACACTTACATTTAGGTTTTGCTGCAAGTCAAATTTTTTTTGTCTTCAAGTGGGACCAAATTTAGGGCTTCATAACATGCTCAAAGTCGTAAGGGCAAATTTGGGATTTCAAAAAAAATTAACGGCAAAACTAACGGTAATCCCATGAGGGGGGAATCACTTAATAAAAATCGAGTTTAAGGACCAAATACATTTCCAAAAAAATAGTGGGACAAAATGCATATTTAGTGGATAGTTCAGGGACCAAATAATTATTTAATCCTAATAATAAATATGATAATGAATATTAGTATTAATATATATATATATATATAACTTCTTCTATTGTCTGTAAATGACTTATATTTAAAAAAATCTTACAACTAACATTACTAAAAAAATTATAATAAAATAAATAAATAATAGTAAATAACACAAAAAATCTCACAATTCATTAAAAAATTATATTTTTTACAACTATATTCTAAATAGTGTTTTTAACAACTTTCTCTACTATTAATAGTATAAAATGAGAAAAAATAGAAATAAAAAATCATTTTATCATTAATTTTTTGTATGTTCTTATAATTTTTTTCCCGTAAATATTGTGATTAATCTACCTTATTTTGACACATGTTGTTGTTGTAAGTGTCACTTTTCAACGTATTCAAAATCATTTACTGATATTTCAGATATAGAAAATAGAAAAATTGCGGGCCGGTCCACTTTTTAAAACTTTTAATCACTAAAGTACACACTTTTTATTTTCAATCGAAAAAATCACTTTTGGTGGCAAAATGACTACGATACCTTTAATGAACCTTAGGCGCGTTACGGAGATAATTATTTTTGCACCGCGATTTATCAATTTTATCGCATTATTTTTTGCACCTCGCTTCAATAGTCTAATTGCTAATCTATTTTTGAATCGCGATTCATCAATTTTTATTGAATTAATTTTGCACTGCGTTCAACAATGTAACTGCTAGTCTATTTTTGTACCGCGATTCATTAATTTTAGTGCATTAATTTTTAAACTGCTGTTCAATAGTTTAATTACTAATCTATTTTTGAACTACGATTCATCACTTTTATACTTTTAATGCATTAATTTTTGCAATGCGGTTCAATAGTGTAAATGCCGGCTCTTGATATTCTAATTAAAAAAAAACATATGCATCGCGATATAGAAATATGTTCAAAAAGGGAATCACGGTGCAAAATTATATAGACTTAAGTGATGAAGGAACTTTTTTTGCACCGCGATATATACAAAAAAGGGAATCGCGGTGTAAAATTATGTTGGTTTAATTGATGAAGGAACTGTTTTTGCACCGCGATAGATAAATTTCACCTAGCGTGCCTTTTGCCCATTACGAGTATCGCAATTTTTCACAACCAAAAGTAACTTTTACCGGTTGTTTTGAAAAATACTGTATTTTAACGATTAGAAATTTGGAAAAGTGGACCAGTCCGAATTTTTTCCTAAAAAATAATGAATTTAAATTCATAGCTTCAAACTTGTGATTTGTGTTATGTACAGTTAGTAGTATACGGTGGTTAACCCACCACGGACTTAACCTATTTAACCGATCTCTTAATAGATTCATATTTTTCTACTCAACCTACTTTTTCTAAGTGACAACCCAACCTATATTGACTGCTTCAACAATTAGACGTAAGTCTTCCGCACGAATGGGGGGACACATTCAAGTTTCAACGGTCCAAGGTTTGAAGAGGCTAAGGAATAAGATTGAACATGAAGATGGTTATAACTTATAAAGAATGGGCAACGATTAACGAACCCCTCTTATTCCTGACCCTTTTCTTGAATTTCTGTTTAACACCCAAGTTTTCAAAACTTTCTCTTCACAAATAATTGAATAAACTCTATTCAACGGTCAGCTACTTTGAAAAGTATTCTAATAATTAATCTTAATATTCTAATTAATGTCTACTCGTGGATTTTCACTTTTCAACTTACATATCTCTATTTTATTATTTTATTATTTTTTTCTGTTTCCTTTTTAGCTAGAAAGAAAATGGAATTTTATATTATTATTAGAAAGTGGTTAAAATATTTTATGACGGTCAATGCTGCAATTAATACTGTACGAGTGGTTCTAGATTCTCCTAATTTTGATGGTTGGGTTTTTCTTCGATGATTGTGATTTTTGTTCGTGATTTTGACTTTCTTTATGTTTTATCGGATTAACTTTCTCTTTATTTTCCTTATTTTTTTCTTCAATTATTAGAAAAAAATAATTTAAAATACAAAATGAAATTATTAAATAACGAAGTGAAACACATATTTAAAATATAAACTACCTATCATAACTTTAATACATCTATCTAAGCTGGACCACTAGACCACTAGACCCAAAGGAAAAGAGAATCCAAATTTTAGGGTTTGTTTGGTAGTCAGATAAGGATAAGCAATATTATTAATCCTAATATTATTAGTGTCCTCGTTATTAATCCCCACTTGTATATTGGGGGTAATTTTGAGATTAAAAATGTTAATCCCAATTTTTTTTAGTGAGGGCGCTAATAATACCACCCCATTGGTGTTAATAGTAAGGGGGATAATGACTTTATCCGGATACCTTGTGCTATTAGTCCCGACCACTTATTGCGTACCAAACATCAGGCAACTCGGCTTATTAATCATATCTAAACTTAATACTGGCTACCAAACAACACCTTAATGTTTTGTTTGCATAGAATAAATAGTGTATGGATAGATTAGCTACACATTTTGCAAATCCAACTGTATGTATTCCAACTATAAACTTTGGCCCACTATAAATAAATTCTTTTAATTTATCTTAAAAAATAATGTAATTTTTAGAAAAACGATAATTTTTTAGTGGGATTATTTATTTTTGTGGTGGAGAAATAATTTTTTGTGCAATTCAAAGAACGGATATGAAAATGATACTTTTAAAAAGTTTTATTTGTCAAATGTGACTAATTTACCTCTATCTGAAATTGAGTAGCCGATTTCAGTAACATGTATATTTAAATGACATTGTTGTCCATTTTATGTTTAAGAAACTGACGTAAGAACATACAAGTTGTGGGTATTAGAAATTTCCAAAAATACAAAAATAATTACACTAGCGTGATCTCCCTTTGGAGATTTTTCTTAATATGTGATTGGAGAACATGATGGAAACTTGCAAATTTTAGTTATAATAAAGTATTATCCAAATGTGACCTAATTTTTGTAGAGAGAGAGAGAGAGGATGAGGAACAAAATAAAACTTAGGCCACGCCAAACTATACATCACATAGGACAAGTTGTGCTTAGCCACATCAACAACCCATAAATAAATAAATAAAAGTTTTGATGCTTAGGCCAATGCCCACAGGCGCAGCTAAAAGACATGTTTTACATGCCATCACAATCACATTCAGAACGTAGGCCAACATCAAGTCTGGGTAGAAATGGAAAAGGTCCAATGAATTCTCCCGTTTCCAACTCAGTCCCAAATGATGTCAAACTTTTCTCATCATTATAAACTTATAATTATAATTCCAGCTGCCTTTTCTTTTTCCAACAACAAATCCTCTAATATTTTCACATGTTTCCACTTCCCAAATTACCCTTCACTCTTATCCACTCAAACAGTACCTAGTTGTTTAATCATGTTGTTGATGTGTAAGTACAAGTGGGATACTTTTTAAGGGTAATCTTGGTATTTTCATATCAAGTGTCTTTCGGATTAGAGGTCAGGTCAGGTTGGTAATGTTTTTTGTGAGGTATTGGTATGAAGTAAGAGTCTTTCTTTCGGATTGGTTGGTAATGTTTCAATGTTTGATGGTGTTGAAGAAAGATTAGGGGTCTGGTCGGTCTGGTGGGTGGTAGGTGGGTTTCTGAGTGTGAGGTCGATCCCTTCCCACGCCCGAAAAAAAAAAAAAAAAGAAGAGGGGTCTGGTCGGTAATGTACTAATGTTTCATGATTTTGAAGAAAATACACACCCCAATATTTTAGCACATTTCTTTTCGTAAAAGTTTGGAGTTCATGATAACATTAGTACGGATATTTAAGGAATTGAGAAGCAACATATGTCCACCTTTCCTAATAAACATTCGTAAAAAGTAAATATTTTAGATGAAATAAACACAATAATTGGCCACATCAATGCTATAAAAATTCCCAACATCTCCAATCAAACAACTAAATCAATCCCATGTGACCGCACACTAGGTGCACACAAGAAGCAAAAGCCAAAGCCAGCTAACAGCTTGAATCAAAAAGGTAAATTTTCTACTCCACCCATATAGATCTCCATAATATTTGAGCAATGGTTTCATGTTCCCAAGATTTAGTCATGATGATGCAGAAATCAGTTTGGGCCGTTCGAATGATGCATAAGATATCTTAGTTTGATTGTATGTATTGGATCTTTTCACAACCTATTTAAGGACACGAAAATACATTAGTTGGAGTTGTAAGGTTTGACCTCGTGAAACTACTTCGGTGTAAGAGTAAGTATCGTGTGAGAGTCAAAAACAATTTGATAGAGGTTTGAGGCTGTAAAAAGTGTGTATACCTTCTTTAGGGTTTATGGAGGGATATTTATAGGCCCCCAATGACGTAGAATCCTTGTGAGATTCAATTCCATAGATACCTAGTAGGTTTAGGAGGAAACTAGTATATTATAGGCATGATAGGCGACTGACCGCGAGAATGTCGGAGCAGATATGATAAGTTCTCTGCTCGAATAAGGAAACATTTGACATGTCTTGGAAAGCAAGTTTTTAAGATTCCCTGCTCGATACTTGCCCGGGCGAGCAAGGCTCTACCCGGTTGCATGATGTAGATCTGGTGGTGATAAGTGTAATTCCCGAGCATGGCCCCCTGGTCGGGTAGGCAAGGTCCATGCTCAACCAAGCTTAGACGGGATATATCTGGTTCTCTGCTCGGGTACCTTACTAGCTTCTACCCGCTAGGGTGGTGGGTCCCATGCTAATTGAGCTCATGACTTGCACATGGTGATCGCTCGTGCTTTGCTCGTGATCGGGTCTAGGCCGGGCACATCAATGATCCCTAGCTCCTTGTCTTGCGAATATTTATACTTGGAGCGAGGAGCGCTCGTGCTCGGTGTTGTTGCTTTTGCTTCGGGTTTCAACACTTGTAAATTTCTAAGTTAATTGTGACTTGGCTGGAAGGCAAAATGGTAGAACATTCTGAAATGTTGGTGATCGGCTGCCAGCTAGAGCGTATGTGAGAAGCTTTGAAGTTGGAGAGTAGTAGGGGGAGTAGGCGTAGGGGCGCGTGAACCGTCGCTGAGTGGAATGAGTTAATAGAGGCGTGAGTCCCGAAGCGTCGCATTAAATGCGAGCGTGCCTTCGTGACGTTAAAGCCGTTTAGCTCTGCCTTCCCCCTAGAACTTCCCTAGATCTTGCCTATTAAAAGCGAGGCCTCTTCCCTCTCTTCTCTTTTACCGATTCCAAGTTTTAGAAAGTGAATTTTTTTGCGTCTTGTTGCTTCAGTTCTTGAAGCTTCTCAGATTCCGGTGCTTCTGTGTCTAGATTTCAATTGCTGCTTCGCTTCTAGATTTTTCATCCTCTTCCGTTTGAACGAGTTTGTGGAAGAAATATCCAACCTATTTCTAAGAGTAAGTTTTTGGTTTGCCCCTTTTCTGTTTTATTCTTGAGTTTCTTTGAGTTTCTTCTCCACATTGATGCATTTCTGGGTAGGATTCATAGATTAGAACAGGTCCTTAGGTAGAGATCGAGGAAAAGACCAAAAAGTCTTGCTCGCTAGGCAGGCATGGCCCATTGGTGTACCTAGACATATGGTTTCTCCTTTGTTTGTTGCCTGTTATTCGGGCAGAATTTTTACTTTTTTTCCTCGATCTCTTTGTAGAAATGTCCCGTGACGAATGCTCAAACAACGAGAAAGAAGCCTATAGTTATAGTGGACAAAATGATCCATTTAGTAGCGAGAAGGCCCCTTCCATATATATTGAAGTGGAGGATGGTGATGAGTTTGTGGCTGGAGAGACCACCAGTGGGGGTGCTCATATCCCCGTTGTTGAGATTACAGATTCTTCCAGCGGGCATGGCCCTTTTGGAGAGAAAAGTGTAGGGGATGGGGAGGCCGCCGGTGGGCATGGCCCTGAGCAGGTAGCCGAGGAGGAAGAGCCCGTGGCTGAAGAGATGCACCCCAAACATGAGGAGGCCGCTGAAGAGGCTTCCAAATCAGGTGAAACGAGTTCTAATATCCCGTTGGCTTGAAGGAGGAAGACTTCTGGCCGGTCAAATGGTGAGGCCATTCCCTTGACCAGCAAGTCTGATTGGTCAATAAATGTCGATGAGAGCTAATATGCTGCACGTTGGGCCTCTCTAGACACAACGGTCAAGGTGACTGATTGGCTCACATCTCTCGGTGTAGATTCCAAGGATTACAGGGCAGACAAAATGGAGCTCTATACTGACGTCAAGCTATCCCACGAGCAAAGGGATGTGCTCTTATTTTTTGTCGATTTCTTGAAAGTGGGATTACGTCTTCCTGTGGAGCCCTTCTTTGTGGATTTTTTGCTCAAGACCAAGGCCAAGCCTTGCGATCTGATGCTGAACACCGTCCGAGCAATAATGGCCTATACCAAGGCCTGCCCCTTGTTGTGCTTTGAGTCGAACATGTACCTTTTTTCCAAAAACTCTTCATCTTTAGCCCAAGCACCGGTGGGCGAATTGGGATCAAGTCTAACTCAAGTTTTTTAAGGATCTTGAGCGATGTCCCGGGCAAAGTTGAAGCCTGAGACAAGAGAGTTTTGATAATTGATTCTCGGGTTGAGTGGCCGCTAAAGCCCATGCCGAGAAATGATGTGAAGGTCCCCAAAGTTTCCAAGCGGGACTTCAGCTCCAGAGAAGGTGCGCGATTGTGGGCACTAAAAACTGCCCTCAGAGTCCACGAGGAAAATGAGAAACGAGTAGGCTAAGAATTTCTGCTCGATTGGAAAGAACTAGTTTGTAAACCACAGAACCTATGTCTGGCTGGTGTGTTCCAAATAAATATGCATAGGGTTGAGCCCCTTCTGGTTCATGAAAACGAAGTTGTTCATCCATACTGGGGTGACTACCACGGACAGAAATTTAAAAAATAAATGCTCTTAGAGTAGGTTACTCGCCGCTGGGGCGAGCTATGGCCCTATTTTTGAAGACATAGATGGTTGCTTGTTTTAACAATTCTTCCTTTGACTCGATCATGCATGCTTTCAATAATTTGTATTGATCTTCATCTGCCTTTCTTTCAGGGATGAAGTCCCTTACACTAATCTACAAGATAAGGGCCCAAGCCGACCAACGGGCCGCTGATCTGAAGGCTAAAGAGCCGAAGGAATTGCCAAAGGTCCCCTTTGGCCTTTCGGCTAAGAAAACCCATACACCGGCCAAAGCTCTCAGCTCGACTAAGAAAGACACTGTCCATACCCCTTATGCATGTGCTTCGCGGTGGCCAAGGTTGTCAAGGCTGCTGAGGTCGTCGCTGCCAAGGTCGCCAAGGCAGCGAGAAAAAGGAAAATGGATTTGTTTCCCCTATCGGGCCACCCCGTATGCCACGGGGACACGGGCTCTGAGCTCACTTATACCACTCCTTCGCCCGCCAAAGACGATGTCAAGTCGTGGAAGCGTCCTGGCTTCGAGATGCCCACTTCCATCAATGCTGCTCGGGCCCTTGTCCGAGAAATTGATGATGATTCCACCATGCTTGGGGGAATCAACATAGGTTCCCACGGGAGTCCCACCGACCTGGTGGGTAAATACGTCATCAAACGGGCTCTGCATGACAATGTCATGTATTACAGGAATACCGTTGGCCATGTGATGCTCGGGCACGTAGGACTTTGCTTGAGCGAGGTGAAATTGGCAGCGTAGTCTTATTTTTGTCGTGAATGTTGTTTTTTTGCTCGCTTTTATCCTGACCATGATTTATGTTTACTTGTAGATTGCCTCCACTTACACCAACCTTTACAATAGATATAGCGAGGAGAAAGAGGCTCGCAAAAGGCTGGAATCCGATGCTGCTGATCGGGAGGCTTTCCTGAAGAAGAAGCTTGATCAAGTTTCTGCCTTGGCTAATCAGCTGAAAGAGCAAGAGACCGCGGCCAAGAAGAAGAAGGCAGAGCTGTTAATGCGGAACCTTGAGCTGGTGGCTAAGAATGGGAAGCTGGCTTTCGAGAAGACTATGCTCATGGGTCAGCTCAAGAAGAAGCAGACCTCGGTGGATGCACTGTCCTTGGAACAATCCCAGTTGCGGAAAGAGCGGGATGCTTTTAAAATGTTGGCTATCAAGGATGGAGCAACTGTGGCAGAGTTCTAGGAGAATCTTTATGCAATCAAGGAGACACCGGTGAAAGATTTCAAGAGCTCTGAGGAATGTGAAGCTATGGTGGATGAAGCGATTCTTCTGTGGCACCCCGACCCTTAGTTAGCCTGATTTACGTGCCATGCTCGGATTTCTTCCTTTTACGTTGTATGTCTATTTTGTGAGAGAGTCTGGAAGTGTGGGAGTGACCACATTGAGACTAAAACCTTGTTTATACATGTCACATAGTTGTTGACTTGCTAAAGTCACAAGTCGTAACTTGAAGTTAGTTTAAATATGACTCGGTTGAGAGTTTGCTTGCGTTGTGTGTATTCGTGACCTCGTTTAAGCCCTAGGTATTTATATGATTGTTATGGACTTGTTTAGATGTGTTAGACTTCAAGTTGGAGGTGTTCCTTAACTCTATTGATGATTTGGAAGCTTTGGAGATAGAGTTCGTCTTTATCGCGTAGTTCGAGATTGAGTTGTGTGAATGTCTCTTCTTTCAGAGTTCTTATTCTCCTAGTTGTTCTTTAACTTCTTAGAAGTATTCAAGCCTATTCATTTGGTCTCTTGACTTGCTCTTAGTCTAATACTATCACCCGTTCGATCGCTATAGTTCATTCGTCGTTTCGTTTGCAAGTTGTTATGACTTGTTTCGAATTCATTCTGGGTTGTTTCAAGTGTTGTTCGGACTTGTTTTGGACATGTTTTGGAGGTGGTTTCACCCTAGGATTGATTGGGGTTGAGTTGGTGGTCAATTAGACTTTATTTGAAGCTTTTTTTCTCACTTTTAGACCAAGCACTCGCTTGGTGTTTGGGCTGAGCGACCGCACATTTTCCAGAAGGGTTGTATGGCTGTGGAGAGGAGCAAGCGCTCGCCTTGGGACCAAGCGACCGCTTGGCCCCGACCCTGTTTCGGACAGCTTTAATTTTTGGGATGTTTTGCCTAATATACCCTTACTAATCCCACTTTAAACCTTCCCTAATCTACCCTACTTAGTCCTAATTGAGTCCTAACGTATTGGGTTAATTTTATTGATCATCATTAGCCTAAAGTAAGTTGTAAATAACCCTAATCTATCACTTAGTGTACCCATGTATTGTCTATCCTACCCTTCTTCCTTGTGGGTGTTATAACCACAAACCCCCCAAGCATTTGCAACCATTCCCCTCATTTTTGTTGCAACATTAGTGAGTTAGAGAGAGAGAGAGAGAGAGAGAGAGTCCATGGGAGGCTCAAGAAACCTAGCTCTTCTTCTTCCAATCCAAGAAGATCCAACTGTCAGATTGTCTTGTAACTTTAGATTCTTGAAGCCCTCGACAAGTAGAATAACTTCACCGATCCGATTTTCATTTCTTTTAGTTTTCATCCAAGTTAAGTAAGTTACTACTTACTCTTTCTTTTGATTTTGGTTCATTGGCCCTAAGGAAAATAATCTACTTGCTATTTGTAGGCAATGAACACTTGTAATGCTATGTATGTCTATTTTGTGGATTTTTAGAAGTGTGAACTTGTTAGACATTATGAATACGATGTTTTAAATGAGATTTATGTGTTGTATGAAATGGGTTCATAATTATGTTATTTTATGGATTTTAGAGCTTGGGAATCAAGCCCGAATGTTTTGGGAAATAGTTATTAATTCAAATGGAGTATTTATTTTGGGATTGATGAAATATGTAAAGAATGAAACGTAGTATTAAGACTCAACGGAGTCAATATAAGTTCAATAAAGTGTTAATGAACTTGGGTTGAAATCCTACGATGTTTGGGTTTCATTTGATTATGTTTGTGAGGACCCGAGCACCTCAATTTGTTGTGATATCGATGTGTTAGAGACCTTGATGGTGAACATTAGGTGACACTTTACTAAATTAGAAAGTTGTATTAAAGAGCTACTAGAAGCTCGAGATTTGATTAGTCGGGTATGACTCTTGGGAATTGATTTAGAGCGTGCTCGTTAAAGCACGGAGCATTAGAGACCAACCTATGGTCTCGAATACCATTAAGCAATGATTATTGAATGAATCCTCTTTAGGGAATTTGGTCGCGTGCACATGATAGCATTTGCGAGATTATTACTACGGGGTAGTCTCGTCATTCATGAGAGTGGTCTTGAGGATGTCGATTATATACGACGGTTAGGGCTATGGTTGAGTTCGGTGTGCTTTTAAGTGAAGACTAAATACTAAGTCTTGATATGTGGTCGTTCTCAGACTAACATAGTAGTCTTTTGTTTGATCTTGAGTAGATGACTATAGTAGACCTCACAGTACGGTTTATTGAGTTTTTATGATATTCTTGATTGAGTGATGACTTGAGGATTATGAATATCTTAAAGTATGGTTTCTTGGACTAAACTTATAAGTTAGTTGAGCATGTTAAATATGTGTAATTATGTGCATTGTTTATTGAGTTTTGTAGAGCATTATGACCTACTTCATTTGATGAGTATGATCTTGATGGACTTGGTCTCTTTTGGTTTATACAAGTAAATATTTACTTAAACATCTTGATTTGAGTCCAGCCGGTGTCTTGGTCGTTGTGTCGGCAATGAGGACGATTCATAGCCTTTGGGAACATTCGCTATGAGTCGTCGCATTGGTTCCTTTTCTCCTCACTAATTGGCCAATAATGAGATGTGGTCTTGTGTCAGCGCCACCTAGCCTGATATCGAGCTCTCATTTCTTCATCCTCAGTTGGATGAAAGTAACGAGTGCTCATTAAAGAAGACTGATGAGTTATGATCATTTGAAGGTTGGACCCATGGTGTGATCATTTGAGGGTTGAACCCGTGGTTTGATTATTGAGGGTTGGGCCCAAATTTCTAGTTATACATGTTTATTTGTGAGCATTTATGTGAAAGACAATGTGCTATGTAGTTTATATGAGATTATGTACTTTGATGGCTTATACATATTTATAATTGGTATACTAATATGATATCATGATTCTTATATATACTTATGCATTATGCCATGTCATGTCATGTTACGTTATACAGTTGTATTTAGTAACTTAATGGGTTATTATGACTCAATCCATAACTTAGGGTGGTGGATATTAAGTTAATCGAGTTCGTGACTGATACGTAATGATCGCTTATATTTTGTTCGTGATCAGATTTGGGCCAAACACATCAAGTCATATGAGTTAGTAGTAGATTTGATCATTCAGTTTGGATCCCAATCCCCCACCTTTAATAATTCATAGCCCGGCCCCTCTTTGTCAATAATCATATTGATAGTATACATTTAACGGTTGAGAAGCGAATTAGGGAATCTTGAGAACTTGGGTTGATAATACAGCCGATGCATTAACATGACCAATACAAAATCAAGAAAACCGATTTATATGTATTTTATGTACCAAGAAAACCGATTTATATGTATTTTATGTACAACGAATGCTAACGTGTGTTAGGTGGATGAAATTATGAAAGAGTAACGTTTCGTTTTATAAATTATATAAAATCGGTAAACCAATCTCAATCAATAGAACAATTACGCAATTACAACCACTTAAAGTCAAACGTATTATAAACTAAAATAAAACATGTGTTATCATACGTCGTTATAAAAGGAACAACTTTGCATGTCTTGAAAATCTTCCAAAGCTCAAACGTGATCGAAAAACAATTACAGAGATTTCAACAACCACCGAGTAGAATGTGGACCACTCAACTCGATTTGATTAGATTACAAATTAGGGAGTAAGATGTTGAAAATGGAATATGGACAACAATAAGGAACAACCAAACACACCACATGGAAATCAACCCATAAATAGTGTAAACCAAATAAAATACTAGTCACTATTTGACAAATCATTATTTCTAGTAAAAGGCTAACATACATAATCAAACATTAGAAAAATTTAACAGTTGGTTTTTTTTTTTTGTTGTTGCCTTTTTAACAGTTTTCCACTTCCCATACTTATCCCCACTAGTCCCCACAATCCCATAAGCCATAGCATCAACAACCTAACATGATAAGGCACTGTTTGGGTGACAACTTAAATTAGCCAACCACAAATAATTAATCAAATTAGACCACCCTCTCCTTCTCCTTCTCCTCCACCTCGTCATCTTCCTCCCCCTTCAACGTACCTTCTTGCAACTCATCAGCATCGCCACCACCATGCTTAGGAATATCCAGAGCCCGCTTTTCCTGCTCCTCCTCCTCCATTTCCTCCATCTCCGCCGTACCCCGCACTCTTGACCCGCCTTTCCCTCTGTTCCTCTCCGCCCTACACGTCAATGCCGCCACCAATTCCCTCAACGCCTTGTCATTATCCCTCCTATTCTTAATCAAAACCTCACTAATATCCGCCGGCGTCATCTCTGCTCCATCAATCACTTCCTCCAACCTTTCCAAAACATCCATCCCAATCTCACTCTCCTCCAACCCCAAATAATTCTTCAAAAGAATCTTCAAACTCGGAAACGAACAGTAGCTCATGAATACATGCATATCCATTCGACCACTCCTTAACAATGCCGGATCAAGCTTCTCAATGTGATTCGTGGTAAATACGAAAATTCTCTCACTACCGCAACAAGACCACAACCCATCTGTAAAATTCAATAAACCCGAAAGAGTAATCGAATTCCCACCATCCTGATCGCCAGAACCGGTTCTCATATCCGGTGGACTACTCTCAAACGTACCCCTTCCACCGGAATTAGCTCCACCATTACTCCCACTACTCTTTTTTCTGTTGGTCAAGTTAATCGAACAGTCAATATCTTCAATTACAATAATCGATTTCGAGCTCGTCTTCATTAAAAGCTTCCTCAACTCGGAATTCGTATGAACTTCGGTTAATTCCAGATCATAAATATCGTATCCCAGAAAATTGGCCATAGCAGCAATCATGCTCGATTTTCCGGTCCCAGGTGGTCCATATAATAAATAACCCCTCTTCCAAGCTCGGCCGGTTCTCTGATAAAATGCTTGCCCGTCTGCAAAATCGCGGAGATCGGCCTTGATTTCAGCCTTTTTGGACGGATCCATTGCCAAAGTGTCAAATGTGCTTGGATGCTTGAAAGGTACCGATTCCCATGGATGGCCCCTCGCATCGAGGGACCCACCTCGCGAGTTCGTGTACAAGAGTCGGTCTTGATTCTTTCTACGGATTTCATTAGCTTTTTCCATGATAAAATCGAGGTAGGTTTCGAGAATGAGGGATTTGTCTTTTTTATTGATTCGGAGCGTAAAGCCTCTTTTCTCCTCCGGCATCGGCCGCCACGAGAAAGTTTGGGATTGTCGGGGAGTGACGATGTGTTCCCAAACGACGGCGATGCCGTTGTAGACATCGATGAGGCGGTCGTTGTTGGAGAGGCCGAAGGTTATTGCGCTGGAGTTGAGGCCCCGGGTGAGACTAAGTCGATTGCCGGTGATAGAGGCGGAACTACTTAGGTAAAGCTGAACGGCGTTGTAGAGCTCGTTGGTGTTGACGCCGTCTATCTCAGTTATATCGTAGTAGCAGTAAACGGAGAAACAGTTGAAGATGCGGTAAAAGATTTTGAGGAAAGCGAAACGAAGTTCCGGTGGTAAGACGGTGTGGAGGAGGCTTTGGCAGAAGGCCCAAACTCCCATCAGGGAGGCGAGAGACGTCCAGAACTCCCTCATCTCTTCAACGGCGATGACAATTCTAGAGAGAGAAAGTAGGATGGAAATGGGGGTTTTTAGCTGAAATTGATGAGAAAACTTGTGTGGGGTTTTTGGAAATCAAAAAAATGATGTGTTTGAACTTTGAATGAACAATTTATAGTTTGATTTCGAAGAGGGTGGGAGGAAATTGTTCAAAATTTGGTGGCTAACTTAGTTTTTCAACTACGGAGAGAGGAGAGAGGAGAGAGAGAGAGAGAAGAGAGAAGGAGTCCAATTAGATTTATAGAGAAACTTGTGGGTCTTTGAGCCTTTTCCAAGTTTGGATTTGTTGATTTGCCTTTTGGTTTCAATAAAAAAAATTAAAAATATTTTTTAAAATGAGTAATAAATAATAAGAGTTAAATCATAATTTGATCACCTTATTTGACATTTTCACTCACACCACATCATTCCATCACATAACTTTAAATCTTAAATCGTAATTTGATCACCTTAATTTGACAAATTTTTGTTAAGTTTACTAGACTATTTTTTTCTCACTTTAATCACTATAGTTAAGCATAACTATCACATTCATCATTACATCCAAAACCCAAAAATACTCCAGCCAATGGTATTTTAATCCAAAAATACTCCAGCCAATGGTATTTTAATCTTTTTCCTCCATTTCTTAATAATAATTTTGCCAATTAGATTTTTTTTTACTAAAAAAGAAAAGATTCTCGAAATATTTTCCAAATTCTTCCTTTGTTTGTTTTCTCCATATATTTCCATTTTATAAGAAATTAGTTTTATACACTTGCGTTAAACGCACGATCATATATTTTTTCAATTAACTTATACTCAAACGAAACAAAGAAGAAAAACAAATTTTCAAAAATAAAGAAAAAATAATGTTGGAGACAACTACTTTCTATAAAAAAAAAACTGATTTGTTTTGATTTAAAAATTAGAGACTTGTATATTTAAGATCAGAAAAAATAAAGTCAATTTTTTAGAAAAAAAAATTGGGGTTTAATAATATCGTGTGTGTTTCAAGGAGTTTTGACTATTTAATTTTATAAGGGACGCAATTGTAAATGATAAAGTTTATTGTAAAAAGTGACTAATGTTTAGAGGAGTATTCAAATCTAATGAAATCACATAAAAACATTGTGTTTAATTTTTTTTATATGATTTTTTTTTGATATTTAGATCTACTGTGAATTTGTTAATTTTTTTATAAATTGATTTTTGTTATTTATTTTTAGATAAATCTCCTAGCTGTTTTAATCATTTAGAATTTTCAAAAGATATTTTTTTATGTTGATTTTTATTCCATAGTATTTCTAATTTGTCAATGGTTTTTTTACATCTCAAATTTTGGGTATTTCTTGATTTATTTGATTTTTTAGTATAATATTTCAATATTTGATGGATTCATGTTATAAAGAATCACTGTTTAGGTGAGGAAGGAGACTGTAAAATAAATATTGAATAATATTTAATGGGTTCATCTTTCTTGCAGGTAGTTGATCATATACGAATAAGGAGACGGTAATTGTGAACTAATCTATTTTCATTAATTATCATTTACATTGTGTCGATTCATTTTCGTTTGACATATTGAGGATTGGAAAACTGTGCAAATTGAGATAATTCATGGTGGAAGTTCCAAAGAGTTTTTGAATTCATTAATTGTTTCTTGTTAATAGAAGTTTCTGTTTTGGGAAACAAAGTTTTGGCAGGATTTTTCCCAATATAGACTATCCTGCTTAGCCCGAATATATATATATATATATATATATATATATATATATATATATATATATATATATATATATATATATATATATATATATATTCCCGAAAAATATCAAAAACTGCCAAAATTTAAGGAATTTTCAAATCTTAATTTTTTATCTCGTTTCTGAAATTGATTAGTTCGATTGCTAATTTATTGTGGTGGGTTTTCATTTTCTTATTTTGTGATGTGGGCTTACAAGAACTAAGGGTTAGGGTATATGAGAACTAAAGTTTAACCTACATACACACCTCTCCGCCCTAGCCGCCACCATCGCTTTATTCATGGTAATCACAACAATCCTTGCCGTCGCATGAAATTTGTTGCCACCTTCTTATCGATGACATTACAAATTTGAAATTTTAGTGTCACTACCTACCTTCGTCCCTGTCATTTGTAGATTTAAAATTGGGATATTAGGGTTGATGTAGGAACGACAAATGTAGGGCATTTTGGAAGGGGTTGGGGTGGAGACACACTTGGAGTGGGAGGAGTAGCATTTAAAGCAGATGACAGAGTCGAATGGTGAAGAGAACTCGTAGACGAGGAAGTAGATGAGGAAAAAGAAATGTTAGGTAGAGACGAAGGAAACAGGTGGTGTAGAGGCAAAGGAAGATTCCACAGTGACGGACGTGGTGGAGGAGACGACGCTTCTCAATATCACAGTTGACGCATATGGCGGTGATGACGGCTGTGGTGGATTCTCGTTTCATTATCAGTGCAGTTGGGTGGAATAAGAAAGAAAAAACATTAGATGAGAGATTAAACCCTAGAAAGAGTAACTGACTATTGATAGAGATACATAAATGTATATGTATCGATATGTATGAATGATTCTAAAGATTTGACTGTAATTTAGGAAAAAAAATATTGTGGAGTAGCTAGCTACATTCCTATTCGTAAGGGCATTTTCGTTCACGTGCACAACACCTCAATTCCTAATCCTAGGTAAAGGGCATTAATATATTTTCAAAGATTTTCATCCAACATGATTAACGCAAATAACTTTATTGACCTTATTGACTTTTCAAACCAAGTATTGTGATTAAAGTGATTAAAAAATTAGTATAATGAGCTTAATGAATAAATCGTCAAAGTAGGGTGACAAAATTACGACGACCCAAGGGGGAAGTTGAGTAAGCTAGGGCTTTAGGCCTCACCCAATAAGAGGCCTCACTTTTTTTTTTTTTTACTATTACTATTAGTACTAGGTTTCCACTTTCCAAGTTTCCTAAACTAAATAGTCTAAATTTACTAAATAACAACTGTTATTAATTTACTCCTTGACTCCTTCTCCAAGAGATGCACTATGACACGACAGTAACGACACTAACACAGACAACACCAACAGACCAACTGCCGACTCCTCGTCTTCTTCTCATGTTCTCTAGTCCAGTCCTCGGCCTCCTCGCCTCCTTATCCTCCTCCTCGATCTCTTACTCTTTTTTTTTCCCAATTGTCATTCATAGACTCACTGATAGACACTAGACAGATTATGAGATTAAGATAGACTATAACTATAAAGTCTACAAATACAATATGTGAATTTGATATTATCAATTTTACAATTTATCAATGATATAGTGATTAGATATTATCAATTCACATAATCGTATACAAGTATACAACTATTACTCATTTTACACTTCAGTAAGTTACTAAGTTCCAGACTTCCACTTCCAGTCTTCCATTAATTCCATAGTTCGTTGACAGTTGACTCAGTTCCGGCGTTCCATCTTCTTCCGTTCTTCGGGACACTTTGATTACCGGTAGACGGTAGTTCGGCTCTTCCCTAATCCCTTCTTGGCTTCCTGAAGAGGAGGATCGAGATCGACTTCTGACTTGTGAGGCCGGCAGGTAGCGATCGATCCCCCGTCCCGACCAGGTTTCTTTGTTCTAACTTCTAAGTTTTAACTATTTTTTTTCTTTTCTTATGCCCTTGGCTTGAAGTTGATTTGATTTATATTTTATAGTCATTTAATTTAATTTTGTGAAAATACATTGCTTTTTTATTTTAACTTATAAGTTATAGAATCAGTCTATTAGATTAGAAATAAGAAATGTCAATTAGAAAATTTGAATATGGTTATTCAAAACTAAAGAAAAAAATTTACATAAACTTTAAATAAAAATATAACAATTTTAATAATAAATTATTATTTACTTTAAAAAAAGGAATAATTACAAGTCGGTACATTTTTTAAAACATGTTTTCAAATCAATCCAGTTATTTTTTAGACATATCTTTTAGATACATTTTTGGGATAAAAATACATCACTGCCCCCAATTAACACAATTCCCGTCTTCACTTCAATTCCTCTAGAAAAGTGATTGTTTGAAAGGTTTAGGAATACTTGCATATTTTTCATACTTGCAATCACTGATCCTGGAATAGATCCAGTGAGATTATTGCACGAGAGATCCAAGGTCTGCATTTGCACAAGGTTGGCCATGCCTTCAGGAATTGACCCATTAAGCCCATTGCTACCGAGATTCAAGTGCAAAAGTGATCCCATTTTTGAAACAGAATTTGGAATCGGTCCCATGAACTTATTGTTCATCAAATCTAGTTTAGTCAGGTTCTTAAGCTCAAACAGTTCCTCTGGAATCACACCTTCCAGCATATTGTCATTCAACCGAAGGCCCTGGAGGAGAGTGAGCTTTGACAGTTCTTGGGGAACCATGCCTGAAAATCTGTTTGTATCGAGGAACAAGGTCAACAATTGAGTAAGGTTTCCAATTTCCCGTGGGATTGGCCCAGAAAATGAATTATCATACGTTTGCAGAATTTAAAGATTAGAAAGTCTGCCCACACTTGGTTTCAGCAAACCGGTGCAATTATTATAGGCTAAATCTATCAACGAACCTTTCCCGTCGGCGACTGGGTTGAGAGATGGGAGTGGGTTTCACTGGTTTGAGAGATGTGTTTGCGATTGGGTGGTATTAATGCTCGCCTTTGTCATCAGATCTGATGCCAAGATCTGATTTTCTGATGCCAAGATCTGATTTTCTGATGCCAAAATCTGATTTTCTGATGCCAAGATATGATTTCTGATGCCAAGATCTGATTTCTGATGCCTGGCATCAGGTTGATTTTTGGCATCAGGTTGATTTCTGATGCCTGGCATCAGGTTGATTTTTTGGCATCAGAGTTTTCATTAATGTCATTTTTGTCACTTGGCAGGCAATTTGTAGTCACATGAAATGTCCAAAAAATTGATGGTTCTAGATGAAAACATGTTTTCAAAATTGTACCCACTTGAAATTCCCCCTTAAAAAAACCTTATTCTATGGTTCACTTTAGGCCTTCATAACGATTGGGTCGACCTTGAATTGCGATAAGCCTTCCGAATACTTCCGTCAAACTACTGTGCAATTAGCGCTCAAATTGAATACCGCAGTAATTAAATCCGAACTACCAAACCAAATCAAATTAAATCAGTAAGTTTGATTATATTTTGGTTAAGATAGTTCTGTATTTTAAAACTTGGAAAATTGCTCGTTCACGATTTTTCATATCGAACAAAATCGAACTGAACCACACACACACACACACACACATTATTAGTTACTAAACCAAACAAAATCTAGATTGATTGAAGACTTTTATTCCTTTTATTGTTTGTATTTATTTTGGAATTTGCAATGTTTTTCTTAATGATAAGTTATTTTGAGTTGGTTATTTTATTGTTATTATTAATATTGACTAAGTTGATTAAAAATAATTTATGTTCATCACAGAACCGAACCAAACCAAACCGAGTGGTTCGGTTCGGTTCCAAACCTTATTTGATTCGGTTTGGTTTGAAAATTTTGGAGACAATATGAATGGTTTTGTTCGTCGTTTTGGCATAGACAAAACAAAACCGAACCACATACACCCCTAAGCATCATCGATGCTAATGTTAATATGAAATAAATTAGGTTTCAACTCGGATTTATACCTTTCTTGAATGAAAAAACATTTTCAATGTAAATTTAGATGTGAGGTGTAAATATGATGTGTCAACCAAATTTGTTTTCATGTTGGATAACAATGCCAAATATTTATATTCGACTCGAGGGTGTGAATACATCCTAGTCAACATTTTTCTTTTAAAAAACTCTTTATATTAGTTGTTCCATTTTTTTTTTGTCAAATTTCACTTTAGTGGTAGGAAACATGTCACATAACGTCAAATTAACATATATATATATATATATATATATTTTTTTTTTTCTCCACATAAGGGGGCTGTGAGTGCCCCGGATGCGGCCCGGGCCCCGCGTTCCCTTGGTTAGGGGAATGCAGCGTGCGGATGCGGACACCACGCTTTCCATTCCATCCTCCCTTATCTAGGGGAGGACGAAATTAGAAATGCAGAAAGGGTGCTGCCAAAAAGCGCGTTGAATACGTCTCGGTCACTTCAATGAATTTTTGGTCCGTTATGAGAGCTATGAATTTTCTGTATCAGATTATCCCTTTTTTAGGGGATAACAGGATGCATGAATACATCACACTTTCATTCACATCGTCCCTTGTGTAGGGGAAAATGGAAAGTGCAAGAAAGGATGTTGTAGGCACCACTACAGACTTTAATAAAAATTGTCTTATGGCTTATTTCGAATCACTATGAGTGCTTTGGGTTTTCAATATCAAGTTATCTATTTTTTAGGGGATACCAGGATATAAGAATACATCACCCTTTTATTCTTATTTTTCCTTTTATAGGGAAAAACAGAAAATGTTGCGATGCCTCACTGCGATCCAAAATGTTTTAATAGAGTCATCATCTTTATTTTGAGGAAGAAATAAAGAAAAACCAAAAAAGAAAAACCAGAGATTGCAAAAACGGGTTCGGAGGCTAAGTTACGAGTTGGGAAGGTGCTAGGCACCCAACTCGCCCTTTCGGTCTCAAAAGCGGTTTTTGGCTAAAGTATGCTTCTTGTTATATTTTTCTAGCAAATAAATAAAGCATTAACTACCTACAAATATATCCATATTTACATTATTTACAGACTTTCAGCCGCCTCCTTCCAATAATTACAAATATATTTAAAAATATTTGGTCATAATAATGACTCTTTTTAATGCTATTTTCTAAAATAATCCGGGCAGCACAACGACTTATATTTTTTACATTGGGTCGGATGGAATATAGTTTTCTATTAAACAATGCTCTTAAAGGCTCACATTTTAGAGCGTGGTGTGCTCGCTCTGTCCTTCTCGGGAAAGGGCGTTTTTTGCTTTGCTGCTGTTGCTGCTGTGGTTCGGGCAGAGTGATTGCTTCCAATAATTGCTTCTGGTTCTCGTAAAAGCGGGTGGAGCAACTACTTACTTTTTTGCTGCGGCTTGCTTGTTGCTGGCGGAAATCGGGCAGAACAAAGGCTTGTTTCTGGCTGATTTGGCCTTTTAACTCGGGCAGAGCAACTGCTCTTTCCGAGGGTTTTGGACCGAGGAAATAGGGTGGATACCTAATTGGGGGGTTAGAGATCACTTTAACTGGTTGGATTTGCTTTTACAGGAGTTTTGGCAAAGCTTCGAGGCTTTATAGGAGAGGGCGCTCATTATCGCTCGATCGCTCACAAATCTCGCAGCGTAACAACACCGCTGAGAGCTTTGGGGAATTTTCGGTGTTAAAAGCGAACCCTGGGGCCTCTATTTATAGGCTGAGCGAGGGACACCGAGGGAATTACAATTCCTCTATGCGCGCATCATTTCCTTGTATAGAAGGCCGGAAAAATTGCACATTACACGAACTGTAGCACTCTTGTAGCAGTTTGGGATGGCACTGTAGCAGAAGTGGGCGCTTCCATAAGGCATTATGGGCGCCGCGCCAAGATCCCATTATGGCAGCGCCAACTATTCATTCTTCAGCCTATTTTTTGACACTTTAGCCTCTACATTCTACTGTTTTGCCATCCTGCTTTATCTTTTGCATTTTTAATCCATGTAACTTGACATTTGTTAAGTTTTAACAGGTCTTGATATCATATACCAGAGTTACATACCAGGGGTCAGAAATTGGGGTGTCTACAGAGCCCCTCAACGATGGAATCTACGGGTAACCCGAGGCTTACTGAGTAGACGAACATCGTTGATAAGAAATATACTCTCCAATTTCGCGCAACTATAACGGGGGAGAGATGCAATAGGTAGCAGTTATAATGCAACTGTTTATAATGCTAACCAAAACTCACATATCCTAGACATGTTTAGTCGGTTATAGCAGGTTATCGTAGTTTTTAAGCAGATATGCAAATTAAATGCTCTAATGGTCGGACCTACTAAAGTAGGCTGCCTACGTATCCCTTAATAAAGGGAATCAGACCAGACGTAGTTCGGGCTAAACCAGAACAAGCATGATGCGACGGTCGTGCCTACCGAAATAGGCTGCCTACGTATCCTTATCAAAGGAATCAGACCAAACGTAGTTCCCCGATGCAAACAAACAACAACACATGGTGGGATGGATGGTGCGTTTCACCTAGCATAGGCAAAACTGATGGAACCTTTAAAATGCGCTTTCCCCAAAGATAGGAAAGTGATCTTTGCTTTAAAATGCACTTTCCCCATAGGAAAGCGATGTCTTTGCTTTCAAAACAAGCTTTTCGGCGTAAAGCAATCTTTGCTTTAAAAGCGGGCTTTCCCGGCGATAGGAAAGCGATCTTTGCTTTAAAACAAGTTTTCCCCAGCATAAGAAAAGTGATGCTGCTTTTCAAAATGAGCTTTCCCCAGCATAGGGAAAGTGATGGAACTTTTCAAAACGTGCTTTCCCCAGCGTAGGGAAAGCGATAGAACCTTTTTTTTTTTAAACAGGCTTTCCCCAGCATATGGAAAGTGATGCTGCTTTTAAAACAAGCTTTCCCCAACATAGGGAAAGCGATGCTGCTTTTAAAAATGAGCTTTCCCCCAGCATAAGGAAAGCAATATAACTTCTTCTTTTTTTAAACGCGCTTTCCCCAGCATAGGAAAAGCGATACTACTTTTTAAAACGTGTTTTCCCCAGCATAGGGAAAGCTGGTGGTGCTTTTGAAAATGGGCTTTCCCAGCACAGGGAAAGCGATGCTGCTCTTGAAAATAGGCTTTCCCCAGCATAGGGAAAGCGATGCTGCTTTTTTAAAATGAGCTTTCCCTAGCATAGGGAAAGTGATGCTGCTTTTTTAAAACAAGCTTTCCCCAGCATAGGGAAAGTGATGCTGCTTTTCAAAATGAGCTTTCCTCAGCATAGGGAAAGCGATAGAACCTTTTTTTTTTAAACAGGCTTTCCCCAGCATATGGAAAGTGTTACTGCTTTTAAAATAAGCTTTCCCCGACATAGGGAAAGCGATGCTGCTTTTAAAAATGAGCTTTCCCCCAGCATAGGGAAAGCAATAAAACTTCTTTTTTTTTAAACACGCTTTCCCCAGCATAGGGAAAGCGATACTACTTTTTAAAACGTGCTTTCCCCAGCATAGGGAAAGCTGGTGGTGCTTTTGAAAATGAGTTTTCCCAGCACAGGGAAAGCGATGTTGCTCTTGAAAATAGGATTTCCCCAGCATAGGGAAAGCGATGTTGCTTTTGAAAATAGGCTTTTCCCAGCATAGGGAAAGCAATACTACTTTTTTTTATAAAAAAACGAGATTTCCCCAGTATAAGGAAAGCGATGAAATCTTTTTTTTTTGGATCCCCTTTTTAAAACGAGCTTTCCCCAGCAAAGGGAAAGTGATGCTGCTTTTGAAAACGGGCTTTTCCCAGCATAGGGAAAGCGATACCATTTTTCAAAACGTGCTTTACCCAGCATAGGGAAAGTCATGCTGCTTTTTAAAACGGATTTTCCCCAGTATAGGGAAAGCTAGACCTTTTTCCAAAATGGGCTTTCCCCAGCACATGGAAAGCTATGCTACTTTTTTAGGATGTGCTTATCCCAACATAGGAGAAGCGATGCAGATTTATGAAGTGTTGTGGCAGAATGCTGTCGATGATCGACTTGTGTAGATTTTAATGATGCTGCTGAGGATTTTTGGGAGGTGGTCCTTGGCGAGATGCATGTAGAACATTTATTTTTTTCATGGGCCGATGCGGCAGAAGACCTGATAAGATGTAGTAATAGGATGCAAACAAAAGATGCATGCATGCGAATGAAACTTTCTTTTTCTTAAAAATGATTTTTGAATGTGCATGTGTATCATTCGTTTCTTAAACATGTTAAGACAAGATAAGGCAAGGTGATGGAAACGTAATATAAGAGCTTGAGATGTGGCTTCTGGTTGGCTTTGAAGGGTTATGAGTATAGGAGCTGATTGTGATATTTAAGATGGAGGTGGGTGAAGTTCAGGGTTGCTTTTCAGTCTTTTGACTTAGTGCATCATTCAAAAAAGGTATTCAATCAGAAGATCAATAAATCCTACTAATCGTTGCCTCGGAGGGACCACTTTTTTTCTTTGTTTATTTCTGTTTTTTTTTTCTTGTGCTCTAACTTTTGCCTAGGCCGCCCTTTCGGGTTTTCAACCTAGCGAGCTTTTACCTCATAGGGAGCCGATCTTTCAATGCATGCTATGATAACCCGCTTATTTTTGAGCGATCATGGTTTTGTAGCTTCTTCATTTCTTCGAGCGAGACGGAAAGGATAGTTGTTTCTGATGAATAATGAGATCCTTTATGTACTAAGATGAGTTTAGCGGGAGAAGCCCCAGGATGAATTTGATCAACCAATATTCTGTAAGATAAGACGGGCAAGTTTCTGAAAAGATTAAATCGGGACAGCCCCAGAAAGACTCGATTGGGAGATACTTTTTGTGGGAAACAGAAATGAGTATGCTTAGAGAAAGTGGGACGACTTCTAATGGACAAAAAGAAGAGTCATAATCCATAGTTTATCGCCGAGTATCATAAGTTTCATGGACCCTATTTAATGTTTATATTTTGATGATTTTATGTGTCTTTAGCAAGGAGTTATGTTTTGGACCCAAATCACGTTATAACCGATTGAAACAGAGTTATATGTGGCAACTAGGTTAGGGTATAGAATTTAAGTATTTGGGATGGATTAGCTTTAGGGTTGAAGATTTGATTGGCCTTTTGCTCAAAGGCATTTTTGGCTATGGATTTGATTATTTTCGGAAAGGCGATAGCAAAGCGATCATTGGCTGGCCTTTTAAGCTGTGGGTTTGGATGAGAATTTGGTTTCTGGACCTGGTTGGGAGATCGGCTTTTGGATTTGGTTATGGGTTGTGGGGTTGTCCAAGAGTGATTGGTCTCTTTCTCTCTTTTTTTGTGAGAGAGAGATTTTGAGGAAGTTGCTGAGGAGAGGCTTCGTTTTTTTTCTTTTTTTTTTTCATTTCCAACCTTGCTCTTTCTTGCTCTTTTTCTTCTTCTTTTTTTTTATGCACATGCCTTCGCTTTTTTTTCTTTTTGAATTTTCAACCTTGCTCTCTTTTCTTTTTTTTCTTTTCTCTTTCCTTTCGTTGATCTTTTGGGGCAATTTGAGAGAGTGCTTGAAGAGATATTTGTCTTCTTTCTCTTTGGATAAAAGAAAGTTGTCACTCTTGGTGGATATATATATATATATATATATATATATATATATATATATATATATATATATATATATATATATATATATATATATATATATATATATATATATATAAGGATGGAGCATCCCAGTTTTGAGAAGCTGAATCTTAGAGATGGTTAGGCTTTGGTGTGTGGTGGATTTGTTCAGGTATTTGGAAGAGGTTTGGTGTATGGTTGGAAGCCCCTAGTGTGCCATTTAATAGCTCGGTCGCAATGGGTCGAAGATGACCTTTTACCAAGACAGAAGGTTGCTTTATCGAACTTATATATTTTTAATGGTTTATGGGTCCATATTTCGAAATGACTCATTATCAACCCGTGTAGTTTTATCATATTTTTTCATGAGTTGACTCGTCATTTTCATTTTATTATTTATTTTATTTATATAAAACAGATATTTCGGCGATAGATGGTGCTCAAAGATCAAGAAGAAGACTCGACAAGCTAGTAAGAATTTATCAGATTCAAATATAGATAAATACCTTTTGGAAAGCTTGATTTAATGACTTGATTGAGCTTTTGAAATAATGGAGACCAAATGGATTCATGAGCATACTCTGCAAGGATGGGCTGTAGGCATCAATGTGGGTAAAAGAGACACCCCTGGGGTTTGAAAGCCCCTAGTTCTGAATTGTTGTGCATGATCCTTGAAATGCCTGACTTTTTTGGACTTTCCGGCTTTCCAGACTGTTTTGCTTTCTTGGTTTTCCCAGCTTTCTTTTCTTCTCTAGCTCCCTATCGATCTCTTTTTTTTTTTTTTTAAAATCGAGACTGAAAGATGCACTTATCAACTGGTGATGCATTTATGAAAGGTTAAGAGATGAATTTAGAAATAGCAACTGAGAATAATGGTGAAGGGATTTCCTGTCTTTTCATGTTTTTGGAAACAAAAGAAAATACATAGAAAAATCTCTCTCTCTTTTTTTTTGAAGAGTAAATCAAAGTATTTGACCGAACCCGAAGGCGGCCTACGTACCTCATTTCGAGGCTCAGGTCATCGTAGTTCAACTATATTAGAGAAATTTTCATTTTGCTAATCTTCTTTTTTTTTTTTTTTTTGTGATTTTTCAATTTGAAAGAACATTTTTTTTGTTTAGAGGGAACAAATTCCCCCCCCCTTTTTAATGATCTTTTTTTTTCTTTTTGCGATTTTTGAAATGAGATGTACTGATTGCGTACCTCTGGTCAGTCCTCTCAAGAGAGTAAATGATAATAGTCAAAAATTTTATTTTTCAGTCCCTGCAAAATTGTTAGTGGTACAAAAAAAAAACAAAGATCCCAAAATCTATGAAAATTGACGTTGAGTTGAAAAAAGTTGTTTCCTGTAGATTTTATTTGACAAAAGGACATTCAAAGGTAAAAAAAGGTCTTTGGAGGTGTATACACACATGTATTCTATGGTATTTTTCACTTTTTATCAGAAACAATCATTGGTGCGGCTTCTCAATCATTTTATCATCGATAAGGTCTTGGATATCATTCCTGAGTGAGAAGCATTTGTCGGTGATATGACCACTGGATTGGTGGTATTCACAATATTTGTTGCGGCTCCATTTGGCAGGTAATGAATTTGGAGGTTTATAGTTTTCAAAGGGCTTAAGGACTCCTTGTGTTGTTAACCCTTGTAGTATCTGTGACATTGGGGCATTCAATTCATCGAAGTGCCTTCCGTTTCCTTTGTAAGGTCCTATGAGACTCGTGTTGGTATTACTGCCTCCTTCAACAGAATTGACAGATTTGTTTGTCTCATATGACCATGACACATTACTATACTTACCAGGTGGAATTCTTTCAACCACGTTGACTTCTTCCAAAGATTCTTCCTCTAATCCGGAATAGCAGAACGAACTTGGAGGTGTACCGATTTCTAGGGATCCTTTGCGTATATCTTCATCAATGCGAACTCCTATCTCCATTATTTCTTTGAAATTGCTATAGGGGAGATACCGCATGTGCTCCAAGTAAATGGGCTGGAGGTTTTTGATGAACATTTTGCATGACTCAGCCGGATGAGGTCTGTCGAGTGCCTGGGCTAATTTTTTTTTCCCACCTTGCTGCAAACTCAGAACAGATTTCTTTTTCCTTTGGGTGCACGACTCGAGGTCTCTTTTATTTTCAGGGGTAGTATTGTCCTTGTATCTTTCTAGAAACCCTTCTGCTATTTGGTCCCAAGTGCTCATGTTGCTATCATCTGCTAGCATTAACCATTGCTTAGCAGCCGCTATCAAGGTATGGTGAAAATTGGAGGCCATGGCTTCGAAACTAGCCCCTCTTGATTGCATGCTAGTAGAGTAAGATTTTAGGTGGGAGATAGGACATCCAGTCCCACCGAATTTTTCTATGTCGGGCATTTTGAAACTTGAGGGTAGTATGGTTGAAGGTTTTAGCGTTAATGCCCGCGTAGAAAATTTCTCTTTGTTCAAGAACTTCTGCATCATACTTTTTAGGTTCTCCATGTCAGCCTCCATTTTGGTGAGCGGAGGTGCTGGGTTTTGGTATATGTTGGAAGGATTGGGGAAAGCTGGGTTTATTTCTGGCTGTGGCATTTGGTAAGGATTTTGGGGAGGATAAGGATTCTGGGCAGGATAAGGATTTTGGGCGGTTTCGGTTTGGCTGCCAGGATCATTAGGAGGTAGGTAGGTTGTAACTTGGTCTGGTTGATTATAGCTCCTTGGGTCCATATGTGGGCTATTTTGGAGTAGATTGGTTATGGGAAAGGGGAGGCCATTTGGATTCTGGGTGATATTGGTGCTTGGGAAAGGATATGGAGGATAGGATGAGAAAGGGTTAATATTTGGGTAATAGGGATTGGGTGGAGAATTTGGATTTGGGGTAATTGTGGTATTTGATGAGTTGGTATTTGGTTGAGGATTTGGGTTTGGAGGAACATGGGAGGTTGATGCTTCTTGGGGGACTGCAGGAGAAGAGATTCCCTCACTACTGTATTTTAAATTTTGCACCAAATTAGCCATCTGGTTCATTATACGGTTAGTCTGTGCACCCAAATTTCGGTCTAGCCATTGTTGCATAGCCGGAGTCGGAGCGTCCCCTGAAGCCCCTGTATCCGTACCCATAGCGGACTGCTCACTTTCTGCTGCCATACTGCTCGGATTTATACCCTCTGAACTGATACTGCCTTTTTCTGCTCTGAACCTGACACTTTCTGATCTGATTTCTGTGCCTGTATCCCGTATCAACCGGTCAGTATTATCTTTGTCTTTCCAAATTTGGGCCAGGTTTCTGAGGAAAAGAGGTTTGGAGATATCAGAAGGGATTGGCTTAAGACTTTCTGGGCTTGGAGTATAGTGCGCCTTTATTAGTATTTTTTTAATTATTAATTGATTCTCCTACAATTGACCGAACAAGCACCCACTTTGTTTTGACGGTCTCATGACTATTCCTAAAACAGTGGATTCTTTCTCCAGAGTATAGAACCCTCGTATTCCACCTGCCTTTCAACTCCTCAAGATCGGACTGATCCCAGGCGAAAGACCTATACTCTTTCCGGGATCCACCATTCAAAATGGTCTAAGTATAACATCAGAAAAATAATGAATCAGCCACTGTGTACTTATTACTCCCTCCGTCCCTAAATTATCGTCCTCCTTTCCTTTTTCGTCCGTCCCAAAATAATTGTCCACTTTGAAACTTACCTTTTTAGAACATCACTTTTACCACTTTACCCTTACTTTTTCACCCTACTTTAATTATGGGCCACATACATATGGGCTTTAAAGGAAACTATACATTAAACCAATATTAATAATCCAGTCAAATATGTTTTCTTAAACGGTGCGCCGGGTCAACCAGGACAATAAATTAGGGACGGAGGGAGTATTATTTTTATTCACTTGCACACACATTTTTTTTTGCTTGATTTTTTTTTTCGATCACTTTTTTTTCTTTCATTTCTTTTTTTTTTATCTCCCCCTTTTTTTCACAGGAGCCGACTAATGATTCAGAGACGCAAAAATCGGTCGGTCTATGAAGTGTCCTGACAATTTATATGCAGTCTAACGTTGGCTTATGCAGGGGGTAAGCTGACCATGGTGACATGTCTTCATGTTATTTGTGGATTTTCTTGGCTTTTTTAGATTGAGCGTGAGTAAGCAAGCCAATCACATCAAGAAATAGAAAGAAAAGCGGAGAATCTATCTATTTTATTAATTACAAATTTGTCCTAGTCCCCAAAGTAAAATGAGAGAATGAAATGAAATATGTACATATTCTGCGTAGTAAAAATAGGCAGAACGGAATAATAATATAGAGTAGAAAATAAAGCAATAAATAAAAATAAGGCGATAATAAAGATAAAGCCCCAGCCCTTTCGTTATGCTGCCCAGAAATTTTTTGCACATATTTTTTTTTGAAATATATACATATATATATATATTTTTTATATTTTTTAAAAAATATATTTTTAAATATACATGTAATAATGACTGGAACGAAACTGCTGCAAGATGGAGGATCATATCCACAAATATATACACTGATGTATATGAATGCAATATTCAAATGCTTAGAAAAATATAACAACCATACTTTAGCCAGAAACAAAAGAAAAAAAAAAGTTTTGGTTACTGAGTCTAGCCCTCCATTTTTATTTCAAATAAAAACGATCTCCCCAGCAGAGTCGCCACTGTGAGTGCCCCGGATGCGGCCCGCGCTCCCTTGGTTAGGGGAATGCAGCGTGCGGAGCGGACATAACACTTTCCATTCCATCCTCCCTTGTCTAGGGGAGGACGAAATTAAAAATCCGGAAAGGGTGTTGCCAAAAAGCGTATTGAATCGCCTCGGTCACTTCAGTGAATTTTTGGTCAGTTATGGGAGCTATGAGTTTTCTGTATCAGGTTATCCCTTTTTTAGGGGATAACATGATGCATGAATACATCACCCTTTCATTCATATCATCCCTTGTGTAGGGGAAAATGGAAAGTGCAAAAAAGGATGTTGCAGGCCCTACTACAAACTTTAATAAAAATTGCCTTATATCCTATTTCAGATCACTATGAGTGCTTTGTGTTTTCTATATCAAGTTATCCATTTTTTAGGGGATACCAGGATATAGGAATACATCACCCTTTTATTCTCATTTTCCCTTTTATAGGGAAAAATGGAAAAGTGTAAGAAAAGATGTTGCGATGCCTCACTGCGATCCAAAATGTTTTAATAGAGTCGTCATCTTTATTTTAAAAAACTAAAAAAGAAAACCAGAGATTACAAAAACGAGTTCGGAGGCTAAGTTACGAGTTGGGAAGGTGTTAGGCACCCAACTCGCTCTTTCGGTTTCAAAAGCGATTTTTGGCTAAAGTATGCTTCTTGTTATATTTTTCTAGCAAATAAATAAAACATTAACTACCTACAAATATATCCATATTTACATTATTTACAGACTTGCAGCCGCCTCCTTCCAATAATTACAAATATATTTAAAAATATTTGGCGTTAATAATGGCTCTTTTTGGTGTTATTGTCTAAAATAATCCGGGCAGCACAACGGCTTATATTTTTTTACATTGGGCCTGATGGAAAATAGCTTTCTATAAAACGATGCTCTTAAAGGCTCACCTTTTAGAGCGTGGTGTGCTCGCTCTGTCCTTCTCGGGAGAGGGAGTCTTTTTTGCTTTGCTGCTGCTGCTGCGGTTCGGGCAGAGTGACTGCTTCCGAAAGTTGCTTCTGGATCCCGTAAAACGGGCAGAGCAACTGCTTGCTTTTTTTGCTGCGGCTTGCTTGCTGCTGGCGAAAATCGGGCAGAACAAGGGCTTGTTTCTGGCTGATTTGGCCTTTTAACTCGGGCAGAGCAACTGCTCTTTCCGAGGGTTTTGGACCGGGGAAATAGGGTTGATACCTAACTGGGGGGCTAGGGATCATTTTAACCGGTTGGATTTGCTTTTAGAGGAGTTTTGGCAGGGTTTCGAAGCTTTATAGGAGAGGGCGCTCACTATCGCTCGATCGCTCACAAATCACGCAGCGTAACAACAACGCTGAGAGCTTTGGGGAATTTTCGGTGTTAAAAGCGAACCCTGGGGCCTCTATTTATAGGCTGAGCGAGGGACACCGAGGGAATTACAATTCCTCCCTGTGCGCATCATTTCCTTGTACAGAAGGTCGAAAAAATTGCACATTACGTGAACTGTAGCACTCTGTAGCAGTTTGGGATGACCCTGTAGTCAAAAGTGGGCGCTGCCATAAGGCATTATGGGCGCCGCGCCAAGATCCCATTATGGCAGCGCCAACTATTCATTCTTCAGCCTATTTTTGACACTTTAGCCACTGCATTCTACTGTTTTGCGCATCTTGCTTTATCTTTTGCATTTTAATCCCTGTAACTTGATATTTGTTAAGTTTTAACAGGTCTTGATATCATATGCCAAAGTTACATACCAGGGGTACGAAATTGAGGTGTCTACAGGGGCGTGAGAAAAAATCGAACATGAGACCTGACACTTTGTGAAGCCCTAGCTCTATTACTAGGCCACCCCTTAGAAGTATCGACATTTGCATTAGAGAGGTCTGTTTCAATTGAATGTGAATGAAGAAAGAAAAATTGTCACATATAATTGTGGGTGTTAATTACCAACAACCACGTAAGATTGAATCCACGGTTATATTGGTGTTGCTCTTACTATATGTATCGGGTCTTAGCCACGAGAACATAGTTGTGCTAGAATTTGTCTTCAAAAAAAATATTGCACTTATTATATTGAGGTTTTAAAAATGTGTTGTTAATACACATGTTAGCCAAACTCGTAAATTAAAATTTTCGTTTCTTATAAATTATTTGTTTATTTTTAATATAAACTATTTTTAAATAAGGTTTTCAAATAAACTTGCAATTCTATATTTTTATCTTTGTCATCTTTCAAGTCTATTTTACACTTTCAATTCTATATTTAGACGCTAAGGATATTTCTATTTATGTGCTATAAAATTGCTTGAAGTTAACTTCATTCATTTCTATAAACAACTATGACTTTGAAAAAACGAGTAAAAATACTTTATATGGTCTTTCCATTATAAACACTCCACGGGATTAAAGAGAAGTCTTCCACTTCTCCAACATCAGTGAATCATCACAATATCTACATAGGAGATTTATTGTTCGATAGATCGAGTGACTCAAACTTTCCTAGAGTTCAGCCATCTATCTCCCTCTCTCTCTCTATCCAAACAAGGAGTGGGTCATGTTAATTTTTTTCTTTGATTTCTAGCCTTTTTGTAATTTAAAAAAAATATATATATAGACTTGCAATTCTATATATATATATATATATATATATATATATATATATATATATATATATATATATATATATATATATATAATATATATTCTATCTATAAATAGAGATTTTTTTTTTGGTTTAACTCATTTGGATATTAAATGATTTTTTAACAAATTTTGAAATTGATGGACATAAAGATGCTGGGGTATAAAAGATCATTGGAGTTTGCGTGAAACTGTTGTATGAGTTTTTTGTTTGACTAACTTAAAAATATCAAATAAATTTTTACATTAATTTTTAATGAGTTGAGTATTAAATGGGTAGCAAACTAGATACTCCGTTGTACATGACTTAATAAACTACTAAAATTATCATTTAAAAAAAATAGCTTTTAAATATGAATACTTTACTCGCAACAGAGGGAGTATTACTCATCTGATAAAAAAAGCTTAAATATTTAGAAACCTTCTAAATGTATTTAACATCTAGTATATATATATATATATATATATATATATATATATATATATATATATATATATATATATATATATATATATATATATATAGAGAGAGAGAGAGAGAGAGAGAGAGAGAGAAAAGGAGATAGGTAAATTTGTGGGGACATTGGAGCCTTTTTCAAGTTGGATTTGTTGATTTGCCTTTAGGTTTCCGGAAAATAAAAAAATATATATTTTATTAAAAAAATTAATGGTAGCTCTGATAAACTGCTGTGCAATTTGCGCTAAAATTTATTACAGCAGTAATCAAAGACGGAAGGTATTGTTTCCCGGGTTCTTGAAAATAATTCCGTTAACATTTTGATTCCAATTTTTGTTACCACACTTGCTATATTCAGTTTTTAATAATCTATTTTTAATATACATGTTAGCCAAATTAGTAGATAAAAAACTTTATTTCTGATGTATCTAAAAATATGTGAATACACTAGGTTTTACAATCTGTATATTTGTTTTTCAATCTATCTGTAATTCTGAGGCCCAAACCTGTCAATAAATCAAGAAACAACCGTGAACTAGGCATGGGCTTGTACAGCAAATGCACTCCGGTGTGAAAATCGCCTAACACACAAAATGAGAGATCAATTTGACAGAGTTTCAGCCAGCTTAAAGTGAGTGTACCTCTTCCTTCTAAAGAAGGAAAGTTTATATAGAGCTAGCCTTCAAGGCTGGGAGCTAAACATTGATGACATGGGCGTGAAAGAAGGGCACGTTCAGGGCCACGTCTGGAATGTGAGGCGGGTTTTCTGGCATTAACTCCTCACGGTCAAGGCGGCCGTTACCAAGTAACTGAACAGGATGAATGTGCTCGCTGAGACCTCTCTTCATACTCGCTACACTCTTGACCCCCTGACTTCAAGCAGGAGGTTGCTTGCTTGTTGTGCCTTAGCGACTAGAGATCTGTCACTACTTGCTTATAAATCGAGCTCGGGCTTGAGATAAGTACACGTGATTTACTCGTGATGCTGGAGACAACGTACATGGCACGTGACCAATACTTGGGCCTTTTAGACCATGCAACTCAATCTCTTTATGAAATAAATCTTCTTCTCTTAAAAGAAAATATTTTAAAATAAGTTTTTTTAATAAAGTTATTAGAATTATCTTTATAGGCAGTACTGAAGTTGGTCATAACTACAAATATATTTAAACACAATCATTATGTTTATAATACAAGTGGTGAGTAAAGATGAAAGTTTGTGAAAATTATAAGTATAATATTTGAAAGTGAACTTTTTATATGAAACATTTTAAAATATTTAAGGTTAACTTCTTTAATTTCCTTAAGCAACTTAATGTGTAAAATACTTACTCTAATTCTATAGTTCTGGTTTTGGAAAAATGTGTAAAATACTTTATATTATCAGTCCAATGTGAACGCTCTCTAACTTATTGAAAATGATTCACAATGTAGTATAGAAACACTAATAGAAGAACTTCAACAATTATCCTAGAAAGACTTGTGTCCCAAAATAAATGATTTAATGAGAAATGTTAAGGGAAAGAGATAAATAAGTATACAACTCATCAACAATAATTGTATTTGAATAAGAGTATATCAATTTTTTTATAAATTTTCTTACTTTGTTTGCAAATTTGTAAAACAACATTTATTTTTTAACCAAGATAGTATATAGAATCCTCGTAAATATATTCAACATTAAAAAAAAAAATTATTACTACCAGTACTATTAGTGCTCTTGCTATTAATCCTCACTTGTATATCGGGTGTAATTTTGAGATTACAAATGTTAATCCAAATTTTTTTTAGTGAGGACGCTAATAATACCACCCTCCTCCTTGGTATGAATAGTGAGGCAATAATGACTTAATCCGGATAACTCGTGTTATTAGTCCCGACCACCTATTACGTACCAAACATCAGGCAACTCGGCTTATTAATCCTATCTGCCTTTAACCCTGGCTACCAAACAGCACCTTATGTTATAATTTTTGAAAGTTGACTTTTTAAGTAAAAATTTCAAAATGCAATAATGTATTTTTTACCTGGAGTACTCCATATTTATATTTCCAAAATTAGTAATACTAGAAACTTAAAAGGAAAAGTTACCGAAATTATATGAGACTGGAAGAGTAAATCGATGCCTTTGTTAATAAACACACATTTTTGTCCTAAAATAATTTTCACGGTTAACTAGAAATTTGTTGATTATAGATTTATATTATTCATCTATTTCAATTTTAATTTACGATAATACCATTTAAAAAGCTGAAAATAATTGTTTAAAATTTTAATTTTATCTACCCATCATTGATTTGATCATACTACTTTCTAATGCATAGCATTGACCTAAAAAAAGTAAAAAATTAATTAGTATGTCACGACAGAGACACGTGATTGAGTTACTATAACAAGATATTTACTTGACAATATATTAAAGTAATTATGACGTGTCGAGCTAATGGGCTAACAACTGGTAATAGTGATTTAGTGAACAGTGTCAGTGATCTAAACTAATTTAGGTCATTAATAATTGGCGAAAATGTATTAAATCTCATGCAAATTAAAAAGGTATATTTTTGAATTGGTATTTGACATAATTTTTTGAATTTATAAAACACGTGAATTGCAATAATTTTTGTGTAGTTTTCAAAAGTTAAATTTTATTTTCTTTAAACTAAATAAAAAAACATACTCCCTCCGTCTCTAAATTATCGTGTTCCTTTATTTTTTCGTTAGTTCAAAATAATTGTACAGTTTAAAACTTTTCTTTTTAGAACATCACTTTTACTACTTTATCCTTACTTTTTTACCATATTTTAATTATGGGTCACATACACATAGATTTTAAAGAAACTACATATTAAACCAATATAAATAATCAAATCAATTGTTTTTTTTAATCCGTATGCCGGGTCAACTAATAATTATCTCCTCACCAAAAAAAACAATTGTCAAAAAATGAATGCCACATGTTAATCAATATGTTGAATCCACGTTTGTGAATTAGTTTTTCCACCACTAAGTTGTTGTATTGATCGACAAACTCACTACTGCGTCCGCGAATAAAGGTTAATTTCAAATTCAATGTAGTTAAGGAGCAACTCATGAGTCATGTAAGACCAAAAGAAAAAGTCTTTAAATAACTTTTTTCTTAAAAACTATTTTATGATAAAAAGTCACTGTTTAAAAATTATTATTTTTAAGATAATGATATTTTTTATAATTTATTAATAATAAAATGATATTTTTATACTTTAATAAAATAGTAAACTCTTAATACAAAACAGAGGAAATATAAAACAACGCTCGTTTGAAGACAAAAAAACATAAAATAATCATCTAAAAATTCGTTGAATAAACCAAAAGACCCGAATGCACTCTTTAAATTGTGGCATTTATCAAATATAACAATTTAATCCGAATGATGAATATATATAGCCTTTGACTAACTAAAAAAAGGATCGGACGAAATTCAAGGCGACCACGGTGGTCGACTAGGCGAAGGCAGCTTCTTCATCCGTCTCCATCTACGACCAAGATTGTAGTCATTTTCTTAGATGAGGAATGCAAGTACTAACTCATCTAATAAGCCTCAAAAGTTTGAACTAAATTTAATTAGAGAGTTGGTAGGTGCTAATTAGGAGTACAACATGAACACGCAAATGGTAGGGAAGGGTATTGATGGCATTTGGTTAAAGTGGCTATAAAAGTATATTTTTTTTAAGTGAGGTTATAAATGACCAAGTCATCTTTGACTTGGCCATTTGTGTAAATCCCCCCTTTAAATTAGATAGTGGAAGTATGTGAGATTCAAGACAAGCAAAAAAGCAGGAAAATTGTACTTAGATGAGGAATGCAAAAATCATGTAGCCAAAAGTTTGAACTAAATTTAATTAGAGATTAAAGTACAATTCTAGGTATCGGTTGATTAAAGTAATCCTTCATGGTTTATTGGGCCAAAATATGAAAAACACCCGAGGCCATTATCTCCCTAATATTAAAATTTTTCCAAGTTCGTACCAGATATATCTATTTGTCTTAATTTGCATCTTAGTCGTGGCGGCAGTTAGAAACATAACAAAAGTTAATGAAAAGATAACGAAAAATTACATTTTAAACTTCATAACGTTAGAAATTATACAAACGGAAAAATAATAATTTAGTAAATCAAACTAATATATAAAAATAATACAATTTAAATTTAAAAAATATGGTAGAAAAAAAATCAATAAATTAATATTATGAAAGTTATAATTTATAACCATAATCCTTTGTATAAATAGTAAACTTATTGTTTTTGTGAACGCTTAATAACACTAATATTAAACTTTTTTATATATAGGCCAATTAGTCACCAGACACTCTAGGCATTGTCCAGCACCCTAGACGTTCTTAAACGCCCAATGCTGATTTCGTATTTTTAAATGTTTTTTCCCAAAATAATGTCATTTTGGGCTTTTAATTATTTTTAATAAATTTCAATTCAGAAATATTGAAATATATATTGTAAATTTGTAATTTGTTAATGAACCTATAAAATACTATTCAGCTATTAACTATTTTTTTGTTCTTTTGAACCGTGAAATGATATTAAATTGTTGGTTTTACTTTTAAAATTTAACATTATATTGAAATCATTATTTTTAAATAATTGGTGATATTTGCTATTAATAATTATGTTATATTAAGAAAAATATTCAAAATATGATGCCTAAATTCTAGGCCCTGCCTAGACCATGTCTTGACCTCGCCTAGGCGCTAGGTCCTGGTCTGGCGTCCGGCTAATAATTTTTAGAACACTATTTGATTTAATAAATTATTTTTTTTTATGTCGTATAATTTTTACCATTATAAAGTTTAAAATGTAATTTTTCGTTAACTTTTCGTTATCTTTCTAACAGTCGTTATGGATAGGGTGTAAATTTGGGATAAATTGATACATCAGACATTAACTTGGAAAAATTTTAATATTGAGGGTATTATAAGATTGAGTGATTATTTTGGGGTAATTTTCATATTTTAACCTAGTTTATAAGAGTAAAAACAACAGTCGAATCAAATATACCGAGGAATTTGACATTGGAAAAGATTGGGTGGCCATGACATGTATACATGATATATATATATATATATATATATATATGTGTGTGTGTGTGTGTGTGTCCAAAAAAATTGGGGGTTTTGGGGTCTACTAGGGTGTAGGGGTGGTTGGTGCTTAGTGATTTACAGTCAATTTATTTTTGTTGGTTTTCATATATCTTTCTTATGGAAGATTTGAAATCCTTCTGCTGGCTTTCTGAAATGAGAGGATTGATACTGATACTGATACATCAAGCCATCAAGGTCTAGCTAGGAAAGAGACAATGGAAGATGCCATATAACTCTATTAATGTCGCTTTTAAAGTTGGAATAATAGACCAATCTAATGTTGGCCTCAGTTTCAGTTTATAATATTCTTTTAAAGTTTTACTGACATGAATCGGTAAAAATATTTTTACTCAAAAATGATCGAGGTGAGTCGAGCCCAAACTAGCCAAGCTTACTCAAGTCTAGATTGGGAGCTCAAGACCTGAGCTTGGCAATAGTCAATCTCTACACTGTGCAGTGGTGTATAAAATACGTGACAGAGATGTGTGTTGACCGTTGATGATTGATGTACAATTCAGGTAGACGTTCCACATGAAATTGATATTCAAAGTAAACATATGCAAATGCAGGCTTACTATGAGTATAAGCATTGCAAATTGAATATTAAATGTTTTTATTGACTTCACTAGTTTTCCTTCAATACAAGTATTCTTTGAAACAGGTTCGTATCTTTTTTTTAAAAACAATTAGTATAGTGATTATGAATACTCCCTCTGTTTTTTAAAATAAATAAACTTATTTCAAATTAGCATTTTGCACACGAACGAAGGATATACTTATAAAAAGACTTATCCATCTTAATTTAAGTTAATTTATTGTAGTTAAGTTACACTATCATTTTAAAAAAGTAAAAAAAAAAGAAAAAAAAAAGTTACACTATCATTTTCTTTTTCCTCTTAACAACGCTCACTTTAACATCATTTAATTTGAAATAAATAAATAAATGTAGTTTTGACAAAATATGAATAAGTATTTCTTTAAATCCTATAAGCATACTTATTTTGAATTTTTTTTATTAAAATGACACATATTTTAAAACAAATGAATAATTTGCTACAAGAATCTTCCAAAAATGTAAAGGGGACACTAATATTGATTTTGTATGGTCCTAAATAGAATGGTAAGAAACATGGTAAACCCCTATTAATAGTTTTTGCTCCTTCCATCCTAAAATATTAGTATATGGTTTGTTCTAGTACACAGATTAAAGAATAATTAAAGTATGATGAAAAAATAATGTTAAAATAATACTAGTATCATCCTGAAAAAGAAAGTTTGAAACAATATAATTTTGAGAATGAAGGAGTATTTAGGCTTCGTTGGTTTTACGGAAAATGATTTCCGGAATATAATATCTAAAAAATGAAAAGATTTCATTTGCAATTGTTTGGTATATATTTTGAAAATATGTCGAAAAATATTTTCGGGTGTATGTCAAACACATGAAAAATGTTATTGAAAACAATATATGAATAAATAAAAAAATATATTCTAATATTAATGTCCATATAGTGTTGAACTTTAAGTAATTTTCCTTTATTAACCTTCAATATATCATTACTGACGTCAAACCAATAAGGTTCATCTTTTTTCAATCTCATAAATACAAATAAAAAAATTCATAATTGATATAAAAAAAACGTTTTAAAAAAGAAAATGAACAATGTTTGGAACGTCCCTAAGTAATATTTTTGACACTAATTTTAGGATGTATTGAGTATTTATTAAAATTATAATATATAAATAGTGTGTACAAATTCCATATATATTTCTAAACAATTGATTTGTTGAGTGAAATATTGTGCGTGTATGTAAATATGTTTAATTGTGGAAGGGGAGAAAGGGTGCTCGAACATTTAGAAAATGATTTACGGAAAATGAATTAGTAATTCATTTTTTGGAAAAGGAAGTGATGTGACAAAATCATAGCTTGTGCCGTCCATGTGTTGGGTTGGATATCTGGGCTTGAATCTGCTTCCTTGAACCTAACTAAGAACACAAAAGACCTGAGTGGAAGTGCAAGGCAGGGCCTCGGGAAACCCCTCCGGCGTGAAAGTAAGTATCGTACAAGAGAGAGTCTAGAAGCAATTTGACATAGTGCCAAGGCTCAAGAAAGTGAGTGTACCTTATTTGTGGTTATGAAGGGGTATTTATAGTCCCCTAATGACCTATAATTCGTGCGAGATTCAGTTTCCTTAGATACCCAATCAATCAATGAGAGAATCCCTTGATTTTAGGCATGATAAGCGGCTGGTCGCGTAAATATAGGAGCAGATAAGACAAGTTTCCTGCTTGAATATGGAAACCTTTGACTTGTCTTGGAGAACAAGTTCTCGGTGCTTCCTGCTCGATATGTGCCCGGGCGAGCAAGGCTCTTCCCGGCTATTTGATGTGCACCCCTCTGAGGTCAGTGTAGATCCAGGGGGTGGCCCTTGGTCGGGCAGGCCAGGCCGATTCTCGACCAGGTTTGGATGGGACGATTCTAATTCTTTGCTCGGTGTGAGTTAGTTCTCCGGGCATGGCCCTTGGTCGGACAGGCAAGGCCTGTGCCCGGCCAGGTTTAGACGGGAGTTGTACTGCTCGTTGCTTGATGCCATAATAACTTTGTCCGCTAGGCCGGCGGGCCCCACATTAATTATGCTCGTGATTGGCATGTGATGCTAGCTCGTGCCCTGCTCATGACCCGACTTAGGCCGAGCATATCAGTGGCCCTTAGCTCCTTGTCTGGCGAGCATTCATGCTCGGAGCGGGGAGCGTTTATGCTGGATGATGTTCGCATGGGCTTCAACACTTGTGAATTTTTTGAGAAGACTGCAAAGGCTTCGGGAGTCATGTTTGTTGAAGGTTCTGGAAACTTCGTGGGATACACCTGGAGCGTGCCAAGGAAGCTTTGTTTTGAGAGTTCGGTGGGGCGAGTAGGCGAAGGGGCGCGTGAGTCGTCAGGAGTTGGTGTGATGTGATTAGGCACGGAGCACGAAGCGTTGTATTTAATGCAGCGTGCCTTGATTGACGCGAGCCGTCCTTGTTGGTGCCGTTTTAGCGTCCACTTTCCCCCCAAAACTCGAAAAACCTGCTTATAAAAGACCAAACTCCCTCATCCTTAAGGCCTTTACGAACCCTAAGATTTTCAGAGAGAGAATTTTCCAAGCCCTCCGGTTCTTTTGCTGCTGTGGTGTCCTTCGTTCCCAGACTCAGGTGACCTTGCACAATAATTCCCACCGTTCATCTTCCTCTGATGCTTCAAGCTTCGCTTCGGCTCAGCTTTCCCCCTTTGATTGCTCACAGAAGACGTTCCACACCAGAACTAACAGTAAGTTTCTGATCCTCTTCTTCCCATTCTGTTCTTGGTTTTTCTGGGTTTAATGATAGTTTTCTGTTTTCTTTCCTTCATCTTCATATGCTTCTAGTAGGGTTTATGAGAGTAGAAACGCCCTTTGGTAGAGATCGAGGAAAAGACCATGTGGTCTTGCTCGCTAGGCAGGCATGGCCCCTTTGGTGTACCTAGACTTAGGAATTTTTCCCCACTTTGCTTTATCGGTTGTCAGGGCAGAACATTGACTCTCCTTCCTCGATCTCTTTGTAGATGTCTGATATCTCGGAGAATGACCGCGAGGCCTTCAGCTAGGACGGAAAAAATGATTCCTTGAGCAGCGAGAACACTCCTCCTGTTGACCATGAGTCGGATGAGGGAGCGAGATCCGTGGCCGGGCCGACGGTCCCAAGGCGCATAGTCGCCTCCATAGTTGACTCCTCCAGTGGGGAAGATTCTGGAGAGGCGAGCATTATTGGAGGCTATGATAGCGGGCAGGGCCCTGAACATCAGGTAGCAAATGTTGAATGTACGGCCGAGCAAAGGGAGGTGGCCGGAGAGGCCTTAGATGCTGACGAGGCAGATAACATGCCTCTTGCCCGGCACCTAAAGAGGACAGGCCGCACTCAAGTGGAAGCCACATTTGAGGATGATACAGATGACCAAGACAACATTCCCCTTGCTCGCTGTTACAAAATGGTCGGCGGCTCTCAAGTGGAGGTCACACTTGAAGAAATTGTTGAGGAAGAGAAAGAGCCGGAATGGCATGTGAATGCAGATGAGAGCCGGTATGCCGCTCATTGGGCCACGTTGGATATGGAGGACAAGGTGACCGTGTGGCTTACGTCCCTCGACATCGACTCTGCTTACTAACGGGCAAGCAAGATGGACGTGCCCGCAAATGTTAAGCTTTCCCGCGAGCAGGGAAACAAACTTCTGTTTTTTGCCGACTTTTTCCGCGTAGGACTACGCCTCCTGCTTGAGCCTTTCCTCGTGGACTTTCTGCATAAGACCAAAGCCGTGCCCTGTGACCTGATTCTGAACACTGTCCGGGCCATCACAGCCTTCACGGTGGCAAGCCGCTTGCTTGGGTTTGAGCCAGATATGTACTTGCTTCGCAAGTTATTTATTTTTGCCCCGAGCACAGGCGAGAGAATTGGAGTGAGGGCCAACTCTAACTTTTTGAGGTTGCTTGCTAATGTTCCCGGGAAGGTAGAGTCCTGGGACAGGAGAGTCCTATTTATCGAGTCCCGGGTTGGAAGGCCGTTTGCGCCCATGGCGACCAGTGAAATCAAGATCCCCAAGGTCTCCAAGCAAGACTTCAGTTCGGGGGAGATTGCCTGGCTAGCGGCGTTGAAGGCTGTCGTAGGGGTCATTGAAGAGAATGAGAAGCGCGTCGGCCAGCAATTTCTGCTCGATTGGAAAGAGCTTGTATGTAATCTGTGCAACTTGTGCCTGGCCAGAGTGATGCGGGCAGAAGTTCCCGAGGTGGAGCCCCTTTTAATTCATGTTCTTGAAAGCCCTCATCCGTTCTAGGGTGATTGCTACGGGAAGATGTTCAAGCGCGAATGCGTTGAATGCCAGCGGCTAGGCCCGGGTGCAGACTGCCGGCCAGTTTATGAAGACCGGGATGGTTGTCTGTTAATTATGAATATGCTCCCGCCTCTATTTCAATCATCCTTTTTCTCGTGGCAATACTGATTCCGTTTTGCTTTGTCTTGTTTCAGGGATGAAGAATTTGGCAGTGTTGAGGTTGAAGAAGAAGCATGCTGACCAGCGAGCAGCCGATCTGAAGGCCAACGAGCACGTGGCCTTGCCTAAGGTGTCATTCTGTCCACCTACTAAGAAAACACCAGCCTCGGGCAGGGCCGCGAGTCCGGTCAAGAAGGTAACGGCGTCGAAAGTCGTCGTTGCTGCACAAGAAGAGGCCCCCGTGGTCATTATTGAGAAAGCTGCCAAACCACCAGCTACCAACATCCCTGTGGTGCCCGCTGTGAATGATGCCAAGGCCACGTGGAAAAGAAAGAAAAGTCCTACTCCTCCTCCTGCTCGGGATGTCCGCCCTGACCCAGTTTTGTCTGCCCCTATTCAGAGTGGGGAAGCCACTTGGAGGCAGTCCAGCTTCGTGATGCCCTCTACCACCAGCGCTACCCGGGCCCTGGTGAAGGAAATATCCGGGGATGCCCCTTTGCTAGGGGGCTTAGATCTGCACGCCCGTGGGAGCTCGGGAGGTCTGGTGGGCAAAGGCATCATTGAGAGGGCTATGCACGACGGTCTAGCCAAAGATCGAGACACCGTCGGCCATGTCTTGATCGGGAACGTGGGATTCTGCTTGAGCGAGGTAAAACATAGGCTGTAACTTGCTTTATTTTCTCTTCGTTATTCCTTTCCCTGCTTGACAGTTTTGCTCGTTGCCTGTAGATTGCCTCAATTTGTACCAACTTATATGACCGGTACAACGAAGAGAAGGTGGCTCGCAAGAAAGTGGAGATGGATTACAAGGCTCTCGAGAGCCTACTGAAGGAGAAGGTCGAGCAGGTGGCCATTCTGGCTGACCAACTGGAGACCAATGGTGTCGCTGCCAAGAAAAAGGAAAACGAGCTACTCGAGCAAAACTTGCAGTTGGTTGCCAAGAACAGTACTTTGGCTGCTGAGAAAACGGAGTTGGTTGGCCATATGAAGAAAAACCAGACCACTTTGGAGAAGGAGAAAAATGCCCTTGAATTGGTTACCCTCTAAAGGGAGCTATTGTAGGTGGAGCGGGATGCCTTCAAAATGCAGGTGGTCAAGGATGAAGACCGCATGGCCGAGATGATGGGGAAGCTGCTGAATGCTGAGGAGACTGCGGTGGAGAATTACAAAAGCTCCCCTGCCTTCGAGGATGCTGTGGATGAGGCCATCATGCCCTATTTTGCTCATGGTACCAACCATATCTTTCGACTACTCGCTGGCCGCGGGGTAGTGGATATGCAGACTATGGTCCAATGGGCTGTACTTGATGTCTACTCTGACGCTGCCCGCCAGTTCCATAACTTAGTCCCCTACACTGAATTGGAACTGGAAGCCTTGGCCAAGGCTGATGTCGATGCTGGTCGCGAGCCTTGGGTTCCCCCACTCCCCTGGCCGAGAATGTGTGCTCTTTGGTCGATGCATTGGAAGGTGCAAAGGCCGCGCAGATGATGACCGAGGATGATGCAAAAGCGACTGAGAAAAAAGCTGCCCACAAAGCTCTAAACGCTGAGTATGCCGAGCAGTTCTGGGCTTCGGCTAAAGGTCTCCCGCCCCCTCCAGAGCAGACTCCTGATCAGGCTTAGCCCAGGGTCTATCATTTTTGTTCGGCTTGCGCGCCACCATTTTTGACCTTCGATTGTAACTCCTCTCTTATCATGAATAAAAAGCAACTTTTATTTGGCAACTGCTTCTTTTTGCTTGTACTGATTTTTTTATTTTGTTTTGATTTTGCTCGATAATTGTTTTCTTACTCGTATTTCTCCTGCCATAGATTAGTACAGGCACAAGTATTCCCCAGCAACATGTCGAGCATAAATAACTAGAATTAATCGAGCATGCAAACTTGTAATTATCAACTTTAAAAATAACAAGGCTAATTAAGCAGACTTATTGTTTGAGTTGAGAGGTTACCCGGGCAGATGTCCGGTATAAGTGCTTGGTTCTGGCCAAGGCTTTGAGCGGGCATGGCCCCTATCGCCCTGAGCGAGCATCCTAAAGACTGCCTAGCGGGCATGGCCCAACTCTGAGCGGCGACTAGCTAACCGGGCTAGGCCATGTTCGACGTTTGTACGTTGAAGCTGTTGCTAGCATATCAACAGGGTATAGAGATATACGACTAATAGTGTTGCTCGGTCACTATAGGAATCCGAGATAGTTAGCTGCTACCTTATGGGCAGGGCCCCTACCGCCTGGCGGTCATCCTAGCATGTGAATCGGGCATGGCCCCATCTTACTCATGGAAATGATAAGCTCACAAATACTCGGGAGTGGAGGAAGATTGACCAGGCATGACCCTATTTACTTGCCAGGCGAATAGATTTTGTCAATCAATCCCCATACAATTAATAAATAAAATCGTAATAACTTAAACGAATAACATGTAAAAACTTGCCTTTTATTGATCAATAATAGTGACCCTCAACAGGACTGAGGTCTTGTCCGTTAATGTACTGGGGACCGACTTAGGAATAGTACTTTTTAGGTGATCTGCATGCCAAGGATGCTTCAAGTCTTTCCCTTCCTGAGTTCGAAGCGTATAGGTGCCCTCTCTGACTATGCCAGTGACTTGAAAAGGCCCTTCCCAGTTAGGCGATAGCTTTTCCCATTCTGCCCGTTGACCTGTTACCTCAATCTTTCTGAGTACCTAGTCTCCGACCATGAAAGCTCTACCTCGAACCCTTTTATCATGATGAGCCTTTGCTCGCTGCTTGTAGTTGACCATCCTGAGTCGTGCATCCAGCCTTCTTTCTTCAAGCAGATCAAGGTCTATTGCACGGGCAAGGCGATTGTTACGCTTTCATTGTAATGGGAAACTCGATAGCTAAGCAAGGCCATTTCTACCGGGATCATTGCTTCAGATCCATAGGTAAGTGCAAACGGAGTTTCCCCGGTTGGTCCTCAAATAGTGGTTCTAACCGCCCACAAGGCCGACTGCAGCTCCTCTGCCCATTTTCCAGGTCGCCTCTCTAGGTTTGTTTCTTTTTAGTGCATGTAACACCTGTTTGTTCCCGACCTCTGCTTGGACGTTACCTTGAGGGTAAGCGACGGATGACTGTCAATGTTTGACGCCTAGGCGAGCAAACTCAGCTGTGAATTTGTCTGAGAATTGGGTGTCGTGATCGGAGATAATTGCTCGGGGCAGTCCGAACCTGCATCATACTTGATTGTGGACAAACTTGATGATATTTGCCTCTGAAATTTTAGCCAAGTGCTTTGCTTCGATCCACTTTGTAAAGTAGTCTATGGTGACCACTGCATACTTGTACTTGTATTGTGCTGGCGAGGAATGGGCCGATCAAATCGATTCCCCACATGTCGAAGGGTCAGGCCGCAACGACTAGAGTTTGTACGGTGGATGGAAGCCTTGGTATGTCCGCATATCGTTGGCACTTGTCACACTCGCGGACATACTTCGCTGCATCTCTTTTGAGGGTTATCCAGTAATACCCCGCATGCAAAACTCTTTCTGCTAGAGCTCGGGTGCCCGGGTGGCCGTCGCATTCCCCTTCATATACTTCATATAAAACCCCCTCAGTTAGCTCCGGGGGAACGCATCGAAGCATAGGTCTGACCTTAGATCGCTTATACAGGATTCCCCCGACTACCGAGTATCTGTAAGCTTGACTTCTGACTGTGGTGGCTTTAACTTTGTTGGGAGGACTCCTTGTTCGATATAGTCCTTGTAGTCTTCAATCCAACTTCCGGTCGCTGGTTCGATCTCCATGACTACTGGCCTATCAATGGCTGGAGTTTCCAGATGCTCAATCATTACTGAGGGATTTAACAGTGCTAGGTTTGCCTCAGCGATCTTGGACAAGTAATCTGCTCGCATATTGTCAGCGCGATCAATTCTGATGATCTCCCAAAACTTGAAATTCTTCAAGATTTCTTTGACAAGCTCGCAGTATTTGACCAGGGAAGGGTGATGCACCATATATTCCCCCTGGACTTAGTTCACTACTAGTTGTGAATCCGAGTACACTGTGACCGCTTCTACGCCCATGTCTGCTGCGAGCTCAAGACCGACGATCATTGCTTCATACTCGACAACGTTATTTGAAGCGGGGAATTTGAACCGAAGTGCCAGCTCGAACTCTGTGATTTTTTCGGGAGCTATGAGAAGGATGCCAGCTCCGCTCCCGACTTTACTCGCTGCTCCATCCATATAAAGATCCCAACAGTAGGCCGGCCGAGGCTGTGGCAGCTGCCCTTGCTCGGGCTCTGTTGGCTGCTGAGCCTTCGGTCCCTCCTACTGAGTGAAGCTTGTTTCTACCAAGAAATCGTCCAGGGCCTGAGCCTTGATTGTTCGCCTGGGCAAGTAGTCTATGTGGAATTCCGTGAGCTCGATTGACCAGTTGAGCAGTCTGCCCGACGAATCAGGCCTGTGAAGAACTTTGCGCAGTGGTGCATCTGTGTATACTATGATTACATGTGCAGAAAAATAAGCCCTTAATTTTAGGGCAGCTATGACAAGCGAGTCAGCTAATTTTTCTACATTAAAATAACGACCCTCAATAGGACTGAGGGCCTTTGATATATAGTACACCGGCTTTTGATTGTCTATCTCTTCCCTAACTAAAACAGCGGCCACGGCCTGGTCCGTGGCTGCTAAATACACATATGAAGGCTCACCGGGCACGGGGCTGCTGAGGAGAGGTGTTTACCAAGATATTCCCTGAGCTGCTCGAGGGCTTTGGCACAATCTACATTCCACTCAAAACCCTTGCTGCCGCGCAGGACCTTGAAAAATGGGAGGCATTTTTCCGCTGATCGGGAGATGAAGTGACCAAGGGCGATGACTCTGCTGTTTAGCTACTGGAGGTGCTTGATACAGTAAGGCTGCTCCATGTCGAGTAAGGCATGGATCTTCTCCAGATTCGCCTCTATTCCGCGCTGGTTGACCATGAACCCGAGGAACTTTCCTGCTCGGAACCCGAAGGCGCACTTGCTCGGGTTCAGCTTCATATTATGTTTGCACAGGTTGGTAAACGTTTCTGCCAGGTCAAGAGTATGGTCGCGGCCTTTTGTTTTGATGACCATGTCATCTATGTACGCCTCCATGTTTTTGCGAAGCTAAGAGCCACAGACTTTGTTGACCATGCGCTGGTAGGTAGGCCCTGCATTTTTCAGCCCGAAGGGCATCATCTTGTAATAGTAAAGGCCCCCCGCTGCTCGGAAAGCTTTCTTGGCCTTGTCTTGCTCATTCATCTTTACCTGGTGGTACCCTGAGTAGGCATCTAGGAAGCTTAGCATTTCGAACCCGGCTATGGAATTTACAAGCACATCTATGTGGGGCAATGGGTAGCAGTCTTTTGGGCAGGCTTTGTTGAGGCATGTGAAGTCGACACACATCCGCCATTTGTCATTGGCATTCTTGACCATTACTACGTTCGCCAGCCAGGTCGGGTACTGGATCTCCTCGATGATATCCGCTTTTAGAAGCTTCTTGACCTCTGCTTTGATGGCCGCATTTTTCTCAGTGGAGTATTGCCTTGGGCGCTGCTGAATGGGCCGAAACATCGGATCAACGTTTAAGTCATGGTGTGCAACACTCTCACTGATACCTTGCATGTCCCTGACAGTCCAGGCGAACATATCCAGGTTGTTCTTTAACAGCTCGATTAACCTTTCCCGAGCTTCGGGAGGCATGGCCTTCCCGATTTTAATTTTCTGCTCGGGGTAGGCGGGGTTGATGATTATCTCTTCCAGCTCGCCCTCTGGCTGAATATCGGGCTCATCGCGAACTTGCAAAGTATCCATCTCAATGTCTTGCAGCTCGAGGCGTTTAGTCTTGCGCCTGGGGGGCAGTGGTGCCGGGGCTTGCTCGGGATCCTCCGTTTCCATTGGATCAGTCGCTTCAGAAGTTTCACCGAGCTCGATGTTGTTTATGGGGATGGAGGCTGAGGCAGCATCGGTGGGAACCTTTTTTTTGGGAGGTGCAACAGTCTGGTCACGAATGTCCACGATTAGTTTCTGCTTCTTTCGCTGGGAATCTCGAACATACTCCTACATTGCCCGGGGCTTGCTGTTGAGGATGCCCACTCCATCCTCGGTATATAATTTAGCCTTCTGGTGGGGGATGGAGGTGACCATCTGAAACTTGGCCATTGCCGGAGCACCCAGAATGCAGTTGTACGCGGATTTTAGATCGATCACTAAGAATGTGATCATCTCTATCCGAGTTTGTGCTCCATCACCCATGAATACCTCCAGCTCGATAGTACCCTTGACGTTTACTTGGTGGTTGGTGAACCCCTCAAGCTTCCCCAGATAAGGCTTGAACCTGGCGTCTGGCAGTTCCAATCCTTTGAAGCAGGAGTAGTACATGATGTCTCCACATGCTCCAGTGTCGAGCAGCACCCTATAAACCTGCCAGTCGTTCACCAGACAAGAAATAACCAGTGGTTGCTCGGATGCCAAAGGAGTGTTTGCCAGCTCGCTGCGAGTAAAGCATATACTCTGCTCTCCTGCCTGCTGTATCGCCGGTGTATTGACAGCCATAGAGAAGGAATAGATGTGCTTCCCGAGCTGTGTTTTAGACGGGAGCTCCTCCTGAATCACATTGATCACCCCTCGGATCTGAGGGGCCTGGCCGCCTCTTCCCCTTGGGGGTCTTCCTTGTTGGTCATTATTGGCATTGTTGCCCGCGCCTTGATCCCTTTTGAAGCGGTCCAATTTGCCCGCATTGATCAGCTTTTGCATCTCCTGCTTTAACACAAACCATTCCTCGGTAGTGTGGCCATTACCATGATGGTAATCACAGTACTTCGTGTTGTCCCTGGTGTGAGCGAGCTCAAGGTCAAGCGGATAAGGGACTGGCAGCGCGTCTCCAATTTAGAACATAATCTCTTCCCACGTAGTGTTCAGCGGGGTGAACTGTGCCTCCCTGAATCTCTGCCCAGGGGTAGATGATCTCTTCCTATCTCTGTGCGGGCGGTTGTTGCCCTCCGGGCTTTGGTCGGCTGGCGTGGCCAAGCTGTCCTGAGCCTTGTCTTTGCCTTTGGCTTTGTCGCCCTTGACACTCTCAGTCGAGCAGAAGAGATGAGAACTTGCTAGCAGCCCTGCTTTCGAAGTCCCTCAGATTCATTGTTAGCATTGTCTTCAGTGGCCCTGCATTCATGTTGTTTAGATAGCAGAATGTGATTTCCGAGTCACTGGTTGCGGTCACCTGATCGAGCATCTCCTCGAATCTCTTCAGGTAGCTGTCGTAGGATTCGTTGTCACCTTGCTTGATTTTGGCAAGGTCAAAACGATTTTTGGGGGTTGGGCCCGCAGTGCCGAACTCCTCTAAGAACTTTTCTCGGAGTGTTGCCCAGCTGCCAATCGATCCGCGGGGGACTCTACCCAACCATGCTTGTGCCTTTCCCTGAAGAGCTCCCTCAAATGCCCCCATCTTCAAGGCTACCACATCGGTGACCATTCGAATATGTGCCTCGAATGATCAGAGCCAATCGCTTGCCCGCGTCTTCCCAAAGTACTTCTTGAATTACGGGAAGATAATCCCTTGTGCGGGTGGCGCATTCTCAATCTCTGAAGTGAACGGGCTGCCCTCCAGCGGCTTAGTGGCTCCATAGCCGGGCTGGGCCACGGCTAGATTAGCCATCTGTTTGGCCATGTCTCTATTCATGGCCTCCATTCTCTCGGTAAGTCGCCTTTCTGCGTCCATAATGAGTCTGGAAGAGCGAGCAGGGTCTGATTGGTGGCTCCGGACCTGAGGGCTAAAAGTTGGCTCATAAGAAGCCTTAGCTTCCAGCTCGACACGTGGTCTATATCTGGGCCGTTGTACATCTGCTTCTGCGCACTAACGGGCCCTACGGCGGCCATGGCTCTTTTCCCAAGCACGGTATTCTTGCCGATGATGGTGTCTGTGGGAGAGATTTTGACGGTTGTATCTACTCTCCGCCTGGTCGTCTGCTTGTTTCACCGCCTCAGCTTTCTCCGATGGTATATGAATGACGGATGGGATCCGTCTGCTTGGAGCGGGCATATGTTGGGAGGCATGGCCATCGCCAACAAGTGTTGGATTATCGAGCGAGGCGGCACCAAATCTGCAGAATCGAACCGGGCGTGGCCCAGGCGATTCTTTGGTTGGCGCATACATCTTGTTATAATACTCTGCTTGGACTTGCAGAGCAGCAGCTTGTTGGTCGGGATTCTGTCTGGGTAAGCTCATATGGCTATCCTGGCCATTCTCCCGCTGGCGGTTTAACTGCGTCCTGAGATCTAATATGCGAGCATTGTGCTTCTCATTGATAACATGTCTGGCATCGCGTTGGTTGGCATGGCTCTGGCTGGCATGCTGGGACAGCTGCTCCTCAACATATGACACGTCATTGCCATGAGTTGCATGCCAAACATCCACCTTCTGATTTCTCGTTTGCACCCCTTAAGGTGCCCTTGGTGGCAAATCAACCAGAGGTGGTGGATTATTGTTTCCAGTCTGATGGCTTCCGGCATGGTGGTTACTGACGGTGGCATGATGCTTTCTACCTTTACCAGCGATTGCAATAAGAAGATTTCAGGAAACTTACACCGGAAAAACTAGAAGAAAATGTTGAAACTTCGATTCCCGGCAATGGAACCAAACTGATATGGCAAAATCACAGCTTGGGCCATCCGTGTGTTGTGTTGGATATCTGGGCTTGAATCTGCTTCCTTGAACCTAGCTAAGAACACAAAAGACCTGAGTGGAAGTGCAAGGCAGGGCTTCGCGAAACCCCTCCGGCGTGAGAGTAAGTATCGTACAAGAGAGAGTCTAGAAGCAATTTGACAGAGTGCCAAGGCTCAAGAAAGTGTGTGTACCTTATTTGTGGTTATGGAGGGGGTGTTTATAGGCCCCTAATGACCTAGAATCCATGCAGGATTTAGTTTCCTTAGATACCCAATCAATCAAGGAGAGAATCCCTTGATTTTAGGCATGATAAGCGGCTGGCCGCGTAAATATAGGAGCAGATAAGGCAAGTTTCCTGCTTGAATATGAAAACCTTTGACTTGTCTTGGAGAACAAGTTCCCGGTGCTTCCAGCTCAATATCTGCCTGGGCGAGCAAGGCTCTGCCCAACTATTTGATGTGCACCGCTCTGAGGTCAGTGTAGATCCAGGGGGTGGCCCCTGGTCGGGCAGGCCAGGCCGATGCTCGACCAGGTTTGGACGGGACGATTATAATTCTTTGCTCGGTGTGAGTTAGTTCCCCGGGCATGGCCCCTGGTCGGACAGGCAAGGTCTGTGCCCGGCCAGGTTTAGACGGGAGTTGCACTGCTTGTTGCTTGATGTCATAATTACTTTGTCCGCTAGGCCGGCGGGCCCCACATTAATTATGCTCGTGATTGACACGTGATGCTAGCTCGTGTCCTGCTCGTGACCCGACTTGGGCTGGGCATATCAGGAAGCTTAATTTTGTGTTGACTCAGAAAAGCTTTTACGTTGATTATATTTTTCTAAGGGTTATCAAACACTAAAAATAAGAAAAACTTTTCCAAATGCAATTTTCCGTGAAACAAATAAAATTTTAATTGCACCACGTTACGATGACATACATAAAGCATAGAGTACTAACAACAATCTTTTAAAGAGTTCCAAATCTTCCATCCACTTTATCACAATCCTTATCTTATTGAATCTCAATTTTATACTTGTTATTTTAATTAGATTTTTTTTATAAGTAAACATGTAGGATTGAGATTCAATTAGATTGAGAATGTAACAAGAGTGGGATAGACGGTTTGAAAGGAACATAATTAATGTTGTCCTTTCAAATAAAATAATGTTCAAAAAAATCAAAGAGTGTGTAGATGAAACATAATTAATGTTGTCCATAAAAATTAAAACCAATAATTTTTTTACGCAAGTTCCGACTTTAGGCTCCGTTTGTTTCACGGAAAATCATTTCCAGAAAATGATTTCTGGAAAATGATTTCCGGAAAATCAAAAGATTTCATTTTCAGGTGTTTGGTAAATCTTTTGAAAATATGTCAAAAAACATTTACGGGTGTTTGGCAAACACACGGAAAATATTACGGAAAACAATATATGAATAAATACAAAAATAAAAATAGAAAATAAACAATGTATAGGATGTCCCTAGAAAATAAATAAGGACCATCTTTTAAAATAAGACCTATCTTTTTTTAATCTCACAATTACAAATAATTTTTTTGATAATTGATATGAAAAAAAAACGTTTTAAAATTGAAAATAGACAATGTTTAGGATGTTCCTAGAAAATGTTACGGAAAACTATATATAAATAAATATAAAAAATGTATTCTAATATTAATGTACATATTGAATATAAAGTAGTGTTGAACTTTAAGTAATTTTTCTTTAGTAACCCTCAATTTATCATTAGTGGTGTCAAATCAATATCTATCTTTTTTCAATCTCACAATTACAAATAAAAAATTTGATAATTGATATGAAAAAAAAATTAAAATAGAAAATTGACAATGGGTAGGATGTCCCTAAATAATATATTTGACACTAATTTTAGAGCGTAGTAAGCATTTATTAAAATTATAATTTATAAATAGTGCATAAACTTTATTTATATTTCTAAATAATTTATTTGTTGAGTGAAATATTGTGTGTGTAAGTAAATATGTGCAATTGTGAAAGGGGGCAGAGGGATCCCGAACATTTGGAAAATGACTTACGGAAAATGAATCCGTAAGTCATTTTCCGGAAAAGAAGCCTTCATTTTCCGTTGACTCGGAAAACCTTTTACGCTGACTGCATTTTCCTAAGGTTACCAAACACCAGAAAATGAGGAAAACGTTTTCCGGAAGTCATTTTCTGTGAAACAAACGGAGCCTTAGTGTCTACTTTAACTTAAGAAAGGAACATGCAATTTTCATATAGCTAATTTGTTTAGGTTAAAAAGTTTACTATTTTATTTTGTAATATTTTATGTAAATAATTTATTTTTAAAAATTAAAGTATAAAATTATCATTTTATTTTTAATAGATTACTGAAAGTGTTTTTTTTATAAAAAAATTAACTTTCAAATAAAGACTTTTTTTCCGGGACGAAGGGAATATATATATATTTTTGATAATTGAGAGAGGATAAAAGCATCTTAATCCCTAAAATTCTTAACATCAATTCTTAGTTGGATCTCACTACCACATACATATTTTAAGAATATTTTTCTCTAAAAATTTTCCTCTCCGATGGTTTTCATTCTTACTCAATTCTTATATAGGTCTTATTACTAAATCATCCACTTCATTTATACTATTTTTTTTATTTTTATACTTTTCAAACAAATTAATTAATTTGTATATTGTTTTATAAATAAATTAATTAGTTTTTATGTTTAAAGAATATATGTAATTTTAAATATTATTTATAAATAAAATAACGTTAATTAAAAATTTTCATATTCAAATATTTTGTTTAAATAATAAAATAATTTATAAAAAACATTTAATTTTAATTGATAATTTTTTTATGTTATTCAAAACTAAACAAATCATAAAAAGATTAAAAATTTACATAAAACTTTAAAATTAAAAGCTCACAAAAAATGATGATCATTTTGAAGTTTGAAAACTGATAGTGGACTTTGCTATAGTACTGCATACTGACTTAACGTAGCTTAAACAACGATATTAGGTTTAGGAAATAACTACTCCAAGGAATGGGGAAATAGTAGAGAAAATCTGAGGAAAAAATATTGGAAAATTGCAAAAAAAAAAAAAAAACTCTAAAACCCAAGAAGATGCTGTGATCATTATTATGGTACTGAATACTGATTCAGGCTTCAGGCTTCAGGCTTCAGGCTTGCTTGCTTGCCTGCCTCAGTGTACTCTCTTTTAAGTTTTAAGTACGCGCCTTTTGATAAATGTCATTTATGCAAACAACTTTTTTGATCTATCACAAGAAAAAGTCCAAATTTCTTCTTCTTCTTCTTCTTTTTTTTTCGGTAGGCCTGCAATTGGATTAGTCTATACTCTAGAACTACAAGTCAGGTGGGCAGGTCAGCAGCCAGTTGGCTGTCAGATTAATACTAGAGTTTTCTCGCTTTACCTTTCGCCTTTTCAAATTTCAATCCCAGTCACTCTCTCTTCTTAAATAATTCTACTTTTTTTTTTGTTTATTTTAAAAGCTAAAAATTTGTATAAGCCGAATCATCTTTATACGACTCACCATATATTGACGGATTGAGCTGTAACAGAGAGTTGGGCACCATCTTACGAATTAAGATCCGTAAGAAGGTCTTACATGAGGCATACTCATTTTAAAATATATTTTTAAAAAAAACTTTCTTTTTTAAAAATATATTTTTATTATTTTATCTTTAATATTTCTAAATACTTTAATTATGATTGCATGCACAAAGGAATTTAAAAAATCACATATTATAATATGTCGAGTCAAAATTTTCAATCATTTAGAAATGGAGGGAGTATTATTTTAAGATAAATTATGGGGTCTGAAATGACACATAGAATAGTAAGAGCATAAACAACGGAGAATCAAATGTTAAATCAAACCGAATCAAACTAAATTTTAGCTTACAATGATGTATCTAAATAAAATCTAATCTAATTTTTATTTAATTTGGTTTGATTTTGATCAATATAGGTTATAAATCAAAACCAAATATAAAAAAATCAAACCAATCATCTGAACCATAAAACTACTATGTTTTGGATTGAAATTGTATGAAACGGAATCGTTTCATACCCAAAATTTCAAATAAAAAATTAAAGTGGCCGGCATTTTAAAATTTGCGGTCCATCCTTTTCCACCATTGTTTTTATTAGGGGGCATTTCAAGTGGGTATAATTTTGAAAACATGTTTTCATCTAGGACCATTAATTTTTTGCACATTTCATAAAGGCAAAACACACCTTTGGGCCACTGTACTTTTCAAAAGGTTGCAATTAGGCCACTGAGACATCAAAATTTTCGGGATGACCACTGTACCAGACTTATCTTGCACGTTAACCCTTTTTTTGGATGGACGTTAAGTTTGGACGTTAAGTTAGGTTAAATGTCTATTTTACCCCCGTCTTCATCATCAACATCTTCAAACCCAGAAAATCAAACCCAGAAAATCAAGAAGTTTGTGTCCTAACTTTCAACATCTCTTATTCTTCTTCCTCCTCAACTTGTCGCAAATGAAGGCCTTCTCCAATTGCTCCACCATGATTTAGTGAATTCAACATTGTCTGTTGCCGTTCCTCCGGAATATACGTGTCATCATTTTCATCATTTTCTCTCATTCTCTCCATCATCTTCTCCAATAGTTCTCTGTCCTCTTATTATCATCTCTCTCCACCTCATTTTTCATCACTTCCATACCTTCATCATCATTCTCTAAGGAATCCTCTTTCCCTCCGTTGATGGGATGCAGAATACTCCTCTCCGCAATCTTCAACATAACTTGTTTCGCGCTCTCTTGAGGCATTCGCGCACATTCTTAGCAATTTCACGTTCTTATCAATTTCCTTCACGGCCAATAGTCTTCTTCGCATTCACTTGATTGATGGGCGTCCTCCTTCATTTCAATTTCTTACGGATTAGGCATAATCTCATCACGACAAGACTCACTCTCAACCGCGCGGCTTCAATAATTTGTTAGAGACGAGACAAGGTCGGAACCGAGATCGAGATTCGGCCAGATCGATCGAGGGCATTCTCGGAATCTTCAATATCCGTGACGGTGGAATCGTTATTGGCCGCACCTGGGGTTGATAACCACTAGAGACAAAACCGTCCACCATCTCGCAACGCATCGCTTTTTATTACCGCTTCTCAAATCCCTAACGCGGATCTACGCCGACCGAATCCAACTTGAAAAGCAACGCCATCAGGGTCTCATTGACTCTTAGCCGCTCCTTCGGCTCCTTAATCATCAATTCAACCACTTCATCTTTCAAAATCCGCCGCTCAATTTCCTTAACTTCGTTCCGAATTGATTCTCTTTTCACACTTGAACTGGGTTTGATTTTCTGGGTTTGAAGATGAACATTATATATTGTGTATGCACTCAATTTCGAGATTCAGATCTGGGTTTGAACTGGGTTTGATTCTCTTTTCACAGTTTGATTTTCTTGATTTTCTGGGTTTGAAGATGTTGATGACGAAGACGGGGGTAAAATAGACATTTAACCTAACTTAACGTCCAAACTTAACGTCCATCCAAAAAAAGGGTTAACGTGCAAGATAAGTTTGGTACAGTGGCCATCCCGAAAATTTTGATGTCTCAGTGGCCTAATTGCAACCTTTTGAAAAGTACAGTGGCCCAAAGGTGTGTTTTGCCTTTCATAAAACTACAAATTGCTTGCCAAATGACAAAAATGTCATTAATGAAAACTCTGATGCCAAGCCTTGGCATCAGGATGATTAATTCCAGGCATCAGAAATCAACCTGATGTCAAAAATCAACCTGATGTCAAAATCAATCTGATGCCAAGCATCAGAAATTAACCTGATGTCAAAATCAACCTGATGTCAGACATCAGAAATCAACATGATGCCAAAAATCAACCTGATGTCAGACATCAGGTTGCTGATGCCAAAAATCAACCATTTCATCTTCTGCCAGCCACGATTGTATGACGGTGAGTACGACGACGGTTTTGATGATGCCATGAATGATGGGGAGGAAGGTAGACTCAACACTTTTGCAATTCCTCTCTCTCTCTCCATTGCGACAGTTACCAGAATCCTCTTTCTCTCTCTTTCCCGATGAAGATGAACCGCCAGAATCTATTGGCGACAAACACATCCTCCTCGCACCAGCAACAGACTCAACCAGAACGCCGTCCATCACTATCACATCCTCATCCACGTTCACCGGAGCTGTAAACACGAACCGCGACCTCGACGGAGGCGTTTCAATGTTCTCAATTGCCAAAAACGGCGATCTTGCCCAAGACGAGCCTCACGATCCTAAGCTTTTCTTTTTCGATTCATGATAAACTAACTGGGTGTCGGAGAGAGATTTTTTTCGGTAAGGATCTGGGCGAAGACAACACCTTACTATCAACCATGGAGGAATCAAGTCGGAGGAAGTGGTGGTGATGGAGCTTCGGCCGGAGGTCAACAGTTGACAGGCCTAGTTGGTCCTCAAATTCATCGGGAACAGGGAGGAATCTAGTGGCACAGCTATTGCATACGGGAGAGTCTAGAATATTGTAGAAGTAAGATAGATTCATTTGCTTTACTAGATTCTCAGTTGTGGTATCGGCAATGGCGGATTTGAATCGGAGCACCGTTCTTGTCACCGGCGCCGGTGGTAGAACAGGTACTGTGTTTGTTCGTTAACTCCATTAGTTGTTGATGATGAATTCTGATTTTACCCGCTTGACCTAGGATGGAGATTTGGAAAGAAGACTGATCGTACACAAAGGGTAGACAAGTACTTTTGCCCAAAAATTGTACCTAAAAGAAATGTGCAAAAAATAGGTGGATTTATTTGAAAACATGTTTTTAAAAATGTACCGGCTTGTAATTTTTTCTTTTTATTAGCCAATTTTCGGCCAAAAAAATTATTTTTAAATTATTTTTCTAAATTAAAATATACATTTTGACCTATAAAATAGAGATTTGATTTGTTTTATTTGGATATTGAAAAATTTTCTATGATTTTTTTAAGTTTTTAGCCATTTTCTGGAGAAAAAAAAGTAATAGAGATAAATATGGTAGGATATATAAAAGTATTGGATTATGTGCCACTATTAAAAGTATTTTTTGATTTTAAATTAAATTAGAATCAAATAAATTATTTTATTGATATTTAATGAATTGTATTTGATTTAAATTGTTTGATTCATACGGTTGTTTATGCTCCAAAATGCTTTAGATAATGATTGTTGGCCGGATTGGTTGTTGGGTATGAAAAAGAAGTACTATTAATACTTGTACTATTAGGATTTTTGGTATTAATTTCGGTACTATATACTTGGGGTGATTGTTAATACTTGTACTATTAATGTTAACTAGTTTTTTAACCCGTGCGTTAAATGCACGTCAACAAAATCGTGCATAAATAAAATAAGGAGGATCAATTTATTAACAACTACACATAAGTATATCACTAATCATTATAGATTCTAAAAAAATATTTTTATACACAACATTTGTTGTCTTATTAGTTGGTTTTTTATCTTCATTGCATATCAATATCTTCAAATCAAAATAATTTGTTACTCGATAAACTACGACATATAACTGTCGATTTTTTTTCTTCTAAAAGAGACCTGCGTGTAATTATTGACTTTGAAACTTGTTAATTACCATTGCATATGATACTCGCAATGTAAATTGTCTTATCCGGAACTTAAAAGACGACTTACATCGGATAAGTTAATGATAATCTTGGGATAAAAACATTTTCTCCAACATTGTTTCCTTTCAAAAAATTTGTTTCAACAATGTGATCTCCAAGATTTATGATGATTAGTCTTGTTCCATTGCACAATCCTACAGCATGATCAATGTTTCTCAATAGCATTATTGGAATACTAATCTTAAGTGTCAATTCATGGTTTGACAACCTCGAACACTTTATACTATTCAAAAACTCTGTATAATGAATGTTTTGGAACAAACATAATTTTTTTCCACCATTCAAATAGAATGTGAACTCAAATAAGTTCTTCCTTTTGAATGATTACTTTTATTAAATTATATTTGTATTTTATGGATAAATAAATTTCTGAGAATAAAATAAGCTAAAATCAAAATAACAAAATTATTTTTACCGTTAACAAATATTTTTGTTTTGTAAATTATTTTGATTTTAATAACTTCTTTTCTTATTGACTTTGTAACTATTATTTTTGTTTTATTTTTAAGAATTAGTTTTACAGGAAAAAAAAATTTCCGTAATTTTTTATTATTATTTTACTAACCTCAGTTCAAATTATTTTGTTTTATTGACTCTGTAACTATTATTTTTGTTCCATCAAATATTTTTATTTTACTAACGTATTTTTGTTTCACCCAACTATTTTTAAGAATTGTTTTAAAATTTTGTTCCGTAAATTATTTTTATAATTTTTACTAACCTCAGTTTAAATTATTTTTGTTTTATTGACTCCGTAACTATTATTTTTGTTCCATCAAATATTTTTATTTAACTAATGTATTTTTGTTTTAGATAGCTATTTTCAAGACTTTGTTTTAAAATTTTGTTCCGTAAATTATTTTTATTCTTATAGTAACCTTAGTTTAAATTGTTTTTGTTTTTATTGACTTTGTAACTATTATTTTGGTTCCGTCAAATATTTTTATTTTACTAACGTATTTTTTTACATATATATTTTGAAATTTTTTTAAACTTTTGTTCCGTAAATTATTTTATTTTACTAACCTCCGCATTAAATTATTTTTGTTTTATTGATTCTGTAACTTATATTTTTATAGTGGCTTGTTTCATAAATTATTTTTATTTTACTAACCTCTTATATTTTTGTTTTAGTTACTATTTTTTATGTTTAAAGAGAGAAAAATGTTTAAACATATTTAAAAGAGAAGAGATGGTGGTGATGAGAGAGACAATATGGAGGAGACGGAAGAGAGAAAGAGAAATACAACCAGAGAAGATAGGAGAGAGAAAAAGTGAAATGGTAACTCAAAAGTTTATAATTCAAAAGTGAGATTTGGAGGGAGAAATCCACCCTTGTCATTATATATATATAGATTCCGTGCTTTCCAGAGCACTAATAATACCTTCGTTTTCGTTTTTATAATTAGCGAATGAATAAAAGTAAAGCTATCAACGTGGGTTGGCGGGACAAATTAGCCCATAACCTACTTTAACATGCTATTTGGTGGAGTGGGATGGGTTCGTCTAAAAATTGATGGGCCTAATAAATATCAAATAAATATTGCTATTATTTATTTTGTGATGTCTCAACTAATATTCCTAAAAACTTTTGGTATACAACTTTTCTACAATTTTTCATAATATTGTAGATACCTCAATTTCGTACATCTGGTATGTAACATGACATAAAATATCAAGACATGTTAAAACTTAACAAATGTCAAGTTACAGGGTTCAAAGATGCAAAAGACAAAGCAGGATGCGCAAAACAGTGAAATATAGAAGGACAAAGTGCCAGAAAATGAACAGAAGGCCAAAGCTGGCGCCACCCACACTCAAAGTTGGGGATGCACCCAGTTCATCCATGGGTGGCACCCAGATTGAGCTACAGGGATTCCCAAGTTGTTACAAAACAGTTACAGTTCGCGTAATGTGCAAGATCTCTGGTGTTCTGTACAATCGATTGAAGCCTGAAGAGAGAAAAAGAAATTCCTCCCGTGTCCTCTCTCCAGCCTATAAATAGAGAGTTCGGGGTTCACTTTCAGAGACACCTTTTCTTCCCCAAAACTCTTCGCGTCGTTGTTACGTTAAAAAAATAGAGAGCGAAGTGAGATAGTGAGAGTCCTCCTATAAAGCCTCGAAACCCTGTCAAATCTCCTTCAAACTCAAAACTAACTGGTCAAAGTGAGCCTAAACCCCCCAGCTAGGTTTCCACCCTATTTCTCCGGTCCAAAAACCTCGGAAAGAGCAGTTGCTCTGCTAGAGTTAAAAGGCCAAATCAGCCAGAAATAAGCAGTTATTCTGCCCGAATCCCCACACCACTTTATTAAATAAAATAAAAAACCTCTCTCTCCCTGAAGGACAGAGCGAGCACACCCTAGTCCACTAGTAGGTATGTTTTAAGATTTTTATTTGTAAAAAGTGCTACTTTTCATCCAGCCCAATGTAAAAATATAAGCGGTTGTGCTGCCCGAATTTATTTAGAAAATAGCACTAAAAAGAGCCATTATTATGGTCAAATATTTTTAAGTATATTTGTAACTATTTGTAAAGAGATGGCTGCAAGTCCGTAAATAATGTAGCCACGGATGTATTTGATTTTATTTCCTGTCTTTTAATGCTTTGTTTATTTGCTAGATAAATATAACAAAAAACATACTTTAGCCAAAAACTATTTTTGAGACCGAAAGGGCGAGTTGGGTGTCCAACACCTTCCCAACTCGTAACTTAGCCTCCGAACCCGTTTTTACAATCTCTGGTTTTCTTTTTTGGTTTTTCTTTATTTCTTCCTCAAAATAAAGATGGCGACTCTATAAAACATTTTGGATCCAGTGGGGCATCGCAACATCCTTTCTTGCACTTTTCTGTTTTCCCCTAAAAAAAAGAGAATGAGAATGAAAGGGTGATATATTCCTATATCCTGGTATCCCCTAAAAAGGGGATAACTTGATATAGAAAACCCAAAGCACTCATAGTGATCCGAAATAGGCCATAATGCTATTTTCATAAAGAGCTATGATATTACGAGCTAGAGCTTGTGATATTACTACAAGCTTGAGTGTTAGTGCTGTTAGATCAAATCTACTAAAAATTTTACACCGTTAGATCAAATATGGTATTTTCTAAATAATGATGTAGACATTCCAAATCACCATCAACTTAATCATCCAACGACTCTAACACTAAAGCTCGTATTAATATCACAAGCTCTAGCTCGTAATATCATTTGTCTTTCATAAAATCCATAGTGGGGTCTCGCAACACTCCTTTCTTGCACTTTTCCGTTTTCCCCTAAAAAAGGGAGAATGAGAATGAAAGAGTGATGTATTCCTATATTCTAGTATCCCCTAAAAAAAGGATAATTTGATGTAGAAAACTCAAAACTCCCATATTGGATCAACAATTCACTGAAGTTATCGAGGCATATTCAAACGCGCTATCTTAGACAGCACTCCTCTCGCACTTTTAATTTCGTCTTCCCCTAAACAAGGGAGGATGAATGAGAGTAGTGGTGTGTCCGCACCCTATCCAAGGGCGCGGGCGTATCCTGAACCCACAAATATATCCCTTCATTTAATAATATAATTATTGCACATCCTAGAGAAAGAGAGTGTAACTGTGTAAGGGTATATATCTAATACTAATGAGAAAGTGTGTGTGTGTGTGTGTAATAGTGTGTGTTATGAGTATTATTGCCAAAACATGTTTCACAACACATCATTAATTATATTTTTTAATCCTTATGTTTTATCCACTAGAAATATTTATCGGGGAGGGAAGAAGTACTCTAAAATAAAAGTCCCCTCATAATTGTTTTGTTTAGACTCCCTTAAATAACTTCAACCCACACCCCTAATCTTGGACAACAGTTACATGTAAAGATCTTCCAATTCTCTCTTCATACGTATACCACCTCCTCCTCGTCGCTTGTAAATCTCAAACATAAGTAGAAGGCAGTGTTGGTGTTAATGAGGGATGCGGACCATGGGACAACGGTAATTGAGTTTTTTATTTTACAAAATAAAACATGTATATTTTTATATAATAATTTAGAGAAAATAATTGAAAATTTTAGTTGAAATTTTCAATTGTTGTTTCAAATATTGTGAAAATTATAAATATTAATTCATTATTCAAGATATTTTTGTTATTGTTTAAATTACTTTGTTTTAACATATTGAGAGAAATTGAAATTCACGTAAAAGTTTCAGATTTGTATGTTGAGTCGTTGACTGCTATAGCACATATATTTTGATTTGAGAGTTTGTACGATATTATTAACTTATTTTTGGTTTCATTTGTTGACCAATCATGATATGTTTTGCTAGCATATTCCTTAATGGAAAGGAAAAAACTTCATTAATTATGGAAAAGGAAAAGAATACTCATTCCGCTCCGGGCAAAGAGTCCCCCGTTTGAAAGTCAAACTTTTTAAGAAAATGATATTTTTAATAACTTTTTAATAATAAAATACTCCCCCTCCCAAAATTATTGTCTTACTTTCCTTTTTCATCCGTCCCAAAATAATTGTCTTTCCTTTTTAATACATCACTTTTACCACTTTACCCTTACTTTTTCTTCTTACTTTAATTTTGGGCCACATATTCATGGGTTTTAAAGGAAACCCCACACTGTTCCAATATTAATAATTCGGTCAAATGTGTTTTCTTAAAATGTGCGCCAAGTCAACCCAAACGATAATTTTGAAACGGAGGGAGTAACACTTTTATGCTTTAATTTTTGAAAGTGGACTCTTTACGTGAAACATCCCAAAATTGAATAGTGGACTCTTTGCCCGCAACGGAGGAAGTAGCTCATAAGATACTACGGTTACTACCTTTGCATACTGATTGAAATTAATCAAATTATAACTGAATCAAATGAGGGTGACATTAATTTGTTGCAATTTTTGTTGATTTATCAGTGTTTAACTAAATTTCTTGCAAAATATGTGAGTTTTGGAGAACAAACTGTTTTATGTGAGTTTTGTTGGAGCTCAATATGAGTTTATGTAAGATAGGTTGTCACAATAAATGTATATTGTTTAAAATTCTTAAATATACATGTGAAGAGAAACCAAATAACCATTTCTGTCTCGTGATTACCAATTCATCGGTCAAAATTGGAGGCATAGAAACATGAGAAATATTTCATCTTCAAGTGCATAGATTTAGATTAGAGCTTTCTTTTAGCTAATGATTTTAGGCGGGAAATTGTTGTGTTAGGATGACTGTATCATATATATATATATATTAGTTATTGAACCCTTACTTCGCACGGGTGCAATATAAATTAAAAATCAACAATGACCTACTTCTATTTATTCGAATGTTTTATCATCTATTGATAAATCATGTATATAAAGTATAAATTATGCTTCAAAAAGTAATAAATGTAAACAAATAAAGCAAACAAATTGATATATAAAGCAAAAATCTTGTTTTCATTGTTGTGAACGGCAGCTGCCGAAGCCCTATCTTTGGGATTATAGCTTGGTTTTGATCATATTGAAGTTTTGTTTATAGAGAAAATATCTAAATAAATTTACGATATCATTTCATAGAAGTTACGATTAACAATATTTATAAATTGATATAGGTTATAAAAGTTTTTAGATAAAATAATTTTTATATTAATCACCAAAAGTCATTTATTTAAATACTTTTAAAACAAATACTGTATCAATTTACAACCAATGTTTGTTATGTCATTTTAATTAGTCATTATAGTATAGATGTATCTTAGTGAAAAATTAGTGTTGTTAATGAAAGAAATTGTGCAACTTGATGTACGAATTTCTTTACGTGTCATTTGTTTGTTAGCAAAGGTAATTGTGCAAATGTGTTTCTATTCGGTGAGAGCATCGAAACGAAATATTTATTTTTTCAAATCGAGTTTTGGATGAATAAGATATCAATACTTAAACTATAATAGTTGTTGAAAAATTAGTGTTTTTAGTAAAAGAAATTGTTCAACTTGAGACACAAATTTCTTTACGTATCATTTGTTTGTTGGCGAAAGTGATTGTGCAAATGTGTTCAACTAAGTGAAAGTATAAATGATATACTCCCTCCGTCCCTAAATAATCGTCTGGGTTGACCCGGCGCACAGTTTAAGAAAAAGTAATTGACTTGATTATTTATATTGGTTTAATGTGTAGTTTCCTTTAATGTCCATGTATATGTGGCACATAATTAAAGTAGAGTGAAAAAGGAAGGGTAAAGTGGTAAAAATGATGTTCTAAAAAGGTAAGTTTCAAAGTGGACAATTATTTTGGGACGAACGAAAAAGGAAAGGAGGACGATAATTTAGGGACGGAGGGAGTATTTATTTATCCAAATTTAGTTTTGGATAAATAACATATCAAACTTAAAGTATAATACTTATTTAAAAAATTAGTATTTTTAGTGAAATAAATTGTGCAACTTGAGGAACAAATTTCTTTACATGTCATTTGTTTGTTGGCAAAAGTAATTGTGCAAATGTGTTCTACTCGGTAAGAGTATCGAAATGATATATTTATTTGTCTAAATAAATAAGATATCAAGACTTAAAGTATGGTGTAAAAAGTGGATCATTAGAGTAAAGTACTCACGCAATGCCAATATAATAATATTATCCCACATTGGTTAAGAAATATGTTGGTAATAAAAGTCTTTCCATATAAGATTTTCATTTATTATTAACAATAAAAGAGATTAATAGTAAATGATTAATATCATAATATCATGTTAATTATTATTTTTAGTTAATTGCTAGAAAATGATAAGTTTCAAGTTAAGTGATATGGAGACTTGATGATTCAATAATATCAAAAGTTGGATAATGTGTTATAATTAGAGTTGTCCTTACCAACTTTGCAACTTTTTTTGAAGTACAAAGATATATTTGCTAAAAAAATAGCACAATAAAAAAAAGTAATGATTGTTCAAATTACAATTACAAAATTGATCATTTTTCCTTTTATCAACTATCCCTATTAGGTCTAGCAGAATTTTTTTGTTATTCTATTAATAAGTAACAAAGCTATTAATCTAGTTAATTAGTGAGGAGTATAGTAAAATCTAAACATAACTAATTAGTCTATTTTTAGAAAGTGAATAAGCATTTTGGGCAAATAAAAATAAATAACAAAAACTTAAAAAAGCTGTCATAAATATATTTATGTTTGACGGATCTTCTAGCCCAATCCACCGTATGTTGATGGGCTAAGCCGTGAGAAAACAGAGTTTCGTCTTACGAATTAAAATATGTAAAACAATCATACTCAAAATAAAAATCACAAGTATTTTTTTAACAGTAGTAGTTGAATATATTGATAACTAATTTTTTTTATAATAACATTATATTACTGTATTTAGTTTCAACTAGTTTTTTGTATCCGTACGTTAAACACACGTTAGATATCTTATTCAAGTGAACTATATATATGTAATAAGTAAAATAAAGAGGAAAAAAAATAAATTAATAAATTAAGGAGAGCCACTCAATTATAAATATATCATTGTAAATTTGTACTAATCAGATTTTCATTGCCTATTGCAACTTGTTTGAATTGATCTGTTTTACTAACATGAATAAAGACGACATTTTGAAGACTATTGTTATTTATTATGAAAAAGAAGTGATTGTGAATAAATTTCTTATTATTTATACTGATTTAAGAAATAAAAAATTAATATTTATTCAATTACCCATGTAATGCTCTGACTACTCCTTGGTTCTATATTCATTCAACACTATTTACAAAGTAACAAATACAATTATTACGTTCAATTAACTTGATTCAAGAAATACAAAAAATGAAGAGATTTTGAATAAATCTAAATACAAACCAAGGTAAAAAAATTCATACGAAGAGATTCTAAAATTATTTAATCAATGAACCACAACATTGACATTTTTTTATTTTCAATTCTCAAAGCAAAAATTAAACATTAAACACAATCTAAATATTAGAGATTAGACTTATTTAATGATGATCTATTTTTAGTAAATTGATTTGGACAAAAAACTATGTTATTTAACAGTCTTATGTGCATCGACCATCGTATATATATAAACCAAAACAAAAAAGAGTCAATTTTTGAAGTTAAACTTAATTGATGGAGTTGTTGCTTTGTTTGCATGGAGAGAATCGTTTTGGGGGTGGGGTTCTATTTCCATCATTTCCTGCTCTGCAATCTGCATGCATTCACCAGAAGATCCCCCACACTTGCAAGTTAACCCCTCCCACCAAGCAACCCCTCAACTCAACTCAAAACCACGCGTCCCCACCCCACATTTATCTTTCTCTCACTTACTGTCACACACACATATGTTAGTGTTACAGAAAGAAAGAAACAAGGCAGAAAAAATCCAAACATTGGGTGGGGGTAAACCAGAAGAGTACATTCCTAGCTCTAGCTCTAGCTTGTTTGCATTATCCATAGATCAGATCACTAGATCAGACAAATCATAGACAACTGTTCTACCCCACACCTCTCCTCTTCTCTTCTACTCCAAATACCCCATTTACCACTTGCTGTTATTTGGTGTGACACACTACTCACTGATCATGTTGTAATATTAGGTGCCAGAAATACTTCCAAATAAAGACAGCACTAAGTATACTGATTGTAAATTTGTAATTAAATATTTTTTTTAATTATGATAAATTTCAATGACATTAAGTTCAATATCAAACACCTAAAAGAAGATTAAACAAGAACTTAACTCAAGCACTCACAGGTACGCGAAACCCAACAAAAAAAATAATGCATGATTTCATAGGGGCAGTAACAAGGTATAAAATATACAACAAAAAAGTCAGAAATATATTGTTCCATTCATAACTTTTTTACCATTATAACATGTATTCTGAAACAACCTCAGCCTGCAAGACATCCTACACAAAATGCTTTTCTGAACGCACGCACACGAGTGTGACCAGGTGATAAAAGAATTCCTATATAACAGCCATCTTGGAGCCACTAATCAATGGCAATGATAAGAAAACCAACCGATACATACATGAGTAGAACAGGGTAGAGTGCGAGAGCTTTTCTTCTGGGGTTCACAGCAGTACTCATGAACGGGTATGCAGCCCAAGAGCTCCATGCCAATGTCACACACACGACCACCACCTTCACTATCACATTGTCCTTCAACATGCAGATCAGAGCACCAATATCCAGCGGGAACAGACAGTACCCAAGAAGACTCAGACTTTGGAAGAAGATTATATGTCCACCCTATAACCCCAATCATAGAAAAATTCGGTCAATAAGTCGATAAAAACTAAACTCCCATTATATTTAGAGAGAGAGAGAGAGAGAGAGAGTACCAGCAGTAAAACATTCAATGTCAAAATTACTGCACCAGCAGCAAGTAGTGCAAATGCCACAGCAAAAACTTCAGACTGGACAGTAACTAAAAAGTGCATTAGCAAAGCCGTTTATTACAAATGTGAAGCACACAAGATATTACAACTATGAGTGGATGCGCGAGTTTCCTTAAGATCTTGAAATTGCAGATATCTAGGCTGATGAAAACAATTGTACTCCAAAGCACACATTAACATACAATAGTATCTCAAATCATCCTAGCAGACACAGATAGCTCAAAGCAAAGAAGAGTATTGGAAAAGAAGTAAATGTTTATTATAGTTGCACCAAATAAAATCAAAACTGAGTCAGCCACATCCCAGATGACTGCATTCAGATTCATACCCTGCACTATGTTCAACTAGCACGACAAGTTTCACAAATCTAGTCCGCCAAATTTGCAAGGGTTGGCACAACATTCAGTGCATAAGCAAGAAAAACTTGTGACATTCAGTACCAGTCCCAGAATCCAGTTATCAAACATATTGTTTGAGGAGCATAACTAGAGTTAAACAATGTAGAAGCTTAAATGTCATGAAGAGAGACATCACCACAGCATAACATAGCATGAAGCAATGATGTGTGAGGGCAGTAAATAAGTGGATGAAACTCTCCCCAAATATGGATTTGCTAGATTTTTATTTTTTGTCAGAAGCTGGTCAGCCCCGTGAATAAATGGTTAACAGAGACAATATTGTTGAGCAAATTAACAGAGTAAAATGAAAGACAACATAAGATATAGGAGGGACCAAAAGCAGCACAAGTTCCTTAGAAAATGCTTTAATCCTTCATCAAATACTTTCTTTTACTAACAAACAACAATAGCAAAATAAACTGCCATACGTCATAGTAAAGCACCATAATTAAAGACTAAAAACTGCAAAAGAAGTCAGTAGTTATGCGTAGTTAAAGCAGATCTATAGTCACCTATGGAGACAAGCACGGGATGCTGTGACCTTAAACTAATTACAACACAAGGGTGCTACGGTATATATTCTCTTTTTCACATAGATTTTTATGCATCAAATGTAACTTACTTTGATGGAATTGGTAGCTCTTATATTATACTCTCTCCGTTTCAGGTAAAGAGTCCCCGTTTGAAAGTCAATTTTTTTAAGAAAATGACCCATTTAGTAAGCTCATTAGTAATAAAATGATACTTTTATACCTTAAATATTGAAAGTGGACTCTTTAAGTGAAACATAAAAAAATGGAATAGTGGACTCTTTACCCGGAACAAAGGGAGTAACTGGATATTAAATGACTTCCCAAGGATTGAGCCCAAGACCTCTAATTTATTTGTAAGCACCTTATTCATTGGGCCAAAGAGTTATTGTAGTATAAGTTATATTCTAGAGCATTAGGTTGAAACTTACAGTCTTACACCAATATTAACGGATATATGACACAAATATACAGAAGTTGAAGGCTGATTAGGGAAAAGTGAGGTTCATAATAATATTCTTCTTCCAATGCTCTAGCCTCTATGTATCAATTTTCACACATTCATCACAAGGATACAGTATAGATCCTTCAAATTGCTTTATACCTACTCCAGAGCTTTTTGAGGTTTTGTGAATGGTTCCAATCTTCTCATATTGACAATGGTCATTGGTTTACCATTGAAAGCAGAATTTCTTACTTTCCTCTTTTACTCCCACTTTTTGTGCAGTGTAAAATTTGGTATACCTACTTTTGCAACAGCAAAAACAGTAGGACAAAAGAAAGATTCCCAAGAGCGTATGCATTTACTACACACTATACAGATATATTTTTGCAGTAGGTGCACTTCAGTAATCTTGCCTCCATGACAAGCATCTGTTGCACATAACAAGAGTGTTCCAGTCTACTGATTTGTATTGTCTTGACATTGCATTGTAGCTTTAAAATGCGGATCGACTTGAATTCCCCATCAATTAGTTTAACAACTGAGATGAGGAGTATGACAATCATGCAGACACATCTAACAGGGTAGACCAGTGTCACTTCAAGAACCATGGATCAAACACATCTTCACTGAGACTTCAGAATCAAAATAACATGCATAGTCTAGGATTCAGGCACACCAGCAATGACGTCACCTAAGCATGTACACGTAATCATGAACAGCCCACCAAAAAAGTCCAATGTCCTAAAGTGGCTGACTTAGACTTCTCTTACAGTAAGACTGCAAAATCCCAGCATCTAAATGAACAAAGGTCCTAGAAGTTAAGTTTAAAATGCACAAGTCTCTTAGATACAGTAAAAGAGTTAATCAGATGAAAATAAAATGTCAAGTATTCTCTTCCCCAGATTGGTCTTGCAAGGAATGGCAAAGGCATATTACATATACACAAAAGCATATTCCCATCATCAACTCAACACACGTTACCACCTAAATATCATTGCACCACCAACAACTGCGTAGTAATTCAGTTGTGACTTCCAAGTTCACCAAGAATTTAAACCATAAGCTTGATGAACAGTCAAAATCCAAGCTACTCACTGTTCAATAATTGATTATCATGGAATCACAACCCACCGCACCACCAAGTGTAAACCACTTGTATATCCAAAGATCTATACAAATGATAGTACCCACCACTATCTATTCCGTCTCCCTCCTCTTCTGATCAATGCTTGATCTTACTGCTCGAAACTCAAACAAGTACCATAGAATCTCTCTCCAATCTCTTTCTTTTTGCCAAAGCAATTTTCCACAGAAGTGACCACTCCAGGGAATCATGAGATGGATTTTCATCTATGTTGCACCACTATGTGGACACAATATTTTCAAAAATTAGGACACGGTGCGTGGGGGTAATATGTAAATATTCAAAATATAAGGATTAAAATGTAAATATTCAAAATATAATGACTAAATTATAAATATTTAAAACTATAACTACAAAATAAACATTTCCAACATACCAAAATTTTAATGTGTAATTTTTATAAAATTCGTGTATAATTGTTTAATAATAATTAATAAGAAAGTTTCTTATTAATTATTACTATAAACCCTTCCATCTTCCCAAGGATCAGAACGTCACATCAATAAAGCCGGATTGAAATCGATTTTAATTCGAACCTATTGCACTTTAGCCCAATGCAGATCACTATTAGAACCTTTGCTTGAGGTGCTTATGAGTAGTTACAATGAAAGGGGGCAATTGTAGCCGGGAAGATTTTAAAACCTATGCACTTTAGCCCAATGCAGATCACAATTAGGTTAAGGTACTTAAAGTAGTTACAATGAAAGAGGCGAGCCTCTCGAGCCCAATTAATCCAAGAGTATGTATTCCTAAAGTTATCTTCTAGACTTCTACTGTACTATATATAGAGGCTTCAGACCAATGGTCGAAGCTTCTAAAGATATCAAACCAGATGACACTTTGGACTTCTCAAAAGTTTTAGACGCTAGGAATAAGCCCAGTGTTCAACAAGCTATCTACACCAACAATCAAACACTTCCTTACCAGTTACCAAGAAACTTTTTTGATAAGAACATACTGCCTAAGAATTGATCCTCTCAGTTTCCTGTGTTCTACTTGCCATCAAAGGGTAAACCTTGCACTTGTAATATTTGACAACCACAAGAGTCGCTCTTGTTTTCAACTCCATGCTCTCATATTATCCAACTGGTGGTCCTTCTCCATTCTTCTGTTCCAAACCTAGCCTTGGCAGCATAATTATTCAAATTCCTGAAGTGATCTAGAATATTTTGAAAAACTATACTAGATTAATACTTTACATATCTTCTGCTAATTGTTTCACAATTTTTTCTATTGAACTTTTAGAAGAATTCACATCTAATGATTTCCAAAGGAGAGATTTCTCATTCCACGGAACTGAGCACAAATAACAGATTAAACATCACCAACTGGATCTGGACAGCTGTGCAACTCTATCATGGTATCAAGGCAGTACCATGTTTCAGATCACTCGCTTTACTTATCAGCCCATGCCATGGGTAAGAATATGAAATGCATACAAGGTACATAATCCTTGCCTCTCTACTTATCTACTGTTAATCAGTTAGATTTGATGCTCAACCATTTGAGGGATTTTCTACCTCAGATGTGTGAATTTGAGCAATATATGGCATCTTTAATCTCAATCCACTACAAAGCTTAAATTCAAATACTGTATGGACTTGTCCATCTACAAAACAACCTTTGCCTAATTTTCATAATCCTGCAACTAGCAAGGTGATATATTAACTAACTCTATCTACAGTGAAAAACTTGTTCTCTGGATAAAATCACTACCTCACCTCATTTTCTTCAAATAGAAATTTTTCTCTCATGTCTATATCACAGAGAATAAAGTTACGGAATCTTCCCACTCTATCGTTCGTAACTTATTGCCAGAATATCAGTAATGTGTGTGTGGCAGCCGTCAACAGATAGGATAAAACCGGTACCAACTAGGTAATGTTTCAAATTCCTGCCAACAATAAATGGACTATAAAATTCAAAGTACCAAATGCTTGCAAGTAACACACATCAAGCTCTCAAACACGAGAATTTCAAGCATGGACACAAAAATCATCAGTCTACTATGCTAACACCTCAATAGTACTGCATTCATTACATTTATTATTCCTATGTTTATCATGATGAATCATGACGTAAACTTCTTTCCTTTACTTCATTTGTGAGAAGTAATGAAGAATGACACAGCATAAAAAAGATTTCCACACAAGAAATAAAATGAGCACATGTTCAATTCCCCTTGAAACCATTAACTTCCACAACACAGAAAAAAAGGGGTATTAATCAATAAAGAGCAAGTACAACCAACAATAGCAGATCTACAATCCAACAACACAAACCCCACTTTCTGTATTACTCTTCTAACATAATATGAGCACCCACACCCAATAGAGAATATAATCCACGTTCTTTCTTAGCATCTATTAATGCCATCAACTTAAAGGAAATCTACCCATTAGTATTCCATAACATGGCTATTTAATTTTCATTGACTGTCCATTTATCATCAAACCCATGTTTTGAAACTATAACCTCGTTTCAATTGAACAACAAAGGATACTCATTGGTCCTAGCATTCATTTGGTACCAAAGAGTGACCATTTATTTCCTTTACATGCCATTCTTACTACAATGGCATGAATAGTTACACTACAAAGGCCGTGGAAAGGAAAGATCACTCACATGAGTTGCATCAGCTGGGATGTAAGCATACATTCAGCTAGGCAACTAATCATAGTGTAGCTTATAAGGCTAATAAGCTGCACCGCGTTAATTACACCGGTATTAAAAGTAGAGAAATTAACTATTGCTCCATTTGGTGAAGAAGTGTAATCTACTCAGGTGGATAGTTATAACTAAAACTTCATCCTCTTCGTCAAAGACAACTCTGTAAATGCCAAAAATATCATTCGACAACTACGTTCACTTACAACTTCCATCGTTTTGATCAACCGCAAAATTTTCAGCAACCAGTTTCATATTATTCAATTTAGTCACATAATCAAATAAAATTCGTCGAAATTTCACCTTTTTGACAGAAGCAGACCAAGACAAAGTGAGACCAAGGAATACAATGAAGAAGAATGGTCCCCATAGATCCCAATCCCTAAGCGCCTTTCCAGGATCCTCCCTGAACGGATTCGGAAACACCACCAACTTCAAATTACTCACAATCCTCGACAGATCTCTCTTCACCGTATCCCAAATCGGCTCCGTTAGAGTGTTAGGCGGAGGTCCGAACCCGGTGGCACCGATGTTAGACGGACCTCCATTGCTGCGATTGGAAGGTGGAGGCGGGGGTGGGGCCGCGGGAACAGGTGTCTGCTTCTGGTAAGGTGGAGGGGGAGGGAGGTTCGATGGGATGAAGGGAGAGGATGATACTGGGATGGAAGCGCGAGTAGGGCTGGGCGGACGGGCCGGGAGGACGGTGGCGGGGCCAGATTGGACACTGGCGTTGATGAGGTTCTCGATCTCGTCAATGTCGGATTGGGAGGAGGGGTGGAGGGGCACGGTATCGCCGTGCGACATTTTCCGGGATAGTTTGTTTTGACTTTTCTTGAGAAAATCAGAAGATGGATCTGAGACAATCGGGCGGAGTTACAAGGTAAAAGGAAATGGTTTGTGATCGGAGAGGGGAAGCACGGTGTGCTCTCTCTGTACTTTGCTTTGCTGCTGTACTTGAATGCCAAAACGTCTTAACTAAGGAAACGTTTAACGGTGATTAACGGCGATTTCTTGTGACTAATTGCATTTTAGTACCCGAAATTGGAAAATACTGTCTAATTCATCCATAGAATTCATGAATTCAGGACATTGTGATTTGGGGTCAGTTCTACTTGCAGGTTTTAGTATTTTAATAGTAATTTTTTAGTAGGTCTCATGTGAGACTATTTACATATTGTAATACGAAACCTCAATCTCTTATAAGTTAGTCTATTAATATACGATTGATCAGATGAATTAAGATTCGTCTTATTTAAACTGTTTATAAAGCTGTCTTTCGTACGTTTTTGCCTTAATTTTTAGTTTTTTTATTTTCACTATCTTTTGTCTCACCAATATCTCCATATTTCTCTCTTACTTTTGTTTAATCATTACAAAACAAAAAGGTAAAACCCAAATTCTAACCTCAAAATCATTATTCCAAACAGGCCTTAGGGACTTCGGTTTGTAGGTTTTGACTCTTCTATTGAGATTCGTCGTTTATCTCAATGTTATTTTTCTTCGATCATTAAAAACAAAAACAAAATCTACCTCAAAATCACTATCTCAAACACACCCTTAAATGACTTTATTCATCAACATGGCATGGAAATTATTTATAGTTTGAATGCAATTGTATTTAACGTAGTGATTTATTAACACGATTTTGGTTTTATTTTTGTTTCCTTAATAAAGATTGAAGAAAAAAGTATGGGAGACGTAGAAAGATGATGAAACCAGAGAGAGAAAATGTTCAAAACCACTGATTCAATTTGCTAAATTACAAAGAAGATAGCCAATTTACTGGTACGGTTGTTGCATTGTCTAATGTATAATAAATATATAGTCATGCCTTCTCATCCCTTACTTTCTTTGGGAATTAAATATTTTTTAATGAATTAATTATATTTTATGTAACACTTTTAAGTTTCAACGATATCATGGATACTTTGGAGTACTTCCTCAATTCTATCCAAAAAGCCCACGTTGAAAAGTCTAAATAATTAAGAGTATATACGTAGTATTGGAGTTGATCATATTACAAAAATACTTAAATACAACCAATATAGTTTCAATGCACGTGAAGGGTAGAGATGAAAGATTATGAAAATTATCCAATAAATTTTAAAAATTGACTTTTTATGTGAAACATCATCAAATAGTATGATTGACTTATTGTTTGGAACGGAGGGAGTAAGCATGAATGATTGAATATTGATATCATAACACAACACTTGAATTACGAATATTTTTTTCATAATCAAATTAAATATAGACAAATATGTTTTTTGTACTTCAAAATAAAGTTACTAATTAATAAAGAAAGATGGAGAAAACTAATAGGAATAATTACAAGTCGGTACATTTTTTAAAACATATTTTCAAATAAATCCAGCTATTTTTTGGACATATCTTTTAGATACAATTTTGGGGCAAAATTACGTCACTACCCTCTAAATGGAAGAATTCGGTCATTAGCCCATAACAATCCTTTCTGAGATGGTTGAAGGACTTTGAAGGGGATGGTTGGGATAGAGAATGGCGGCGGGCTTGGTGATGAAGATGAAGGTTGGGGTTGAGAGATAGGAGGTTTGACTGGCGATTAGAGCAGGGGCTCGAACTGAGCTGGTGGATTTGGCGAAGAAATTGAGGAAGATTCACTGGAGAAGGAGGCTGGAATCGAGACTGGAGATCGGGGAGGACAGCTTTGAAGATGAGGGAGATGGCGGCTAGGTTTGGGGAAGATGAGATGGGGGCTGGGTTTGAACGGAGGGGATTCGGTGGAGACGGTGGTGGATCTGAGGATGAAAGGGTTGATTCGTCGGAGAAGGAGGGTCCCAGGATTCGAAGGAGATGGAGATGGTGTCGGGTTTGAGGTGGCAGGTGGAGGGAATCGAGGCAATTTTTGAAGATGAAGGAGATGGCGGTGGGTTTTGGATTTTGAGCGGAGGGATTCAAAGTGAAGTTGATTCGGCATCGATTTTACAAAGTTATGTTTGAAAGGCATCGGTTGAGGAATTGTAGAGCATCCAGAGTATTTCACGATCAACTTTGATAGGCACATAGTGTGGGCTCACCTACGTTTCACCGGCCAGCATTTAAAACCAAGGTCATTTTGCGAGGGATGAGAATCAGAGAGTGGGCAATCGATCCATCACGATGTTTTTTGGCATCGACATTTCTGATGCCAAGATTATGTTTGATAGGCATCGTGCAAATAGGCATCGACATTTCACGATGCAAGATTTTTCAAACAATTGTACCATCGAAATTTCAATGATGCCAAGATTAAATTTTCACTTTGTATGTGAAACATGCAATTTAAAACAATTTGTATGTGAAACATGCAATTTCACGAAACTATAAACATAAATTTATATCTCCTACCAATTGAACCCCACGAACAAAAACAAGACTCGGGTAAGTCTTTTCATTATTTTCATTCTCATATGTAGTCTATTTAGCACCAACTAATCTATATATAATGATAAGGGTAAAAAAAATAATTTAAAATCTTATTTTTGAATTATTGACTTTTGAGTTACCATTTCACTCTTTCCCTTTCCTATCTTTTCGGTTGTATTTATCTTTCTTTCTCTCGTCTCTTCCTTATTTTATCTCTCATCACCACTATCTCCTCTCTTTTAATTATGTTTAAACATTTTTTCTCTTTAAATATAAAAAATAGTAACTAAAACAAAAATAATAGTTCTGGAGTCAAGAAAACAAAAATATAAGAGGTTAGTAAAATAAAAATAATTTATGGAACAAGCCACTATAAAAATAAAAGTTACAGAATCGAAAAAACAAAAATAATTTAATGTTGAGGTTAGTAAAATAAAATAATTTACGGAACAAAAGTTTAAAACAAATTCTTAAAAATATATATGTAAAACAAAAATACTTTAGTAAAATAAAAATATTTGATAGAACAAAAATAATAGTTACAAAATCAATAAAAAACAATTTAAACTGAGGTTACTAAAATAATAAAAATAATTTACGGAACAAAATTTTAAAACAAATTCTTAAAAATAGCTGTGTAAAACAAAAATACATTAGTTAAATAAAAATATTTTATGGAACAAAAATAATAGTTATGGAATCAATAAAACAAAAATAATTTAAACTGAGGTTACTAAATTATAAAAAAAATTTACGAAACAAAAGTTTAAAACAAATTCTTAAAAATAGTTATGTAAAACAAAAATATGTTAGTAAAATAAAAATATTTGATGGAACAAAAATAATTGTTACATGGTCAATAAAACAAAACAATTTAAACTGAGGTTAGCAAAATAGTAATAAAAATTATGGAACAATTTTTTTTGGTAAAACTAATTCTTAAAAATAAAACAAAAATAATAGTTACGAAGTCAATAAAACAAAAATATATATAATAGAAGTTATTAAAATCATAATAATTTACAAAACAAAAAATAATAGTTTACCGTAAAAAAAATAGTTATTTTGATTTTAGCTTATTTTCTTATCAAAAATTTATTTATTCATAAAATACAAATATAATTTAATAAAAGTAATCATTCAAAAGGAAGAACTTATTTGAGTTCAGATTCTATTTGTAGGGTGAAAAAAATTCAAGTTTGTTCGAAAACATTCATTATACAGAGCTTTTGAATAGTATAAAGTGTTCGGGGTTGTCATGCCATAAATTAACACTTAAAATTAGTGTTCCAGAAAAGTATTTAACCATGGACAGTTATATGTCGTAGTTTCTAGAGTAACAAATTATTTTGGTTTGAAGATATTGCTATGCAGTGAAGATGAAAAACCATCTAATAAGACAATAAATGTTATTTATAAGGAAATTTTTTAGAATCTATAATGATTAGTTGACGTGTGTTTAACGCACAGATTAAAAAAACTAGTTTTTTAATACCGACATGGTGTTGCGGAATATGGGATTGATTATGAAAAAATTACAATTTATGGCGCAATCGATAATGAGTGGTGTGAATCCTCGTCGCTCTTAAGTCTTAACAATGAATTTGAATCTGTTAGAGACATATTGCTTCATCAAATGCAACTACATAATGTGCATATTGTAGTGACTTCGGCTTATTCTTAAAAAAAATACTTAATGGTTTATGTGAGGATGTCCATATTATATCCATAAAATTTAATGGTTCAAGTGGACATGTCCATTTGTACCAAGATTAAAATTTAAGTGTGTCCATGCCCATATTTTAGTGGACGGTCAGAACGAACATATGAGCGTGGATATAATTTGCCACTACTAAAAATAGGAATGATTACTTAAAAAAGTCTAAACACATGGATACCAATCTACCAGGGGTGTAAGTGGTTTTGTTTATGCCAAAACCACAAATTGAACCGTCCCTAGTGGTTCTAAAAATCTCAACCAAACTGAATTGAACCATTTGGTTTGATTTGATTTTGTGGTTTATATAAATTATTTTTAATAAAATTAACCAAAATTTAAAATAACAATAAAAATAAGATTTTAATTTGGAATTGATATCAAAATTATGAAATAACATACTAAAAACAAATTATCATAAGGAAAACAATACAAGTTATAAAATAAACACAAACAATTGAATAAAATAATAGTTCTCCAACAATCAAGATTTTATTTGGTTTAGTATGTCTGTATATGTATATATACTAGATCTTTAAGCCCGTGTCTATGGCACAATCCCAGTATATTTGATTTCGTCAATTGAAATTATAGTGCCCAAATAGTAGGTATGATTTAAAAAAATGTTACAGTTGAGAGATACATTGTTTCAACTGATAGTTGAGAGATTAATGTTTTATAAGGGCCTAAGGTGTGACTGTTTAGAAGATTAATCGCATGGTGTAATTTTGTAATGTGAAGATAAAAGATAGGGAGAAGAAAAAATGATGACTAATCATAACATTAATTGTAGGGGGTGACTTGTAATATGGAAAGAAAAAAAAAAGGAAATTAAAAATGGATAACTACTCACACATGTAAATGTGAAAGTGAACCTCAACCATTATATTTTTTAAGATAATTTAATCTCAACTTCTGAATAGCTTAGTCAATTACCTAGGCATAGATTATGCATATAAGATGATCCAAATGTTCAAAATAGTTAACAAATATAATATAATATATATTATATAATAAATAAATAAAAATATATATATTGGTTTGGTTCGATACCAAAAATCGTGAACCAAACTGGACGATTTTATAATTTTTGAAACAAAAACAAATTATTTTTGACCAAAACCGAACAAATCCGATTGATTTGGTTTGGTTCGATTCCGTAGTTCAGTGATTCCGATTTACACTCATACAATCTACCTACTCACGCTAATCAATCCACACATACCTCCTTCGGCCTTCGGCCAAGTAATGCCAAGAGCATAATCAAAAGTTCCTAATTTGTCCTTCCTAATGGTTTCACTACCACATCATCTATTTTAATAACATCTATAATACAATATAGCTCATAGTTGCATATGTGAAATTGACTAAAACTATTTAGGGACTAATATTGATTCATTTACTGAGATCCTACGATTATTATCACTCCCCGAGTTCACATGTGTGAACGGCGGTTGAGCAACTACACCCTCTCTCTCTCTTTCCAACTCCCCTCACTTTTCACTGTTGGTGACCGCTAATCCTTCCTCCACCAAACCCACGTCTCTTTTCTTTTCGACATTTTAATTAATTAATTAATTTTATGCAAAAAAATTCGTAAGTTTTGTAATTTGAAATATTTATTTATTTTTCTTTTTAACTGTTATCGTAATTAACTTAATCAATTTTATTTTTTGAAACTGAATCCCAATTTAATTTATGTCTAAGTTTTGAATATTTCTATTTTAATTTTTTGTTAATTGTTATCATAATTAATTTAATCAATTTAATTTTTTTTCGGCCCGCAATTTCATATACAAATAATTTTTTAAAAAAATCGTAAGTTTTGTAATTTGAAATATTTGTTTTTTTCTTTTTAACGGTTATTACAATTAACTTAGACAAATTATAAGTAAATATTAATTAATTTCCACATTATCTGCTTTATTTATTGATAAATTCACAAATTGACGTCGTGTCATCGGCATGGACAAGAGTACTAATAACTATTTAAATAACACACATTCTCATTCAAATAACACCACACCCTTCATTTTGTGCCCACTGGCTATTTTTAAATGAAAATTTTGAAACAAATAAAAAATATTAATTAGACGATGTAAATGATTATATATTTATATCGATCTTTGAGATTTTCTTTACCTTAGTTATGGATGCTATTATTTTTTTTATTTTTTGGATTTGTTTCTTTAACTAAACTTATGGCTGTCAATAAACGGTAAATGATAAAGATTGTCGAATAAATGACATAAGTATAATTATAAAGGATAGGAAATATATATTAAGGAAATGTTAAAAAATAAAGCAATGAGTGGTAAAACTAAGGATAAAGATTAAATTGATTTTATACCTTACAAAAAATCAAGGCTTGGCTTGGAAATATTTATTTAAGTGTAGTTAAATGCACTTTTTGAAATATAAATTTGTGGTATTTGGTTTACCGTTGTTTGTAAATATTTTTAGGGTGAAGTTTGGAAATTTGTTTGGCTCTCCAATATTCTAGAGTTTGTAAAATATCATACCACAAAGAGAATCTAAGTGGGATGAAGAATCTGGGCCGTTGAATTGAGTTGAGATAAACGAGACCAGGTTGGGTGCGGTGCAACTGGTCTAAACCCTGCCGCTGCCGCTGCTGCGGCTGGTGAGTCGTCCCTGACATAAAGAAAAGCAAAACCTAACAAAAGGGTCTCTCTCACAGCAGTTTGATATCCTTCGATTGATCTACCCTAACCATCGCTGTGAGTCTACTCTCTCTCTCTCTCTGGGTACGCCACTGTATTTTATATCTGCTTAGTTGTAGTTACTGCTTTAGTGGCGTAATTTGTAGTATAATTTTTGTGCTATTCCTCCTTGGTGTCAATGCAATGAAATGGATGATTTGTTCAATCCTAGCTTGACCAGCCCTAGGATTGTTTTCATATTTCATTGCGATTATGCTTAGTGATCCACTGAAAATTGTGTTCAAGTTGAAGTATAGCAGAATTTTCGTGTATTGTGGATTCACCCAAGCTAAAGCTGCAATTCTTTTTCAAATTACCTTTCTTGTTTTGATTTGCTAGAAATGTAGAATCTCTGAATTATTTTTCTTTTATTTCATGTTTTCGTTGTCGGGAATGTAGTAAGATACAAATGTTGATGTTCCTTGTAATTTCATTCATTTTATGTTTATGAACATTGTTTATCTTTAGGGTAACCACGAGTATACTAAATATTCAAAATCTAATTTAAATAGAAAAAGAGAAAAGTAGGTAGGCTATATTAAGACTTCTGTGGTGAAAAATGAGTCATTGTTTGAACTATTTATACTGAAGCTTTTGACCATTTTTAAGAGTTAAGATCGATATCTGTCATTTTGTCGGACATTTACTCAGTCCTAGAAGACAAATCTCTTAATGTTAGCCTAATCATACCATGAACTGCAAGTTTTACTTTGAAAGTAACAAATACATTCGTATCACATTTTCATTGAGGCTGACTTAAAAAAAGTCAATTTGGACTTTATTTATTATTTTTCTTCTTCTTTTGGGATGAAGGCAATAATTCTTTAATTTGTAAGAGTAGGTAAGCTAAACTGCATATAAATGCTATGCCCTTGAATGATGTCAGCCTATATATATATATATATACATATATATCTATGTATGTATACGTATGATTATATATATAGGGGTGAGAGAGATGGCAAGGGCACTCAGGCAAAGACCTTGGAGGTCCTTGGTTCCAATCCTCATACCAATAAGGGGTCGCACACTTACCTATGAGATATATATATTTCGATTGTGTATACATATATACATTCATATAGTATGTCACTCATACATGCATACATATATTTATTTATATATAGACACAGTAATTTTAACGGCTATCTAATAGTATTTCCAACATCTTCTCATGGTCCATAATCAATATGATGTATTGCTTTTAATACATTTTTCCTTGTTGCTCTCTAGCTGATCCAATCACTTTAAATTTACACATGGTTTTGATGATGACATGATTTTCATTCTGAGACTATATTAAATCGAGCTTTCTATGTTGTGGTTCTTCAGCTTCATCTGAATTAAGATGGGCAATGGTCCGGCACCGTATTCAGAAATTGGCAAACGAGCAAAAGGTATCTCTTTCCTTACTTAGCTTTTGACTTGAAGGCTAGTCTGTACTTCCCCGTTCCAATTAAGTAATCCCACTATCCTTTTTGCTTTGTCCCAAAAAAGTAATCGCATTTTTTAAAAGGAGATATATTTATAGTGCATTTAATAGGAGGTACAAACAAATAAAGCTACGATCATAAAAAGACTATGTTGTCAAATTTGACTCTCTTTTTGGGATGGAGGGAGTATATCTCTTGCGTACAAATTCCCCCATTCCTTTACTTCAACTCCAAGACACTATCACTTTGTCATGCTTGCATCTACTTTGCCTCCAAAATATTTCTGTCCATTTTTGATTACTTGTATTTTTAAAGCGTGGGCATGTTTGCTCTTGTATTAGCTTGATTATTTCTCCTCATGAGTGTGGAGTTTGTGAGGTCTACCAAACACACTTTTACCCGTACACCTTCGCAAATGAAAATGCGTAACATATAGATTTATATATATATATATATATAGTTACAGACATTAAATTCTTAAGAAACCCATAAGTTTTTACAATAATTTTAATATAGAAATCCATTTAGCTATAAAATCAAAGAGGGCAACTATTGTCGACTTTATGTGAGAGAAACTGAGCTCAGAATGTAACTTTGTTTTTCATATCTATTTGCCTGATGGGACTTTCTCTGATGTTTATGGTAATCTGCCCCCTTTTGTGTGTGTGTGTGTTTGATTTGTGCTCTACCCGTAAAAGTGCCCCAAGTCACCAGCACACAGTTGAGCACATCTGGCATGTTCAAACACATAATCATTGAAGAACTAATAGCATCATTTGTATACATCTTAATTCTTACACCCTTTTTCCCTGTGCAATTTCTGTTGGGTGTGATCATTTTTGAGTATCCATGCGCTTAGTATGGCATCCTTGTTCCATTTCACAACAAGGAAAGAATTTGAATTATAAGAATTCTAAATTGTTATTTGTTAAAAAGAGTACCATGCTTTTCTACGACTCAATTTTCGTAGTAGTGTAATAATTCTCATTAAGAACTAAGAAGAGATTAATTTTTTTGTCCATGTTCACAAAATATTTACTCATCAAAAAAAAAATGTTCACAAAATATAAAAAATCTTTTTTTTTTGATAAGTAATACTCCCCCGTCCCATAATTATTGTCTTGTTTGAGCCGGCACACGGATTAAGAAAAAAATAATTGATTTGATTATTAATATTAGTTTGAAGTATAGTTTACTTTAAATCCCATGTATATATGGCACATAATTAAAGTAGGATGAAAAAGTAAGGGTAAAGTGGTAAAAGTGTTGTCCTAAAAAGAAAAGTTTCAAACAAGACAATTATTTTGGGACGGACGAAAAAGGAAAGCAGGACAATAATTTTGGGATGGAGGGAGTATAAATTAATTAACATGCGTCAAAGGAGGTATGTACATTGGCAGTTTATGGATATCAACAAAATGAAAAGCCATATGAACCGTCCAAAAAATCCACAAAAGAGTTGTACAAAGATGGAAGTGACCCGGAGCACCAAAATATAAGAAATCTTAATAGTAATCTGTTTAGTATCATTATATGGTGCATGCCTCTTTGCCTAATCCGTATATATATAAAAGGAGTATAGAAATTTGTTGAAGTGGTTTTGTTCGCAGTACTTTTGCTGTAAAATAGTCATGCGGCACTACAAGGAAGCAAAAACGTATGAAAAAAATGGGTTATGGGAGAAAAAAAAGGAACGTGTTAGATGACAAAGAAAAAAGAAACGTAGTATAAGACGTAGATCACATGAGAGAAAATATAAGGATATCTGTAGAGAAAATATAGGATTATACATTAACCAAAAAATTTTTTTATACTTTTTTGACCCCAAGGGGTGGGAGAGATGGCAAGGGCACTGGGGCAAAGAGGTCTTTGGTTTCAATTCCCATAACAATTAGGGGTCACACTTACCAATCAAAATAATAATAATAAGGGGAATATATTGTAAAAAATCAAACAATAACACATTTTTTTCTTAAAAAATAAATATGATTGTAAATAGCATACGCATCGCCGGTGCAGAACGGCTTGTATTAATGATGCATTTAAAGTATAGCAAGTATCATACTATGTTCTCCGCACTGCTATTAAATTATCTTACATCGACTATTGGGTGTTGGTAGTACTATTCACTAGCTCGTAATTGAAAATCATTCTTACTATGGGTGTCTACTGGGATGCTTAGGCAGTACTTAGGGCTAGAACTGGCTAGGCCTGGATTCTAATGATAGTGGAACTTGCTAGTAATTGAGGGTTTGTGTGACTGAATAGGCGCCTAGACATTGTTTTCGTGTTCATGAGCAGTTGGGCGAGCACCCAGAAGTTTGAGTATCTAGTCCACTGTGGTGTGCTTCCATCTCGTTTTAACAACCCTGCTCAAAAGTACTTCCCTTTGATCCTTGTCCACTGTTTATGTCATTATGTGTGCCAATCTAAGAAATTTATCAATTTTCTTTACCTACAACTACAGTTGATTTAGAAAGTTGTTTGTTTTATGCAGATCTCTTGACCAAAGATTACAACTATGATCAGAAGTTTGTGTTGTCAGTTCCGGGCTCTACTGGCATGGTATGTTCTAATCATAGATCATGACAAAACAGATTTTCTTTATTTCTCTATTGTTTTACTCTTTTGTCTAATTGCCATCTGGGGGAGCTGTTGGCTTATTTTAGCTGATATGGATCAGATTCTATTCAGTTTATAGTTTGTTCCATTCGGATGTGTTGCAAATAAAGTGATGGGTTTAAATTTATAGCAAATCAAAAATAGTATCTGGGGCTATTGAATTGTTATGGATGCTCTAACAGCTTTTACATAGTTCAAATCTGGTCTAATACCCAAATGTACCTTTTCTCATCCCAATAAAGCACATTGTGTTGGAAATGTGAAAGAAGTTATAAAATAAAAGATAGTGTGGAGGTCCAATCATTTTGTTAATTGCAATCAATTATTAAATAATAATAAAAAAGTTAAAAAAGCAACTGGTTTTTATGTTAATTCAAAGAGTGATTCTTTGTTTTTCTCTCTCCAATTAAGTGGGCTGTTCTTTTTATCATACAATATTCAGTTTCTTAACTATGCAATTGGTTTTTAATTCGCTTAGGTCATCTGTTACACAGATTTAGAGTTTGTGAAGGTTACTGCATCTTTGCGTAGTAATAGGAGTATGATTATTCTATTGTTTGCACCTGTAATGAAGGTTGTTCGTCTATAAATTAGCCACAAAACTCTTATACTTCCTTGGAGGTCCTGATACATCCCCAATGAAATCTAAATATGATCTTTAATTTGTAACCTATATGCTTATGTATTCATGGTGATTTGGTTATTACTCATAATGTACAAGCTTCCTGTTCCAGCCATAGCATGTATAGTATGTAATATACTGAACATAAAAGTAGAGATTTGGTGGTATCTAACAATGCACTCATATATAAAAATAGTTACTGCTCGCAAATGTGGCAAGAGCACTCAAAGACGTTGAGGTCCTTACCTCCTTGGTTCCAATCCTCATACCAACAAGGAGTCACACTTACCTATATAAAAAAGAGAGTAGAGATTTTGGTGGTATTTAAATATACGCTTATATACACAACAATATATATATGTGTGTATACATATATCACAGTTGGGCTATCTCAGGATTGTTTGGCTTTTGTTTCAAGCAGCATCGGGGTTGAAGAGAGTTTTGACAGATTTCTTTGGGTGTAAGGCATGGAGTCTTCCTACGAAATATTTGGGTCTCCCCCTAGGGGCTTCAAGAATGTGGAAGTGCGGAATTCGGTTATCGAAAGATTTGAGGAGTCTAGCGGGCTGGAAAAGACAATATTTGTCTAAAGGTGGTCGACTGTCTTTGATTAAGAGCATTATGTCCAATTTGCCCACTTATATGATGCTCTCGCTCTTTGTGATTCCTTTGTCGGTGGTGAAATGGCTTGAGAAATTGGAGAGGGACTTCCTGTGGAAAGGAGGAGCGGAGGAGAGAAAGTACCATTTGGTAAATTGGGAGACAATATGCAGCAGTGTGAGGAATGGAGGGTTGGGGGTTAAAAATATTAAGACTTTTAATATTGCTCTTTTGGGTAAGTGGATGTGGAGGTATTTGGTGGATAGAGGATCTTTGTGGAAGAAAGTGGTGGATAGTAAATATGGGTCAAGGGGTCATAACTGGTTTCCAAAGGAAGTGTCTTATCCTCATGGGTCGAGTGTTTGGAAGGGTATCTTGCAAAGTAGAGTCTTCTTTGAGAATCTGGTGTCTTTTGATATTGGTGGGGGAGAGAGGGTGCGGTTTTGGAAGGATAAATGGTGTGGAGAGTTTACCCTGTAACAAGATTTTTATAATCTCTTCAATATATTGTTGTCAATCAAGATGAGATGGTGAATGCAGTCGGGGTGGTTATGGAAGGGAGAGATGTTTGGAGCCCTATGTATCGTAGAAATTTATATGACTGGGACATTGGTGACATCTCTAGGCTATTCAAGAAGCTTTATAAGGTTAAGAGGAGGGGTTTGGGTGAGGATAAAGTGGAGTGGGAGGGATCTAGATCGAAGACCTTCTCGGTGAAGTCTCTATACTCTTGCTTAAGGAAGGAGGACAAAGGTCTATTTCATTGGAAGGCAATTTGGAGGACAAGAGCTCCTCGAAGGGTGGATTTTTTAACTTGGGAAGCAGCTCGGGGAGCAATATTTACGGGGGATAATTTGAAAGCTAGAGGATGAATTTATGTCAACCGGTGCTGCATGTGCAAAGAGGAGGAGGAAACTGTCGATCACTTGCTTCTTCCTCCGTGTAGGTCTGCAGTGGGTTATGCCCAGATCAGTTAGCTCCTTAGTGGGTGGGAATCCTTCAACAGTAAAAGGAAAGAGAACAAATGAGGATCTATTCCTTTGGCTATTTGGTGGAATGTTTGGAAAGAGAGGAACAAAAGAATTTTTGAAAACGAAGAGACTGATGCAGACCGGATCAAGAGGGAGATGAATTAGTCATTACAGTTCTGGAACGAAGACATTGACCCGGTAGAAGGGGATCTTTTGGTTAATATTACGGATAGTGTATAGTTTTTCGGTTTTGTATACTCCCTGTGTACATGGCTGCGCCTCATTTTTAGGCGTTTCTTCTAATACAATTATTACTTATCAAAAAAAAAAAATCTTATGACATGTTGCGGTGTTGCCTATGTGTCTCTGTCCTTTCTCAATTTTGCAGTGTTGGCTTGACCGTGGATGTGTCCTTTAGTTTCCTACTTTTTCAGGACCGTGTTGTGTCATATTCTTAGTTCAATCCATTGTGCTATTTTCTGTGCGTTAGCCTGTTTTTTTTTTTGATAAGTAAATTCTATATACGAAAAAGCGTTTGACACATCCTTTGTACACGAGGAGTATACTCAAGCGTACTAATCAAAAGAAAAGCTAGCCTGTTTAATTAGTTTATAGCTGAATGCAAACTACCTGTATATTTATCCAGGAGAGAAAAAGGAAAGAGAAAACCTATGTAATTAGTTGCCTTCCGTTTCTATCATGATGCACTTCAGCATTCCGTAGCCATGATGTTTGTTGAACAAATTGTGCAGTTTTGGGTCAGCCGGTAAAGTTAGAAGACATGGGTGGTGCTCCGGGTAGATATACAGTATTATTGTGGTCCACATACCTAATTGTGTGTATTGTGACCCAAGTGGGTGAAGGCTCCTATATCTTTTTAACACATCATATTACTATGTGTATGTTCCTCCCCCATCACACCTTCATTACATGGTTGAAATATCCAAGGGTTCAATGGGTGTGGAAAAACAGAAAAATGATGAAGTAAGCATATATTTTTAATTTTACTTAATATAGGTGTACTGTCTTCTCATTATAACATGACCAAGCGTCCAAGCCTTTTCAAGGGTGCTCTGGCAAAGATGTGGAGGTCCTTGGTTCCAATCACTATAGCAAGGGCCACACTTACCTATCAAAAAAATATGAAAATGAAAATGTCTGTTGTGTTTTCTTTGGATAAAGTTAAAAAGAACAATGTGATATTCGTCTATAGTAATCTGTAATTGGGGTTATGTGCACTAATGTTATATGATTATTATTCATAACTGGAAAAATCTGACTTGCGTTATGTTTTGCAATTTTTTTTGGCAGGGACTTACAGCTACTGGTGTCAAGAAAGATCAGATTTTTATTGGTGATATAAGTACACAATACAAGTCTAAAAGTACTACCGTGGATGTAAAAGTTGATACGTATTCTAATGTAAGAAAGACAAGATCTTGTTGTTAGAATCTAGTGATTTGGCCACTGTTTGAATAGTATATTATTGAATGTAATCATCATTTAATTACATAATTTTGACTTGACAGTTTGTTATTTTCTTTCGCTGCATTTTAAAATTATGTTTGATGTAATTATTTTGCAGGTTTCGACAAAGGTAACCATCAATGAGGCCTTGAGAAATATGAAAGTTGCATTCAGCTTCGACATTCCTGATCACAAGTCTGGCAAGGTCAGTGATTTGTATTTTTAGAAGAAAATTATGATATATAATATAATGCTGTATGGAAAATAAAAGATGTATGCAAGCCCTTTTATTCTGTCCCATGTTGAGTTGCATGATTGTGTATTTACTTAAGGATGTTTGTACAGTGAATCTTTAGGTACAGGAACAATATTTAAGGTTTTGTGTTCTGTTTATTTGGGCAAATTGGTGGGTAATTGGAAGTTAGACCTTGATGTTGGAATTGACACCCTGGTTATGAATTAGTAGGCTAGTTGTCTATTTTCTTAACATTGATAATAAGACTTCCTCTATTCAAGTGCTTTGCTCTGTTTTGTTTCCAATATATGATAGAAATAACAATTTAAGCATTTTTAAAACAATCTTTTAATGCTATGTGTAATATATTACTCCCTCTGTCCCACAATGAGTGTACCTTATTAATATTTCACAAAAGTTTAGGAAGCTGACTTTTAGGTCATTTCAGAAGTACATATACATGACTGCCCCTATTGTTCACAATGTAATGTTGCAAGTGCATATTGAAACATGATAGATAGCACTCAATTTGGGATAGAGCGAGTACATTTAATACTTCTTAAAATTTAAATAAAATATATACCTTTTGGTCAGGATTTAATCTATTCTTCTTGTGTACTTTTCTGCTACCTTCATCCAAAGACAATGTCGTATGGCCCGAATTTGTATCACATAGACAGACTTTTTGCTCCAAATTTAGGGACATGGCAAAACCTCATAAATTAGTGATGACACGTGTTTGTGTGTCAATGCAGATAAACGTCAAACAAGAGATTAGGGTTTTCAATGTGCAAGTAGGATCTTGATTCTTCCATCATGTAATTAAATAGTCTTCTCAAACTGTTCTGAGATTTGCTTTGAGAAAGGATCATGGTTGTTTTTTAGGAGTATTTATACTCATTAGTGAAGCCGTCGCATGGCCTCCCTTGAATTCCATGTATTACTTCCTCCGATCCCAAAAAGAATCCCTTAGTACTTTTCTAGATGTCCCAAAAAGAGTCTCATTTCCTTTTTGAATTTCTTTCTTTCTTTTTCTTTTGCACATAGTCAATTGTATTTACTACTCTTTTTAGGTTTTTGAAAGAAAATTAAATGGATACATTGATGCCATACCACTTGAGAATAACTGGAAGGTGTTATAAGAAGTAAACATGTAGTCAAACATTTTCTTACTATCCGCATGAATTCCACATGGGACTCTCAGTTTGGAACAGAAGGGCTGCGAATTAGAGTTCAAACATCATTTTCATTAAATGTTGCTAAAATTTTGATATCTTATTGGCACACTACTTTTCAAAAATGGCATTTTCTTGGCTTACTTTATAATTCTTAAATAAAATAAAAGTTAATTAAAAATAATCAATTTTTTTAGTCATCGTCACTTAAATCAAATAAACATTATATTTTTTTAGTAGTAATTATCAAAAAAAAAAATCGTAACATTCTCAAAATATATAAAAACTCGTAGGTGGTCCATTTCTTTTCCTATTTTAAATTAAAGGACCAACATTTTATTGAGATCGGTTACTTTACTGATATGGGATTATGATAGAAATTCAGGCAAAATGTATGAAAGATCTTAAAGATAGCTTTTCTCGAAGTGAAAGAATAACAAATCTATGTTGGAGCTATAGGATTGTCTAAACCAATTGTATTCTTCAGTTCTATATAGTGGATTCTAATGTTAGTTATTGACTCAGCACACCCATTATACACCCTTGTTCTTGCATCGTGGATGTTGAAGGTTTCTGTATAGGACACCACGTGTTACTGTCCTTGAATTTTAGTTATTTATTTATTGGCATTGAGGGTTGGGGGTGGGTGTTTAAAGATAATAGGTATATATTGCTATTTGACGACTACTCTTGGAATCAATTCGAAGGGAAAATTACTAACATGATTATCATTTCTATTTGGTTCAGCTGAATGTGCAGTACCTTCATCCTCACGCCACCATGGATTCCAGCATCGGATTGTATCCGTCTCCTCTTTTAGATCTGTCTGCAACAATTGGCAGCAAGGATCTAGCTCTTGGTAGTGAATTTGGATTCAATACTACCACCTCTTCTTTCACCAAGTTTAATTTGGGCATAAGCTATAACAAGGCTGATGTTTCTGCGGCACTTATACTGTATGTTCCACTTTTATTTATTTATTTATTTGTAAATACTGTATGTTTCACTCAGTCCACTACATTTGCGTACTGTTTTTAGGTCATGTTTTTTTTTTTGTTATTTTATGTACCTTGATTAATGTTCACCATCTCCCTTACATGTACTCTACATCTACCTAATTGTATAGAGTCTGCAAAAAGTTTTCAACTTTGTGCCCAAATTGGATGCCTGGAACCTCTATTTTTGTATGGATAGTGGATAGTTGTATCTTGATTAATGTTCAACATATGTTGGAACCTCTATTTTTTTTTTTTTTGTTATTTATTGTTAGTTTGTTACAGATCCTCATATCTTGTGATTGTGTATAACATTATGAGACACCTTGAAACATAGCCACACCTGATTTTCTTTGTGGAGCCTTGTAAATTCTAACACAGTTGCTCATCACCTGATTTCCATATGCCTCCCAGAGTGCAAAATGACAGTGAGCTATTCCTTATTCTGCTCACTCCATGATGAGGCTAACAGTTGGTAGGAGTAGTTTTTATTGCATATATAAAAATTTAGTTAAAAAGAAAAGTAAAGGATGGAAAAGAAAATGCTATGAAGTGTGGCTGTTAAACCATAATTTTGAATCCTCTCCAATTCTATTCCTTTGCCCTCTAGACACCACCATAAAAGTCTGCCTTTCACTCTCTCCACATCCATCACTTGTGGCAGCTCTCTCAAATCTCAGTTCACTACCCAAGCCCAAGGTAGAATTCAGTCATTATCATCCCCATCGTCACTACCACTGGAGAGCAACCGCCATACCTGTTGTCTATCCCTACCTATATACATTCAAAACCAATAGCCATCACTCATCTTCTGCCCCAACTCCAAAATTGGAGACAGCTAGAAAATGCTAACTTCTTATCTGGCAGTCAAGGCCCCCCTCGCTCTGTAGGTGTGGCACTGGAAGATCTGTTTTAAATGAAGATCACCCTTGAAATGCCTTTGTTTGCTTGCGTACAATGTTGTCTGTTACAAGTCGGAGATCCTATGCACAATCCATTCGTTGATGAAGAGGTAGCACCTATTATTTACCAGATATTTGCAGGTGAGGCGAGGTTTTGTGTAGCAAAAAAATAATTTACCAGATATTTGCAGGCGAGGTTTTGTGTCAGCTTAGTTCCCAATAATTGAACTTGTTCGGGTGAAAATTCATCTCCTAATATTCACAGCATTTTCTGATTATTATTCAAGTCCCTTGCTTAGAATTCATGGAAATTGTTATTGGTTTTTATATTAGAAATTTCTCTTACTGTGTATATGCATTCCATCTAAAATTTGATATATCTACGCAGGATGGACAAAGGACAGATGTTGAAGGCATCATATGTTCACTCTGTGAATCCCTTGACTGGAACTGAAGTTGCTGCAGAGATGACACACAGATTTTCGACCTTCGAAAACAGTTTTACCATTGGAAGTGCTCATGTTATTGATCCCATCACGAAGCTGAAAACTCGATTCTCTAATAATGGGAAAGTTGCATTGCTGTGCCAAAGAGAATGGAGACCCAAGTCTTTTGTCACTGTTTCAGGGGAATACGACTCCAAGAACATAAATGCAGCACCTAAGTTGGGTCTTGCCCTAGCTCTCAAGCCCTGAGACGAGCCTTGGTGATTTCTTGGATTGAGTTTGATGCTCTACTCTCTGTTCTGTTCACTTTAACATCTTGGTACAATCTTTTAAACCGCAAAGTCGGTTATACTTGTTAATACTCTAAAAGTGAAGATTCAGAGCTCTTAACTCATGACGTTGATGTGGAGCACAATTTGGGAAAATTGACCCAATTTTGATCATATTCATATTCATATTCATGTAATGGAAGTAACCACTTACTGGGAATACAGAAAGTTCCTGTGTATGTTAGTTTGCATAGAAGCATGGGGCAAAAATGTTAGCTCAGTGAATAATTATCTCAGCTTAATGATCAATTGATCTTCCAACATCTCAAGCATGTTTGATTTACCTTTTGTGTTATAAATCTGTTCTGAATCATAGGATTAGAAGAAGTATCACTGATATGACTTCTTGTGGCAATGTCTGTTGTAGCCTTTTAGGAGCAACTCAATCAATCAGTTATCAATCGAATATATCTGATAGAGAAAGGGAAAAATGCATTACGGTTTGTATAGGCTGCTAAGTGCCTGCCAAGTGATATGGTTGACCTTTCAAAGTTGTTCAGTTTACTCGTTTTATTGCGACCATGTCAAAATAAACCACAAGGATGGATAGATATGAAATATAAATCAAAGAGACGAATATGAATGTCAAAAATCAGTTTTATTAATTAGATACTCCATTTTAAAAATTTATGCAAAACTTGCTAAGCTATTTTTCAGTCTCTTAAGGTATATGATACAGTTTAGATGGTTTCAGATTCTGGGTAACGTTGAAGTACTTCAACGTCTGAATCCACTTCTCCTGAGTCTTCAAAAGGTGGACAGCAATTGTGTCCGGCCAAAGCTCGTGTGTACATCTCGTGGGCGGCTCTGGAAAATTATACATTGACCACTTGGCGTTATAACGATTCTTTCCCCGATGACCCTCTCGAATCCAATCCCCGAAAGTTTTATCTTCAGGTCCTTCTAAATGATTCTTAGGAATATCCGAATCCCTTATCCATTCAGCTATGTCCCATGATACCAAGTAACCCATCCCAGACATGTAGTGAACAAAAGGATCCATGCTAGGGCATGGAATGACATAGCCATAGTACAAGTCCTCCCTAGGCAATGGCCTCAAGGACTCCACTAGGTTATCCAACCGGAAGTAGGCGTCGTCATCCCCCTTCATCACGTAATGGTAGGGTGGATAAACCCCTCCATCAGAGGTGTTAAAGATCTCCGGCAAGCTTGAAAAATACGTATAAGTCTTACCTTTGTTCATATTCTCCTTGCAATTCAAGATTATAATGTCGTCGTAGCGCATTATCTCTAGTGCCACCAAAATGTTTTGGTCTTGTTTTGTTAAGTTGCAAAACACAAACTTCACGTCCACTTTGGCCCCCGTTACAGATTGTGTCCCATAAATGAGGCGGAGGAAGTGGCGGCGGTTGTACTGATCCGGGAGTGTCAAAATCCCGAGGAGCACCCGAATGTCATCATTTGACGAATTTACAGAGAGGGAATCGTTGAGAGAAGAGTAGTTAGAGGGTGTGTAGGAGAGTGCACATCTACTAAACTTCAAAAAACTATCAAATCTAAGCTCATTGATGGAAGCTAATATGCAAAGGAAGAGGATGAAGAAGAAGGAAGAAATGATGAACCGCCGGCCGTCCCGCCTCAGTGTTTTCATCATCGACATTGATATGAATTGTTTGAAGAAGTTAGAGAAAGGCTTTGGTTCAAGTAGGTTATTTGAATGGGATTTCATGGTCATAATAAGTTATGAACTATCTTAGATGTGAAGCTTTTTATTGGCAGTTTCGTGCTATTGAGTCTACCATTTGGACTTTTTATCCTCAAAGAAAGGTGACGGATAAAAAAGCACCAAGAGCCCTGAAAAGACCAATCTGCCCTTTCAAGTCGTGAAATTGAATATTGGAAATTCTATGTTTCTTAAATGGTACACATAGTGGAGTCGGAGTTTATGGAATGAGAAAGGAAAAAGTGGGGGTGGATATGAGCCTAAACTTTAGCTGTACACAACATATAACATGTGTATGTATACCTCAGTCAACCCTTTGGTAATTAGTAATTAGGTATTTTGGCATGAACATGGACTGCCTAGTTTAATTTTGTTCAAGTTTTGCCCAACTTGAATATTAAGATATTGACCTCATCAAACATCTTTTTAGTGATCCAAGAAAACACTAGTACTACAATCAAACGTAAAGGGATTCGAAATATATACTACATATCCAAAACAACTAGTTACAAAAAACGATTCCAAAAAAAAAAGGTACCATTCTGCTCTATTCCCTTTACTAAGTTTTCAATCTGTTAAGTACCATATGTTTTTTTAATTGGAATATGCATTTTTACAAAATTGTTTCGAAAATACCCCCAACCATGAAACTGGTTTCTTCGATTATATATCTTCCATGTCCATCTAATTGGTTTCTTTGTTAATTGTCAAGTTTAGTAATTGAAGAAGGTTCCACCATTGACAGTGGTGGTCGAAATGAGGGAGAGATGAAGAGAATGCACACAAGAAAGAGAGAGAGAGAGAGAGAGAGAGAAAAGAGTAAAACAAATTTATTATTGAAATTGAATTCTAAAACTATTACATGAAATATTTATATCTCTGGTAAAATGATATATTGGGCTAACGAAGCAAATGAGCCCAATTGGGCTTAAAAGGATTTGATCTTTTCCTTTAACATTAATTTTCTTTGTTTTATTATTGTATCTAATTTGTTTGGAAATCTCAATTGTTGGGTCAAAGAAATGGGGATCGACCTGCCTGGTCAGGTCGCGAGGGTCGAGGGGGCAGCGCCCTATTGTGGGGGTTCGGGGCAACGCTCCCGAAAGGTAAATGATTGTTCCGATTACTTGAATGGATTCCTTAGTCAATCAATTAAATCAATTTTAGCAGCAGATGCATGGAGAATCCGTAGTCATTTTTCCTATTTTTGGGCTGGGTTGGAGAATTATGTATTGACAGAGGAAGAATAAGAAGTCGGAAGAGATGCAGATGAAACCAGTTTGAATCGCGATGCATCATTTTTTAATCACGATGCATCGATTTAGAATCAAGATTCATCGCTATGAAATAGAAATGACAGTTACACAATTTGGAATCATTCATCGCGATGCGTAAATCATGCATCACGATGCATGAACTGATGTTTTCCACATGCTTGTTCGGTTTATCAAGCGTATACTAATTCTTTTGTCCTAAAAGTGCATTTTTCCAAAAAAATAAAAAATAAACAAATTTACGCTCTCCTTTCTGGGCAAAATGTTTTCGTTTGAAAGTCAAACTTTTTTAAAAAATGACACTTTTAGTAGTTTATTAGTAATAAAATAACACTTTTATGTCTTAATTTTTGAAAGTGAACTCTTTAAGTGAAACATTCTGAAATAGAATAATGGACTATTTGATTGGAATGGAGAGAGTAATATCTTGAAGAAATTGCTGGCCGGTACACTTTCTCAAACATTTATTCAATCTACTCCCCGTTCTTTTTTTTTTCAACCTCAAAAGGTCATTTTCGAAACATATGTTCTAATAATACCCAAATTCAAAGAACGTTATAAATTTCTTTTTCTTCTTCATCGTCGTTGAATTCATTCGCACGAAAACACTAAAAAAAGTATAAAAAGTGGGGAGTTGGGTGGTGAAGAAGAACGGTATTTACTACTAACTATTTCTTCATCAATCGATCTTCTTATTTTTTTTTTACTTATTCATATCATGTTGTTGGTGTAGTTGGTGTTTTTCTTCGTCATTGTGTTTGTGTGATTCAAAATAAATTTTGCTTTTGTATTTTGTGTTGTTATACATGTAAACTGTTCGATGAAATGTCTAAATATATATATTTTTCGTTGTTTGACATTTTTTTTGAAATCTGGATGCATCAATTTTGAATCACAATAGATTATTTGTGAATTGTGATGCATTGATTTTATTTGGGATGCATTAAGATGCATATAAATTTAAATAATTTGTTAATTGTGTAGAGGAAAAAAGGTAGACGAAGGTATATTTTTGTAATAATTTAGCATCGCGATGCATCAATTTCTGCATCGCGATGCAAATATGATTAGGTAATTAAACTTGGTGCATCATGATGTAAAACTTGTTGCATCGCGATGCAATATTGAATTAGGTAATTAAAATTGATGGACTGCGATGCAAAAATTGATGCATCGTGATGCAAAATTGAATTAAGTACTTAAAATTGATTCAACTTATATTGATGCATCGCGATGCATTTAAGTGAGTGATCCGTAGCGCGCTTCACGCTTATTAAGGGTATCAGAGTCATTTTCCCTAAAAATGTCCTTTTCTGGCTGACAAAAACTTGGAACTGAAGGGGTTATAAATTTAGGAAAGTGAACCGGCTTGAATTCACCCCTAATATCTTTAGCGATTGAAAAAGTTATGATTAATTGCAGGTCGGTCCCTTTTTGTGAAATTGTAACCACCTAAATACGTAATTTTTTAAAAAATCGTATAAGTTCCACTTTCATAAATTTGATACAAAAATACCCATTTTTTTTCACATTATACGATTTGTTGTTACGTATGGGTGGAAGACGGAGAGGGGTAATAAATGACTCTCCCTCTCCCTTCACGTTATACAAGGGCAATAGATCACTGTCTTTCCCTATCTCTCTCTCTAAACTGAATGAGTAAGAAATTTTATGTTTCATCTCACAAAAGGCGTGATCTTTGGCTTGCAAACTTTCTTTTGACTTTTCTTCGTTGTGTGAAGTCTTTTTCGAATTCTTTGCGTCCTCTCCATTTGTGTTTTTTTTTTGATTCGACTCTCTCCTTTTCGATCTACCATTCCTTTCATTTCTCTTAAAGGAATTGCCTCCTTACCTTAGTAAAAAGGACTCCTATTAGACCTGGAAGAATGTGCAAAGAGTTCAAGCTTTTAGTAAGAGGATATAGTCGGGACGCATGTAGTCAAATCCGAAATTGCCATTGTATCACTCCTGGGAGAAAGCTAAGGATCTTTGGGAAGCAAACCCAATTGGAGTGCCCACAGGTGAGACATTTTTCATTTTCTTTTCTTTTTTTCTCTTTCTCAGATGTAAAACCCTGATTTATGGCTTGTTTGTGTTATGCATGGATTCATACACTTATAAACATCATAAACATGTTCATTTAGCTCCCGTATATGTTTGGAGTCAATAGCATGTTCGTTGACGTTGTTTGAGATGCACGTATGCATTTTTCTTTCGCGAGATGCGTTGAGTCTCGGGTTTGTGATTTATGTTGTAATCACATGGATAATTGTTAGAAGGCATTCATAATATCATTTACATGCCTTGGATGTTGGTTAGATGCTTGTTGCATCGTCGGTTTGGTTGCTAGTTTGATTCTAGCGTTAACCCTTCTTCGTTTGACTTTTTCGGTTGTCGTTCGGGAGAGTTTTGCCTGAGTTCTTGGCCTTGTTTTGTTGAGGTTTGAGACTTGATTGTTTTGGTTATTGATTGGAGGTTATTAAGGTTGGATTGTAGACCATTTTTGGCTTGGAAGGACTCGAGAATGCATGCGGGAGAGTCCGGGATCGAGCAGGGAAGCAACAAAGGCCGGAATGGGGAATGCAGAAGTGATGCGCTCGCATCACTTGAGGCCATGCGGCCGCATCAAATGCTGGGCAGAATTACGAGATTTTGCATCTATTCTGTGCGCTGTCCGAATTTTACCCACTTAAACCCAATCTAAACCTAACCTTAACCCACCTACTTAGCCTAATACTAGTCCTAAACATCTATTAGGGGTTTAGGGGTTGATTAGTGGCTTGATTAAGGATAATTAATCCCCCATATAAATCAAAACTCACGCACTCTCTCTCTCATTGTTCGGCCAAGACAGAATACGACTTCTCCTTGCTCTTCTGCGAACACTTCAACCCAACCAGAGAGGAAGCTTGAGAAGGTGATTTCTAGGGTTTTGAAGGGCTTGAGCTTGGAAGCCATTGCTAGGAGTCTTCTTCCCCCTTTCAATCTGCGAGTTTGAAGAGAGAAGATTGAGGAGACAACCCAATCTCTAGGGTTCGAACTTGGCAGTTTGTGAGGGCTGTTTGGGGTAAGTTTCTACCTCTCTTCCTTTTCTTTTGAGCTCCATTGACCCTAGGGAAACAACCATTTGTGCTATGTGAGGTCAATGGAAGCATTTGTTAGGGTTTGTAGAAATGCATTTACCCTAGGTTTTCAATTGATGATAGATTTTGATTGAACCTATGTGAGAACTTGATTTAGGTGAAATTCATGTGCTAAATAATCTATTAAACTTGGCTATGTGAATTTCCCATGGATATTGAACTTGATTTGGTTTAGATGCTTGGAAGGGATTTTTCCAAAAATTATGTTTTGGCTTGTTAAACATGATTGTAAGCCTAATTACTATGTTATACATGTTTAATAGAGTATATTAAACTATGTGGTATGATTTAATCATGATTTGGAAATTATGATTGGTAAGAGGACTTGAATGAATTTATGCTCAAAATGGCAAATTGATCTATGCTACATTGTTAAATGTTTTGTTGGGTTTATATGAGTTCATAACTTGGGGCATGAGTTATTGGCATAGTTATGAACTTGGGGGTTGAAGCATGCTTCTATTCCTTGAATTTCGGAAAGTTTAGAACATAGGGGGATCAACGGAGTTGAAGCCCATGCTTGGGTTATTCCTTGAATCTTCGGAAAGTAGGAACTTTGGGTTATAATCTAGGAACTATAATCTTAAGTCCTACGGAATTTTGGGTAGAAATCATGGAGGTCGAGCCTCCAAGAAGTTTTGAAGTGTGTGAAGCACACTTGATTATGAGAGCTTATATGATTCTCTGTTGTGATATGTATACTAGTTGTGGATGAAAAGCATGACTAGTTTGATGGTAGAGTGTTTACCTACTTGTTTTGAGCATATGAGTATATATTACTTGTGCTTGGGTTTTGAGTCCAGCTGAGTCGGTTTGTTGAGTTTTTGGTGGACGATACATCGTCTTCACAATTGTGAGATTCGTGATCGCGATGGATCGCCGTGTTGGGTTTGCACACACCCTCCATCGATGGCCATGGTGGGAAGTAGTTTATCTCGGTTGTAGTAATACACATGACTTTGATAACTATGGAACTCGGCGGAGGCTGTCTCGGGACGTCGATATCTACGAGAGGGATATCGAGGGCACATAAAGGTTTTGCACGTGTTTTTGCAGGAGCGACACGCGCGGAAGAATTGGTAATGGTATCATATCCCTTTTATATGAATTGTCTCACAAGTACTTATGTGAATAAAGTGCTTGGTGGTTTGGATATGATATGATGGTTGATTTGGTTGTATAAATGTTATACTTTATAGATAACATGTTGTTTAAGGTTGTTAAGCATGAATGCTTAAACATGAAAATTATTTGAATGATGTATTATGCCAAAAGCATGGATCATGGTTGTTAAGTTTATATGCCTTGACATGAATATTATGGGAAGGCTATGTTATAACAATAACATGAATTACTGTTGTTAAGCTAATATGTTTTATCATGAATATTATTCGAATATGGTATTATGCCAGAAGCATGAATTATTATTGTTAAGCTATTATGCCTTGACATGTAAATTATTGAAAGGCTATGTTATACCAATAACAAGAATTATGATCGTTAAGCATAAAATGCCTTGACATGGATTTTAGTGAGATGTTATACTACAATGATAACATGTTTTATTAATGTTGAGCATGGATGCCATAACATGATTTTATATAAGGTTATTTCATGACGATAGCATGATGTAATTTATGATTGAGCATTATGCCATGATAGGAAGTTACGGTTAGTAACTTACTAAGTCTTTGTGATTTACTTTTATTTGTTGGTTGTTTTCCCTAGATCCGAGCCGAGCGTGCGGATCCAAGTAAATCAAGAAGATTGCGTTGATAAAGATTCTTTTGGCAAGGTTGCTACTTAGATAGCTTATTTGCTTTTGGTGAGGTCGTTGGGAAAGATGAAGTTATGTAAACTTCATGTTGGGTAGCAAACCTAAATGTGAATTGTGATATTTATAATTGTTGTTTAGTCTATTCTTTTGGTAGCCGACAAGTAGTAGTCGTGCTTGGTGTATATTTATGGTTATGATTCCATATGCTATCTTGTTGTTGGTATATGTATTATTGGTAGCCGACTTGTGCTAGTCGCGCTTGGTAAACTTGGTGATCATGTTTTAAATTGCTTTTATTATAGCAAAGTACTATGCTTGTTCTCCGGCATGTTTTTAGCCGTTGAGATGTTAGACTAGAGTCTTAGACTTAGTGTAATGTTGGGTTCCGGCCGTAGCTTCGCCGATGACTTGGTTTATATTATGCTATATATTTGAATTGCATAACAGGGAGTTTGTCCTACGTGCCCAATGTTGCGGCACGCGAATCGAATTTTTGGACCGAGAGATTAATTATCTCTTTGGTTATTTTTAGTTTGAGCTTGTTAGCTCGGGCGCCACTGTTTTATTTCATTTAGCTTCCGCATGTGTTTTGAGTTGTCGGTGTATCGCCGTTATGGCCCTACCCATTATTTGCTACTTGTTTGTTGTTATTTGCTTCCCGGCGGCACGACCTTGGGATTTCGTCTTGGGATCCGGGTCGGGTCGTCACATCAGATCTACAACTATGCATCATAATGCGAGAATCGAAGGTTGCGATGCGAGCATTAGAGGTGGCGATGCCCAATGTTTACATAGCGATGCCAAAATTTAGGGGGCTTTGTCCGCGCGCCTTGTTGTTTATGAAGGGAATCTTCGTTATTTTCCCAAAAAAAGTGTACTTTACCGGTTTTTAAAAAAATATCACGAATTTTTCCGATTATAATTTTAGAAAAATTGTGGGTCGGTCCACTTTACAAAATTTATAATCGTTACAATCCCGTGTTTTTTTTCAAAGCCGAAAAGGACACTTGAAGTAAAAAAGACTATGATGCCCTTAATGAGCATGAGGCGCGTTACGGAAATGAATAGCGGTGCATTGACTATTGACTCGCGATTCATCAATTTTATTGCATTAATTTTTACACCGAGGTTCAACAGTTTAATTGTCTAGTCTAATTGCACTGTGATTCTTCAATTTTATTGTATTAATTTTTACACTGCGGTTCAATAGTTTAATTCTATATTCTAATTACAATGCGGCACCAACTTTTATGTACCAAGATGAATTAATTTTTGAATAGCGATACATATACCTAATCCAAATTGCATCGTGGTATCAACTTTTGTGTATACCGATGAATTGATTTTGGACCCGTGATACATAAAATATTATCTAATCTATTTTAGCACCGCGATACAAAATGATAATGAACCAAACCATGTCTTCCATCTTTTCTTCCATCTCCTCCATCGTAAGCCTTCTTCTTCTCTCTACTCCTCGGCCTTCGTCCTAATGAAAAATCCTGTTTCGTTGCCCAACAATGGTGATTTTCGAATCCACAGTGTGTTGTGGGAGCTGTTGAAGGAGACGATGACATTTTTGGAACAATATTTCGAAAAGTGGTCTTTTGAGATTGAAAAAAGAACAAGGTACTGGAGTGGTTAGAAACTTTAGAAAAATGGACCGATCAGAATTTTACACTATAATTTCACCACAGGGGACCAGCCTAAATTTCACCCAAAAAGTTAGGGTAAAATTCTGGCCGGTCCCTTTTTCAAAGTTTTTAAATTTTAACCCTAAAAGTCTATCGTCTTCTTTTCAACTGCAAAATACCACATTTCGAAATATTGTTCTGAAAATATCAATGTCTCCTTCAACAGCTCCGGAAACACACTTTGGATTAGAAAATCACCATTGTTGCACAACGAAACGAGGATCGATGAACCTTTAATGGATTACGTAATATTTTATGTAAACAAGTTTTTTAAATCATTAACTACGAAACTTTAATAAAAATGTGATGAGTTGAAGGATTTTCACAGTAGGGACGAAAGCGAAGGAGGAGGAATAAGAAGACTTATGATGGAGGAGAAGAAAGAAAGAAGACTAAGGATATGGTTTGTTTTATTAGGATTTTGAACCGCGGTGCAAAAATATCATATTAGATTTATGAATTGCGGTGCAAATAGACTAATCAATTACATTATTGAACCACAATGTAAAAAATAATGCAATAAAATTGATAAATTACGGTGCAATCAAGACTAAACAATTAAATTATTGAACTGCAGTACAAAAAATAATACAATAAAATTGATGAATCACGGTACAATTAGACTACACAATTAAATTATTGAACCGCGGTGCAAAAATTAATGCAATAAAATTGATGAACCGCAGTGTAATTAGACTAGACAGTTAAACTATTGAACCGCAGTATAAAATTAATGCAATAAAATCGATAAATCGTGATGCAATTAAATTAGATAATTAAACTATTTAACCGTGGTGTAAAAAATAATCAAATAAAATTGATGAACTGCGGTGTAAAAATAATGACTTTCGTAGCATGCTTACAATTCATTAAAATGATTTTTTCTGATTAAAAAAAATACTTTAACGATTAAAACTTTAAAAGATAGATCGACCTGTAATTTTTCTAAGAAACTAAAGGGAGCGGCCCTGATTTCACCCTACGCTTTATTAAGCCGAACCCAATCGGAGCACTCGAAAGAGGCCCGATACTTTCAGTTTGATCCATCTGAGATTCTGAGAGCATCTCCAATGATGCAACTCTATACCTCCCTCTAGCTACCTCGTTTTTTGTTCCTTTTACACTTTTTCAACACTCTAAAAAAGTTTCCACTCCAGTAATCACCCTCTATACAATCCTTTAAAACCTCAAATCTCTTTCATCACAACTAACAAACTTAACTACCACCATATTTTTCATTTTTTTATTTCTATTTTCCCAACACTATTGTATTTATATTTTATATTATATATTCTATGAAAAAAATATTGTATCTTTTAATTATTTTGATTACTTTCATCTAAAAATATACGTCATTTTAATGGTCAATTTATGTTTATAATACATTATTATTATTATTATTATTATTATTATTATTATTATTATTATTATTATTATTATCCTCTCATATATTAAGAACACGAGACAAATGATTTCCTTTGGTTGAAAATAATTAACAATTAATACACAAATTTCATTAAAAAATAGACATATTTCAATTTGATCAATAGAACAAGTTTACGATAATAATGTAAAAAAAATATGTATATCAGTAGCTTGCAACGGTAGGAAAATTTTAAATGACAAAGTTAGTATAATTAAAGGAAACCACACATTATACTACTAATATTTATTTTACAGTCAATTACTTTTTTTAAACTGTGTGACATGTCAAAGAGAATAATTTTTTGAAAATTGAGGAAGTATATGTTTTAATAAGTTTTAAAATTACTTTTATCTCAAAATATATATCAATCTAAAGGGAATTTTATGCTTAAAATACAGTTTTATTATTATCATCTAAACATAACTCCTACCGAAGAAGAGAAAATAATTTTTAGCACCAAATAAAACATATTAAATTAATAATAATTTTGCAGGAATGGAGGAAGTATTTTTACATTTTATCTTCTATTGAAATAATTTTATGTTTTAAGAAATTCAATTAATTTTATCTAAAAATATATATATATTTACAAAACTAATTATTTTACTATAATCTCAATTAAATCTCTCCATTACAAAAAAATATGTAAACAACAAATATGAGTATCATACACATGAGAGGGTTGGAGACAAAAAAAAAAAGTTACTATTCCTTCCATGCCTCCCTCTAAATTTAGAGGAATGTTTAGTTGGTTTTAGAGGAAGAGGGTGTGATTGGGAGTCCATTGTGGGATCAAGGGTGGGTAAAAAACTCTAAAAATGATTTAAGAGTGTTGATAAAAGCATCCATTGTGGATGCTCTGAGGTTTGTCCCTACTCCCTAGTCAGTCCCGATACTTTGCCGCGAAGTACTTGTTTCAACTTACAATTGAGAATTTGCATGGAGCTTTCTATAAAAGTCAAAAGAAGATGCCCATCTTTTGCATAGAAAAAGCACATGCGCCTTCTAACTTGGTCCCCAAGTTGTCACCAATAATGTTAATATCCTAGCTGGAAAGATACACGTTTTTCTTTTTCATTTTGTTTTATATCTTTATTTGATTCAATTACTCACTCCGTTCCGTTAAAAAGTTTTCATATAAAAATTATTTTTAAAAAAAAAAATATTTTAAGTAGTTCATTAATCATTAGTAATAAAATGATATTTATATACCTTAATTTCTAAAAATAATTTTTTAAAATAAAATATATTAAAATGAAATATTATATTTTTGTCCAAAATAGATGGAGTATAATATACTCTTATTGCAGTTTTATCCCCTTCCTTGACTAGCCTAACAAACAAAAATCGATAACGTTTCGATGAGGGGGTTCATACTACTATTAATTAAACACTAAGGTGTCGTTTGGTAGTCAGAGTTAAAGGCATATAGGATTAATAAAAGTTACGCGATGTTTGATGCAGATAGGTGGTCGGGATAATAACGAGTTATCAGGATTAAGCCATTATTACCTCACTATTAATACCAAGGAAGAGATTGGTATTATTAGCGCCTCACTTAAAAAAATTGATATTAACATTTGTAATCTCAAAATTACCCCGAGATATAAGTGAGGACTAATAAGCGAGGACAATAATAATCGAGAATAATAATCGATTATCCTTATTTGCTACAAACAAAATATATCATCTGTGAACTTTTGAATTAACTTGTGGAGTGTCTAGTTAACTCAGATGTTTTGTGAACATAGTAAACTGGACTTTCAGGGCTTAGAACATTCCAATTTGCTATTACTCTTATCAAGTACTAGACGACCTATTATACAACACCAACTTTATTATGTAATTGATTGACGATGACGCAAACCAATCAACGGTATTCAAGACTCAAGAATCAAGATGTAATAAAATGCTTTGATATGATAACTTATTTACAGACTTCTTATAAGTAGTCTTTTAAAAATCGACCTAAATGGGTGTTTAAAAATTTGATAAATCGACGAAAAAAATTAGTCAGGCGACCATTTTTCATATTTTTTTTAATTTTGGCCCTAAATAATGTCATTTTAGTTTTTTAAATAATAATAAATATAAATTTCAAATTAATAAATTATTTTTATAAATTTGTAACTGTCAATGGACCTATGAATAATTGAAATGGTGACTATTTTTGTAATATTTTCGATCTTAGATGATATTAAATTTCTAGTTTTACTTTAACAATTTAACATCATAATGTAATCATTATTTTTAAATTATTAGGTGATATTTGATATTAGTATATTTAAAAAATTAATGTTTAATAATTAGTTTATAATAAAAATATATTAAAAATCAAATATTATGTCTTATTTCTAAGTCCCGCCTACGTGCTAGGCGTTTAGCGATTTATAGAACCTTACTTATAAGAGCATGTACAACAAAACTCCCCAACTTGGGGAGCTTAAGCTCCATTTTTTCAATTTTATTACAAAAATATCATTCAGCTCATCACTTAAACTTCCCAACAATGCACAAACTCCAATATTTTTACATACCTCACTATCTTTATCTATATTAATTTAATATTTTTATAGAAAAATGGCTGAAATAAATCATACTTTTTTCTGATATCCAAATGAAACAAACCAAGTCTCTATATATAGATAAAAATGTGTACTTTAATTTAGAAAAAAAATTTAAATTATATTTTATGGCTTGAAATTTGCCAAAAACAACAATGGAGGAAAAATAAATTTTGTCCACCCCTTGAATAAAACGTGGAAACTGAAAAGTGGGCAGCAGGTGTTGGGGGCAATGTGCGCCAAAAGCCGTCCCATTCTTTTGTTCAAAACTCAACGTTTTAGAGCATCCCCAACGTGCTATTTGTAACTTCTTAGCACTTGGAGAATTGTGCAAGTCTGGCCAAGTAGGAGAGAAAGAAGTCCACCAAGGAGAGAGAAACTCCATTTGCTTCCTAACTAAGAAGTTATCATTGGGAAATGAAGCTGTGAGGGGGAGGGGGTGGGCGGCTGAGTGTGGAGGGGAGGGGGGGTGACCACCTGACACATGAATTTTGTGTGTGTGTGTGTGTGTGTGGGGTGGGGGTGGGGAGGGTTTTGTGTTGAATTTAATATTTTTTTGCATAAGAAAATGTGTAAGAATATTATACAATGAGAATATATATTCTTAAATGAGTAAGAAGATAAAAATGTATAGGTGACAGTGGGACCCAGTTAAGAAGTTGTATAAGAAGTTGATGCTAAATTTAACATTGAGGATGCTCTTAGGCTTATTTTTGGTCAAACTATGTCGTTTTTGTAGAAAAAAATTTCTCAGGCGCACGAGCATCTTTGGCTCCTCAATTCGCTTTTGCTTGGCCAAGCACCACTCAAGCAACCTTGTTGTTTTGAATAATCTCTCAAGCAACAAAGCTCCCCACTCCAAGCACCCTTATTGTATTGGCTCTAAGAACATCACCATTGGTCTCTTTCTAAACCCACTTCTTAATATGAAGAGAGCAAATAACAATGGTGTGTCTTCATATTTTTTCTTCCTATATGGCTAACTAGGAGAGAGGTGATGTTTTTTTTTCCAAAATAGGAAGAGAAAATGGTAGGAGGAAGAAGGGAGCAGCGGTATGGTGCACCGCTTGGAAAAGACTGGCGCGTGCACCACACGCGGGGGGTAAGGGTGTGACACTAATATACGGTGGGTCCTAGCTTCTGAAAATTGTCTGAAATTTGATTTTTTTAAAAATGTTAACGTTCAAATGGGCAAGTTTCCGTTGGGGGGGGGGTGGTGGGTAGGTTACCGTTGGGGGTGGGGTAGGGGGTTTAATTACTTTTTTTTTTCTTTTTTTACAAAATAGCCGTTTGTTGGCTTTTTGTTTAAAGGTTTTTTTTCTTTCTTCCCTATAAATACACCTCCTCATATAACTATTTTGTAAAAAAGAATTCTCTACATACTTATATTCCAAATAGATCCAAGATGTACTAATTTTTTCCAAAATTTATTGAATTCTTAAGATATTGAAGAAAATCAAAATACATAAAACTCTCGTATTCCCGAGAATGTTCAACATTCTCAATTTTCATCTACTTCCCAATACCCTCAATACCCGCCTAATTTTTTCAACAATTCAAATGTTCTCAATTACCCAAATTTCTACATGCCTCCAAATTTTCCAAATTTTGGAAATTTCCAGAATTTTCAAGTTCCTCAAACTATTAAGAATTCATCTAGTAACGTTCTTTTTCCTCAAATTATTGACAACCTACGGGAAACCAATTTTTCACTCCGCAAGGTATGCCTCGTGTATTTTCTCAACCTTACATATATTCGAATGACTCACGTCCAACAAGTGTAGATGGGACTTCGTCTCGTAATTTTTTGGCAACGCAGTTATCGCGGTTCCCAATACGCAAATCAATTTAGAAACAATTAATTTGGACGACGAAACTGAACCAGTATCGGTAAAACAAAAGTCTCAAACACGTGCAAGATGAACTAAAAATGAAGATCTTGCGCTTACGGAAGATGTGCAGACTATTGGCCAATGTCTAATAGTTGGTAATAGTCAAAAGAGTGCGCAATATTGGAAGGTTGTAGCTGATTATTACAATGAACATCGTCCAAGTGAATCGATGCCAAGAGATATTGCGAGGTTGACACCACGTTGGTTAACAAGAATTTCTCCATCGGTGAGAAGTTTCAACGAAATCTACAATAGGCTTGTCAATGTTAAACACATCGGTTGGAGCGATCATAATTTAATGAAAAATGCAAAGGTGGTATACCATCAAGAAAAATGTCATCACTTTAATTTTGATCATGTTTGGGAAGTGTTAAGAAATTCTTCAGTATCATTTTTTAGACAAACGAATATTATTCACATCAATAAAAAGTATAGGACGTTTGACTCGAGGGCGGTTATTCTAAAATTAGTATGAATGTTGAAGATGTGGAAGAAATCGATTTACGTACTCGTCCGGTTGGACAAAAGCGGCAAAGAAGAATTCTAAAGGTAAAGGAAAAATCGAAATTTTTTCAAATTTAGATGGGTTGCGTACACGTATTTCTGAGTACGCGTTGTCGTTAGATAAGTACTCGAAATTAAAAACTTGAAGCGCGCGGAAGCAAAAAAACTTGAAGCGGAAGCTAAAATAACAAGAGAACAAAGAAAGGAGCACGAAAGGCTCGTGAAAAACATTGCTTTTTTTACTCAAAATATCTCAAACATGAATCCAGAACAGCTTGCCATGTATCAACACGGATGTGAGCAAGTAAAGGGGTAGTTGTGGAAGAAAATGTATGAATTTTAATATTACAATGTTTTTATTTAACTTGTAAAATTTAAATGTTTTTATGTAACTTTAATTATTAATGTTTTTATGTAACTTGTAGTATTAGAATGTTTTTATGTAAGTTTAATTATTAATATTTTTATGTAGCTTGTAATATTAGATTTTTTATATAACTTTATTTATTAATTGAGTTAATTGCACTAACCATTGTAAACTAATCGTTGTTGAGAAGTATATATAGATGAGAATGTGTCTTCTTCTTCTACCAATAGTTACAAATCGTCAACATACCAGTAAAGATATCTTCTTCTTCTTCTACCAATAGCTTTACCACAATCAGTCAACCCGAAGAATCCAACAAATTCAACATGTTTGAAGGTGAAAAAATATTTTTAGAGATAATTGTATTACAAAAATAGAGAAGAAACAGAGAGAGTCAACATCAGCAGGCGTCGCCAAAAGAAAAAGATGAGGTATATAAATCGAAAGCGTGTAGCGAGAAATACTCAACTTGTCAATGACTACTTCTCATCTCAGCCATTGTATCCCGATCATATATTTCGGGATGCTTTCGAATGCATTGAAACTTATTCATTCAGATAGTTAATGCATTGGAGAATCATTCAAGTTATTTTCGATAGAGGTCTGATGCAGTAGGAAAAATAGGTCTCTCACCACTTCAAAAATGCACGGCAGCTATCCGTTAATTGGCTTATGGAGTTTCGGCTGATCATCTCGACGAGTACCTCCAATTAGCAGAAACAACTGTCATCGAGTGCATGTTCAACTTCTGTCGATGTATTATTGAATTGTTCGGAGATCAATACTTGAGAACACCAAATGCTAATGACACACAACTTCTGCTTCAAATGCACGACCAAAGGCATGAATTTTCAGGTATGTTAGTAAGTCTTGATTGTATGCACTGGAAATGAAAAAATTGTCCAGTCGCTTTGCAAGGTCAATATGCAAGAGGTCATGAGAAACCAACAATTGTGCTTGAGCAGTTGCGTTGGCAGATTTATGGATATGACATGTATTTTTTTGGGTCGCGGGTTCTCGTAATGATCTTAATGTGCTATATGAATCATATTTGTTCAATAATGTACTCGAAAGAAATGCATTACCGTGCAATTTTGAAGTGAATGACACACAATATACAAAAGGATACTACCTAACCGATGAAATTTATCGGATTTGGCTACTTTTGTGAAAGGTTTTTCGTGCCTATCGGATGCTAAGCGAAAGAAATTTAAAGAGATATAAGTGGCTGCAAGAAAAGATGTTGAATGAATATTAGAAGTGTTCCACTTAAGATAGGCAATTATCAAAGGTCCTAGCAGATTTTGGCATAAAAGATAACTTGAAAGAAATAATGCTCACATGTATTATTTTACACAACATGATTGTGGAGGCTGAATGTGATCACGTTATGAATTGGACTGATGATACCGTATATGACTCTTCACAGGTAAACCATGGATCAACATAAACATTAGCTGCAACGAAATTTTGAGATACGAGATATAAACACACATCATGAAATTCGATCCAACTTAAATGAGCATATATGACGCCGTTACAGTGACGTTTTTATGTAATTCTAATTATTGAATTGTCTTTACGTATTTTTAAGTATTTATGTAACTTTATGATCATTATGTTTTTTTCTTCCAAATTTTAATGTTTTATGTAATTTTCTATTTATGTTATTTTACGAGTTATGTATAATATGCGCTTTTATAGAAAATATGATTAATTAAATTATAAATTATTTAATTTTTGAATAATTTATTATTTATAAATTAATTAATGTCTTTATTTATAAATTAATCAATGTATACGAAATATTTAAATATGAAATACATTAAATAAAGTTAAATAAATTTATTTGTTTGAAAAATATAAAAATAAGATTGAAGTGTAAAGTTAATGAGATGTCAGTGGAACCCAGCTAAAGAAGATGTATAAGAGCATGAATAACAGTTTGGATCAAACAACCCATTAAACACCAATAAAATAATCAATTTGTTACTCATTTGATTCAAACCAAAAAACTCATACAATAGTGGCACATAATCTAATACTTTTACATATCCCACCATATTTATCTTTATTACTTTTTTTTTTAAAGAAAATGACTAAAAACTTGAAAAAATAATAGAATTTTTTCCTAATATTCAAATGAAACAAACCGAAGTTTTTATTTATAGGTAAAAATGTATACTTTAATTCAAGAAAAAAAATTAAAAAAAATAATTTATTTAGGCCAAAAATTGACCAAGAAAAACAATGGTGGAAAACTTTTTTTGAAAGTGCCAACATGAAAAGAAGTTGTGTAGATGCATCAATTGGGCTGGTCCGTGATTTTTGAATTCTTCGATATAAACAACCATGTTTTGAGTTGTAAAAGCTCAAAACGTGGTAGTTTTGATGATCGGTTATTTTGATTTTTTTATATTTGATTTTGATTCATAGCCTATATTGATCTAAATCAAACCAAATCAAATAAAAATTAGATTAGATTTTATTTAGATACACCGTTGTAAACTAAGATTTAGTTTGATTCAGTTTGATTTATCCATTGATCCTCCATTGTTCATGTTCTAAAAAGATTAAGAATGAAAAAATATATTATTAAATAGAATATGAAAAGAAAAATATGTAGTTGGCAGTGAGATTCGACTAAAAAGATGAAATAAGAAGAGGTGTATTAGGGATGTTCTAAGTGAACCTATAAAAGTCCAAAATGGGCTGTTGTAAATTCCATCTAGAAATTCAAAGAAAAAAGAAAGAGTAAATCTCGTTCGACACATGTTATTAATCTTAATTCGTAAGTTGAAGTTTTATTATCTTACAACTCAATACACGATGAGTGGATCAAATAAAAATGATCTCTGTTACATAAAATATCATAAAATCGTTATACACAAAGATTTCGTAAAAATAGAACGAAAGAAACTTATCAAAGAATAATCAAAGTTATTGAGTCATCATAGTTTTTGCTTACTCCATCCAGCCTACAGCGTATGACAGCCATCATCATCACACGGTACTCCTTTACCCCACGCAATTCCTTCACTTTGACCCACTCAATTATTCGCATATTCTTCTCTCAACGTGACATATAAATATCACACCATATCGACCCCATAGACAACAATTTGATAGCTATACTTCAACAACTTGATTGCAATAATTATTTCAATTCATTCAATCGGTTTCAAACAAACATGGCGACAGACAAAAACTTGACTTTGTTAGGCCGCCTAAGGACGGTAGTGAAGAAGGTAAGGTTCCTAATGAATTTCAATCTGAACCGGTGGCGAGTTGCCTCGATTATCGGTGCTTCGTCTAGCAAGCGGCGGTTGAGCTTCAACGACCGGCCGGGATTGACAATTGTTACAGAGGATCAAGATGACGAGTCTTTTGATTCTGGTTCATCGCGTGGATTACAAAGGACTATCAGTTTTCCTTCTGAAGAGGATGATGTTGATAAGAGAGCCGAGGCATTTATTGCAAATTTTTATCGACAGCTTCGGATTGAGAGACAAGTTTCTTTGGAGCTTAGATACTGCAGAGATAATAGCTTCGGATCGACTTCTGTTTCTCCCTGATATTTTTGTAAAGATTTTGGATTGCATTCACGATGGAATTGAAATTTTCCTTGATGGTGTAAATTAAGCTCTAGATGTGGGATTGTTTTTTGAATTTTGAACGAAGAGAGGACGGGTGGATCGATGGCAAGATGGACAAAGGGGCAATAGTTTTAATCGAGCTATGGTGATGCATTGGAGTTCTGAGTTTTATTGAGAGTATCTCCATTGTAAATTACTTCAATTTTTATTTTTTTTTGATTTTTTGGTTATCAGATAATGCATACATTCTTTGATTTGTAGATATGTTCAATCTGGATTGGTGAGGATCTTTCTTTTTGTTTTTCGTTCTTCATTGTCTTACCTTATTTGCTACAAAGACATGATCAAGAACATTGTTTTTCTTTATATATAGTCTTCTTTTATGTGCTATAAAGACACGAAAAACACATTTTGTTGATTAATATTTAATTTTCATTGTCTGTTTTGGGCGACCTTTCTTTAATGAGTTTATTAGAATAAGGACAATGGTGGGTAGCTAATTGAAAAGATGGAAGGAATAAGGTTAGGAGCTAATTGATATAGAGTAGTTATGTAAGACGGTCTTATATATCTTAATTTATAAGACGGAATCACGTTGTTATCTTAAAACTCTTTCTCAAATCATTTAGGCACAGAGAATCTTTCTAGAGTCTAAACTCAGAAGACATTTGATAGGGCTTGGTTTGCAATTGTTTGAAACCAAATTTTGATACTATATATTTTTTATTTTTTAAATATCATTAAACACGTAATTCTTTGTACAAAAATTATTTAAAATTAAGTCAAAAAAATAGGAGAGAATATTATGACTTATTAGAAAATAATATATTTATTAATTATTCTTTTATTTATTGTAATCAGTATTTAGTACTAATTACCATATATAAGACATGTTTAATTTGACTTATCTGGAAGTGCTTATGACTTATGACTTACCATAAGTTGATTTTGAAGCGTTTGATTTCACTTATAGTAAGAAAAGTCATAAGACATGTACAAGTCATTTAAAACACAAGTATGATCATAAGTTGTAAGCACTAAGCCTAGTGCTTAATACGAGTCCATATCTCCTATACTATTTGTGTGTACCACTAGTATACCACTTTTTATCACAACCATTGATTAAGATGCAATAGTTAGGATGCAATAGTTGAGATGAAAAGTGGTACACCAGTGGCACACACAAGTGGTACAGGAGATCTGGACTCGCTTAATACTATTTTTAAAAAACTTGTGAGTCCTCTTCTTTATTGAAATTTATATATTCCAATATTACCATTCTCAATAATAGTAATAAAAACAAAAAGTAATAATAATTATAATTATAATAATTATAATAAATAATAATAATAAAAAGAATTATAATAATATTAATAAATAATAATATGAATAATGATAATAGTTATAATAATAATAAAAATAATGAATATAGTATTAATAATGATAAATATAATATTATTATTAGCATTAATAATAATAATAATAATTATTATTATTACTATTAATGCTAATAATAATAATACTACTACTACTACTACTACTAAAAAGTAATATTAATAGTAATATAGTAAAAATAATCGTAATAATAATAAGTAATAATAATAATAAAAGTAATATTAATATCAATATTATAATAATAAAAGATAATATTAATAATAATAAAATCAATTATAATATTAAGTAAAAATAATAATATAAATAAAATTAATATTATTATTAATGTAATAAAATCAATACTGAAATTAATAAGTAATAATAATAATAAAATTAATATTAATGTTAATACAATAATAATAACAACAAAGGAAATAATAATGATAATAATAATAATAGTAATAATTAATAATAGTGATAAATTTTTTATTAATATTAATAAAATAATTAAAAAGTGATAATAAAAATAATAAATAAATAATAATGATAATAATACGATTAAAAGTAATATTAATAATAATTATAATAGTAATAATATTAATGTTAATGTTAATTAAACAAATAAATAATAATAATAATAATAATAATAATAATAATAATAATAATAATAATAATAATAATAATAATAATAATAATAATAATAATAATAATAATAATAATAATAATAATAATAATGATAATGATGTAAATTACATTATGTGATGATGTTATTTTAGTCTTTATATTTGATTTCAGCATTATTTCAACTTAATCAAACACACACTCTAACTTATGAAAGTTAATTAGCACTTTTAAAATACTAAATCAAACATCACCAGTTATTAGTCATCAGTTATAAGTTAAAAGCAATAGGTCATCAATTATAATTAATAAGTCATCAGCACATATCAATAAGTTAAATCAAACAGATTCTATATAAGACAAATTGTCAGCTCATTCATGTACATTTTTATCTATTTCAAAATACTTGTTGCTTTTACGTTTAAAAGTAGAGTAACTTAAATATCTTACTATACTGTCTATACCCTTCGTAATTATTGGTGCTGGCGATTAGATGTGTTGAGTCAGGTATGAGTTGGGTTGAAACAGTTAACGAATCGTAATGAGTTATTATCCGTTATAACCCAAAACTAAATGGGTCGAAATAGGTGGTGGGCTGGAACATAACGACCCGTTTCGACTCTCAGTTTTCTATAAAAAACTTACGTTTATATAGAAAAAAAATAACAAGGTGAAATGAGTAACGGTTTCGACCCGCTTTAACCTAGTCCAAATCGACCGTTAATTTTTTTTTGTCAAAATGGGTTACCCAGTTCGACCCAAAAAATTAACAAGTCAGATATTTTCAAGTCGGATTGGATGGATTAGCAGGTTTTAAGTTGTAATTGTCTAGCTAGCTTTTATTGCATTGTTAAACTATGCTACACGGGTGTGCGCATACACACAAACGAAGAACTTATAATTAGTAAGGTAGTATATAAAATACTAATCAAAAATATATTCTAATTTCAATTCGAAAAATAAATACCCAATTTTTAACCGACCAACACGGGTGGGTTGGGCGGCCGTTTTTCCAGTTTTTTTTTTTTTTTTTAATGTCTATTACGTATACCTATAGTAACTAGAATGAGGAGAAGAGCATATGGAGAATGATGAATATGTAATTAAGAAAATAAAGGTTCTCCATTATCATGTTTATACAATGAGGCGGTCTCATGTAATACGGTTTTACGAATTTTTATCCATTAGATGAATTTATCCAGGTTAAATGAGGTAAAATTCAGAAATATCAATGTAATCTCTTAGTTTTTTGAAAATTATAGCGCTACCTCTTATATTTATATATATAAAATATTATTTTTTACTATTATCAATGTCAATTTATAATATAAAATATGTCACTTACTGTTAAGGTTCTCCATTATCAAATTTAGGTCCTCCATTATCATGTTTATACAATTGATCACGTACGTAGTGCTAGTTGAATTGTGCAGTTTGTAAAATTAATGGAAAAAGAGACGAAGTCTTCTCCGTCATGTTCGGTGAATTTAATCCATATTTAATTGGTGGTATCTTCTATGGCTTCCGGTCAAACCCACCAATTTCACCAACCCTAACCCACCCAACCCACAAATTTTATTTTAAAATTTTTGAAATTGATAAAAAACCATGCACATCTATATATATCTTCTTTGATTTGAACTACCTAATTTTTAAAGAGCAGGTCTCCTTTAAAACGATTTTACGAATTTTAATATTAAAAAATAATATATTTATTAATTATTCTTTTATTTATTGTAATTAATATTTAGTAGTAACTACTGTATATAGTTTCTTTCATTTTATATTTCTTTTCTTATTATGATTCATTTATTTGAAAGGTTTCTTATTGTTGAAAATATAGGCCCATTTCAATGTAAGCCCATTTGGGTTCATTAGTTAGTTAGTCCATTAGTTTGTTTTTAGATATAAATAGTGATGTAATAGTTTTATTTTTGTGTAGAGAATTCAATTCAATAATAAAACAATTTCATCTTTCTCTCTCTTCTTTCTTACTCACGTATTCTCCCCATTGCCGTGTTACGTGTGGTTTTCTTTTCTTCTCTACTCAGGTACCACCATCAAGTGGTGGTGTCCAAGAAGAACTTACTTCTTCAATTCAATCATTCAAATACCAAAATTAACATGGTATCAGAGCATGAACTGATCCAAAAACTCTTCCGCTTCAAACTCTACATATTTGTTTTCAAACCAAACCAAAATTGAGAGTCAGTCTCTTCGATTGATTATTGAATCTCGAGATTCCTTATCGATTCAGAAGGGGGAGAGACAATCAATTTCTGACCCATCTATGGAATAATGGAAACAACCGCCCAAGAATCCAAGAAAGAAGAACTTGACGGAGTTGGGTTTTCAATTCCCCATCCTGATCAATCGAGATTCTTGACCAAATTGATGATATAGATCTAGTCTTGAATTTCAAATGCACGTAAGAGTGCTTTGCAAGAAACATGCAGGACTTCGAGGCACGTGGCAAATATTGATCGGCTTTGGGGCAGACAATGAGTCGTTGTTGATTTTCTAACATCCTTGAGGAATCTTTGAAGTCATCACGTCACAATCATAGAAGATGTTTCCGCACAGGTGAAAACAAGGACTTGATAATTGGCCAGGGAACTTGGCGGTTGAGCATCGAGCAGATCTTCCTCGGCGAAGATTCCACTGACTCAGGTCTGCTTGATCGCGTCCGCCGCTTTCTTCACCGCCTCGAGCTTATTTCAACCAACTCTTCTCCATTACATCTATCTCTGCTCACGTCGAGACAAGCTATGCGGCTCGTCAACTTGCCGCCCGCAACAACGATTGCAAGAGTATGTTTTCAAGAAACCCATCATCTTCAATCAAAATCAATTACCCTCTTCCTCCACTTGATTTCGATTTACGTATTGTCGCGATCAATTGGAAGTGCTATCGACTAGATACATTCCCCAAAAATCGAAAATAGTGTTCCACTGGTGGTGGGGAGGTTCATCTGCCTGGACCCATTTCATTCATGGCGTGGATAAGCCTTTTGCTCTGTTAAACGATGTTGTTCAAGAAAGTAATTGGGATATTGTTCGATTCTTGGTGGTACTATTACGAAATACGAAAATTAACATGGCGGCTAAAACCTTTCACAACTTGGGTCAATTTGCACATGCCTATTGGGTTTATGGTTACGTATACGAGAAATTGGCTAATGTGTTACCTAAACGAGGCCTGTTGTTCTATCTTGTTATGGTACCCTTTATTGCGTTTTTGGGGCTTTTGGGTTTGTTTTGTATCCAGAGCAATTTCTTTCACCCCTTGTTCTTCTTGATAGGCTTCTTGACACTCTCCTTGGCCTTTGCGATTATGAGGATGCGGAGTTTCGTTGTTTTATGTTATGGTGAGCTTTGGGAAAGTGTAGTGGCTTACATGCGTTTTGGGGGTTTGCCAATCGAGATAATTCTGAGGAAGCCAAGAAATTCTATCCTTTATTTGGGCTGGGAGCCAATGTTGCTCTATTTTCTACAGTCATACGGTTTCTACGGTTATGATTCGATTAGCAACAAAAGTCAAACAATCTGAAGGCGGCTCAGAAGGGGCTGATCATCTAAATCAAATCTTGTTGTTTAAACACTCAAGAAATTCAAGATTTCTCATGGAAATTCTTAATCGATTATCTCATTGCCCTAGATTTTGTTAGCATTCTTGAGAATACATTGCGGCGGCACAATTTTATGATTGGTCGAGTTTCTACTAATCGATTCTTTGGAAAATGTTCCATCAGTTTCTTTCTCTCAAATTATCAAGATTAAGAGACTCAATTACTCTTCTCATTGCCTCTAACGGGATGTTCTTGTTTGAACTTCTTTGATTGACCAAAGTCAAATGTTGACTTGGTTTTAATATCACTGTGTGGTCGATGTCCGATTCACATTATTAGATTAAGGATGTAATCTTTAGGACATAAAAGCTCGTTTTGGATACTCCTTCTACTAGCCATTGATCGAGCAAGATTTTCGGGGATTGGCTCCTGTTTGGGCTTCTCGATATTCTCTACAAGTGTTCGGGGTGATCCGCTTTTGTGGGCTCAGATCAACTTGCACTACATCTACTACAAGTGTTCGAGGTGATTCGTTTAGGCTTCGATCAACTTGATTGACATCTTGATAAATATTGTTACTACCATTTGCCGTATAGGCCCATTTGCCAAAGGCCCATTTTGTCAGTATAAGCCCATCTCGTATAGGCCCATTTGCTAGATAGGCTCATCGATTTGTATTGGCCCAAGAGGCCGGTCCATTGAGACTCATTTGTTTGTATTTTCAACTCGAACATTTCACAATAGTTGCATGTTCGAGTTGAGGGGGTGTGTTGAAAATATAGGCCCATTTCAATGTAAGCCCATTTGGGTTCATTAGTTAGTTAGTCCATTAGTTTGTTTTTAGATATAAATAGTGATGTAATAGTTTTATTTTTGTAGAGAATTCAATTCAATAATAAAACAATTTCTATCTTTCTCTCTCTTCTTTCTTACTGCGTATTCTCCCCATTGCCGTGTTCTGTGGTTTTTCTTTCTACTCCGGCCACCACCATCAATGGTGGTGGTCCGGCAACTTCTTACTTCTTCAATTCAATCATTCAAATACCAAAATTAACACTTATACCACACTTATAGTGTAATCCTAATTATAACTCCTTATATAAATAGATGATTTAATCAATGGAAAGACTATATCGTTATTACTATCAATTGTGAATTTTTACATAGTATCATAGTTTTGCTCCTAACCTTCTTCCTCTTGTCGTTGCCACCCCCAAACACTTCTGCCTCCATGACTAACGACAACCAAACTCTTTCCATCAAAAACCCCGTTGATCCAACACAAACCTTCGACCTCATAAACATCTCTCACAATAACATCACCAAACTTTCCTCCACCAATTACTTCACTTGGAAACTTCAAGTTGAGGCAACCCTCATTGGCTATGACCTGTATAAATTTGTAGTTGTCTCACACCCATGTCTGCCTCCCACCGTTCTCGCCAAGGATGCTCAAACATCAAAGGACGTTCCAACCCCCAACTCACACTACCAACCTTGGATTCGGCAGGATAAATTTTTGTCTGGTGCCCTTGTCGGTTTTCTTTCTGCTCACTTGATCCCTTTGATCCAACAGGCTGCCACTACCCGCGATGCATGGCAAACCATTGCTCACACCTATGCTCGCCCAACTCGCGGTCATATCAAGCAGATTAAGGACTATCTCAAGCGAGCTTCGAAAGGCACTCAGTCGATCTCCGACTACATACAGTCTGTCAAAGGTCGTGCTGATTAGCTCGCTGCTCTTGGAAAACCACTCGACCACGCGGATCTCATTGAGATCATTCTCGGGGATTTGGATGATGACTACCACCTTATTGTTGATGTGGTCGAAGGTCATGACACTCTTATTACATTCGATGAGCTTCATGAAAAATTCATCAACCGCGAGCTGTATCTCAAATAGTCACAGGTCGCATCATGCTTCGGTCAATCCTGCTACCCCAAAGACCAATAGCTCGTTTGCTCGACAATTATCCTCGTAAGCTCAACAACTGTCCTCATAACCTCGGTAACCTTCCCAGTCCTCGGCCACTGCTCCTCGCCAACAGCGACTATATTTTGGAATGTGTCAAGGATGTCGCCAACAGGGAGACACGGTTGCTCGCTGCCCCTACTATCAACTGGTCGCCATCACACCCCTACGCATACATGCTGCTCCCAACTCGGCTAATGACGACTCTAAGTGACAACCACGGACACACCTAGCAACCACAACAGACACATGGACACCGAGTTGGCTTCTTGACCGTGGTGCTTCTCACCATGTCACTGGAGACCTTGGCAACCTCTCTTTACACTTTACCTATACGGGCACATAAGACATGGTCATTGGTGATGGTACTAGGTTAACTATCTCCAAAACTGGTTCCTTATCTCTTAATACACTATCACACAATTCTTCCCTACATAATGTTCTTTCTGTACCTGATATGAAAAAAGAATCTCACATCCATATCTCAATTCTGCATCTCCAATAATACATCTATTGAGTTCTTACCATCTTATTTCATGTGAAGGATCTACTGACATGGAGCATACTTTGATCGAGCATTCTAAAGATGGTGTGTAATGGCCGACCACAACTCTCTTTCCTTACCCCTCTGCATGTGTAGGATCTAAAGTCTCTCACCAAGACTTACATCATCGACTTGGTCATCCGTCTGAACCTGTCCAACGTCAGCTTCTATCTAGTTTTGGCCTAGCTTTAGACAATACTCATATTAAACAAATCCATTGTAATGATTGTTTATGCAATAAAAGTCATAAAATTCTTTTTTATCAATCTACTGTTGTGTCTACCTCCCCGCTCAAACTATTAACTCTAATGTTTGGACCTCCCCTCTTCATTTTGTTGATGGGTTGAAGTATTATGCGATCTTTGTTGATCACTTCACCCACTATATCTAGCTCTACCCACTCAGACGAAAGTATGATGTTGCCACCATCTTTCCTCGCTTTAGAGCCCTTGTGGAAAAATATTTCAAAATGAACATTGTCACCCTTACTCGGATAATGGAGGTGAATACACTGGTCTTACTCAGGACACTGGCTTAGCCGCCTACCTGTCTGCCAATGGCATCTCCCATCTTACCTCACCGTCTCACACTTCAGAATATAATGGGTTCTCGGAACGTCGCCATCGTCATATTGTTGAAACATGCTTCTCCCTGCTTTCCAAAACATCTCTTCCGCTGTCCTTCTGGTCGTTTACCTTCCAAACGGCGACTTACCACATAAATCGGCTACCAACACCAACCCTTCAACAACTATCTTCATACCAAAAACTATTATGGTCTTCGCTCAATTACTCAAACCTTTGTGCCTTTGGTTGCCTCTACTACTTTTGGCTTCGCCCATACTATGCCCAGAGTGCTTACCTATGCTATGATCCGACCACAACTAAACTGTTTGTTTCCCATCATGTTCGATTTTTCGAGTCCGAGTTCTTCATGTCCAACCTTGAGTTACATCTTCCTCGGCCTACTGACTTCATACGTGCTACCTGGTTACCTCATGATATTCTCTCGACTTCATACACACTGTTCGCTGCCCGTTCCAGTGACTCCACACTAGTTGTTCCTAGCATTAATGAGACCTTGGTTGATCTCAGCCCTCCCATACACCAACCTCACTCAGCTAGTATTATGCCTGCCACTAGCCTTGTGCATACTGCTCAACCCTCCTCGGCACCCAACACCCTACCCGAGGACTACTCTATGCGCGCTACTGGATCCTTCCCGACACCAAGTTCCACGCTCAAGAAAAGCACTGTACCCGTTGAACCCGAGGACAATCCCGTACATGTTGTTCCAGTTCCCATGCCCGCTACTACTAGTACCTCGTCTATTGTTACTCGCTTCGAGAAGAATATTTACAAGCCACTCACCAAACTCAGTCTCACGGCTCACCTAGTAGCAGAAAGCGAACCGACTTGTGTCATACATGCTCTAAAAAATGTCAAGTGGCACCAGGGCATGTTTGAGGAGTATGATGCACTGACTCGCAATGGTACTTAGGATCTGGTTCCCTCGGTAAGTGTTCGAAATGTTGTTGGCTGCGAATGGATCTTCCATATCAAATGTCATGCTGATGGCACCATTGATCGCTACAAAGCTCACCTAGTTACTAAGGGGTTTCACCGCGACCAGATGTTGACTATCATAAGACCTTCAGCCCGGTTGTTAAACCCACTACAGTGCGACTAGTTCTCTCATTGGCCGTATGTCGAGGATGGGCTCTTCGGCAGCTCAATGTGAACAATGCCTTTCTCCTAGGTACTCTATCTGAGAAATTATTCATGGCTCAACCTTTGGGATTCATCGACAAGGATAAGCCTCAACATGTATGTCGGCTTCACAAGGCCATCTATGGCCTCTAGCAGGCTCCCCGAGCATGGTACAACGAACTGCGACAGTTTCCTTTTGCCTTCGAATTCAAAAATTTTATGGCCGACACATCGCTGTTCATACTTCATACGGGGGGCACCATCATCTATCTCTTTGTTTATATGGATGACATCATCATCATTGGGAACCAGCCCACTGTAGTTCAGACCTTCATCTCCCTACTCGCTAGTCACTTCTCCCACAAGGACCTTGGTGACCTTCACTATTTCCTTGGTGTTAAAGTTGTTAAGTGACTTAGTGGTCTCCTGCTCTCCCAGCGCAGATACATTGTCGATCTCCTTGCTCGCACGGGCATGACAGATGCTCGCCCAATTGCTACTCCCCTCGGCACCTCGCCAACTTAGACACTTCAGTCGGGCACTGCTCTCACGGATCCTACAGAGTTTCGGGAAATGGTTGGGAGTTGATCGATGTTTTATTTAATCTTTTTCCTTGCAAGTGGACAAGACTATTATAGAATAGTATTATAAGCAAGGGTCGAACCCACAGAGACAAGAGATCACGAACAGTGCACTTTATTGATAGTAAATTATTAATCTAAAAGGGTTTTTATAATTATTTTATTCTAAACTACTATTGATATTTAAGTGTTTAACTAATTGACAGTAATTACAGATATGAAGATCTTATGGTAGGTGGCAATCTAGGATTCTGGGTTTCACTTGTGTCTCCTTTATGTTTAATTCACAATAATTATCATTCAATTTCTTGGGTTCGTTCACTAAAGATAGATATAGTCTGTTGAACTATTGGTTCAGCCTCATTCCCCGCAACATTCATCCATTCTATATCCTAAGCACATGAACTTTCAATCTAGCTGTCACCTAGATTATGATCTATCTGTCACCTAGATCATGTATGAACCTGGTCCTAACTTATCACTCTCGTGCATCGATAGGTCTAATTTATTGTGATGGTGAGCCAATGTACGACATATGCACATTGGTCATGCAGTTATCCGCACCTCTAGGCCTTTATTATTTGCGATTACATTCATTTGTTCAAAGCAAAATAATAGAGGGATTGACAATCACCACAATCAACAAGAATTGAATGAACATATATATGAATCAAAACATAAATTCGATACAAGTTACCTCCCACCTCCTAGATTATGGATGATTTAGTTCATCATAGACAATGAACAGCACATGGAGATGAATGGAAACATGATTTGATCTTCAATACTCGTAATTACACAATCTAACTATGTTATACAACCTAAAAACTATCTAAAATCTATCTAAGACTGCCTCTTTCCGTTTTTCTATCTCGACTCTTGGCATCCGACTTCAATTTATACAGGAGTTGTAATCCAATTGAATCTCTTTGTGAAAACACGAAAAGTCGCGTTCGACCACCTTGGGTCGCAGTGTTGAGTACTGGTCCGCAAGGTCTCTAGTAGCCTCGGCCTTGGTTTTACGCCTTCTTTGATGTTACGCCTACCTTGCGGGGGCAAGGTGGGTACCTAAGCGACCGCGAGGTCTCGATTTGGACTTCGTTTCTTCTTCAATTTTCATCTTTGGCCCTTCTTGGAATTTGCACATAAAACCCTGGAGTTTTGCATATTTTCACTAAAAACCCTGAAACTTACAAAAATCACCGAAAACGTATATCAGTAGCCAAAAGCCTCGTGAAATAACATAATTTAAGTCATAGAAGCATATAAAATCGACGTATAAAATACATCGATCAAATACCCCCAAAAGCATAAATACAAGGAGACTATTTACACTCCTCTATAAACCCACAAATTCAAGGAGACTTTTTCGAGTGACTCGATTGAGCAGATAAATACAAAAATTGATAAATACAAAACTAACTAAAATGAAACAAAAATCTTTTTGGCTTCAACCTCAAGTTATGAAAGCATGGCATGCGGCCTCTCGATTCGATGCTCACCACATATATGCAGGCTTAGTCACATAAACTCAACTGATCTTTTCTTAAAACTGCTATTACTTTTAATTTCTCCGTGTGTGTGTGCTCACCAGTCTTAAAGAATTTCTTAACTAAAACAGTTTTATTAGGCTAAACACCACATTCATATGAAAATCAAAGTTTAATAGAAAATCATGCATTGTGAATTATGAGATCTACCATCCAATCCCAGTCAATTACAGAAAGAAAGGTCCCAAGGATTTCAAAGACTTATACATCCATCCCATGCACTTCTATGTATGACATACAATGCTCTTCTATCCCAATGACTTGTAATAGCTAAGATTATGCTAACACAGTGAGCTTTAGGGCGAAAATAATGAACATGAAGTGCTTGATCAATTTCATATGACTCACTTGACAGTTAAAACAACATAAGAATTGACAAGAAGATCATTAGGTCTTTATTTTGCTTGTAATGTAAGGCCAAGGTGATGGGGGATTTGATGGAAAGTGATTGGAATTCAAAGTGAGAGAGTAAGACTACCCTTTATCCCTCATACTTCCAAGCAATAGCAAGTGTTCCCTATTTAGGCTAGGACCTGCAAAGACCACAAGTGGGGGGTGTTTTTCGTTACTTTTCAGTTTTCTTCTCCCCACCCCCCAAACTTGTTTTGGGCAATAAATACTTCTAAAAATATCTCATCATTTTTCTCAGCAGAATTTTTCTAACATATTTTCTCTTGAAAGCTATGCTTCCATTTGAATCTTTGTTACACTCTTCTTCTTCCGTTTCATTTTTCGTTGATACATATATATTTCTTTTCTTTTCTTTTTCTATTTTTTTTCGACGACGGAAAGAAGAAGTCTTCCGAAAAATAGCCTAACTGAAAAGAAATGGTCCTCAAAAATCAATTTCCCCACCCACATCCTACTCTCTCAAAGGGTAGGCTAAAAGTGTATAGGCTTTTAGGGTTAAGTTGATGTGGGTAATAGAAACGATGGCGAATGGGGGTTTAAATAGTGTGCTTAGCACACTCCATTCTTTTCATTAGGCTCAAAGGCGGGGACACTAGGGATATTTTTAGTATAGGTCGAGGAATATTTAGGCTCTAACGATCCAAAGATGGCCTAAGTCATTTCTTAATGCCAAATGCTCATGTAGTTTTTAAAGCAAGTAAGACACACAAAATATCATATCAACTATGGGAATTGTGGGGTTGAATGTTTAGCATCTTTGGATTTCACATAAGCATTATTGCTAAGACAGGATGGTAGGGACAATTGAGACTAACATGCAGACACGGCTCGAAAGTGTGCTTGAAATATATAAATGAGAAAAATCCAAGGGATCTAACTATCATGCAATTGACCCTAAGTCACAATTTAATGCAACAATTATGTTCGAATGGCTATGCATCATATTCTTGTGCATATCTTGTTGTAATGAAGTAGGTGCTATAGACTTTATAAAACTATTCTAATCAATCCATAATTATGGTGGTGTGGGTGCATGAAGAATTTGGAGAAAAGTAAAAGTTTCGCAAAATCAAGTAAATTCGAGAGATCTACTTGACTAGCTATGCGGTTCATTGCATTAACTCCTCACAGGCTCGACTTACTAGTATTACCACACCTAAACTTGAGGATGAAAATTTTGAAATATTTTATTTTTTGATTTTGATTTTGATTTTGATTTTTTTTTAAAGAAAATTGGAGATGTTGATGATGCAATTGATGATGGGTCTCCACAAGACGAACCCACGAGCATCCAATGTAAGTGTATTCTGGTCAAGGCAACACCTCCGAAAATAAGAGAAAATTAAAAACAGGAAAATTGCAGGTCCACCTAACGAAAGAGGATGGAACTTGGGCCTCGACTCACGGTGAGTCGGGCGGAAATAACGAATGAGGACGAAACTCGGGGATCGTGCTAGGAGGCAACCCATAATAATTTGAGACATTTTGTCCCATAGTGTTAAACCACCCAAATAAGCTCTTGGTCGGACGTATTTGTGCCAACTGTTGAGTTGCCATTTGGGATTCAAGAAACCTCTTTCTTTATTGGAGATCCTACAGTGGGTCCTCCTCCTTACTGCCCGGCTTCCTCCTCGTGAGGAACCCTCACTCTTAGGCTAGCTGGCGGTGCTCGAAACAAAATGGCCCTAGTAATGGCCGGACCCGCCTTAAGCCTTTCGCGTGTGCAGGCCATCTCACGCTGCCTCTCCTACCAACTCGGTTATCAAATGCGGGAACGCGAACCCCGTTCGTGGCACCTCGAATAAGGGTCTTGATTTGGCCGTTGATCGGGCGGCCAACATCAACAATCCACCGATCATAATGGTGTAGGTCAAGCGGATGCTCCTCTCCCAAGTCACCGAATGCGTTGATGGTGGGGGGCATGAGACGACCACAAATAAATTTGAACATGGGCTTGGCCATGTTCAGAAGGAAGGACTCCTCCATGGTGCGTGGACCAAAGGGTGGATTACGGTTTTGGGTCCACTCTACACCAGGGAGGGCGATGTTCGCATTGACCACCTCGAGGGGGACAGGGGCATGGAGGTGTGTGCTAAAATGATCGGCACCATCCGCAAAGTTGGATGTGCCGAAATACAAGTTAATATTTGGGGGCGAAAAATCGACACTAATGCCTAACACTAACGGTGTCTAAAACACCCCCATCTATGCCAATGGTGCCATTGGCATAGAACTCTCTGGACAATAGGCACCACTTTGCCTTGTCAGGAGAATCGATCAATTCCCCCCCGCCTCACGGGCGTAAAGTTGGGACGGAGGCCAAATTCTTCGACCTTAAATCCCATCTCGGGGAACCAAAGACTTAGAGAGTTTGGCCGCATATTTTTCGAAGGCCTCGTAGGAAATAAATCGGTGTGGTCATAATTAGGTTCCTCCTCCTGAACAGGGCGGGAGGACGAAGCACCGGTATTTCTACGCTTTCTAAACATTTTGTTTTTGAGCAAAACTTTTAAAAACTAAATATTTAACAGTTACAAATACATTTTCGAAATTTTTAATTAAAAATTATTTTCTAAAGCATGCAAAATTATCTACGTACAAAAATATCTAACACCCTAACATGCAAAAATTTTGACGTAAAAATTTAAAAGAGGGGTTAGGATTACTTGTTAGTTGCAGCTTTAGAGTTGAGTGCAGTCGGAGGTTGAGCGGCCGGGCAACAATGAGGTGAGCGGCCGCAACAATTTCTCTTTCCTTGTTTCAAGCTCCTTCAAGTCTTCAATGGAATGCAATGGAGATGAGATGGAGAGGTAGAAGATGAAGGTTGAAGAGGGAGGAGATCTACTTGATTGAAGCCGGAATATTTGAAAATTGCAAGAGTTTTCGTCGGATCTGGAAGGAATGGGCTGCTGCTTCGATGCTTGTTTGAAAGGAGGAAGAATTCTGGGTGATTTCTGCAAATGAGCCCGAACAGCTTATATAGGGGGACCTTTGGCGAGCAAGCAGTCTACCACACTTGCGACCCAAAGGGCGGTTCGCGATACGGCATTTCCCACGCCCGGTACACCGCATTTTGCATTTTGGCGGCACAAGGTCCTCCATACCTTGTGTCCGCAAGGTGTCCAGAACTGCTCCTCTTGATTTCTTTTTCTTTCTTTTAAACTGTTTTGCAGTTTAGCCCTTTTCCGTTAACTTCCGTTATGTTTCTTAACTTTCCTGTATTGCAAAAACTTAACAAAAACTCTAAACTAAAAATATTAGTAACATATAAATACAACATTAAGATGCTTTTCTCCCCCAAACTTGAATTTTTGCATATTTAATTAAAAATTAAATGTCCAAAAATACATTTAACGGAGAATAGCATATTTAAACTAACTATAAAAGCAATAACATTCAAAATAGTGGGTTGCCTCCCACTTAGCGCCTTTGTTTAACGTCTTTGGCTCGACAAAACTGCAAGCCTAATCCTCAATCCTGGGTGGTTCATTGTCACCAAACGAATTAACTCAATTGTTCGTTCAACCGACATCCGCCTAGGTATGGCTTGAGTTGGTGTCCATTAACTTTGAAAATTTCATTATTCTTTGGATTTTGAATATCAACAAACTCCATGAGGATAAATTGACATAATTATAAAGGACCGCACCATTTAGATTTCAACTTTCCGGGGAATATCCTAAATCTAGAATTAAAAAGTAACACTTTCATCCCTTGATGAAACATCTTGTTGGCTAACCCCATGTCATGATATTTCTTGGTCTTTTCTTTATATGTTTTAACATTCTCATACGAATTCAACCTATGTTCCTCTAATTCATTCAATTGAAACAATCTTTCCTCTTCGGCCAGAGTTAAATCTAAATTTAATTCTTTAACAGCCCAATAGGCTTTGTGCTCAATTTCAACTGGTAAATGGCATGCTTTGCCATATACCATTCTATATGGACTCATTCCTATTGGAGTTTTAAAAGCAGTTCGGTATGCCCATTAAGCATCCTTAAGTTTAGATTCCCAATCTTTACGATTAGGCTAATGCCTTTTCTAATCAAGCTAATTTGTCTATTGATTACCTCTACTCTGGCGGATGTTTGAGATGATTTGATGTGTGACGACCCACCGGATCCCAGACGAATCCCAAGGTCGCCGCCAGTGGAAACAAATAACAACAAACAAGTAACAAATAATGGGTAGGGCCATAACGGCGATACACCGGCAACTCAAAACATATGCGGAAGCGAAATAATTGAAACGGCGGCGCCCGAGCTAACAAGCTCAAACTAAAACAACCAAAGAGGTAATTAATCTCTCGGTCCAAAAATTCGACTCGCGTGCCGCAACATTGGGCACGTAGGACAAACTCCCTGTTATGCAATTCAAATTATAGCATAATAAACCAAGTCATCGGCGAAGCTACGGCCGGAACCCAACATTATACTAAGTCTAAGACTCTAGTCTAACAACTCAACGGCTAAAAACATGCCAGAGAACAAACATAATATTAACTAGCAATGTAACATGCTAAACATATCTACCAATAAACCAAGCACGACTAACACCGCCTGCTACTAACAAAGATAAGTACAAATAACAAAGTAGCATATGGAATCATAACCATAAACATACACCAAGCACTCCACTACTACTTGTCGCTACCAAAAGAATAGACTAAACAACGTAATTACAAATATCACAATTTCGCATTTAGGTTTGCTACCCCAACATGAAGTTTACATAACTTCATCTTTCCCAACGACCTCACCAAAAGCAAGTAAACTATCTAAGTAGCAACCTTGCCAAAAGAATCTTTATCAACGCAATCTTCTTGATTTACTTGGTCCGCACGCCGGCTCGGATCTAGGGAAAACAACCAACAAATAAAGGTAAGTCACAAGACTTAGTAAGTTACTAACCGTAACTTCCTATCATGGCATAATGCTCAATCATAAATTACATCATGCTATCGTCATGAAATAACCTTATACAAAATCATGTTATGGCATCCATGCTCAACATTAATAAAACATGTTATCATTATAGTATAACATCTCACTAAAATCCATGTCAAGGCATTTTATGCTCAACGATCATAACTCATGTTATCGGTATAACATAACCTTCCAATAATTTACATGTCAAGGCATATAAGCTTAACGACAATAATTCATGCTTCTCGCATAATACCACACTCAATAATATTCATGTTAAAGCATATTAGCTTAACAACAAAGAATTCATGTTATTGTTATAACATAGCATTCCCATAATATTTATGTCAAGCATGTGCTTAACAATAACAACTCATGCTTTTGGCATAATACAACATTCAAATAATGTTCATGTGATAGCATTCATGCTTAACAACCTTAAACAACATGTTATCTATCAAGTATAACATTTAAGAAACCAAATCAAACATCATATCATATCCAATTCACCAAGCACATTATTCACATAAGCACTTGTGAAACAATTCATATATAAGGGATATGATACCATTACCAATTCTTCGCGTGTCGCCTCTGCAAAAACACGTGCAAAACCTTTATATTGCCCTCGATATCCTCTCGTAGATATCGACGTCCCCGAGACAAGCAGATCTCCGCCGAGTTCCATAGTTATCAAAGTCATGTGTATTACTACAACAAAGATAAACTACTTCCCCACCGTGGCCATCGATGGAGGGTGTGCAACCCGCACGGCGATCCATCGCGATCACGAATCTCACAATTCATGAAGACGATGTATCGTCCCCACCAAAACTCAACAAACCGCCACCGACTCCGGACTCCAAAAACCCAAGCACAAGTAATATATACTCATATGCTCAAAACAAGTAGGTAAACACTCTACTATCAAACTAGTCATGCATTTCATCCACAACTAGCATAAATATCACAACCGAGAATCATATAAGTTCTCATAATCAAGTGTGCTTCACACACTTCAAAACTTCTGGAGGCTCGACCTCCATGAATTCTACCCGAAATTCGTAGGACTTAAGATTATAGTTCCTAGGATTCATACTAACCCAAAGGTTGACTCGTTGAGTCCAATCTAAACTTTCCGAAAATTCAAGGAATAGAAGCATGGGCTTCAACATCCCCATATGTTCATAACTATCGCCAAAACCATAAACCCAATATTCAATGAACTCACATAAACCCCACAAAATAACTAACAATGCAACTTAGAACAAATTAGCCATCTTGTGCATAAAATTCATTCAAGCCACCATACCCATCACAAATCTTCAAATCATGATTAAATTATACAACATGGTTTAATATACTTTATTAAACATGGATAATACAATAACTAGGCTTACAATCATGTTTAACAAGCCAAAACACAATTTGGGGAAAATCCCTTCCAAGCATCTTTGTCATGCAAGCTTAATACACATAATCAATTTATATAGCAAAGTTTAATATACTCTATTAATCATATAAAACATAATAATCAAGCTCACAACAATAATTTGCAAGCTAAAACATAATTAGGGCACAACACCCTCCAAGTATCTCTCCCAAATCAACTTCAATACTCATGGATAATTCACATAACCAAGTTCAATAGACTATTTAGAACATGAATTTCACATAAATCATGGTCTCACATAGGTTCAACCAACTTTACCATCAAATTGAAAACCTAGGGTTCATGCATCTTCTACAAACCCTAACAATGGCTTCCATTGACCTCACATAGCACAAATGGTTGTTTCCTAGGGTCAGGGGAGCCCAAAAATCAATAGAGAGGTAGAAACTTACAAGAAATCAGCCCTTACACACGTAAATTTTCGGATTCCAAGAGGGGTGTCTTCTCCTCAACTTCTCTCTTCAATCTGCGGGTAGAATGGGGAAGAAGAAGGTCCTAGCAATGGACACCAAGTTTAAGCCCTTGAAGACCCAAGAAATCACCTTCTCTCAAGCTTCCTCCCAGGTCTCCTGGCGCTCTCAAATCGCAGGAGAAGAGGTCGTATTCTGTTTTTGGTCGACTGAATGAGAGAATACGTATGTTTTGATTTTAAGTGGGAGATTAGTTCTCTTAATCAACTCACTAATCAACCCCTAAATCCCCTAATAGGTGTTTAGGACTAGTTTAGGCTAAGTAGGAGGGTTTAGGATAGGTTTAAAATGGGTTTAATTGGGTAAAAGGATGAGTAAAATAGGCAATCCCTGTAATTCAGCCCGGTACTTGGCGGCCGCATGAACAAGTGAGGCGGGCGCCTCACCTCGCGTCCTCCAATCAAGCTTTGTTGCTCCTCGCTCGATCCGGACTCTCCGAATGCAACCTTGAGTCCTTCCAAGCCAAAAATGTCTCAATTCAACCTTAATGATCTCCAAATCGTAATCAAAACAATCAAGCCTCTAACCTCAATCAAACAAGGCCAAGAACTCAGGAAAAACTCTCCCAAACGACAACCGAAAAGGTCAAACGAAGAAGGGTTAACGCTAGAATCAAACTAGCAACCAAACCGACAATGCAACAAGCCTCTAACCAACACCCAAGGCATGTAAATGATATTATAAATGCCCTCTAACAATAATCCATGTGATTACCACATAAATCACAAACCCGAGACTCAACGCATCTCGAAAAGAAAAAAGGCATACGAAAGATCCCAAACGACGTCAACGAACATGCTATTGACTCCAAACAAATACGGGAGCTAAATGAACATATTTATGATGATTATAAATGTATGAATCCATGCATAACACAAGCAAACCATAATTCAGGGTTTTACATTCTCCCCTACTTTAAGGAATTTAGTCCCTAAATTCTTACCGTAGTCATCAAATAAATGAGGATACTTCTCTCGCATCTCCAACTCGGTCTCCCAAGTTGCTTCCTCGATCTCATGATTCTTCCAAAGGACTTTCACCAATGGAATTCTCTTGCTCCTCAAAACTTGCTCTTTGGTGTCAAGTATCTTCACTGCTCCACGTAAGACAAGTCCGAATGAAAAGAAATCTCCTCATACTCAAGAACATGGGAATCATCCTTAAGATATTTCCGAAGCATAAACACATGATATACATTATGAATCTCCGACAAAGACGGCGGTAAAGCCACCCTGTATGCCAACTCCCAACTCGCTCCAGAATCTCAAAAGGTCCAACGAACCTCGGTGATAATTTCCCTTTCTTTCCAACTCTCTTGGTACCCCTTCTAGGCGATACCTTAAGAAATCTGAGTCTCCAACTGAAATTCCAAATCTCTCCTTACATTGTCCCATAGCTTGGACTTTGAGCGGTGAGCAATCTCTCGAATTACTTTCACACTCTTAGCGGCTGGCGAACAATCTCTCGACGTAACTTCTTGCAAAGTGCGAAAACCTCGATGTAAACCTCGGATCGGTCGAAACAATACTAACTGGAACCCGTGCAATCTAATAATCTCCTCGCACATGCAACGGCCGCTCCGACTCAAAGAATAAGTCATAGCAATCGAATAAAATGAGCCGACCTCGTGAGCCGATCAACAACCCGGTGCAGGCATCAAAACCTCTACAGCACGCGAAACCCGATAAAACCCATCGTAACATGTTCCCATTTCCTTTCCCGGGATATCCAACTAACAACCCCAGCGGTCTTTGGTGTTCGCCTTCACTACAATGCGACAAGTGAGACACCTCGACACATAATCATCTATTTGTCGCTTCATGCCATTCTACCAAAATTGTTTCTTTAAATCTCTATACATTTCGTACTCCCCGGATGGATAACATACTTTACCTTGTGGGCTTCACCCAACACAAGTCGCTTCGCCTCATCAACTGAGGGAACACAAACTCTACTCAAACCATAACCCTAGACTCAGTCTCCGAATCTACTATCTTAAAAACTAACCAAGTAGGCAAAAATCAAACTGCCAAAAATCCCACATATACAAGTTCGAAAATTTTCAATAACCATAATACCAAGCACTTTAGGTTGAAAATATCTTGACTCATACTTGAGTCGCATAGTACTCACAATTTCCATGACTAATTAATTAAGCATGTGAATTCCAAATATATCATCGGAGTGCATCCAAGGACTTTATAAACATAAGTCTCCCGAAACTATATGCTTCGGAGCTACAACATGAAATATAAATACAAGAATTCTAAATCATGAGAGGTAAAAATGGTCGATAGAGCAATTCACAATTTAAGGAAGAGTGTTCCACAACACGCTTCTAAAACAAGTAAGTTAACATTCAGGATCATGCAAGTCATACTCGCAATTTCCAAATCATAAACGATGCACATAAGAGCACATAATAGCATCATGTGAAAATTTATTCCATTTATTTTCCTTTTCTTTTGGTAAGAGGTTTAGTCAGTTTCTAACCTGCTTACTACCAATCCTAGTCCACCAACGAACCTCTTTTGATCACCAATTTAGGGTACCGGCTAAATTGGATTTCAAAAGCTTTCGTTGCAAGGATGCGAAGGGCTATGAGAAAAATCTTAAGCATCCTTTACTACAGTCTCACATAATCATGCAACAGTGAAATCATGGCATATTCATAAGGCATGAGAATCAAGATTTATCATGCTATACTTCAAACAACTTACATTGCTTACTAATGCATATAAGCATGTTCATACTCAAATACAACTATTTACGTTAGACATTTTCATTACCCTTGTAAACCATGTCTTCTCTTTTAACAAAATGCATCTACCATGCATGCTCATATATAAAGATCATATATTACTTTTCCTTTTAGAATAATACACGCACCGGTACAAGTTATGTCTATACTTCATAATCACAAATATATTTTACTCATAATTTTAATTATCAACAAAATGATAAAATTCCTATCATCATCAGTGTCACATGTACACTTGTATATCATGCAAATACGATATAAAATAACCAAGTATCATCATACATCTTCTCATATACTCCATGTAATTCCCACGATTCATGTAATGCATAAAACTCACGTAACTCATAACCATGCATAACGGTTAATCAAACAGCTAATATAGCACATGAGATTTCGAAACTATTCATACATGTTTATATCACAAAACCGAGAAGACGTACGCATAAAAATTCCCTCGTGATAATTTTCCAGACAATGGCAACTCTAACAAATAACAAGGTTCGTATATTCACTATACTCGCCACAATACTTAGTAGTAACTCCAAAGAAAAGAGGTAACATTCACTCTAGTACTCACAACCGTCAAAACTCTGTAAAGTCTTTCATTACCTTAGTCCAAAATCTCGTATTCGTTAAAACACACACGAAATACTCTCGCGCGGCAACGACACCCTATTAGTCACGATTTAACGGTATACTCGCTCGTAATAACCGTAATCCATCTCAGAACCACTAAGTATCAATCGTGCGATTCAAGCGCATCCTACTCGCATAAAAATCACGCAACAAAGTATAATTATTTTACTGTACACATATCTCCATAGAGCATACAAATTTATCGCACCACTAGTATTTACCCCTAGTAGCATTATCACATATTCAATATTCACATATGTATAACATCGCCATCCATAAAGGCTTACATAACCGTATTACTTTATTGCAATCGATCACGACAATTCAAAATTTCAACCAAAACAGTAAACCAATCCCATAGGGACATCTCCTCAATAATATCCATAAATCGAGGAAAGTAAAAATAATTAAATCTCAACACACAATGCAATGTATGTATTAATGCATATGAGCTACCGATACAACGTGCACTCATAATAGCGATAATAACAACCATAATATCTGTATAATGAATTACCTCCTATCCAAGGTAGGTCTCAAAACTCCGCAATGGCCAACCGCCACGTACGCATACAACCTCAAACTCTAGCTCGTCTATAACCATTTCACTAAGGGTCACTAGACTGCTTATTAGTGCTCTTAGAGTCATTTATCCTCAATTTAAGGCAATCCATTCTAATGTGATCACCACCATAACCTAAACACTTGTCTATATTTCTCCAACACCTACACTTGGTGTCCCATTTCTCAAACGAAATTTATACCACAATTTATCACCTCTTCATCTATGATTTTAGGTAAAAGCATCACCCCGCTTACTAGTCTACGGATTTGCCTACACAGTTTCAGGAGGTACCAACTGCCCTCTAACCACATGATCAACCTTAATATTCCCTGAGGTCCTCTCTCAGGTGCGTTCCTTAATATTTAACTTTTTCTCATAAGTATAAACCACAGCCCCTCGATAATCCGTAAGCTGTATCAGGATAAATTGCCTGTATTACCTCATCCTTAATCCTTAACTCTTTCACAATTTATGGAGTCTTCCTAGCCTCATTCGGTACTAAGTACTCTTACTCTAATGAGCTAATTCTATGAAAATCCATAAATATTGAATCACAATATCATAATAATTGCCACCACTTCTCCGGTGGATCTTCAATTGGAGGAGATTTAATAGATGTCATAAATTCAGAATTTTCTGCTTTAATTGTTTTTTCTATTTTAGCCTCCTCATTCTTTACTTTATCATTTTCTTTAATTTCTACTTCAATATTCTCTACCTCAATTTCTTCAAAGAGAGATTTCAAAATCTCTACTTCGTCTTCCTTAATTTCATTACTTTCTTGTTCTACTTTTTCAATCTTATCAGAACTATTTTCTGATTCTTTTTCTATATCTTCTTTATCTTTCTTTTTACGGGCTTCTAATTTCTTTCTTTCTTGTCTTTCTTCCTCTTCTATTTCTCTTTCAATCTCATCAATGTCAATTTTTATAGGAGGGATAGGACTATCATCATAAACTATAAATCTATATCTCTCATAATCTTCATCTTTATTATCTTCTTCAAAAATTTCAGTTGATAACTTTTCAATTTCATCTATTGAAAAACATGCATTTATGTCACTAGGTCTATTCATAGCATTAAAAACAGAAATTTCAACAGTTTCACCTATGACTGACATAGTGAGTTTACCATTTTTCACATTAATCATTGTATTGGCAGTAGCCATGAATGGTCTGCCTAACAATATTGGGACTTCATTATTAGTGCATATCTTCCTTTCCATCTCTAGAACCACAAAGTCAACTGGAATGATTAGTTTATCAACCTGAACTAGAATGTCTTCCACTATACCCAAGGGATATTTAACTGAACGATCAGCTAATTGTAATTGCATAGTAGTGGGCTTTAGTTCTCCTAACCCTAATTGTTTATAGACCGCAAAAGACATCAAGTTAATACTTGCTCCTAAATCTAGCATTGTTTTCATCTTTTTAGAGCTTCCCAATGAAACTTGGATATTAAAGCTACCAGGATCTTTTAACTTAGGGGGTAATTCGGGTTGTAAAACAGAACTTACGTTTTCAGAAACAATAATTTTTTCATTGTTTTCAAACTTGTGTTTCTTAGAGTGAAGATCTTTGAAAAACTTTGCATAAGCTGAAATATTTTTAATAACATTAAGCAAAGGGAGATTAACATTCACTTTGGATAACATATTATAAATTTCCGTAAATTGTTTGTCCATTCGGTTTTTCATAAGTCTTCTTGGAAACAGAATTGGAGGAACATATGGTGGTGGAGCCACATAAGGTTCCTCTTCTTCTTGATCTAACTCTTTTTCAACTTCTACTGGATTTTCTTTATTTTGAACCTCTTTTTCTTGTTCCTTATTTGGAACTTGAACTTTTACTTCAACTTCTTGATTACTTGATTCATTATTCTCTTTACTATTATCACTATCCTTTTCAATTTCCTTTTCAGAATTTTCTACTGTAACAGGCACATTAGAAGAATGAACAGGATCACTTACCTCTTCACCTATTACCTTACCGCTTCGCAAGACGGTGATTGACTTAGCTTGCTCGGTTTGACTAGGGAACTTCCCTTCTTCTCTTTTTTCGGCTTCAGAAGTCACAATGTGCTTCTTTAGATTTTCAATCTCTTCAAACATATATTTCATCAATGCTGCTTGACCTTTACTTGCTCCATCTTATTTTGGAACTTCTTCAATTCTCAACTGGTTTTGATTTGGAAATTGTGGAGGTTGAGGTGGTTGAGGTTGAAATTGTTGAGGTTGTAAAGGCTTATTTCCTCCCCAAGAAAAGTTAGGATGATTCCTCCAACCAGGATTATATGTGTTTGAGTAGGGATCATTCCTAGGCCTTTGAGGGTACATATTCATAGCATTAGCCTGTTCAGAATACATATCACTTGATGGACAAAAATTAGTAGCATGAGAATATAATCCACATAAAGCACATGCTTCTTGAATTTGCCAATTTTCAAATTGAGCTTGTGTATCTGATTTATCTTGTATTTGATATAGGCTCCTATTTTTACCTCTAGCACTTTTCTATTGAGAATTAATACTTAACATCTCAAATAATTCTTCTAGTGCTTCTGGTGTCCTTCTATTAATAGAACCACCAGCTGCACTATCAACTATAGTTTGTAAGCCTGGCGAAAGACCATGATAAAATTGAAGCACTAACACATGTTGAGCCAAATTATGATGAGGACACATAATGAGCAGATTTTTAAATCTATCCCATGACTCATGGAATGCTTCACCTGGTTCATTTTGGAATGACATGATTTGTTTTCTATATTCAGTAAGAGATGCATGCTTGTACAATTTACTCATAAACAAATCATATAATTGAGCCCAAGTATAAATACTACTAGGTGTTAAGTTCATAAATCATCGCTTTGCCAACTCTTTTAATGCACTGGGAAAATATTTCATTTTAATTTGATCTTCAGTCAACCCTCCTAAAGGAAAAGTACTCATCATGTATTCATACTCTCTTAAGAAACTGACAGGATCTTCATGAGGCATTCCATGAAAAGATGGTATAGCATTAAAATAATGACCTTTTAGTTCGAAATTCCTTACAGCATCTGGCAAGACTAAACATGATGTAACAACATTTAATGAAGGTCTACTAAAGTCATTAATAGTTCTTTGATTTACTACCACTTCCATATTTCTTCTTGCAGGTTCTTCTTCTCTTTGATTCCTGTTAATTGGGTTAACTGGATTTTCCGGATTTCGATTATTATTATTTTCTTCCATTGTAAGATCAACCAGAGGATCATCTTGATTAAATTGTTCTTGATTATCAGGCTGGGAAGCTAGACTTTCAAGATCTTCTTGATTTCTTCTAATATTATTTATATCTTGATTTAGTTCTACCAATTTAGGATTCAAAGATCTACGACCGTGCATAAAAATAATTTAAAGCAATTTAAAAACAACTAACTATTAAAAACAAAATAAAATCTTTTTGTATTTTTATTTTTATAAAAACTGAAAATTAAATTAAAAACTACGCTACCAACAAACTAACTACGTGAACTAGCTTGTCCCCGGTAACGGCGCCAAAAACTTGATCGATGTTTTATTTAATCTTTTTTCTTGCAAGTGGACAAGACTATTATAGAATAGTATTGGAAGCAAGGGTCGAACCCACAGAGACAAGAGATCACGAATAGTGCACTTTATTGATAGCAAATTATTAATCTAAAGGGGTTTTTATAATTATTTTATTCTAAACTACTATTGATATTTAAGTGTTTAACTAATTAGCAGTAATTACAGATATGAAGATCTTATGGTAGGTGGCAATCTAGGATTCTGGGTTTCACTTGTATCTCCTTTATGTTTAATTCACAATAATTATCATTCAATTTCTTGGGTTCGTTCACTAAAGATAGATATAGTCTGTTGAACTATTGGTTCACCTCCATCCCCTAAACATTCATCCATTCTATATCCTAAGCACAAGAACTTTCAATCTAGCTGTCACCTAGATTATGATCTATCTGTCACCTAGATCATGTATGAACCTGGTCCTAACTTATCACTCTCGTGCATCGATAGGTCCAATTTATTGTGATGGTGAGCCAATGTAGGACATATGCACATTGGTCATGCAGTTATCCGCACCTCTAGGCCTTTATTATTTGCGATTACATTCATTTGTTCAAAGCAAAATAATAGAGGGATTGATAAACACCACAATCAACAAGAATTGAATGAACATATATATGAATCAAAACATAAATTCGATACAAGTTACCTCCCACCTCCTAGATTATGGATGATTTAGTTCATCATAGACAATGAACAGCACATGGAGATGAACGGAAACATGATTTGATCTTCAATACTCGTAATTACACAATCTAACTATGTTATACAACCTAAAAACTATCTAAAATCTATCTAAGACTGTCTCCAGCCGTTTTTCTATATCTGACTCTTGGCATCCGACTTCAATTTATACCCGGGAGTTGTAATCCAATTGAATCTCTTTGTGAAAACACGAAAAAGTCGCGTTCTGACCACCTTGCGGTCGCAAGGTGTTGAGTACCTTGCGTCCGCAAGGTCTCTAGTAGCTCTGGCCTTGGTTTTCTGCCTTCTTTGATGTTCTTCCTACCTTGCGGGGGCAAGGTCTGGGTACCTTGCGACCGCAAGGTCTCCAGATTTGGACTTCTCGTTTCTTCTTCAATTTTCATCTTTGGCCCTTCTTGGAATTTGCACATAAAACCCTGGAGTTTTGCATATTTTCACTAAAAACCCTGAAACTTACAAAACTCACCGAAAACGTATATCAGTAGCCAAAAGCCTCGTGAAATAACATAATTTAAGTCATAGAAGCATATAAAATCGACGTATAAAATACATCGATCAGGAGTCTTCAGTATGTATCTCTTACTTACCCTGATGTGGCCTATATCGTTAACAAACTCTCTCAGTTCATGCATAGGAAGATTACCGAGCACTCGAATGCAGTCAAACGTGTTCTCATGTATCTCTGCGGTTCTATTGGTGCTGGCATTCTCCTTCATTGCCAGTCTCCTCCAGCTCTCCATGCGTTCACTAATGCTGACTTTGCGGTAACCAAAGATGACTACACATCTACCATTGTCTACATTGTTTGTCTTGGTAGCAACCTGATCTCTTGGAGCTCCAAAAACAACGCACTATTGCTTGCTCCTCGACTGAAACTGAATACCGGGCCGTGGCTGCCACTGCTGCTGAAGTTTGCTTGATTGTGTCTTTCTTTGGCGAGCTCGTTATCACCTCCTCGACTCAACCTGTCATTTATTGTGACAATGTGAGTGCCACTATCCTATACTCCAACTAGTCTTCCATACTCGCATGAAGTATGTTGCATTGGATTTTCACTTCATTCAGCAATAGGTTCAGGACGAACTATTACGGGTCTCCCATTTCTCCTCGGCTGATCAGTTGGTTGGTGCCCTTACCAAGCTGCTTGCTCGCCAGCGCTTCCATCAATTACTTCACAAGATTGGTCTCTCCTCTCGGGCGTTCATCTTGCGGGGGCATATTAGAAAATAATATATTTACTAATTATTCTTTTATTTATTGTAATCAGTATTTAGTACTAACTACCGTATATAGTTCATTTCCTTGTAACTCCCTATATAAATAGGTGATTCAATCAATGGAAATGTTATGCCGTTATTCCTATCAATTATGAATTTCTACACTTAATTTTTAAGAAAGAACTCCACTCTCTTAACCCACCTCTAAGTTCAGTAGGCAACGAAATGAGGCTAGAAGGGGGGGGGGTGAATAGCCTTTTAAAAAACATTAAGGGTTAGTTTTAAAACCTTTAAGAGTTGCAGCTGAACGTAAAACAATTTAGCTTGGTTTTATTTTGATCACTAATATATAAGGACTGAATTGAATGACAAAGTATAAAACAATTAAGTACATAACTTTAAAGAATGCAATTGTTAAACACTTAACTAAATAGCAGCTGCTTAAGTGTATAGACAGTAAAAATGACAGAAAGACAAAGACATAGTATTTTGAGTGGTTCACTTTGTAAGCTGTTATGTCCACTACCAAGTTGGTCAAACTTGGATTTTGAATTGCATTATAAATTCTAAGTGATCACTAACGGATCAGTGTACAACAAAAACCAGTGTTTGAGAAATATGATTAATAAATAATCGAACTTGTGTAACAATCAAAGGTTCCTTAAAGATTTGAAAAAAATAAAGGAACAAAATGAAAGAATGATTGTTCAAACAAGAACTAAAAAAGATTAATATGAGAAAGACTATCTAGTTGGTGTTTGAGAGAAGAAGCTCTTCAAAGAAAGATTGAAGTTCCGGGTTTGAATAAAGGCTTCAACGTGTTTGTCCCTTTCAGTGTGCTTTGAGGATTTGAGATTTATGAATACTGAGCACGTAATTCAACGAAGGTTATTTTCTTCAATCCTTGCTTCAAATGTTTTTATAGAAATATCCAGAATTATAGTCTTTTGAGAGAGCAAAGTTGAATCTTGAATTTTTTGACGAAATGATGATCAAGATCTTTCATTGAATGCTCGGAAATCTTGCAAAGTGTAAGAGACAAAGAGTATTTCCTAGCATGAAATATTAAAGAGAGTGGTTAGCTAGGATAGAATATAGAAGAACATTTAAGACATACACGAAAAATCTTCTATTGACAAGACAAGTGAATAGTTCTTTTGCTTCAAGAATGAAGACCGATTAAAGATTTAATATAAGAGCGGGAAGGTCAAATATTTTAACTGGATATAGTGTTCAACAGATAGAAAATTTTGAGTGTATAAGCAGGCGCTCACACTATTATCATCAGTTGCTAGCTGCTGATAACTTTAAGCTTTAAGCAGATAGAATGTAACAAGTAAGAAGACTGCTTTAACAAAGTCAAAAGGATAATAGACAACAATAGACATTTATCTATTGAACCTTCAGTAGATAGAATTTAGACTTGCTACAAAGTCTAAGTAAAAACAACTTAAGGATCTAATCAATTATTTAGATGTTTTAACTTAATGGTTTTAAGTAAATTTTAAAGCATGCAAGTTTCTGCATCTCCTCCTATTTACTTAAAGTCATTCATCATAAGCAAATAGTAAATAAAGTATAAGCAAGTGTAAAGTCATTTATACCTGCATAAGATGTTAGTAGAAGTAGAACATATCATATGATAAATAAGCAATTTAAATTTGTTCATGCGGAAGAGTCCATTTCAGCAACTTATTTCATTTTTCCTGGTCTCCTTAGTTCTTTGAGTTCCAACATATATGTATTAGCTCTTGCTTGATATGCGTCAGCTTTTGCTCTCTGCACTTTCTCCTCGTGAAGGGCTTTAAATACTTCAGTTTCTGCTTTCTCTGCCCTTGTAGCCCAATCTTGTTGGAAATCTAGAATGGAATTCCAATCAAGCATAGTGGCTTTGCGAGGAGCACCAGTGGCTATGGCAGCCTGAACTTCAGTGGAGATAGTACTTCTAATGTTGGGAACAATGAAGTTCAGCTGTGTTTGAAGATGATGTAGCACAAGAGTTTGGTATTCAAGGGTTGCATGAATATCAATAGATGGAAGAGCATGCTTTGTATCAGCTTCTGAAGAATCATCAACAAAGATCAGCTGTTGAGCATGTGGATGAAAAATATCTTCACTTATAATATTCTTCAGTTTTTCTACCTTTTAATGGCTGGCCTTAGAGGTTTAAAAGAAGTAGGAGGTATCAGCACATGCTTAGCTAGTTTGGCAGCTAGTTGAATAGTAGGTAAGACTGGAGGTGATGCAGGAGGTGGACTGGCATCATCAGCAATAGGATCAACTGATAAAGTTTGAGTATCAGCTGCTTGAGTTTGATCATCCGGCTGATGTGTATTTTGGCATTGAGCTAACAGTAAGAAGAGTAAATGATGAAGGATTATTCTGAATTGAGCTATTATAATTTCTTGTCTCAAAAATCTCAAGTGTTAGAAACATCTTGAGTCTCGTTTGACTCAAGTAAAGAAAATTCATCAAAAGTAACATGCATAGTTTCAACAATAATTTGAAATTTTCTATTGTGAACTTTATAAGCTCTACTGTGTTTAGCATAACCAACAAAAATACCTTCATCAGTCTTCTCATCAAATTTACCTCTATGGTCACTACCATTCTAGTGAATGTAGCATTTGCATCCAAAGATCTTGAAATAAACAATGTTTGGTGTTCTATCTCTCCACAATTCATATGGTGTCTTTTCATGAAATTTGTTGATGAGAGACATGTTTTGTGTGAAGCAAGCTGTGTTAACAACTTATGCCCAAAAGTACTTAGGCAGATTGACTTCAGCAATCATGGTTTTACTAACTTCTATAAGAGTTATATTCTTCCTTTAGCAACACCATTTTGTTGTGATGTTCTTGCTGCTGAGAAGTTGTGGTCTATTCCATGATCATCACAGTAGGTATCCATTCCAAAATTCTTGAATTCAATGTCATTGTCAGATCTTACACTTATGATATCACATTCTTTATGAGTTTGAAGATTTCTGAACAGGGTAGTAAGTAGGCTGTAAGTTTCATTATTGGATTTCATCATTTCAACCCATGTATATTTTGAGTAGTCGCCAACTACCACTAGAGTATATCTACTTCCACCTAAACTCTTAGTAGTAGCAGGACCAAACAAATCCATGTGTAACAGTTCAAGAATTCTTTTGGTTGAAAGACATGGTTTGGGTTCGAAAGATGTCTTTGTCAATTTTCCTAGAATACATGACTTACATTTTTTGTCAGTAGGAAAATTGACTTGTGGCAGACCATTCACTAAAACTCCTTTTGAAAGTTTTGAGAGATATTTAAATTTTGAAGTATGAAAGTCTTTTATGCCACAACCATTAAGTTTTTGAACAACTATTTGCTACAAGACAAATATGAGTTTCGATTTAATAGAAAATAAATCAATAGCAAAAATATTTCTTTTTCTTGCTCCAATTAATAAAACTTCGTTTGAAATGCTATCTTTAATAAAGCAGTGAGTGGAAGAGAAAGAACAACTCAAACCTTTATCACAAAACTGTGATATGCTCAACAGGTTATGTTTCAAACCTTGTACCAAATATACATTATCAATTTTAATGGATCCCCTTACAATGGATCCATAACCTATGGTTTTACCTTTGGAATTGTCCCCAAATATGACAACAGATCATTTAGCTTGTATGATATCAGTAAGTAATTCAGCTGAACCTGTCATATGTCTGGAGCATCCACTGTCTATCATCCACACATCAGTTGATTTATCATTTGTCATGAAACATATCTGAAATGTGAATAAAACATGGTACCCTTTATAAATTTGGGTCCAGAGGGTTAGCTTTCTTAAGTAGCCAGACCTGCTTTAGTTTAGATAGTTTAGCTTTATTAGCATGATTAAATATAAATAGACATTCATGAGACTGATGACCAAGAGTAGAACAAATTTTGCACTTGTGAAAAAACAGGTAGTTCAGTCATTGTGGGTGATTTTTCTTGTTCAGCTTGAGTCTTCTTAAAAATCTTAGCAGCAACAAACTTGATATGTTTGAACTTGTTAACTTCCTTCCTTCCGATCTCTCCTCTTATTCCAGTTGTCTAATGCTTGACAGCAGGTGGATGTGCATCAACTGTTATACTAGTTGACACAACTTGAGGGGTTTGAGCAGAAGACTAAGAGTTGTTATTGTTCAGCTTATCTTTATTGTTGAAGGACCTTTTGAGATGATTATTAGGATGAACATAACAGACTTTACTATAAGTTGGTCGTTAATTCTTTTTAAGCATAACCTTTGGATCACCTTTTAACAGTATGGTCTTACAATTTTCATCATCTTTTGAAAATCCAAGACTATGTTGATCTTCATGATTTTTATGTTGACTAATGATGGTTTCAACAGCAGTTTTTGAATTTGAGTAAGTATCAACAAAATTGGTCAGTCGTTGATTCCTGTTTACAAGATCAGTTATTTGAGCTGTTGAAACTTTAGCTTGAGTTTCAGACTGTTCATTTAAGCTCTTAAGTTGCAACAATTCATTTTGCTAAACTTTATATAGCTCATTGATCTTTTGCAACTTAGTCTTCTCATCAGAAACTATTTTGAAATTAGTAGACAAAGATATGTGTATTCTTTAAAGAGTTTTAAACTTGGAATACATCTTTTACATTTGATCCAAGAGATCATCGACCTTTTTGTTTGGAGTTTTCTTCTCCTGCTGTTTTGACAGATTGACTTTAATAGTTTTAGCAGTCTTTGGAGAAATTGACTTTACTTTCATGTCAGGTTGACTATTAATGTTTTATCTATAGAAATTATTTCCTATTTTCTTAATCACAAACTGTTCAGGTTGGATAACCTTGGGCAGTCTATGATCAGTAATCGATGAGCTTAAAGGCTCATCATCATTATCAATAAAAGAATTTGAATGCTCATTTTTTGAATCATATATAGTTGGTTCTGCAACAAGACAAATATTTTCTTCTTGCACAAAATCAACAGATTCATCATCTGAATCTATTTCAATCCAAGTTGCTAAATTTTTATCTTCAACAACTAATCCTTTTTGCCTTTCAAAGCTTCTAGGTGCTCTCTTGTAATATTAATTTATGATGATTGGACAGTTTGAAACATAATGTCCAGGTTTTCTACAATTGAAGCACACGAGTTTTTCATTATCATCCTTATCTTCATTGGATTTGAAGTAAGGATTTTGATAGTTTGAAGAAGAAGGTCTTTGGAAGTTTAAGGACGATTTCTGAAAACTGGAAGAAAGTTTTTGAAAATTTATTTTAAAAGATTTAAACTTTCAATACAATTTGGCAAAGGCAGTAAACTCATCCTCATCAAAGTCATCATCTGGAATTTTATTTTAAGCATGTAAAGAGATGCCTTTAGTTTTTTTTCTCAATTTCTTGAGTTTTAACAATTTTCTTCTCATAATTTTTGAGACTGGCAACAAGACTACGTATATGAGTTTTGTACAAGTTTCTTGCTTCCTTTATGACAGTTACCTTGACATGCCATATACTTCCTAGGTTACTAAGAAATATCATGTTTAAATCTTTCATACTATAGACTTTACCAAAAGAAGAGCATATATTACTTACCTTAAGAAACCTGTCATAGACAATCTTGAGTGATTCCTTTGGATCTTTCTTGAATGCATCAAACTCATGTATGCAGTCATACAACTTGTTGTCCTTAGTATTTTGATCTCCTTCAACATATTTAACTAGAGCTTCCCATATATCTTTGGCTAATTTGCAGTCATATATTTGCTTGTAGTCTTCATCAGAAACAACATTTGATAGAATGTGTATGACCTTGACATCTAACCAATCATGTACTTTATCTTCTTTAGTTCATTCAGACCGAGGTTAAGTACATATTCTTCTACATCAGCCGCAAGTGGATTTATAGTATCATCATCTGCAAAAGAAGATTTACCCAGATTAGTTTTTACTTTCATGGGTAGCATGGAGCCATTTTTAATACATTCCATCAATCTTTTATATATGTTTTTCAAATATCTTGTAATCCTTTGTTTCCATATATCAAAGTGATTTTCATCAAAAATAGTTACTTGAGTGACATTGTTTGATTGAAAACATTTTATGGTTGCCATGATCGATCTTTCAAGTTGTTAGACTTGGAAAAATATATTTTTCAAAAAGTTAAGCTCTGATACCAATTGTAAGTCCAATAGGTAATGAAATGAGGCTAGAAGGGAGAGGGTGAATAGTTTTTTAAAAAACTTTAAGGGTTATTTTGAAAACTTTTAAGAGTTGCAGCGGAAAAAGGTAAATTTTTAGCTGCTGATCAGCATTCAGCAGGTAGCAGCTGCTGAACGTAAAACAATTTAGCTTGGTTTTCTTTTGATCATTAATATACAAGGACTGAATTGAATGACAAAGTATAAAACAATTAAGTAAAGAACTTTCCAGAATACGACTGTTAAACACTTAAGTATATAACAATTGTTTTAGTATATATACAGTAAAAATGGCAGAAAGACAAAGACACAGTATATGGAATGGTTCACAGTTTAAGCTGTTACATCCACTACCAAGTTGGTCAAACTTGGATTTTGAAGTGCACTATAAATTCTAAGTGATCATTAACGGATCAGTGTACAACAAAAACCCGTGTTTAAGGAGTATAATTAATAAATAATCAAACTCATGCAACAATCAAAGGTTCCTTAAAGATTTGAAATAAAAAAAATAAACAAAACGAAACAGTGATTGTTGAAACAAGAACTAGAAAAGATTAATATGAGAAAGACTATCTAGTTGGTGTTTGAGAGAAGAAGCTCTTTAAAGAAAGATTGAAGTTCTAGATTTGAATGAAGGCTTCAACGTGTGTGTCTCTTTCAGTGTGCTTTGAGGATTTGAGATTTATGAATACTGAGCACGTAATTCTGCGAAGATTGTTTTCTTCAATCCTTGTTTTAAATGTTTTATAGAGATATCCAAAATTGTAGCCATTTAAGAGAGCAAGGTTGAATCTTTAATTTCTTGACGAAATGATGATCAAGATCTTTCCTTGAATGCCCAGAATCTTGCAAAGTGTATGAGATAAAAAGTATTTCCTAGTACGAAATATTAAAGAGAGTGGTTAGTTAGGATATGATATAGAAAATCATTTAAGACATATACGAAAGTCTTCTATTGACAAGACAAGTGAATAGTTTCTTTGTTTGAAAAACGATGATCGATTAAAGATTTAATATAAGTGCATGAAAGTCAAATATTTTAACTGGATACAGTGTTCAACAAAAAAAAAATTCAAGTGTATAAGCAGGCGCTGACACTATTATCATCAGTTGCTAGTTACTGATGACTTTAAGCTTTAAGCAGATAGAATGTAACAAGTAAGAAGACTGAAGACCGCTTTAACAAAGTCAAAAGGATAATAGAAAACAATAGGCATCTATCTGTTGAACCTTCAGCAGATATAATTTAGATTTGCTACAAAGTCTAAGTAAAAATAGCTTAAGGATCTAATCAATTATTTAGCTGTTTTAACTTAATAGTTGTAAGTAAATTTTAAAGCATACAAGTTTCTACACCACCAACACACAAGAGATTGGTAAGGAAGATCCATTTTACAAAAAGTATCTGTAAGATCGTATTACGGTCTTACCAAGGTTTTTGTCATTTTATAAGGGAGGTATTGATTAGGGGTGACAATTAGGTGTTACAGGTTAAGTTTGGATAAAACCATTGTCTACCCAATATAGTTAACGAGTAGTTTTTGATATTATCCAATAATACCCATTAACCTTAATGGGTGTTATTGGATAATGTTGTTTCTCATTTGTATTTAGATTTGCATTTACTCATATATTGTAACATTACATTAGGTTCTATACTTAGTGGCTAAATGAGCTGCGTACCAGTTAGCGTGGCAACTGTGTATAGAACTTTGTCTTTTGAATAGTTTTTTAAACTTTACAGGTTTCAACAGTCATCACCAGAAGACTTCGGCAAAGGCTTCACCAGCAGACCTTGTCGGCTTTTGAACAGCAGTATGACGTGTATGAAGATTATCAGGATGTCCAGCTCATCATTAATTAAGAGGATTATTAATTCAGATAATTTATAATATCATTTTGAATTAAATCCTTCAATCATTGACTCTTGAATTCAAAGACACGCCTTTCCAGCTTTTCCGAAGAATGAAGACTTTCGACATCTGAACAAGACAGAGCAGGTACACAATCTGACACATATATACTGTACCAACTCCTGCAGGTCTGCAACCTCTGTTGTCTCTCACCTGCTCGATTCAGTAACTGCTCATCTCCTTACCTCGATCAATTCTCAATGAAGAAGAAGTCAACAAACATTTCCTTGCATTTAATGCATCCAACCTAATAGAGTTGTTACTCACTCCGTCTTCTCCAATGGTCTCAAGGAAGCTCTCATATAATTTCTGCCATTGAAGACTTAAAGAAATGAATGCTCTGAACTTATTCAACAACTTCAAGTCATTTTACTTAGTACATTCAAGATATCACAAACTGATCAACAAAGTTCTCAACAACAACAACAAGACTGCACATTCATTGCTACGTATTTACTTCGATCATCTTGTTGTATTCTTTAACTGTTCTTCAAGTACAGTGAATATTCTCTTTCCCAGATATTCACTACCAAGTTACCAACCACCAAACACAAGTTAAATATTTTATACACGATCCATTAGAGATTTCTGTAATAATTCTAGTGAAAAACATAGTGCACTTTCAAATCCAAAGTTGACTGTTTTGGTTGTGGACGTAGTACTCTTTATAATGCGAACCATCTCAAAATACATGTGTTTATTATTCTCTTGTACTTACAGTTTGATATTTTTATCTGCTCTTTAACTTATTTCCTTAAGCATCACACTTAAGTGAACAGCCAAGTCTACTGGTACTAGCAGACTTAGTATACAAGTTTTCCGCTACTACAACCTTTTCAATAGGCTGTTAGTACTTGTTATATGAACTCTTCACGAAAAGTTTTGAGGTGTAACTAGGATATTCAACCCTCTTTATAGCCTAATATTGTGCCCTTTGGGACTAACAGATAATATTCAATTCAATCCATTAATAAATGAGTATTATCCGGACAATACCTAATAAGCAACATCATATATTGTTTTGGATATTACTGTCCTATATATATTATTATTCATTAATCACAACACACACACACATATCCATGCCAAAACACACACACACACACACACACACACAAGGGTGGAAAACTCGTGTGCTCTTAAACAAAACTTGGCTTTGGTCTTTACATAGTACAATACTTAATGGTTTTCAATGTAAAAAGATTTCCCATAGAAACTTCAATTGGTCCGGTGATGGAATAAGATTACATAAACATGAGGTTTGACACGACACGATAAGACGAACCAGTACGACACGATTAAAAAACACGATTACAGAGACAAATGATATAAAAAGACCACCACGATACAAAAGACAAGAAATTGTTAATATATTTAAAATAATTTTTATTTTTATATTTATGATAAAATAAGATAGATAACATGAAAACGCGACCGTGAGGCACGAACACGACACAATAGCACGAATTGTCACCCCTAGGCCCTTGTCTATACGCCCGATCTCCATTTAGAATAAGTATTCTTTATTTTTGTTTGAGAAGTTTTTAAATAAGCGTCCTTTCTCATTTTTAGAAAAAAATTATTTACATAAATTATTTAAAATACCTATATTAATTGTGAGATAATAAAAGAAAATGGAATAAATTTGACACTACTAAAGGATACGACGTTGAAATGTCAAAAAGAATATACTGAATCAATATTTTTCTAAATTGTGAGCAAATGAAGAGTGTACGATACAATAGGTTGATAAAATTTCGGTGCAATTCCTTACAAAATACAAAAAAAAATTAAAAAAACTTATATTCATTATAATTATAAATAACAACCAACTATTCTTAATCCAAAACAAAATAATAAATATGTTCATCATAATCAACTATTTTTATGGTTATTAGTTTATATTTATATTAAACTTTCAAATTAAGTTTTAAAAAGTAGTCTAACCTAGTGCTAATAAGTTTTAGTGTAAATAATTTGATCCAAGTTCAACTCTTGGCATGTTTCATAACTACTTATTATTATTATTATTTTTAAGTAAATGACATATGTTTAAATTCGTACTAATAGCATATATGATTAATAATGTTTGGTACAAAACAGGTGATCGAGACTAATAACACAAGTTATCCGAATAAAGTCATTACCCCCTCACTATTAATACTAATGGAGAGAGTGGTACTATTAACGCCCTCAATAAAAAAAAATTATAATTAACATTTTTTATCTCAAAACTACCCCTGATATATAAATGATAATTATTAGCGATGATATTAATAGTATTGTGATTAATAATATTATTTATCTCTGCACGACTAACAAACAAGCCCCATAAATCTTTTATATTGGATAACCCACTGGATGGATAAAATATTGCCACCCCTAGTATTGATTATTAATTTATTATCTATAGATAGCAAAATCATATGGACACAAAAAATGGGTTGATAATTAATAGGGTAGACTATGCAATAAATGAGGAAAAAAAGAGTTAATTTTGCAATTGTACTTTGAACGATCATTACTTTTTGCTACTTTATTATTTTTCGAATAAAATTATCATTGTATTTGGAAAGAGAGATAAAATTATCATTATCACTAACTATCATCAAATTTTTAACAAAATTAATTTTAATCACATTTTCTCTTGAAAAATAATAAAATGATAAAATTTAAAATTTCATCAAATTATAATGACAAAATTAACCATTTTTCTCGATAAATAATTGTGCCTAGCTAGCTACACCTTCGCAAACGAAACTTCTCCTTGGATATACAAATGTATGATCGCATTAGCACATGTGCCCTGCGCTCTACATAAACATGCTTTCCTCGAGTTGATTTTTTGTGAGTATATGTATCCACTTTTTTATTCTAAATGAGCACGTTCTATCCTATAGTGCAAACAAAAGTTAGTTTTTTAAGAGTTCGTTTGGTGCAGCGTTTTGCGTTTGGTGCGGCGTTTTAGTCAAAAGCTTTGCGTTTTCTGTTTAAGTGTTTCAATATAGCGTTTAAAAGCAGCGTTTTAAAAGCGCTCCAAATTTGTAGCGTTTTAAAAGCGCTCACGTTTAAAACGCCGCATTGAAACACTTAAAGCGCGCATTTTTGCGTTTTAAAACGCTTCACCAAACAAGCACTAAAACTCCGTTTTGAAAACGCTGCGTTTTAAAAACGGTGCGTTTTTAAAACGCAGCACCAAACACACCCTAATTTAAACAAGACACTTTATTTTGGGATGGGCAAAGTGGTTTTAATATCAAAAAAGTTTTTATGTCACCGTCTCAAAATAAATGTCTCATATTCCTCTTTAAAATATTTTAAAATAATTGTCTTATTTTATTTTAAAGAAAAATTCCCTAAATAATTTGTTTATAATACCTTTTTCAATCATTCAATTGCGAGATGATAAAGGACGAAAGACTCACTGATCGATCCACTTTAAGGGCATTTAAAAAGGTTACATAAAATCAAACACCGGTATAAGGTTTACAAAGGTCACTATTTTAGAACCGATGAAGACTTGAAGTACTACATAAAATGAAAGAAAAATGCTAGCCCAAAATCTATTTATTGATTATTCTACTACCCTTGGTATGTATAACTTTGTTTAAAAAAAATATAAAGTTGTAACAAAGGTGATAGAACTAATCGTAATGTTAGCGACGGGGCATTTACATAAATGGTCAAATCAAAATGACTTGGTCATTTATAATTTCACTTAAAAAAAATATACTTTTATAGCCACTTTTATCTAAAAATGCCATTAATACCCTTTCCCTGCCATTTGTGTTCATGGTATGCGCCGACGATTGCGTTCATGGTGGAACAGAGGGAGAGAGCTACTGCGATGGGGATCTTGGCCAGAGATGGAGGATAGGGCGAGATCTTGACTGGAGATGGAGGCTGGGGATGAAGAAGACGAAGACGAAGAAGATTGGAGGCGGGATCATTGTCGCCGGACGAACCAAACACCAGACGCCAGACGAAGATGAACACAATTGTCGCCGGAGATGAAGAAGACGAAGATGAAACCACAGTGGTCGACTAGACGACCACCTAGTCGACCATTGTGGTCTAGGGGTGAGCAGAAGTTTTTCGGAACCGGACCGGACCAGTCAAAAATGGACCGGACCAATACTTTGGATTGATCCTGGATCTGAATTTTTACAGAACCGGACAATTGGGTCGGTCCTCGGTTCCAGAAACCAAAAACGCAGAACCGGACCGAACCGGACCGATGTGTATTTATTATTATTTTATTATATATAATATACTAATATAGTATAATTAATATATATATATATATATATATATATATAAATTGATAAGAAGATAATAAAATGGATATAACTTACAACTTAAAGAAAATATATAATAATTTGTTTCAATATTCAACCAAGTTTCCTTATTTGATTAAAGAGAAAATAGGAGGGAAAACATTGTTCTTCCCTATTAATTAATTTTCTGCCTCTTTTGTGATTCCAAACATTATTAGTTTGAAGGATTGTTACCTGTAAATTAATTAAATTAACCATAAGGGGATCGGAGAGAAAGATGACTTGCAATAAATTTCCTTACAATTTTCTTTTTCGTTTCTCTTTATTAATTTGGAACTAATGATTTTTACCTTTAGTTTATTTTCACAAGAACAACGAACCTAACAAAATGTTGTATGAAGGAAGAACATGATTTGATTATTGATCATTGTTTTTAAAAAAATCTAGTTATCCTCTTGATCAAAGATACGCATAGTATTGGTCGGCCTCTCGCACGTCTTCAATTGGTTACGGACCGGACCAATGTATTGGTTCCGACATATGGGTTGGTCGCAGTTCATATTTTTTAAGAACCGGACTATTGGTGGTTCTCTCAGTTTTTCCAAAAAAGTGGACCGAACCGAACCAAGCTCACCTCTACTGTGGTCGTCTAGTCGACCAGGGGCTTTTTCGTTCGATCCTTTCTTTGGTTAGTCAAAAGCTATATATATTTATCAATTAGGTCAAATGAATGTATTTAATAAATCCCACGTTAGGCGACACTCAAACCGGAAACGCATCGGGCGGAAAAAGAAGAGAAGAAGAAGTTAGGACAAATATTTCTCTACCAAGTACCGACATGATCAGTTGATCATATTCAAGTCATCACATCACACAAAACAAAAATGGTTGATATTGTCATCTAATTGGAAAATTAAAATTTCCATTTTTGCCCCTTCGAGTAAGAGATAACTGCGAAATTCGAATTAATTAAACGTCAGCACCTACTGCGTCTTGTCTATATTATTGTTCAACCAACTCAAACAAACGCAAGGGAAAAAAGTACCACCCTACGCAAAGAATTACGACCCAACTCTCACCTTCTCCTTTCCAATCCCCCACCCCGGCCAGTTCTTTCTCCCTACCTCTGTCTGTCTCTCTCTCTCTCACCAAATGGACACCGAAAATCATCACCATGAATTTATTTTCCGATCAAAACTCCCCGATATTTACATCCCAAATCATTTACCTTTACACACTTATTGCTTCGAAAACATTTCCCAATTCAGCTCCCGTCCCTGCCTAATCGATGCTCCCACCGGCACCACCTACACTTATGCCGACGTCCACCTCACCTCCCGCAAAGTCGCCTCCGGCCTCAACAAGCTCGGCATCCAAAAGGGTGACGTCATCATGCTGCTTCTCCAAAATTGCCCCGAGTTCGTATTTGCATTCCTCGGCGCCTCTTACTGCGGCGCCACCAGCACCACGGCCAATCCATTTTACACTCCAGCCGAGATTACCACACAAGCCAAAGCCTCGAAACCCAAGCTCATTATAACGCAAGCCAGCTACGCTCATAAGGTGAGAGAATTCGCCGACGAAAATGATCACCACGTGAAAATCATGTGCATTGATACTCCAATTGAGGGTTGCTTACATTTCTCCGAGCTGACTTCAGCGGACGAGAATGAGATTGCCTCCGTGATGATCAACCCGGACGACGTCGTGGCGCTCCCCTATTCGTCGGGGACAACCGGACTCCCAAAGGGAGTTATGCTAACCCACCGGGGACTTGTCACCAGTGTGGCTCAACAGGTGGACGGTGAAAACCCTAATCTGTATTTTCACTCCGAAGATGTGATCATGTGTGTGCTGCCGTTGTTTCATATATACTCCCTCAACTCTGTTTTGCTTTGCGCTCTCCGAGTCGGCGCAGCTATCTTGCTCATGCAGAGGTTTGAGATCCATACATTGTTGGAGTTGGTGCAGAATTATAAGGTGACGATTGCACCGTTTGTGCCGCCAATTGTGTTGGCTATTGCCAAGAGTCCGGTGGTCGGAGAATACGATTTGTCGTCGATAAGGACGGTGATGTCAGGGGCTGCACCCATGGGGAAGGAGCTCGAAGATACGGTTAGGGCTATGCTTCCTAATGCAAAACTTGGACAGGTTCACTTTTTTTCTCTCTCAGTAAATATCATTTCAACTTATTCCAAATAAATTAAATTTTATATGAAATTTTGGCTCTAGCTAGAAGTAGTTATATCGCTTCAAATTAGTCCCAATCTAAGTGAAATGTATCTGATTGATTAAATATCACTTTGAATGTCATTTTACCTTTCAACTCATTACATAATTTTACCTGAGATAAGAAATTTGAGCAAAAAAGGTTGAATATCTATCAGTTTTGCTTACCTAAATATCTCCTTATCACAAGTAATTTTGGATTTACTATTATCTTCCTTCTGATTAAATAATCACACCTGACTTTTCTAAAATTAATTTTTTATACAATCATTGCGATTTAATTACTATGTAGGAGTACAAGAATAAGAATATTCAATTATGTGTAGCACGTTTCAAAAAATTTTACTAGAGATAAAAAAAATAAACAAATTTATATTTCCTTAGTCTAATTGAAGATGTACATGTAACTTTCTTGATTATTTTAATTAATCTAATTTGACGAGTCAAAATTTGTACTTATGTTTCTATTATTTTCTCTAATTTGTACTATCATGATTTTGTGTGTGTGTGTGTGTGTGAACAAGTAAGGTCATGTTTCTAAAAAGAAAGATTTTTTTAAAAGTAAGTTTATTGGTTAATAATTAGAAAGAAGTTATATATCTTTGTTTTTGCCAAATTAACTTATATATAAAGTAAAATTATTTTCTTAGAATGGAGTGAATTTAATTGACATGCTTTATAATTATCTTTTAAAAAATCAAATTCTAGTTAAATTGCAATATACCCTTTTGATTGACACAAGAAAGTATAAACTTTTATATTAAAAAACGGTTAGAATAAAAATCTTTTAGAAGCAATGAACAACATGAATCTCTATTACCCTTTAAAACACTACTTTAATTCCTCAAAAAAGACACAAATTTTTAGTTAATTGATGTCTGAATACGACGTACTTTTAGATGTTCCATCATGTTGTCTTGTGACATACTTTTTTAAGAATAAACATGATTCAGGAGGCACATCCTACTTTCACATATTACCCATATCGGAAATGGATATGAAACATTATAGATAGTGACTAAATAACAAATCAGTAAATTAACAGGGATACGGTATGACGGAGGCAGGACCAGTGTTATCGATGTGCTTGGCATTTGCAAAGGAGCCATTTGCGATAAAATCAGGGTCATGTGGGACTGTTGTTAGAAATGCTGAAATGAAGATCGTACACCCAGTTTCCGGTGCCTCTCTTCCCCGGAAGGAACAAGGAGAAATTTGCATTCGAGGCTACCAAATAATGAAAGGTACACGCTTTCGACGACATCACATTCTCTTTTCATTTTTTTTCTTTAGTAAATTCTTCGTTGAAGATTCTCTTAGGGCTTAAAGAAAATTAAACCCTAACGGTTTGAGAAACATCACAAGTTGCAATAAATGATGACAATATTCAACAAGTCTTTTCGTAAAATACAAATTAATCATTGCTATGATCACGAGGTTACGGGAAGAACAATATTAGTTAAGAGAGATGGCAACACACCATACCGGTGTCACATACACAAATTAATCATTGCTTACGAAATAGGGTACTTGATGATCTTGAGGCCACAAGAAGAACAATAGAGAGCGAGGGATGGCCGGAGACCCGTGTCGCATGCACGACGTGTCATTATATGCGATACATGTGTAACATACAATGATGAGCTATGTGTAATTCACAATAAATATTAACAATATTCGACAAATTTTTTCGTAAAATACAAATTAATCATTGCTATGATCCCGAGGTTAGAGGAAGAACAATATTAGTTAAGAGAGATGGCGACACACCACACTGGTGTCACATACACAAATTAATTCATTGCTTACGAAATAGGGTACTTAATGATCTTGAGGCCACAAGAAGAACAATAGAGAACGAGGGATGGCCGGAGACCCTTGTCGCATGCACGACGTGTCATTATATGCGATACATGTGTAACATACAAAGATGAGCTATGTGTAATTCACAATAAATATTAACAATATTCGACAAGTTTTTTTCGTAAAATATAAATTAATCACTGCTAAGATCCCGATGTTATAGGAAGAACAATGTTAGTTCAGAGAGATGGCGGCACACCACATTGGTGTCACATACACAAATTAATTCATTCCTTACGAAATAGGGTACTTAATGATCTTGAGGCCACAAGAAGAACAATAGAGAATGAGGGATGGCTGGAGACCCGTGTCGCACACGGCGTGTCATTTTATGTGATACGTGTGTAACAGAGACACAGAGAAGCTAGGTGTAACTCGCAATAAATATTAACAATATTTGACAAGTCTTTTCGTAAAATACAAATTAATCATTGTTTACGATACAAAGAACCTAAATGATCTCCCGAGGCCACGAGAAAAACAATATTAGTTAAGAAAGATGGCAACACACCACATCGGTGTCGCATACACAAACTAATCATTGCTTACGCAATAGGGTACTTAATGATATTGAGGCCACAAGAAGAACAATAGAGAAAGAGGGATGGTCGGGGACCTGTGTCGCATGCACGACGTGTACTTTATATATGATACGTATGTGTCTAACATATAGAGAGGAGCTAGGTGTAATTCGCAATAAATATTAATAATATTTGACAAGTCTTTTCATAAAATACAAAGTAATCATTGCTTACGAAACAGGGTACCTAAATGATCCCGAGGCCACGAGAATAACAATAGATGGAGAGGGATGGCTACACACCGGTGATATCGGGTTCGTTGATGAAGATGATGAGATCTTCATCGTTGATCGAATGAAAGAACTGATTAAGTACAAGGGTTTCCAAGTTGCCCCAGCGGAGCTAGAAGCATTGTTGATTGCCCACGACAATATCTCCGATGCTGCAGTAGTCCCGTAAGTTTTCTTCCCAAATCGTTACATAATTTTACACTTCAAATTAATTTCATTTTTTCTCCATCTAAATTCTTTCCTTTTGAAGAAAAAAAAACTAGTTAATCAAGTTGTCACAGTTTGGCTAGTTAATTTTTTACATGCAAGTTTTATAATTAAAACCTAGTCATTCATTATATTGGATCATACGGCAATATTATTTTCTGTTTACAATTTCTTTTTTTTCTTTCTTGATTTTTATTATGCTCACTTATAAACCAAAAAAGCTTTCGTGTATTTTGGCTTCTTGTAGTTGGTTCGATTACATTTTGGTTGTTCATGAATTTGGACACATGTTGAGCATTGACAACTAGTTTCTTCAGGGCTAACATCTTATATATACTTCATTTGTCACAAAAAAAAAGTGTTTTTTATAAAAAAATATTTAAAAATAAGTGTTTTTTTTTTCTATTGGAACTCCAACATTCACTTTTGCCAACTTGCATGTCTCATTATCCATTTACTATACTACAAAGTGGATGCTAACAATATTCATTCTTTCAAGCATATAAATGCACAATTATTTTGGATGACGGGAGTACTATTAGTCAAGTTTTTTTTGTTAATGATATCAAAACAATTAATTATGGGCATGTTTATCTTTAATATTTAGTGGTTTAATTTTTCAATATTTTTAATAATTGATGAAAATATAATAGAAAAATAGTTGGTGTGGCTAGGACTTTTGTTTTCCTAAATCAAGTTACTAAACTACAAGGGAGAACGAACTTTTGTTTTCCTTGTCAATTCATATCAAAACATCAATTTTCTCAATAAAATAATTTTTTTCTTCTTAAATTATCTCATTTTCGCAATTTTGGAAGACGTCTATGAAATATAACTTATTAGACACAGATTATTATCAGATAACGCCAATGGATTTGAAAATTAAAGTAGAAATAAGTACTTTTTTAGACATGTTTTTAATTATTTTCGTATGTTGCAGAATGAAGGACGTGGTTGCAGGACAAGTACCCGTCGCATTCGTGGTAAGAGCAAAGGATTCGGAAATTACTGATGAAGATATCAAGCACTACATCTCTAAACAGGTAATTTTGTATCATACTCCACATAATAATTCTTCAAAAAATTATCGCTAAGCAATGAGTACTCCTTTTGTCTCCAATAAATAGTTTTCTTTACTCTTTGATTTGTTCTATAAAAATAGTCATATTTCTAAATATAGTACTTCTACAATTATAGTACATTTTTCAAATGTACAATCGTAAAACTACATTGTTAGAAATTTAGACTTGTCGAATGATACTTTTTATTTCTGGGATGGATGAATTGTAATTCTACAAGTTTTCGGGTATTGATTGACATATTAAATATTATCATAATTGTGCACTAGATACTATATACTATATATACAATTAATTTGTCTATAATCAAATTTGATGGGGTTCTAGTTAATATGGAAAAAGATAATGCTTGTTCTAAAGAATAACAAAAGGGGTTTAACACCAAAAGAGGGATGAATGCCGAAGAATTCAGGAAAAAGATGTTTGGATTTATTGAATGTTAATGTGGATAGTATCTTATCTAGCCTTTGAGTATTAATCTATAATTGTTGTTGTAGGTTGTGTTCTACAAAGAGAATTGCTCGAGTCTTTTTCATCGATGCCATTCCTAAAGCTCCGTCAGGAAAAATTCTACGAAAAGACTTGCGAGCAAAGGTAGCTTCTGGTTTTCCCAATTAGTCATTGCAAACTAATCCCATCTTTGTACACTAAGAGGAAGTGTATTTTTCGCTTCTCTGGCCGATCATCAGGTGGAAGGAATAAATGGAGTTGATTCTCGCAAGTTTCCTTTTCTTTGTTTCCTGAAAAGAGTTCCTGAGTTCATTTCCCAAGTGATTTCCTTGTTTCTCATTTGGGTCCTGAGGAGAGGGAGAACTTGAACATCTGTATAATTACATGTACATTGATGTGTGCAACCAACGACATTCAAACATCCATCTTTAAGACATGCTTGTGTTTTTTGGTCTATTTTTTCTTGTACCCAAGTTCATTTTTAATTTCTTCTTAGTTGTTTTGAGTAGAGGTGATAATTAATAATTAGTATTCATTCACCCCCTCACATAAGTATGACTTCCTAAACCATTTTGGCCCACCAAACTTTGAAATAATTGGGATTAATGTAACGACTATGTATCTAATAACAACATTAATATATGTTTTAATGAAAATTTTACATTTTTCTTCGTTTTGAGGAAAGAGTTCTCTTTCGAAAGTTAATGCTTTTTATTAAAAAAAATGACACTTTTATGCTTTTATATTTAAAAATTGACTCTTTAAATGAAACATTTCAAAATAAAATAATGAATTTTTTACTCGAAATGGAAGGAATATCTTTTTATTTGATACTTTTATGTTAAATAGGTAAATAGCTAGTGAACTTATCCCCCTATTTAAGCATGCAACCCCAGCACTGATGCCCACCGGCCACCGCCACCGGCCGTTTGCCACCTCTATGTAATCTTCCCGTTTTGATTGCCAGTAATAAATATTTGATGGGATACCAGATTCATTTCGACTGTTGTTGCTTATGAATTATTGCCCCGGTCCAGTGTTGCATGTTGCATATGAAGCATGCACATTGATATTGAAAATGACATATTCACATAATGTATTTTTTTTCACATAAATACCTTTAGAGCATTTTCTTTACTTTTCAGTACAAGATGTGCTCTTAATATAACATTAGAGGTGGTAAATGGGCGGGTATGTATGAGTATGGGTGGATATAGGCGGCGCCCATTTGGATAATGAGCTCAAATGGGTGAGCAAGTAAGTACCCATTTAATATTATAGGCATATATGGGCGGATAATAAATGGGTATGGGTGTCCATGACGCCCATGTACTCATAACACAAAATTATCAAATAAATACAATAATTACAAAAAAATCATTCTTTAACAAAAAAAAAACTCAAAAATTACAAAAACATTAATTTTACCAAAAAAAAAAGGAAAAATAAATATGTATTTTTGTGTGTGCTTATAAGTGATCACCTTACTACCATTAGACACCAATATCGTTTATAGATTTTAAGGCGTGATTATGATTGATATATTTAAATCTAAATCAACCTATGAAAATTACTAATTTCATTTATATATATATATATATATATATATATATATGTTATATATATATATATATATATGTTATATGTTTAAACGTCATTATTAAGAGATCGAAGAGAGAGAAAATTGGAGTAAAATTTGAAAAGCAAGAAAATAAGTTTTAGTATGGGTGCCCAAGTGGGTGCTTATTTAGCCCATCATAATTAATGATCTTAAATGGACATATCAATTTGTATCCACTTTAAAATGTTAGGATATACCCATACCCATTATTTATTAGACGGGCAACAAAATTTGCCACCTCTATATAACACTACCCCAATGATATAAGTGGAGAAAATATTGGATTATTAATGAGAAATTCTTTCAAATTTTTACTGAACCAAGAAGATGGAAATCCAATTGGCTGGCCACCCTAAGCCATCGTGTCCCAATAACTCCCTACGTTCTAACCAAATAATTTATGCTTGAAAAGTTTAATTACTAAGTGATAAATAAATAGTTATAATTATAAAAACAAACTTTTAAAGTGAAATATATCTGATCACACCAGATTATGAGGTGACTATATTTGGAAATACACGTGGAGCTGGCCTGGATGGTGAGTTGCTATTATGGAAGCTGGTGAATGGATATTTGGCTGGTTTGCGCGTGAATGCCCTGATTCCTATATATGGTTTCCTGGATCTGTAACCTGAGAATCAAGAAATGACATCGTTAAGGGAGCTGGGAGGTTATCCCAGCTAAAGCCCTCCGGCGTGAGAGTCAGTGGTGGGATAATAAAGGTGAGCACTTGCGTCCCCTGAGATCACCGTGAGTATATGAACGTATTTGTGTAAGGTAGTAGCTTAATGTGAACAGTGTCATACCTTATGAAGGTGGTCATGCTCTCTATTTATAATCTTCTTCAGGCTTGGCTTGCAAGACAGTGTAGGACAATACGATGGAGACCAACCCTGTTGGTCGCCCGAGTTGGCTAATTCTTATTGGTTCTTACTTTGTCAGATATGTCAGAGTATCAGAAAAAGAGGTCAACAGTAAGTGGTGCGGCTGGCGCAGAGCACGTTGATTGTCTTTCCAATTAGGCAGGGCCATCTGGCATACCTTGTACGGTGATGACGTCTCCTCGTCCAGGTTGGTTTGACGATAGGGTCGATCATGGGTTCTCATGGTCGCTCGGTTGGTTGGTTCGCATCCTCGTATATCATGATGGTCGGCCTTAATCATGGTCGGACTAATCTTAGTCGGCCTGGTAGTGCTCGGCTTGCTCGGATTAATCTTGATCGGGCTGACCATGGTCGGCCTGATGATGCTCGATTTGCTCGGACTACGGGTATTCCTTGGCTTGACTTCGCTCTGGCTGCCACGTGTCATCCACGTGGGAAGTGATCGATCGAGTCCTTTCAATATCAAATTGTATTATAAATTTTTTGCCTCCAACAAAATGAGTAAAACGAATAGAGTAAGGTTCATTATACACTTTTTGATCATTGAATTTCACATCACTTAACTGTATCATCATAAACTAAGCACAAATCAGACATCATTCAGCCACCAAATTTAGGGGTGGAATTTCCATGACTCCATTCAAATTTTCTATTTACCTAAATTATGTCGTTGTGACCAGAGCCGCAAGTCCAAATTGCCGAACCACCGACAATTTGGTTTGATTTTTGTCTAAAAACGGTTTGATTCTAGTTTTTCTTTTTAATGAAAAAAATGGGGCGGTTTGATTTGATTCGCGGTTTGTGAAACCAAACCGAACCGAACCAAATTAAACTAAATCAATATTGTTGGATGACTTTCTTTTCTTCTATTATTTATGTTTATTTTGAAATTTGCTAGAAAAGATTAAATATGTGAGAGTAAACAGTAAACATTCTTGATTTAGTTATGATAAATTACTTTCACAACGTTATTTTTTAATTTTTGATGTTAGTTACAAATAAAATCTGCCTTGCCTCATTATTATTGTTATTTTTAATATTGGTTAAGTTATTTTAAAAGAATTTAGGGAAGAATACCAAAAAGTCCCACTAAAAAAATCACATATTCAAAAAGTCTCAAAAATTATTGTTATATCTAAAAAGTTCTAAAATTAAACTCTTAATATCAAAAAGTCCAAAACTTAACGTTTATTCTAACATCGTCAGAGTATGGGGTTTTATTTGAAAATAAACGTATTTAATTTTAACTTCATTTATTTTAATGATTCAATATTTTAGATATAATAATAATAATATTTTTAATAAATAATAATAAAAACAACAACAACAACGAATAACTTACTATTAATAATAACAATAATATTAAAACATTTGATATCAATATTATTATTGTTATTAATAATTTTATTATTATAAATAATAATAATATTATTATTATTATTATTATTATTATTATTATTATTATCACTACTACGACTACTAATATTACTAATACAATTTCATAAAAGTGTAAGGTTAACTTTTTAAATTTTAATATGAAAATTTTAATTTTAGATTTTATAGATTGAATAGTTGTTTTGATATCATTGAAAAATTAATTTCTTAATAGACTTTTCGTGTTTAATATTAATAATGTTAATGAAGATAATTATATTACTATTATAGTAATAGTATTATTGTTATAATAAATAATAGTAATAGTAATAATAATAATAAAAATAATAATATTTAATATAATTCTTATCATCAGTGTCATAAATGAAAAGAAAAAAATTCATCTAAATGAAAGCTTTTAATATAACGGTATTCGTAGATATGTTTCGTTTTTGGATAATCGAATTTGTTGGTGGGACTTTTTAATATTTTTTCAAAGAATTTATTTAAACTACAAAACTAAACGTGGCCAAACCAAATCGAGTGGTTAAATTTGATTTAAATTTTTTGAAACCAATGTAAGTTGTTCGGTTTATAATTTATAATACAATAGAGTTCATACTCACACGAGAATAATTATCCACTTTCAACTCTCAATTACAAATTCACCCCCTACAATTAATATTATGAATCAGTAATCTTTTAGTTTTTACAAAACCACCCCTACAATTAATATTATGAGCGGTCATGGGTCAGTTACATATAACTCAACTATGGGTCGAGTTTAAAATTACACTTTCTATTTAGACATTGTCGTTTCAATTAACGAAATCATATATATTAGCACCATACTATAGATACGGACACGAAAATCTAGTTTTGAAATAAATTAAATCAAACCAAACTACTTACACCATTTTGACATCGATGATAATTTAAAAAATAAAGAAAGCAAAACTCTATCCTTGTGCCCCACAAAAGTATGAAAACACATATGAGAACTTTTGTTTTGTCGTGGATATACGTTGCAATGAAACGTTTTTATAATATGAAAACACGTGGAATACAAATTACTCCCTTCGTTCTTAAATTATTTTTTTTTTTTTGTCGTCTCAAAATAATTATTTAGTTTGAACTTACCTTTTTAAAACATCACTTTTACTAATTTACCCTTACTTTTTTACCATATTTTAATTATGAACCACATACACATGAACTTTAATATATATAATCAGGTCAATTGTTTTTTCTTAATTTGTGCGCCGGGTCAACTAGGACAATAATTTAGGGACGAAGGGAGTATGATTTTAACTTTTTAAGTTTGGGTAAAATTTTGGCGATTTTTTTTCAAAGTTTGTAACATTAAAAGTCTATCTTTTCTTTTCTTTTTTTTAACCGTAAAATATCACTTTTTGAAATATTGTTCAGAAAATGTCATCGTCACCTTCAACAACTCTGGCAAACACATTGGATTCGAAAATTACTATTATCACGAAATGAAACATGGATCAACCTGCCTGATCAGGTTGCGGGGGTCGAGGGGGCAGTGCCCCTTCATGGAGGTTTGAGGGCATTGCCCTAGAAAGGTAAACAATTTTTTATTTATTTATGAAATACAAACTGTAATGGATCTGTGTTGGGTTGAGATTTTCCTGTAGAAACGAAGGCGGAGGAGGGGAAGGAAGAAGAAGACTTATGACGGAGGAGATGGAAGAAGAAGGTGGAGGACGTGGTCTGGTTCTTTATGATTTTATATCGTGGTGTAAAAATATTAGATTAATGTATCGCTATGGAAAAATAGACAAGACAATGAAGCTGATGAATTGCAGTTCAAACATTGATGTATCGTGGTGCAAAGATAAATTAGAAAATTAAAATGATGAATCGCGGTGAAAAATTAATGTAATAAAATTGATACATCGCGGTTCAATAATCAATGCACTCAATTAAACTAATGAATCACAGTTCAAACATTGATGTATCACGGTACAAAAATAGAATAGGCAATTAAACTGATGAATCGTGGTGCAAATATTAATGGAATAAAATTGATGCATCGCGATACATTTTCATATCGCGCCTCATGCTTATTAAGGGTATCGTAGTCTTTTTGCCCCAAAAGTGTCATTTTCTGGTTTGAAAAAAAAAAGACGGTACTGAAGTGAATAAAAACTTTGGAAAGTAGACCGATCGACCCGCAATTTTTCATTTAAGTTTTGTATTGTAATAAAATATTATTAAATTTGTGCTTCTACTGATATATTTTTTCTGAATCCGCGACTGGTTGAAATTCCTAGCCACATGGTTCGGTCAACATTTCTATAATTTTCCTTTCAATGTAGAAGTTCTTCATTTGTATTTCACACTTAGGGCATCACTAAAACTGTGGTTTTGATCCATGTAGCTATTAGTAATTAACACTCTTAATCACATGTGAGTCGTGACAACTTTTATCTATTCATTCAAATTCACTAAGAGATCTCTTTGATACAACTATATATTAGATCATCTATGATGTAAGTTCGACCACTAAAGTAAAAAATTGAAAATAAATAAATAAATTAAAGAAAATGGAAGGGTTATTTTTTTAAGAAAATGATGATTATGATGTATTCACATCTTCAAGAAGAATGTCAAAAATTCAAGAATGTGGAAATAATTGGTTGACACGCCATATTTACAATCCTCACTCACAAATGGATTGAAGATGTTTTTTTTTGTTGCAAAGAAAGTGTAAATCCTAGGTGATGCCCAATTTATTTCATATTGACATCTGCACCGGATACTCTTAGTGATTTCTCTCTCGTCCATAATCTTTTTAAATGTATTCATCTTTCTATTCTTTAACAAGATCATTGTTAAGTTGCTACTATAGAAGGAAAAAATCCATTCAGGCTCTTACCCTCCCTTCCGAGTTGAGATCTCATGTACCACAAAATGTATCCCTTTTTGTGTCAAAAGATAAATTTAAACATGAGTCATGAGCCATCTATAAGTTATATTGCCTTGTGGGATAGGAAAAAGTACATTTTATGGTATGTGAGATCTTAACTCCTCAGTTTCGACATTGTGGCAAGTTTCCATACAATTTTGATATGTGTATTTACGTGCACATGCAAATTTGCTATTCTTTTTTTATTCAAAGTCAAAATTTGCTTTTCTGTGCATATAAAAACCAATAATTTATATCCCAATTAATTTATTTTAGGATAAATTGCAGGCTAGTCCACTTTATTAAATTTTCAACCGTCTAAGCACCTCTTTCTTTCATAATCAGGCCGATCCTCTGTGGAGAAAATATAACCGCAAAAGTCCGTTATATTTGTTTTAAACTACTGAAGTATTCTTTTGGAGAGAAAATGACGAAGATACTCTTAATGAATGAAAGATATGCGGATAAAGTCACAGCCCAAATTTGGGCATCGCAATGAAAAACATTGGATGTCATTCATTTTTGGGAAACGCAACATGTGTTTATTGAGATTAGAATGACTCACTATAGGAAACGACACCTACATCGAAGGCAGGTTTGGAAACTAAGCATCATAGTATCAAAACATTGGGCCTCATAGTATCAAAACATTGGGCATCGCTCAAAACATTTCCCAAATCACAGGTACCTCTACCTTTTTTTGGAGCATTTTAAGCGCATCCAAAATGGTAGGTAATGATGTCCACATCGGAGGCAATGACGACACCCACATCATAGGCATCGACGCCCACATCATAGGCATCGACGCCCACATCATAGACAACGACACCCACATCATAGGCAACGATGCCCACATTTGAGCCATTGTTGTAGTGTACTATCCTGTTTGAATTTTGCGCACACACTCGACATTTAGTTTGACTCCAAACTAAGCACCATAGGGTTATGCACATTGATAATAGATTTGATTTCTTCGGCATCGAAATGGACAAATTTGACGTCAGAATGAATAAAATGAACACTACCCCTAAATCTGTGTGTAAAAATTGAGCATTAGAAAACTTTCAAAGGTCAAAACAGTGCTTAAACATCATTTTTTTGGCCTTAAAACAAAGAGGTCAACAATGGAGAAAGTGAGATGAAGACGAAGCTGGAGGAAAAAGAGAAAAAGAGTGTGACAAAGAACAGAGAAAGAAGAAGAGAAAAAACTATGTTAAAGAGAGAGGACGGTGTATGCTTGGGTATTTTGGGAAGAAATTAACGAAAATGAACTTTAGAGGTTTTTTTTAAAAAAGATAGTTGAGCAGTTACAATTTCACAAAATGGTACTGACTCGCAATTATTCCTTTTTTTAAACACATAAGTCCATTTTCGCTAAAATTTTCCTTAAATACCCACCACTCCCGTGTTGTCTCCCAATCCATTTCCCATGCCTACTCCTTTCACTTTGCTTTATCTCGTTATTCATTCAAATCACGTTGGCATTTCAAACTCATATTTAGGTCCCATATGAAAAGTTCATTATCGTATTCGTTCTCCATCGACCTCCAAGGTAGCTCCGAATATTTGAATACCCAAGTCCCTACATGATTATTTTGCGTCTGATCATAAAGCTTACTAATACATGGAAAAGAATAGCATTTGTTGCCTACCGAATCGAGCATACGTAGATTTGACGAAAGTTTTCCAATGAAGAATCGCTATTGGATCATTTCACCTTTCTTTATTACTTTATTTTATGGAATCATTTCACATCCCTTCTTGTGCACTTTATGCTCTTCCTATATTCATTTTTTAAAAGAATGAATATAAATAGGAATGATCTCTTGCAACGGTGGATTTTTGGTGATTTAAGTGTTGTGTCATTGTATTTGGAATCGCGGTGCATCGATTTGGAACTGTGATGCATCGCTATGTTTTAGAATTTAGAATCATGCATCGCGATGCACAATTTTATACATCACGATGCATATAATCTCAATTCACAATCATGCATTGCAATTCACCACCAGAATGCGATTTTGTGCATCAAGATGCATGAACAGAAGCTTTGTGCGTGCGCCTTGATTATACTTGTAAACTAGTTATTTAGCCCGTACTCTGCAAGAGTATAATGTGGATATATATATTTTTTGTAATAATAATATAACTTTTGGACATTATAATTAGATTGTTAATCTCTTCCATGGTTATAATTTTTTTTCTATTGTTACTAATATTAAACGATTTTTTTACGTAAATACTTTTAAAATTAATATAAGTTTTTAGATAACGTGAGATATATATTTTGTATTAATAATAATAGTAATTTTGTTATCTAAAGACTTTTAAAATTAACATTTAACTTGATAATAATATTAGAAGTCATTTTGTTAAAAACTTTTAAAATCATAATTCATTTTTAAACAATGTGAGATACATATTTTATATTTTTATTGGTAATGAAAGTTTAAGTATTTTATCTAAAGACTTTAAAACCAACACCACATTCTAACCATGTGGTATATGTATTTGCTATTAGTAATAATAGTAGCAGATAAAATACTTTTTAACCAACATTCATTTCTAAACAATGTGGATACATATTTTCTATTGGTAATAACAAAAGATGTCTTTATCTAATGACTTTTATAACCAATACTTATTTCTAAATAATGTGAGATACATTTCTTTATAACCAATGTGAGATACATCGTCTTAAAACTTTTTAAACCAATATCACTTTTATAACCAATGTAAAATACTTATCTTCTATTGCTAATAATTGTAAACTTTTAAAATCATCATCACTCTCTAACCAATGTGTAATATATATCCTCATTTGGTAATAATTAATAGTAGAAGTCTTTTATTTTAAAAAATTATAACCAACATCATTTTTTAACTAAAGACTTTTAAAACCAACATCATTTTTTAACTTGTATAATAGGATATCTCTTCTATTAGTAATAATAGTAAAAGTCTTTTTATTTAAAATTAAAATCAACATCACTTTCTAATCAATGTGAGATATACATATTCTATTGATAATAATGGTAGAAGTCTTATATCTAAAAACCTTAAAAGCAAACATTACCCTCTACTAAATGTATGATACATATATTCTATTGGTAATAATAGTATTTTTAAAACTAACATTAATTTATAACCAATGTGTGATACATCTTTTCTATTGATAATAATAGTAGAATACTTTGTAACCAATGCGAGATACATGCATTTATTCTATTTGTAACAAAAAGTATTTAATCTAAAGACTTTCTAAACCAACATTTATTTTTAAACAATGTGAAATACATATCTTTTATTGGTAATAAAAGTAAAAGTATTTACTATAAGACTTTTAAAACTAACATCGTTTTTTAAACAATGTAAGATACACCCTTTTCATATTCAAACAATGTGATATATATATACGGAGTATATATTTTATTTCTATTGGTAATAAAAGTTTAAGAATTTTATCTAAAAACTTTTAAAACAAACATCTCTTTCTAACCATGTGATATACATCTTTTCTATTGGTAATTATAGTATTTTTAAAACTAACATTAATTTCTAATAAATGTGAGATACATTCTTCTATAGTAATAATAATAGTCTTTTATATAAAAACTTTTGAAATCAGCATCTCTTTCTAAATAATGTGAGATACATCTCTTCTATTGGTTATAACATAAAAATAATAATAGTAGTATTATTTTATTTAAATAGTTTTGAAACCAACATCGCTTTGTAAACAATTTGTGATACATCTCTTGTATTGATAATAACATAAAAAACGTTTATATATGAATTTTATAACTAGTATATGTTTCTAAATAATGTGGATCTATTTGTAACCAATGCCATATATGTACATTATCCAAAAACATTTTAAACCAATATCACTTTCCTAACTAATGTGAAATACATATTTTTTCTATTAGTATTAAGTCTTTTATAAAGACTTTTAATACCTACATCACTCTCTAACCAATGTATAATACATCTCATCATTTGGTAATGACAGTAGAAGTTTTTTTATCTAAAAAAAATATCTAAAACTAACATCTCTTTCTAAGTTTCTATATAATGTGATATATCTCTTCTCTTCTTTTTTATTAATGATAAAAGTAAAAGTCTTTTTATTTAAAGACTTTTAAAATCAACATCACTTTTTAATCAATGTAAGATTTATCTCTTTTATTGGTAATAATAGTAATTTAAAACCAATATCAATTTATAACAAATGTGTGATATACATCTTCTATTGCTAATAATAGTAAGTCTTTTATATAATCTAAAATATTTAAAAATCAATATCATTTTTTAACCAATGTGAGATATACATCTTCTATTAGTAATAATGGTAGAAGTCTTTTATAAAAAAACTTTGAAAACCAACATCACTTTCTAACCAATGTATGATACATCTCTTCTATTGGTAATAATAATATAATATTTTACAACCAAGTGAGATACATCTCTTGTAAAAGTGAAAGTCTTTAGTCTAAAGACTTTAAAATCTAACATTTTCTTTTTAAACAATATGTTATACATCTCTTTTATTGGTAATAATATAAAATAATTTAAACTCGACATCATTTTCTAACCAATGTGAGATATACATCTTCTATTGGTAATAATGGTAAAAGTCTTTTATCAAATGACTTTGAAAATCAACATCACTTTCCAACCAATGTATGATGCGTTTCTTCTATTGGTACTTAATAATAGTATTTTTAAAACCAACATCAATTTCTAACCAATGTGAGATACATCTTTTCTATTGTTGAAAAATTAGTGTTTTTAGTGAAAGAAATTGTACAACTTGAAGCACGAATTTCTTTACTTGTCATTTGTTTGTTGGCGAAGGTAATTGCGTAAATGTGTTCTACTAATGATATATTTATTTGTCCAAATCGAGTTTTGAATAATAAGATATCAAGACTTAAAGTATAATATTTGTTTTAAAAATTAGTGTTTTTAGTGAGAGAAATTGTGCAACCTGAGGCACAATTTTTTTTACGTGTCATTTGTTTGTTAGTAACGGTAATTGCGCAAATGTGTTCTACTCGGTGAGATCATCAAAATGATATATTTATTTGTCCAAATCGAGTTTTGGATGAATAAGATATTAAGACTTAAAATATAATACTTATTTAAAAATTAGTGTTTTTAGTGAAAAAAATTATGCAACTTGATGCACAAATTTCTTTACGTGTCATTTGTTTATTGACAAAAGTAATTGTGCAAATGTGTTATATTCGGCAAGAACATCGAAATGATATATTTATTTGTTCAAATCAAGTTTTGGATGAATAAGATATCAAAATTTAAAATATGGTGTTAAAAGTGAATCATTAGAAGTAATATCTCACCTTGAATAATTTTATCTCACATTGGTTATAAGTAATTGTGAGTGTTGGCATGGCCCCAATACGGGCAACCCACTTCACCAAACCCACCCCAGCAACCCAAGACCCAAACCCACTTACCTTGCCCCTTTGACTTTCGGCTGATGAAGAGCTAATTTGGGAGAATCTTTGATTTCCCAAAATTGATTTCTGTTCCTTCCTTTCTTTCTCCAATCAGTCGTGCCTTCCATTGCTTAGGTCGGAATCTTTGGTCCTTGATTGATCCCTTGAGCACTATATATACTCCCTTGGTCTGCCGCCTTTGATATACGCAGTAACCTTGGATGAGTGAATGGTTGTTGGGTGAACAACCAAAAACATCACAGTGGCAATATATATATCTCTCCTCTCTTTGCGTCTCTGGTTTGAGCCGGTACATTGGGTATACACTTTGTGTGTGTGAGCTTGAGATTACTGTGATTGAGAGTTATGTGAGGGGGGTTTTCGGGTTGTGGGATTTCTTGTTGGAAGGCTGGGTGGTATACACAGTTGGGTGAAATCCTTGGAAACATTGTCCCTTCGGTAGTGAACTCTTGGGTTGGACTGTTATACTTTGTGTATAGGCAGTGGGGATCTGAGCCTAGGCAACCATAAGCCCTAGACAGATCGAGTTAGGCTCCATTGAGCCGAGGATACTCATAGCACTAATTTTATTATTTATATTGCTTTGTTATAAATTGATTTTGCAGTGATACATTGCAATATACTTTGATATTATTAGTGGGTTATTTTTCGACTTTGGTATTTTGTAAGTTTACTGCCAAAGTCGAAGACGAGTTCTATTCAAAGTCCTATTTTTTAATTTGGTGTGGCCCCGGTGTTCGTTTGATTCGGTAAAGTATCCTTATTTTTACGTTACAGTGGTATCAGAGCGTAGGTGGATTGAATCAAATTTTTGGGAGCCTTCTTTATTCCAAATTGGGTTTGTGACTTTGGTATTTTAATTATTCGCCTATTAATTGTGTTTCTTGTCTGCTCTATTATTTTTTGCTTCCGGATAATTTTTTGCCCTTTGCCTATTTTTGTTGCATGCAAAATTAAAATCGGTGATTTTTGGTATAAACGTTAAATTGTAATTTTTTTTAGACTATGTCTACTTACACTTTGGAACCGTTTAATGGAGAATCTGATTTTTCAATTTGGCAACAAAAGATGAAAGGAATTTTGATAAAAGAAAAGTGTTTTTCTGCTATAACTCAGAAATTCAAAAAGGATGCATCTGAAGATGCTATACTTGAAATTGATGAATGTGCTTACTCGTCTATTATTTTGAACTTGACTGAATCTGTGATTCGTAAGTGTGGTAAACAATCGCATGTTAAAAATCTTTGGGATAAACTTGAGGAAATTTACTTTGAAAAGAATTTTCCTAACAAGACGTATCTTTTAGAAAAATTCTTTAGTTTTAAATTAGACCTCAATAAAGATATCGAAGATAATATTGATGCGTTTACCAAATTAGTTCAAGAAATAAAGCAAACGGGTGATGAGCACATAGATAACTATACTTCTATTGTCCTATTAAATGCTATACCTGAATCTTACTCTGATGTTAAGTCTGCGATCAAATATGGTAGAGACCAGGTTAAACTTGATACGGTGATTAACGGGTTGAAGAGTAAGGAATTAGATTTAAAGGCCAATAAGGGGAAGTCTAGTATGAATGAGGTTAATATGGTTAAGGGTAGAACTCTCCATAGGAATAATGGAAAATCTCATCAAAATCAAAATCAAGGTCAAAATCAAAATTCGGGCAAGAATAGAGGGAGAAGCAAAAGTAGGTCGAGCTCTAAGCAAAGACATAGAACGTGTTACAATTGTGGTGAAGTGGGCCATTTTAAAAAGGAGTGCCCTAATCCGAAAAGGAAAAATCAAAATCAAGAACAAAACCAAGGTGATTGCAACTTAGCTTCTGGTAGTAATGTTTCTGTTGATGTGTTTATGGTTATTGATTCTTGTGATAATGTTGTGAATTCTGTGCATTCTGCTTGTGCTAGTGAATGGCTTATAGATTTTGGTTGCACTTATCACATGACATCATTGAAATCATTGTTTACTACTTATAGAGAAGTTAATGTTGGTTCTGTTTCTCTGGCTAATGAGAAAAGGTGTGATATACTTGGTATTGGTGATATTGATTTGAAATGCAATTCTGGTTATGTTTTAACTTTAAAAAATGTGAGACATGTGCCTGAATTATGTAGCAATTTGATTTCATGTGCCTCGTTAGAGGATGATGGTTTAGAAGGAAAATGGGGTAAGGGTGTTATGAAAATACTAAAGGGTTCTTTAGTTATTGCAAAATGTGAAAAACGTCGAAACTTATATGTTTGTCATGCTTTGCCTATGTCTACTTCTGAGATTTATGCTAATGTCGTTAAGGAAGATAAAACGATGTTGTGGCATAAGAGACTAGGTCACATAAGTAATAAATGGTTAGAAATTTTGCAAAAAACGGTGTTTTTAGAAATGACAAATTTTCTGGTTTACCTTTTTGTGATACTTGTGTTAAGAGTAAACATCATAAAGTGAGTTTTCCACCCCCTTCCCTAGGTAAGCATTCTAGCAAGAAATTCCTTCACTATATACATGTCGATGTATGGGGGCCCTCTAGTGTGCCCACTCAAGGTGGCAATAGGTATTTTCTATCCATCATTGATGACTTTTCACGAAAAGTCTGGGTTTTCTTAATGAGACACAAATCTGAGTCATTTGAGAAATTTAAAACTTGGAAAGTTTTTATTGAAAATCAAACAAGAAAGAAAATCAAAATGCTTAGGACCGATAATGGATTAGAATTCTGTAATCATGAGTTTGATGAATTCTGTGCTATTCATGGTATTGGTCGACATAAAACTGTTCCCTATAACCCGAAATAGAATGGTGTTGCCGAGCGTATGAACAGGACTCTTTTGGAAAGAGTGAGAGCTATGCTCATTACTTCGGGTCTCTCCAAACGTTTTTGGGGAGAGGCAGTTATAACTGCCGCCTATATCATCAATAGGTCCCCCTTTGTGCCTTTGCATGGTAGATGCCCTGAAGCGGTCTTTACGAGCAAAGAGATTGATATCTCGCATATGAGAGTGTTCGGTTGTGCGGCTTATGCACATCAAAGACATGGCAAACTTGAACCTAGGGCTGCTAGGTGTGTGTTTTTAGGGTACCCGGAGGGTGTGAAGGGGTATAGACTTTGGTTAAAAGAGGAAAATGGTTTTAAGACCATAATTAGTAGGGATGTTGTCTTCAATGAACTTGAATTTCCTTGCTTGATTCCTGCTCAACCTATACCTGTTAATGATGTTCCCCCTCCCCGGCTCCAATTGCGGTGGAGCAACCCTATGTTATTGATGATGTGCCAACCGAAAGTGTGGAAATTGATCATGAGAATGTTGAAATTGAACACAATGAAGATAATGAAAATGTAGAGGATGAGCACGTCCCGGAAATAGAAACTCTAGATGACTACCAACTTGCTAGGGACCGACCTAGACGGGAAATTAGGATACCATCTAGACTTAATGATTTTCATATGACATCTTTTGTGTTTAGTGTGTTTGATTCTCTTGACAATTGTGATGAACCTAAATCTTACCATGATGCTTTAAAGTCTCCTCATTCTGCTAAGTGGTTAAATGCTATGAAAGATGAAATGAACTCGTTGCATGTTAACCAAACATGGACCTTGGTCCCTAAACCTAAAACATGTTCTCTTGTTGCCTGCAAATGGTTGTTTAAGGTTAAGACTGAGAATGAGAGTGTTAGATTTAAAGCACGGTTGGTTGCTAAAGGATTTACTCAAAAGGAGGGGATAGATTACAAAGAAATTTTTGCTCGGTTGTCAAATTTACTACGGTAAGAGTCATGCTTGCTTTAGTTGCTCAGTTTAATTGGGAATTAAAACAAATGGATGTGAAAACGGCGTTTTTACATGGTGACTTGGATGAAAAAATTTTCATGAGACAACCCGAAGGTTTTGTTGATAAGAGAAATCCTGACTATGTGTGTTTATTGAAAAAATCTTTGTATGGCTTGAAACAATCTCCTAGGATGTGGAACAAGAAGTTTGATATGTGTATGTTGTCTTTAAAATTCACTCGTAGCTCTTATGATCATTGCTTGTATTTTAAAACCAACTCTTCTACTCATGTGTTCCTATTGATTTATGTTGATGATATGCTAATTATCAGTCCTTGTATTAAATCAATTGAAGACGTGCAAAATTGTCTCAGTGCGAATTTTGACATGAAAGATCTAGGAGATGCTAAAAAGATTTTGGGAATGAACATTGTTAGAGATAGAAAGAATTTCACTATTTCTTTTAATCAAATTTCTTATGTGCAAAAGATTTTGAGTAAATTTAGGATGGAGGATGCTAAACCTGTAGATGTGCCTCTAGGAGGACATTTCATCCTTAGTAAAAATCAGATCCCCCAAACTGATTTTGATAAAAAGCAAAAGGAGAAAGTGCCTTATTCTAATGCGATTGGTTCCATTATGTATCTTATGGTTAGCACTAGACCTGATATAGCCTATGCTATTAGTTGCTTGAGTAGATACATGTCTAACCCTGGTATGCCTCATTGGGAAGCGGTTAAATGACTTCTTAAATATCTTGGTTATTTTGTGAATTATGGCTTGAAATTCTCCAAATGCAATGAAGGTGTTGTATTGAAAGGTTATGTGGATTCTAACTATGCTAATGATAGAGATAGTAGGAAGTCTACTACTTCTTATGTGTTCACTTTGTGTGGTTCATGTGTTAGTTGGAAATCTCAATTACAACCCATTGTTGCATTGTCTACTACCGAGTATGAGTTTGTTGCTATAATTGAAGCTTTCAAAGAAGCGACTTGGTTGAAAGGATTGATAACTGAAATTGGTTTTCTAAAGGAAAAAGTTGTGGTTTATTTTGACAGTCAGTCAGGAATTCAACTTTGCAAAAACCCCGTTTTTCATGATAGAACGAAACATATTGATGTTCGTTTTCATTATTTGAGAGACTTAATTGAAAATGGTTTTATTTTATTAGAAAAAAAATTCCATCTCAATATAATCCTGTTGATATGAATACGAAATGCTTACCTGTGTTAAAATTTCACACGTGCTTGAAAATTTTGAATTTTGATACCGGTGGTTGAATGCATGCTTCGTGTCCCTGTTTCCCTACTTTGTGTTTGGAAAGTGATTCATGTCCCTTCTACAGTTTTTCTTTGTGAAAATCTGTCTCCCGTTCTTGGTTCCATCTTTGTGTTGGATCAAGTTCGGGATAGGCTATGATGCACCCCACTTGTGTCCATGAGTTCAAAGTGATGGTCCCGACACTTGTTCCAAGGTGGAGATTGTGAGTGTTGGCATGGCCCCAAAACGGGCAGCCCACTTCACCAAACCCAACCCAACAACCCAAGACCCAAACCCACTTACCTTGCCCCTTTGACTTTCGGCTGATGAAGAGCTATTTTGGGAGAATCTTTGATTTCCCAAAATTGCTTTCTGTTCCTTCCTTTCTTTCTCCAATCAACCGTGCCTTCCATTGCTTGGGCCGGAATCTTTGGTCCTTGATTGATCCCTTGAGCACTATATATACTCCTTTGGTCTGCCGCCTTTGATATACGCAGTAACCTTGGATGAGTGAATGGTTGTTGGGTGAACAACCAAAAACATCACAGTGGCAATATATATATATATATATATATCTCTCTCTTTGCGTCTCTGGTTTGAGCCGGTACATTGGGTATACACTTTGTGTGTGTGTGAGCTTGAGATTACTGTGATTGATAGTTCTGTGAGGGTGGGTTTTCGGGTTGTGGGATTTCTTGTTGGAAGGCTGGGTGGTATACACAGTTGGGTGAAATCCTTGGAAACATTGTCCCTTCGGTAGTGAACTCTTGGGTTGGACTGCTATACTTTGTGTATAGGCAGTGGGGATCTGAGCCTAGGCAACCATAAGCCCTAGACAGATCGAGTTAGGCTCTGTTGAGCCGAAGATACTTATAACACTAATTTTATTATTTATATTACTTTGTTATAAATTGTTTTTGCAGGTGATACATTGCAATATACTTTGATATTATTAGTGGGTTATTTTTCGACTTTGGTATATTGTAAGTTTACTGCCAAAGTCAAAGACGGGTTCTATTCAAAGCCCTATTTTTTAATTTGGTGTGGCCCCGGTGTTCGTTTGATTCGATAAAATATCCTTATTTTTACGTTACAGTAATGTTAGTTGTAATTTTTTTTAAATATAAGTTTTCTACTATTGACAATAGAAAAAGTTATATATACTAATACTAATACCCCTTATCATATTGATTATTATTATGTATTATTATTAGCTAATGGCTAGAAAGCCAAAAGTTTTTAAAGCTTTAGCATGGATGTTTTAGAATGAAGAAATATCCAAAAGTTTTTAAAGCTTCCGTATGAATGTTTTAGAATGAAGATATATCTAAAGTGGTGAGATGACACAACCATAATACTCCTTACCATATATATATATATATTTGCACTAAATGTCTTTTAGCTATTAAAAAATATATGAGTCTTTTTCTAGTTAAATATGGATTGGAAGGGACCGGTTACCATTTTAATGTTACACCTACTTGTATTTAATGCAAGATTCATGCTTGCTCACCCACCGAATTAAATTGATTATGAAACCAAAATCAATTCTATTTAATCATCTTGTCATTAATGTTGAAATTTTGATCGATTGCACTGTTCAAATCTACTAACTCTTAATTAACTGAACTAAACCTGTGAAAACAATTACATTATCTGTGAAGACAATTGCAATTAAGTCTTAATCACCATTGCGGTTGATCGAAAGACCCGCAACAATTACATTATCTTAATCACCATTGGTTGATCAAAGACCCGCCAGCTAGCTCTCTACACCACAACTTTCTTTTTCTTCCAACTGTTTTATCTATTGCCATATACCCCTATTCCTATAAGGCATGTACCTATAGTCTATAGGATAAATTGCGGCCTGTTCCATTTTTTAAATATTTAACCTTTCAAATCAGTGTTATTTTTCATTAATCGCTAAATTTTTTTTAAAAAATTATTCATAAAATATTTGGATCATCTTCTTTTACAGTTTTGGTGAGTTCAAAAATTACAATTATGCTCAACGAAACAAAGATCGATCTGCCCGATCAGATCGCGAGGGTAGTGCCCTTCGTGGAGGTTCGAGGGCAACACACCCGAAAAGTAAACATTTTTTTTTGATTCATGAAATATGAAAGTGTAATGAATTTGTGTTGTTTAAAAGATTTTTTAGTAGGGACAAAGACGGAGAAGGAGGAGGAGGCTTACGACGGAAGAGATAGAAGAAGAAGGTAAAGGACATGATCTGATTCATCACATTTTTGTATCGCGGTACAAAAATATCAGATTAAATTGATGAATCGCTGTGCAATTAAACTAAAAAATTGAACTATTGAACTGTGGTGCAAAAATTATTACAATAAAATTGATGAATCGCGGTGCGAATATTGATGTATCGTAATGCAAATATACTAGACAATTATATTATTGAATCGTAGTGTAAACATTGATGTATCACGGTACGATTAGACTAGACAATTAAACTATTGAACTGTAGTGCAAAAATTAGTACAATAAAATTGATGAATCGCGGTTCACTAAGTAAGTGGCATCCGAGTGCTCCTTCGGTTCATGAAGGATATCGTAGTCATTTTGTCCTCAAAAATAATTTTTTTTAGTTAAAAAAAAAAAAAACTAGACTTGAGGGTTATGTTATAAACTTCAAAATGTGAACAGGCCAGAATTTGACCCTGGTCTATACAAAAGCGTTGGGCGCTAAATATGTCCCTCGGTCTAAATTCACATCAGTTAAGCGCCCCGCATTGTACTAAAATTAGGGGTGAGCGCTAACTTTTTGGATAGTGTTCTTAAAAATATAGAACCAGGACCAACCAATATGTCGCCAATACATTGGTCGGTCGCCAATTGAAGGCGTTACGATGCGTATCTTTGATCGAGGAAAACTAGATTTTCTAAAAAACAATGATCAATATTCAAATCATGTTCTTCCTTCATACAACATTTTGTTGGGTTCGTTGTTCTTGTGAAAATAAACTAAATGTAAAAATCATTACTTCCGAATTAATAAAGAAAAATGAAAAAGAAAGTTGTAAGGAAATTTATTGCAAGTCATCTTCCTCTCCGATCCCCTTATGGTTAATTTAATTAATTTACATGTAGCAATCCTTCAAACTAATAATGTTTGGAATCACAAAAAGATGCATGGAATTAATTAATAGGGAAGAACAATGTTTTCCCTCCTATTTTCTCTTTAATCAAATAAGGAAACTTGGTTGAATATTGAATCAAATTATTATATATTTTCTTTAGGTTGTAAGTTGTATCCCTTTTATTATCTTCTTATCAATAAATAAATAAATAAATATATATATATATATATATATTTTTTTTTTAATTATACTATATTAGTATATTATATATAATAAAATAATAATAAATACACATTGGTTCGGTTCGGTCAGGTTAGCGTTTTTGGTTTACTTGTCTTACTAAAAATTCGATCCGGACCAATCCAAAGTATTGGTCCCCAAAACAGGAAAATTTCTGCCTAAAATACGTCGTTTTGCTGCCGGTATATATATATATATATATACGGTTTCCAACTCTACTTGAAAAGTCAAAAGCCAAAACACCCTTTTCTTCCATTTGCGAATTGCGATGCGTCTTCGCCTTCGCTAAGGACTGTTTCGGACTGGGAACTGGGAAGCGATCCGTGGAGTTTGTAAATCTTCTACTCAATTCTAGTTTGATTTCTCTCTCTATTTGATTTTGATTTTGGATGGGCTGTACTTCTTCGACCCATTTATTGTTGGGTTCCTTTTGCAATGGTGTCTGTTTCGTGGGTGTGGGATGGTGGTGGCCTGGGATTGAGAAGAATGTACTATAGAAGAGCTATAGATGATCGTTGAGTTTGGAAAAGATTTTACTTTTACAGCCTATAATTCATATGTGTGACATGTTACCCCTATTGCCTGTGTGGATTCAACACTTTCATTAAATTTATTGTTCATCATTCGCTTATGATCACTCATGTTTCCATTTATTTCTTCAGCAATCAAGTGTGTATTAATATGACCTTTTATTTGCTCATTGTGTGATTCGTGTAGGGCTCTAAAGGAAGCAAATAATATAAGTGACCAGTGTATCTCAGTGCATTTGTCAATTCAATTGAAGGTAGGCTTATGGTCAGTCTCTGCTTGCTCGTTTTGTGGCTTAAGCAATATTATTGTTTCTTGTCATATTGAAAAAAAGAAGAAGAAAAATTAAGAAGTAATGTACAAACCATAAATTATTCTGCGATAGGCATCATAACTGATTGGTGGTTGGTGGGAAGGGGTGGTGGGTTAGATAGTGCATTTAATTCATTGGAAGAGCAAACATACTTAGCCATCAAGCAGCTGGTTTCCCAAGTAAAAAAAAGTAGCTGAGCATTCAGGAGGGAATCCCTGTGGACATCGCTTCGAGTCGGTGCAGTAATTGTAGATCATATGATTTCTCCTAACCCATTTCAATTTCTCTTGGGTTGAAGAATCCAATCTGAGTGAGGAGCGAAAGTTACTAGTTCGCACTCGGGCATTGAAGTTGTGGTGCAAAGCAGTGGAAGGGCTTGAGTCCAGTCCTTGGAATCAGAGTTCTAAACTTTTTATTTTTATTTTTTTGAAAAACCAAAAAATAGACGGTTATTTTGTGATGGGGGAAGTATTACCTTAAGCAAAACAGAGATAAGATAAATAAAAATAATGAGGTATAACTTACACAATGGTTTGGGGGTTCCAGAGGATGGAATAAGTGTGAAAATCAGAAGAGGGGTCAAACGAAAAGGTGTAATTGTTGCTCTCTTTTACCTTTGCCTTGTGTATAAACATTGTTGTGCAGCGTATATGGCTTGCCGGTCAAGTTCCCCAAGAACTCGAAATCTATTTCCTCATGGTTTGCTATATGAGACAATATAATATTTGACACTAATGAACTCTTTTTGATACTTGCCTAATTTTTCTTTTTCTAGCTAAAGTTTACTTTATATTAAATACACTCAACCCGATTAAGATTTCTGAAACAAGCTATTGGCTCCATCACATAATAAGATCCTTATTTCTCTTAGTTCTGCCAAATCGAAAGAGAAGAAAAAGAGAGACAGAGAGGGAGAGACAGAGACAGAAGAAATGTATTCATTCGGATATAGAGCCAATGCCTTATTGACATTCTCAGTGACGATACTGGGTCTAATGTGCGCCATGGCTTCTGTCTCCGACAATTTCAACTCTCCCTCTCCCACCGCCAATGTCCAGGTCCGTCTCTCTCTCTCTCTTTCTTGCTCCCTTTCAATTCCCTATGTCATACCCTTACCAAACCCTAATTTCAAAAAGAAATTGTTAATTTTTCCTGATCAGCAACAACTTGTATTATTGATTGAAATTAAATCTCATTTTTGTGGCTTTAGGTGTTGAATATCAATCGCTTCCAGAAGAAATCTGGCAGAGATGACGAGGTAATTAATTTGTTATAAGAAGCTGCTTTTTGTGGAATGAAGTATGGGATCAAGGGTTTATGTTTATGTCATTATTAGGGCTTGGGTTTGGATGCTTTGCTGACCTATGATGTCTGCGTTCTGCTTTTACTTATGGAGTATTGAGTGAGATGGAAAGTGGTTGTCTTAATTGATATTGAAGCATCCAGTTGATGTATCTTGGAACATTTTATTTGAACATTTTATGTTATGCGTGGGGTACAACTTGGAAATGATTGCTTTCTAGGCCACATTCAAGCTTGTTATTTCACCAAATGAGCCTATTTTTGGGGGAAAAAGTCTTGTATGCTATTTCAAGTTTCTGGGTCAATCCAAATCCAGATCTAAAGTGATTCTAAAAACTACTTTAGCTATTTTTTCCATGGTAGATGGATTGATTGGGGGACTGCAATATTGCATCTATTTACTTGAAATGTTTGTAGTCTGCTCAAACTGTTACTTATAATTGTTTAATGTCGGTGGTTATCCTTATTTTATACAGTTATACTCTCTCCATCCCAAAAGAGATTCCTATTTTCCTTCTGGTTTGTCCCAAAAAAAAAAAAGTCCCATTTCTACAAAAGGGTAAAAGTTTGGTGGAACTTAAAGGAGGTGCAAACAAGTAAAGCTACAATTTCAAATTTTTTGACTTGTCTTGATTTGTCGAATGGGACTAGTTTCTTGGGGGCAGAGGGACGGTGGGAGTATATGTTATAGACAATATGTTTAGGTAGGGGGAGGAGGTATGATAGATGGAAAGGGGGCAACTGGTGTCGACTTAGGAGTTAGGACTTCCCCTCCCCCTAAAACATATAAACAATTAAATTTTTTTTTTTTCGCTCTTTTCTTCCTCTGTAAGTACTGGACTTCCCTCTGATCAGAGTGGACAAGGAATAGAGGTGATTGATCATTGGTGATATATACATGAAAAGATGATGTAAAGAACATCCATGCAAACTGGAACTTTTATGTGGTGGCTGGAGCTGCCATGAGATGTAACCAAATGAGGATATTATGGTAGACCTTGGCAAACCACCATCCCCATCCCACTATGAAAATCCAAAATTACCAGATTAAAAGGAATATATTGACCTTTTGAGTTGTTTGTGTCATTATTGAGATTGATTATATTATTTCATTGATTTCAATAGAATACTATTGTTTCTAATCAGGATGCTATCTCATTTCACTCAGGTTGGCATGACATTAGATATTTCAGCAAACTTACAGTCACTGTTTACATGGAATACCAAGCAGGTTTGACATTATTGGTTTATATGCTGTTCTCTTTTCGTACTCTTAGCACTACTGCTAGTGATTAGTCTCTGGACTTCCTTTTACTTTCATACAGTTTAAGTATCTCCCTTTTAATTGTGTTTGAAATATAAAGTTTAATTTTTGCTCTTTTTAGTGCTTAAACAAATGTTTCTGGACATCTCTGTCTCTTTTATAACAACCATAATCAGTTGGCCGGGCCCTATCTACAGTTGTATTATGAGTCTGACATTTGACTGCATAAACAAATAAATGGGTTGTGAAGGAGTTTTTGGTTTGATGCTTTTCAAGTACTTGTCTTGATTTATGGAAATGTTTCTCATAGGACAATGAATTATTTTGTACAAGTTCTGGACAAGTTAGATATTGATGGCTAGTCTTTTGTTTCTATTGTGGAGTAAAATCAGGTTGTTGCACTGATGTATGTGAGCATCTTTAAATTTGGAAAAGACCAGAAAGTCCATTTGTTAACTCTAATTCTAGATTATATCTCGTTTCTCACTTGCAGGTTTTTGTATTTTTAGCTGCCGAGTATGCAACCCCGAAGAATTCTTTAAATCAGGTGATGCCCCCCCTCCCCCCACCCACCAAGCTTCATGTTATTTGGTTCAAATTTGGAGCTGTATTCTGTTCAATTTTGATTTTCTTTGCGAGGTTAATGATGACTTATCTGTTTTCTTGGCATGTGTTCTTCTGGACTTGGCATTTTTATGGTTGCTAATGGTAACCTAGATTGTGCGTTATCTTTTTGTAATGATTATGTGTTATTCCTGGTTAATGTAGTTATGCATCAATGACCTGCATCTTTAATCAAATAAAAAACCACCTGCTAACCTAGTGTATTGTCCCTTGCCCTGTTCAAAGGGAAACGGTTGGATGGTGCAAAGACACCCTGCATTGGATTTAAAATCTACATCTTCCTTCTGCAGTATCTCCTCACAATGTATCAAGAAAGCATTGCATATTATGTGAGACTGTTTTACCATTTGATTCCATTTTTGTTGTATTGGCTTCTCATTCTTTGATGTTGCTCTTTTCCCATCCTTCTTACTTTTGCGTACTGTTGACTTTATTGTGGGCTATTGATTATCGCTGCTTACAAAAGACCGAGAACGATAATATGGCTTCTTGAGTATTTAGTTCATGAAATTGGAGGCGTCAAAGTTTGATGATTCTATTGAGAAAGTGGTTTATCTAGTCATGTCTAACCAGTGATCATGTGGGGCCAGGAGAGGGAACACATCATATAGTAATACATATTATAAAGAATAATAAACTCTGCTTTGTGAATTGAACACGTGAGCACTTCTAGCACTAATGACCATCGATCTGTCAAGAGTCTGCAAGTCATTTGGGTCAAAGGGTATATTATCTCGGCTACTAAATATCTTATCATTGAGTAGTTAAAACATCAGGTTAAGAAAGTCTTCTTAAGTAGTGTTTGTCTTACTCGTAGTTCAATATTACTTACAGTTTTTGGGTCCTGGGGTAATCTGCTAGGGAAGTGATAGTTTGACGGGAACGTTGAATTGTTCAAAGTGTAAAGTGTCGTGAGAAATTGACTAAAGGTCCAATGTACAATTTGAAGACGGGGAGCCAGTATATGTGCTGATATGGCCCGTGTTAAGGGGGTATGAATTGAAGTTTATTTTGATTCTGATTGGGGCTCATTTGTCAAATATTGTCGTCTATATGTTCTCTCTTGAAATGATAGTAACAGAGGCAGAGGTCTGTGCATAATTGCGAAAGGATGGGAGAAGGGAGGGCTGCAATTCAGCCAAACTGCAGAGGAGGTTTATGTAATTTACCTTCTTATTGCTGTTAGTGTCAGTTTGTCACTGAATATTTGCTTAATTACACTTCAGAAGGTTAAATATTTAGACTTTTGGACATACCTTTATGCTGAGTCTATCATGCAGCCGCCACCAAGTAATTGGGATAAACATTTAGGACCCCTGCCATGATCTCACTTTGACGTGCAATTTGACTGTCTTGAGGGTTCTAGAAATTATGACAGAGGGGAAGGTGAACGAGTTACCAAACGGTGAACTTATTGACACCATCTGATAGGTGGAATAAGAAAGCTGCCAGCTTACTTTAGAAGAATGTGGATGAAAAATATGTTTCAGTAAGGATCTTAGAAAATTTTGGGGGTTTTCTAAGGAGATGCTGGCTTGCTTATCCAATGCACATAGGTTTCTGGCATGAGTTGTGACTTTTGGCAAGGACTGTTACTAATGGTGATTTCAGTAGTGATTTATTGACATATTAACATATTTTTGTACCCAGACGTAGTTCAGTAAAACGACGAAGGTCCTTGAAGTGTTTGATCCCAAGGAGTGGGAGATGGCAATGTCACTCAGGCAAAAGACCTTGAGATCCTTGGTTCCAATCCCCATGTAGGTAGGGGTCACACTACCTATCAAAGAAAAAATTCTGACATGTCAACGTATTTTCATATGCAAATGTGGTTCGTAAAGCTACTAGGTAGGTTATTTAAGCTTAATTTCTGTCCCATGTAGGCACTAGGCAAAATGATGATCCATTTCATTCTTGACCTTGGGCACCCACAACCCCCCCCCCTCCACATTGAGGGAAGAGAGAAAAGTTTTTCAAGAACTTTCCTAGTATACATGAATATGAATTAGTTCTGAACTGATTTTCAAAATCATTTTTTGACAGGTATCTCTGTGGGATGGTATCATACCGTCCAAAGAGCATGCAGAATTCTCAATTCATACCACAAACAAGTACCGGTTCATTGACCAGGTACTCCTTCCATCTTCTGAAAGTAATTTTTCACATTTTGTTGTCTATCCTCCTTTGATAGTTTTTTCATGTGCTTCCCCTGATGTCATATTCTGTGGTACTTGTTTAGGGAAGCAATCTCCGGGGAAGAAACTTTAACTTGACGCTGCACTGGCACGTCATGCCAAAAACTGGAAAGATGTTTCAAGACAAACTAGTCATGACTGGCTTTCTCTTACCTGAGGCTTATAGATGACATTTGTTTTGTGTTAATTGATTTTGGCAGTGTAATTTTACTCATCCGAGGTTACCAATGGTTATATTACTAAATCAGAGAAACAAGTAGATCCACAAAGTCTCTTGATTTTCCTTTTCTTGTCATGAGATGGTTTCTCAATGTCATCGGTCTTTATAATTAAGTTCAATGTAATCTTGTTAGTCCCCTCCATTCAAAGCATCAGTTGGACGTTAACAGAAGCACAAAATGCACTGACAGCCGCTTTAATGAATCGTGTCGTTGGTACTCTTTAGTCTTTACAGCCATTGAGTTGAGGTAATATGGAAGCTTTATTCATCTAAGCTCAACTGTTCTACTGTCCAGAAAGAAAGGTATCCTTTAGTGTAGCAAGTACTAACTACACTAGGCAGAATGATGTAACTGCTCAGGAGGATTCCCTTATATGCAGCAAAGCCACAAAATTTTGGCTGTACGGGGCGAATCCCTTCTTTTTTTGAATGGTGAATGGACAAAATAATTGTTCATCAACATGTAAGATTCCACCTTTTTGGACCATTAGTGTTACTTTTTTGGAATGGTTTTATAGCTCGAAATTTCATAAATGGTAGCCGGTTCACTTTGCAAAATTTACAACCTCTTTAGACCCTTATTTTTTTTTTGGTAACCGCTAAAAGTTCATTTTTATAATATTGTTCTTAAATTGCCTCTCCTCCTGAGTTTCTTCCTTTTATTAAGTAGATTAGGTCATTACGCCGCTCCAGCAAAGCATTTCAACACAAAATCATGGCCTCAGTTAGGAAGAGACAATCTTAAGATGACCTTGTTATATATATATATATTCTCATGATCAAAACATAAAACATTAGATATATTTTTAGTGAGGCTTTCTTGTCTCATGCCCGCCTTCATTGCCGCACCTTGGTTTCAGCTTTGTGCCTTGGTTTCTTCATTGTCGGGATTGTCCTCTCTGATTGAAAAGTGAACGGGGTTGTAGGTTTGTTCCCAAGGTAGTCGATGCTTGCTGTTTTGGTGTAAACGGGAACAACACTTCAGTATGAGCTACTTGCCTGGGACTCTTGAATTAGTGGGTTGTAATGTAGGTGAAATCTTCCCTTCCATTTGTTACCTGGTATCTCCCCTTCAGTTGGATGAAGCATGTGTTTGATTTGATTTGCGATGTAACTATTTAGAATTGTGATGTAACTATTAGTGATACAAAATGTGATTAATGAAGAATAGAATAACGAAAGGGTAAAACATAAAAAGTTGACAAACATATAGTCGAGCAGTAACTATAGAGCTTAAGACACAACGCATAACTATTGAAAGATGATAACAAATGGTAGGAGTCTATAGTGATGAAAGTAAAGGATTTTCAAGCAAGATTAATCGTATCACAATGATAGTTGCAAGGCAAAACACATCTCTGTTACTGTATTTTATAAAATATTATAATTAGGCCATTTAAATTTTAAATTTTTTTGAGTGATTACTGTACAAATTATGTTGCTATTTAACTCACTATTTGGATGGCCTTAAGTAAAATCTGATGTTTACTTATGTTAAATACTCCTTCCGTCCTTAAATTATCGTCCTCATTTTCTTTTTCGTCCGTCCCAAAATAATTGTCTACTTTGAAACTTACCTTTTTAGAACATCACTTTTACCATTTTACTCTTATTTTTTCACTTTACTTTAATTATGGGCCACATATACATGGACATTAAAGAAAACTACACATTAAACCAATATAAATAATCAAGTCAATTACTTTTTCTCCGCCGATCAAGCAGGACAATTATTTAGGGACGGAGGGAGTATCTTTTTTATCCTTTGAAGATTTTGATAAAGAAAAAAAGTGAATGAAATATAAAACCATCCTCGTCTTCATCTTCCCGACTTCTCCTTCCTCCACCCTCCACTGAAATAAAATTCCAGCCGACGTGTTTTATCCTTCTCTTTTAATTCAACAAAAATCTCAAGCAGCTCTGCGCATTATTTCCTTAGTCAGCCGCCATTCAAAGTCCAAAATTACCTTGAAAAGTTCGTAGATCTGATTAGCAATTTAGCTAGCATATATGCCAGACTTCTCACCTACCTTGGTTACCGCCATTTTTGCCGATGATTAAGGGCAAACAACCCAAGAGATCTACAAAACCCAAATCTGATAGGGTTAGGTAGAGAGAGAGACATTGCTCACCCAACCAAGCTCCACCACCATCTTCACTCCACCGCCTCACCATCGTAGCAGCAACAACAACGGGCAACACCATACTTCCGAAATAGTTGAGATATCTGCATAGGGGATTCAATTGGTGCATCACAAATCTTGTACCTTCATCATATTTCAAGTGATCAGGGCCCTGCATACAGTTAGTTCTTAGAGCTAAATAGATAGGACTTCCGTTCTAAACAATGGATTAACACAAGCTTCAAATATAGCATTGAATGAATCACACTTTATTTCCTTTGTTGGTACCCTAATCTTCAATTGATAAATACATACGTGTTTTACAAATAGGCAAAAAGTTGTAACATTAATTATGTCACTTAAACTTTAACATTTTCTGAATAGGAAAATGCTATCTTTATAATTACTTATACAATTTTTTCTACAATTAAATTTTGAAGAAGGGTAAATTTGTCTTTGTTCAAAACATTTTTTTCCAATTCAAGACTTAGTTGTAATGAAAGTTGTAGATTAGTGGTAAGGATAACATTTTTCAATTTAAAATTAGTAAATCACGATGCAAAAATTATATTTACGATGCACAAAATAGATTTGTGATGTATCGAATTAGAATTGCAATGTAACGAGCGTCTAATCCAATTTCATTAAATGTATACTTATAATTTCGTCACAAAAATGTCTTTTACGTGTTAAATTAAATTATAGAGGAATTTAGAGGTTAAAAATTGAAAAAAATTACGGGCCGATCCACTTTTTAAAACTTTTAATCGCTAAAGTATACCCTATTTATTTTCAACCAGAAAAAGTCATTTTTGGTGGCAAAATAACTACGATACTCTTAATGAACCGTAGGCACGCTACGGAGGTCATTATTTTTGCACAGCGATTCATCAATTTTATCGTATTATTTTTGCACTGCGGTTCAATAGTATAACTGCTAGTCTACTTTTGAATCGCGATTCATCAATTTTTATTGAATTAATTTTGCATCGCGGTTCAATAATATAACTGCTAGTCTATTTTTATACCGTCATTCATCAATTTTAGTGCATTAATTTTTGCACCGCAGTTCAATAGTGTAATTGCTAGTCTATTTTTAAACCGCGATTCATCAATTTTAGTGTATTAATTTTTGAACCACGATACAAAATCATAAAGAATCAGATCATGTTCTCCACCTGCTTCTTCCATCTCCTCCGTCGTAAGCTTTCTTCTTCCTCCTCTTTCACTATTTTCGTTCCAACTAATTTTTTTTTCAACCCAACGCAGATCCATTATAGGTCGATCCTTATTTCGCTACGTATAATCGTGATTTTCAAATTCAAAGTATGTTGCTGAAGCTATTAAAAAAGACAATGACAATTTTAAAACAATATTTCGAAAAATAATTTTTTACGATTAAAAAAAAAAGGATAAATTTTTGAGATTAAAATTTTTTTTAAAAAGGACCGATCAAAATTTTCCCAGAAAAATTAGGCCAAAATACAAAATTCCCCCCAAAGTATACACTCAATCCCAGATCACTACCCAACTTAAGTTTTGTGCCAATTTGGTATCTGATGTTGTCATTTGTGTCAATTAACTCCCCCGGCCCAACGTCTGTTAAAGAAAAAACGTTAACTCTCACGTGTTTATGCATATGATGGATAATTTCGTCATTTCCTTTTGGGTTAAGTTAGCTCGGTGGGTATTTTGTTCCCGATGTGAATGCACTACAAAACAGGGCACTCGCATAATGGACGACCTATCCGGCGTCGGATCCCCCGACGAACCTCACCACCTCATCAATGGCAGCCGCAACACAATATTCGGAAAGTACGAGATGGGCAGGCTACTGGGCCAAGGTACCTTCGCAAAGGTTTACTATGCCAAAAACCTTGATACATCTGAAAACGTCGCCATTAAAGTCATCAACAAAGACCATGTCAAGAAGGAAGGCATGATGGATCAAATCTAGCGCGAAATCTCAGTCATGCGCTTAGTTCGTCACCCGAACATTGTCGAATTGAAAGAAGTCATGGCCACTAAGCGAAAAATCTTCTTCGTCATGGAATACATTAAAGGCGGCGAACTCTTCGCCAAGGTCGCTAAAGGCAAACTCAAAGAGGATATCGCCAGAAAATACTTTCAACAATTAATCGGTTATCGACTGCCACGCGGCCTCCCATCGCGATCCGAAACCCGAGAATTTGCTCTCGACGAGAACGAAAACCCGAAAGTTTCCGATTTCGGGTTGTCATCGTTACGATCACCGAGAAACGACGGGTCGTTACATACCCAGTGTGGTACGCCGTATGTAGACCTGAGGTGCTACGAAAAAGAAAGGATACGACGGGCAAAAGCGGATATTTGGTCTTGTGGGGTAATTTTGTATGTTTTGTTAGCTGGTTTTCTTCCATTTCAGGAGGAGAATTTGATGAAAATGTATAGAAAAGTATTTAAGGCAGAGTATGAATTTCCGCCGTGGTTTTCAACCGATACGAGGAGACTGATTTCGAAGTTGTTGGTGGCGGATCCAACAAAAAGAATTACAATCGCGGGGATTATGCGAGTGCCCAGGTTTTTTGTCCCCCTGTTTTGTAGTGTATTCACATTGGGGATAATACCCAGTCAGCTGACTTAACCCAAAAGGAAATGACAAAATTACCATCACGTGCAAGAGCACGTGAGAGTTAACGTTTTTTCTTTAACAGACGTTGGGTCGGGGGAGTTAATTGACACAAATAACAACATTAGATATCAAATTAGCATTGCACGTGAGAGTTAACATTTTTTCTTTAACAGACGTTGGTCGGGGGAGTTAATTGACACAAATGACAACATTAGATATCAAATTGACACAAAACTTAAGTTGGATAGTGATCTAGGATTGAGTGTATACTTTGGAGAAAAATTTGTATTTTGGCCTAAAAATTATCAAAAGTGGCCCGGCCCTCTTATCACCCTTCAAAATTATAGCAATAATTCTCTCGATAGACGGCCGAGATAATAAATATTTGGGTGATAACAAAACGGGTCCTCTTCTATCAATTTCTAATCGGTAAACATCTTTACACTTTATGAGAACGAAGAATATGTAATTACAAAAATTAAGATCGTCCATTATCACGTACGCAGTGGGTGAATTGTGCAGTTTGTACAACTAATGGAGAAAGAGACGAAGTCTTCTCCGTCATGTTGGGTGAATTTAATCCATATTTAATTGGTGGTATCTTATATGGCTTCCGGTCAAACCCACTAATTTCACCAACTCTACCCCATCCAACCCAGGGCCGGCCCTGGGGTATGTCTGAAGGGGCAATGGCCATGGGCCCCCAATTTAGGGGGCTCCAAATTTGTAAAAATTACCATATACATTCTATATATAATTTATTGTTAATATTTTAAACAAGTAGCGTGTTGCTGTATTGGTAGAGGGATGCGCCTAAGATGTTAAGGTCATCGGTTCGAAACTTGGGAATGGTTTTTTAACTTTTAATTAATTGGCCAGGCGGGCCCAGCCTATGAAGTGTATAATATATAATGTATCTATAATTAAAATGTATTTAGTTGTCTCTCATTTTATATCAATAAAAGAACTACCAATTTTCCAAAACATCTATATATATCTTCTCTCATTTGAACTACCAATTTTCAAAGGGAGACATTGATTACTCCCTTATTTTTGGGTAAAAAGTTCTTGTTTTAAAGTTATTTTTTTAAAAAAAAATGATATTATTAGTAATTCATTAGTAATAACTAGTTTTGTTAACCCGTGAGCTAAACGCACGATCATTTTTCTTTTTCAACTTAATCGTACATAAACAAAATAAAAAGGATAAAAAATATTAAAAGATAAAATAAGAAAAATCAATTTATTAACAAATACACATGTGTATATCAATAATCATTATAGATTCTAAAAATTTTCCTCATACATAATATTTATTGTTTTATTAGTTGGTTTTTCATCTTCACCGTATATCAATATTTCAAATCAAAATAATTTGTTACTCTAGAAGCTGTGACATATAACTGTCCATGACTAAATATTGGTTTCTTCAAAAAGAGACATACATGCAATTATTGACTTTGACACTAGTTAATTGTCATTGCATATGAAACCAACAATGAAAATTGTCTTTTTGTAACTTGAAAGTCAGCCTTACATTAGATGAATTTTTTTAAAAAAAAGTTTTTGTTTTTTTGTTTTTGTAGATCTTTCTCCTAAGGGGGCATGAGAAATGATTGAACATGAAACCTCATATTTTGTAAAGTCTAAACTTTACCACTGAATCACTCCTTAGGGTCTATGTCGGATGGAGTTAATGACAATATTAGGATAAAAAACCATTTCTCCAACATTTTTTCCTTTCAAAAAATTTGTTTCAACAATGTGATCCCCAAGATTTATGATGATTAGTATTTTTCCAATGCACAATGCAACATGGTCAATGTTTCTCAATAACATTACTGTAACACCAATTTTAAGTGTCAATCTATGGTCTGACAACTCTGAACACTTTATACTATTCAAAACTTTCTAGAATGAATGTTTTCGAACAGATTTGAATTTTTTTTGCCATGCAAATAGAATCTGAATTCAAATAAGTTCTTCATTTTGAATGATTACTTTTATTAAATTATATTTTTATTTTATGAATAAAGAAATTTCTGATAAGAAAATAAGCTAAAATCAAAATAACGAAATTATTTTTACCGTTAACTATTATTTTTGTTCCATAAATTATTTTGATTTTACTAACTTCAATTATATTTTTTTGTTTTATTGACTTCGTAACTATTATTTTTGTTTTATTTTTAAGAATTAGTTTTACGAAATACTTTTGTTCCGTAAATTATTTTTATTATTTTACTAACCCCAGTTTAAATTATTTTTGTTTTATTGACTCTGTAACTATTATTTTTGTTCCATTAAGTATTTTTATTTTACTAACGTATTTTTGTTTACATAACTATTTTTAAGAGTTTGCTTTAAACTTTTATCCCGTAAATTATTTCTATAATTTTACTAACCTCGGTTTAAATTATTTTTGTTTTATTGTCTCCATAACTATTATTTTTGTTCCATAAAATAATTTTATTTTACTGATGTATGTTTGTTTTACATAACTATTTTTAAGAATTTGTTTTAAACTTTTGTTCAGTAATTTTTTTTTATTTTTTAGTATCCTCGGTTTAAATTGTTTTTTTTTATTGACTATGTAACTATTATTTTTGTTTCATCATATATTTTTATTTTACTAATGTATTTTTGTTTTACATATATATTTTTAAGAATTTGTTTTAAAATTTTGTTCCATAAATTATTTTATTTTACTAACCTCCGCATTAAATTATTTTTGTTTTGTTGATTTGTAACTTTTATTTTAATAGTGACGTGCTCCATATATATTTTTTTATTTACTAGCCTCTTATATTTTTATTTTAATGACTTCGGAACTATTATTTTTGTTTTAGTTACTATTTTTTATGTTTAAAGAGAGAAAAAATGTTTAAACATACTTAAAATAGAGGAAATGGTGGTGATGAGAGAGAAAATAGGAAGAAGACGGGAGAGAGAAAGAGAAAGAGAAAAAATACGGAGAGAATAGGAGAGAGAAAAAAGTGAAATGATAACTAAAAATGAGATTTTGTAGGGAAAAATGTACTATTGTCATTATATATATATATATGTATATATATATATATATATGTATATATATATATATATGTATATATGTATATATATATATATGTATATATATATATATATATATATATATATATATATATATATATATATATATATATATATATATATATATATGTATATGACATTTTTTGGTCATAATTTTTTAAAGTAGACTATTTAATATAAACATTTTAAAATTAAATTGTGGGCTTTTTGCCCGCAGCGGGCGGAGTATATGTTAGAAACGTATATGCCTTAGAAAATTATATTTGTAATAGTCTATTATTGATAAATAACAAAATCATATCCACACAAAAAATGGGTTGATATTTAAGTACTATTGAGAGTTGATAATTAGTAATAAAATTAGGTTATTACCTGTTCGATGCACGGTTGAATTAACGTTGTTTCTGAAACTTAATTTTGTATGTGTATTAGATTGAATGCATAAAGGAGACTGAAATCTATTAGAAAATTTGTTGAAATGAGCATTGAATTTTCAAGTAAATGTACCTTAAAATCAAAAAATATATATAATTTTCAATGAGACACTGATAAAGTAATAATAGTACACTACGGAGTGATGAACTATTGTTTTAACACTTTGTTTTCGGAGTAGTCGATCAATTTTTCTTTATAAGACTAAGATCATAGATTTGCAATTTATGATTTTCTTTTTTGTAGATAATTTGTTAAAATTTGAAGATTTTAAAATTAATAGCAAATAAGTTTTGTTATGTTTAAACAAAAATAACAATAAGTTATGACTTGAGAGTTTTGCGATGATGCTTTTAAATTGATAATTAATACTATTAGAAGTTGATAATTAGTAATAAAATGACACTTTTATATCTTAATTTTTGAAGGTAGACTCTTTAAATGAAACATCACCAAAATAGAATAGTGAACTCTTTGCCCGAAACGGATGAAACATACGTTAGAAACTTATATGCCTTGGAAAATTATATTTGTAATAGTCTATTATTAATAAAATGACCGTTTATGCCTTAATTTTTTAAAGTAACTCTTTAAGTAAAACATTAAAAATGGAATAGTAGATTCTTTTTCCCGAACAAAGGGAGTATTATCTATAGATAACAAAATCATATCCACACAAAAAATAGGTTGATAATTAATACTATTGGAAGTTGATAATTAGTAATAAAATAACAATTTTATTTCTTAATTTTTGAAAGCAGACTCTTTAGGTGAAACCAATGTTTTAAAATTCGTTAGGCGGGTTCTAGACGCCAGACAAGGGCCTAGCGCCTAGGCAGGGTCGAGACGAGAACTAGACGGGGCTAAAAAATTGAGGCATAATTACAGTGCTGTTCAATTTTTTTTTAACATAACCTAATTCACTAACATTGCATCATCCTTTAATTGAAATAACAAATGTTTATGTAAAATTGTAAAATACTAAGGCTTTTCCTTTTGGTGGCATTGAACCAAAGTCAAAGTAAATTTAAAACATAACTATCCATAGTTTAAAATTTATCTTCTCTTTCTTATTTTATTTTTCAAGCTATTATAAAAAATGTAAAATCAAATAACATAGTTATTAAATGGGGAAACCATATATTTTGTTTTTTTCTCATTTAATTATACCATTTTTACTCATTTAATTATACTATTTTACTTGATTGCATGGGGCCCAGTAAAGATTTTTCATTTCCTTGGTGGGAGAGCCAAAGAAGCGTGTCATGTGTATTGAAAAAGTCAATCAATAAGAGCATCTCTATTGTACAAAAATACAAATTCTTAACCAACTTCTTATTAAGAATTTCTCAAAGATTTCTCCATTGTACAATTCTTATTCCTCACGTAGGAGAGAGAGACAAACTAACTTCCAAAATAGGAAGTTACTATTTACATAGGAAAATGAGAAAAGTGGCAGGGGACAACAGCTGTTGGGGGCAAGGGGGGACCTTGTTTTTTTTTTTTTTTTTGGGAGTGGGGTGTATTGGGGGAAGGCGGGGGCGGGCGGCTTTCACTTTGGGAAAAAAGTGTGTGGGTGGGGGGGAGGTGTCTTGTGGAGAGTGTTTGGGGGGGGGGCCTGTTTTGGTATTTTTTAAACATTTTTTTTAAAATTCTTTCCCCTCTTCCCCTATATATACTACTTCAACATTTCATATTTACTCCACATTATTCTCTTTTCCATTTCTTCATCATCTCTTCTAAAAAATCACGTTCTTTACATACTTATCTTCGAAATGGATCCAAGAGGTAATATTTTTTTCAAAATTTACTGAATTCTTCAGATTTTGAAGAACATCAAAATACTCAAAACACTCATATTCTTGAGAATGTTCAAAATTCCCAATTTTCATCTACTCCTCAATACCCGCCTAATTTTTCTAACAATCCAAATATTTCCAATTATCCAAATTTCTACATACCGCAAAATTTTTCAAATTTCCCGCCTAGTAATGTTCCATTTCCTCCGAATTATTGGCAACCTACGGGAAACCAATTTTTCATGTCGCAAGGTCCGCCTCGTGCATTTTCTCCATTTTACATACCTTCGAATGACTCACGTCGAACAAGTATAGATGCAACTTCGTCCGGTAATTTGTCGGGAACGCCATCATTGGTTCCTGAGACGCAAATCAATTTAGAAACAATTGATTTGGACGCTGAATCGGAATCAGAATCGGAATTAGTACCGAGTAAACACAAGTCTACACGTGCAAGATGTACCAAAGATAAAGATCTTGTGCTTATGGAAGCTGTGCAGACTATTGACCGATGTCCATTAGTTGGTAATAATCAAAAGAATGCGTAATATTGGAAGCGTATAACTGATTATTACAACGAACATCGCCCAAGTAAATCGATACCTAGAGATATTGCGAAGTTGATACCACGTTGGTCAACTAGAATTGTTCCATTAGTGAGAAGCTTCAACGAAATCTACAATAGACTTCTCAATGCTAAAAATAGCGATTGGAGTGATGATATTTTAATGAAAAATGCAAGGGATCTATACTATCAAGAAAAATGTCAGCACTTTCTTTTTGAACATGTTTGGGATATGTTAAAAAATTCTTCTGTATCAATTTCTCCACAAACATATATGTTTCACACCAATAAAAAATCAAAGACGTCTGAATCCGAGGGCGATCATTCTAAGACTAGTGTGGATGTTGAAGATGTGGAAGAAATCAATTTACGTAGTCGTCCGATTGGACAAAAGGCGGCAAAGAGGAAAGCTAAAGCTAAAGGAAAAGTCGAAACATCTTCAGATATAGATGGGATGCATACGCTTTCTTCTGGGATGATGTTGTCGATAGATAAATACTCTGAAATAAAAAAACAAGAATTTGAAATTAAAAAAAATTGAAGCTGAAGCTAAACGATCAAGAGAAGAAAGAAATGAGCGTGAAAGACTCGTGAAAGACATTGTTTTTCCTACTTAAGATACCTCCCATATGAGTCCGGCATAGTTTGTCATGTATAAACACGGATGTGAGCAAGTAAAGGTGCAGTTGAGGAAGAAATAATATAAATTTTAATCTTCGTAGTTTAATGTAAGTTTACTTTTAATATTACTTAATATTATAATGTTTTTATATAAGTTTTATTATTAATTTTTTAAATGTAACTTTTAATATTAGAATGTTTTTATGTAAATTTTATTATTAATTTTTTGCTTATAACTTTCAATATTAGAATGTTTCTATGTCATTTTTTAATATAACTTTGAACATGTCTGCAGGTAAAACAATTGTTTTTTTTTTTTTTTTTTTTGAGGGGGGCGGCTATTTTTATGTGGGTGGGTGGGAGGGTAGGTGAGTGTTTTAATCCTTTCTCTCTCCCCTATAAAAATAACACTTCAACATTCTTCATTACTTTATAACTTCTTCATTCTCTCTTCCATTTTACCACTAAAGATGTTTTCTTCTTCTTCTACCAATAGCTCTAACACAAGCAGTCATATCGAAGAATCAAACGACGAATCCAACATGTCTGAAGGTGAAAAAATTGTTTTGCAGATGATTGAATTACAATAACAGATGATTGAAATAGAGAGAGACAACATCAAGAGGCGTCGTCAAAGAAAAAAGAGGAGATATATAAATCGAAATCGTGTAGCGGGAAATACTCAACTTGTCAATGACTACTTTTCATCCCACTTCAAAAATACACGGCAGCTATCTGTCAATTGGCTTATGGAGTTCCGGCCGATCATCTTGACGAGTACCTCCGATTAGCAGAAACAACTGCCATCGAATGCATGTTCAACTTCTGTCGATGTATTATTGAATTGTTCAGAGGTCAATACTTGAGAAGACAAAATTCTAATGATACACAACGTCTGCTTCAAATGCACGAGCAAAGACACGGATTTCCAGGTATGTTAGGAAGTCTTGATTGTATGCACTGGGAATGGAAAAATTGTCAGTCGCTTGGCAAGGTCAATATGCCAGAGGTCATGGGAAGCCAACAATTGTGTTCGAAGCAGTTGCGTCTGCGGATTTATGGATATGACATGCATTTTTTGGGGTCGCGGGTTCTCGTAATGATCTCAATGTGCTATATGAATCACCTTTATTTAATAACGTACTCGAAGGAAATGCACCACCATGCAATTTCGAAGTGAATGACACACAGTTTACAAAAGAATACTACATAACAGATGAAATTTATCCGGATTGGGCTACTTTTGTGAAAAAATTTTCATGCCCATCGGATGCTAAGCGAAAGAAATTTAAAGAGATGCAAGAGGCTGCAAGAAAATATGTCGAACGAGCATTTGAAGTGCTCCAATCAAGATGGACAATTATCAAAGGTCCTAGCCGGTTTTGGTATAGAGATAACTTGAAAGAAATAATGCTCACATGCATTATTCTACATAACATGATTGTGGAGGCCGAGGGTGATCACGTTGCGGACTAGGCTGATGATGTCATTTATGACTCTCCACAAGTGAATCATGGGTCAACACAAACATTTCAAGAATATATGCAATGAAATTCAGAGGTACGTGATAGAAGCACTCATCATGCTCTTCGATCCAACTTGATTGAGCATATATGGCGTCGTTACGGTGACAACTAGTGATAAAGTTTAATTATTGACGTTTTTATGTAATTCTAATTATTGAATTGTTTTGATGTAATTTTTAAGTATTTATGTTTTATGTAATTTTTTACTTATGTTATTGTACAAGTTATGTATAATATGTGTTTTATAGATAATTTATTTATTAAATTATAAATTTAAAAATTTAAAAATAATAATGTAATTATTATTTTTAAATTAATTTATGTCTTAATTTATGAATTAATTATTTATACAAAATATTTAAATATGAAATATATTAAATAACGTGAAATAAATTTAATTATTGATAAGTATAAAAATAAGAATGAAGTATAAAGTTAATGAGGTGGCAGTGCGACCTAGTTAAGAATATGTTAAGAATAGTATACAATGGGAAGATATATTCTTAAGTTGGTAAGAAGAGAAAAGTGTGTAGGTGGCAGTGAGACCCAGTTAAGAAGTTGTATTAAGAAGTTGTACAATGTAGATGCTCTTAATGTAAAACAATTTTCAACACTCACTCATTCTCTCTCTTCTTGGGTTTAGATTCACTCCCTTTTCTTTATTACACTCGGTCTCTCTCTCCCTTTATATTTGTTACTAGCCAAATTGAAAAACCTCTCCCCCGTTTCACACCTCCGACTTCGACCCCGACCAAACCCCCATACGACCCTTCCACCCCTTTCCCCCGTCTCTTCATCATTATTTCCTCCATCAACCCCAATTTCTTCGAAGGCTAGTTAATTAGATCTCAAATTATTCCTCAACTTCGTACCCTAATTGAAAATAAAAACCCTAATCGACATGGATACCGTTGACTTTTCGAGTGCTCTTCTCTTTATTGTGAATCTGCATCAAAGAAATTTATCAGTCGACTCTTCAAACTTCGAAGTTCAAAATTTGACCGTCTCTCTTATGTTCTTCTTCTGCTTTCTAGTTCTATTGCTTGGGCCGTGTTAGTTGTGTGGGCTCCCGGGACTTGCGCCCGCGCCTTAGGTTAAGGGTGCGCGTACGTGCGGATGCAGGATACCACTGCTCTCGTTCCACCCTCCCTTTTTTGGGGGAAGACGAAATCAAAAGTGCGAGAGGAGTGTTGTCTAAAATAGCTCGTTGGAATGCGCCTTGATTGCCTTTAGTGGATTTTTATTAAAAATAACCTTATGGCCCGTTTTGGATCACTATGGGAGCTTTGGGTTTCCCGTATCAAGTTATCCCATTTTTAGGGGATACCAGGATATGGGAATACATCACCCTTCCATTCCCATTTTTCCTTTTCTAGGGGAAAACAGAAAAGTGCAAAGAAGGAATGTTGCGAGGCCTCATTGGATCCAAAAAGTTTTAGAGTCGTCATCTTTATTTTAAGGCAAAAATAAAGCAAAACCAGAAAAAGAAAACTATAGATAGAAAACGGGTTCGGAGGCTAAGTTACGAGTTGGGAAAGTGCTAGGCACCCAACTCGCCCTTTCGGTCTCAAAATAGTTTTTGGCTAAAGTATGCTTATTGTTATATTTATTTAGCAAATAAATAAAGCATTAAAAGACAGGAAAATAAAACAAATACATCCGTGGCTACATTATTTACGGACTTGCAGCCATTTCCTTACAATAATTACAAATGTATTTAAAAATATTTGGTCATTATAACGGCTCTTTTACATAATATTTCCTAATCTAATCCGGGCAGCACAACGGCTTATATTGACTACATTGGGCTGGATTTAAATAACAACTTTATAAATAATAAATAAATAAACAAACAAATAAATAAATAAATAAAAACGCCCTTAAAGACTATTACCTTTTAGAGCGTGGTGTGCTCGCTCTGTCCTTCTCGGGAGAGGGAGACTTTTATTGCTGTTGCTGATGTGATTCGGGCAGAGTGACGACTTATTTATGGTAGTTTTGCCTCACTCACTCGGGCAGAATGACAGCTTAATTTTAGTGGTTTTGGCCTATTTGGTTGGGCGGAATAACGTCTTATTTAGGGTGATTTCAGTCTATTTACTCGGGCAGAGTAACGGCTTACTTTATGGTTTTTGGGCCGATGAAATATGGTGGATACCTAACTAAAGGGCTAGGGATCACTCTAACCGGTTGGATTTGTGTTTTGGCGGAGTTTGGACAGGGTTTGGAAGCTTTATGAGAGGGGAGGGATCACTCACTCACTGATCGCATACCGCGTAAAAAATACGCAGCGTAACTTTGGGCTTCAAGCCTTCGATGAAAAACTGTGTTGAAATGGGGAGCCGGACACCTCTATTTATAGTTGGATTCGTGCTTCATCGGCATGTACCGCGTGCTTGACATTTTGTACAATGCGTTAACGATCGGGCACTGTTTGGGGACCTTGGCGCGGCCAAACAGGGAGTTGGGCGCAGCGCCAAGGACAGGTGGCGCGGCGCCAAGGGCCTATTTTCAGCTCATTTTTGACACTTTCCCCCTGCAGTTCACTATTCATGCATACTACTTTCTCCTTTTACATTTTCAACCCTATAACTTAACATTTTGTTAAGTTTAAGCAGTTCTTGATATCGCATGTCAGAGTTACCTATCAGGGGTACGAAATTTGAGTGTCTACAAGTTGGTGCCGAGAGATTTAGAGTGACTAGTAGGTGACTAGCTCGCCTGGTCGGCTATTTCTTCCTTGGCGACTTTGTCATCCAATTTGGCCTTAATCGCAGCGTTTGGACGACGCCTAGGGCGTGTTTTAGAACACCAACTGAAAATTTTCAAAATAAAATAGAGACTCTTTGCCTGAAACGGATGAAGTATATGTTATGCCATAGAAAATTATATTTGTAATAGTATTAGTAATAAAATGACACTTGTATGTCTTAAATTTCGAAAGTAAAATTTTTAAGTGAAATATTCCAAAATGAAATAGTTGATTTTTTGTCCATAATGGATTGACTATTATTTATAGATAACAAAATCATATCCACACAAAAATGTGTTGATAATTAATACTATTTGGAGTTGATAATTAGTACTCCCTCTGTTTTTAAATTATCATTCTCTTTTTCTTTTTCATTTGTCCTAAAATAATTGTCTAGTTTGAAACTTACCTTTTTAAAACATCATTTTTATCATTTTACCCTTACTTTTTCACTCTACTTTAATTATGGGTTACATACACATGTGCTTTAAAGGAAACTACATATTAAACCAATATAAATAATCAAGTCAATTGCTTTTTCTTAAATTGTGTGTCGGATCAACTAAGACGATTATCTAGGGACGGAGGGAGTAATAAAATGATACTTTTATATCTTAATTTTTGAAAATAAACTTTTTAAGTGAAATATTTCAAAATGGAATAGTGAATCTTTTCCCATAACGGATGGAATATTATCTACAGATAACAAAATCATATCCACACACAAACTATTGGGAGTTGATAATTAGTAATAAAATAACAATTTTATTCCTTAATTTTTAAAAGTATACATTGTAAGTGAAACATCCAAAATTGAATAGTTGATTATTTGCCGGGAATGGATGGAGTATATGTTAGAAACTTATAGGCCTTAGAACAGTATATTTGTAATATTTTATTAGTAATAAAATGATATTTTTATGGCTTAATTTTTGAAAGTAAACTATTTAAGTGAAACATTTCAAAACGGAGGGAGTATATGTTAGAAACTTATATGCCTTAGAAAAATATATTTGTTGTCTATTAATAATAAAATGATAAATTTATGTTATAATTTTGAAAGTAGATTCTTTAAGTGAAATATTCTAAAACTAGTTAGTACCCGTGCGATGCACGATTTTAATAAAAATATTCATTTTTTTTGTAAACATATGATTTTCTAAAATTGTTATCAGTAATTACTTTTTTTAATTAGAATGCTTTGAATAAAACTAAAATAAGGTAAATGCTTAAATTGATCATATGAATCGGTAATTGAAAAATTTGCGTAAAAAAATAAAAAATAAAGTAATTAATAATTAATAGATATAAATTAATTACTAATTTTTTGTTGAAACTCATCATTTTGACATAAAGTCACCACATGGCAGTTGTGACTCTTGTTAGTAGTAATTAATACTTAATAGATATAAATTAGTAGAAGAAATATTTATATGAAATTATCCCGTTAATAACTTATATAATTCAAATATTAGGAAATGAAAATATATGAGAATTGAAGAGTTTCAGTCAAGTTAAAATTGTATATATTAAATATGATAAATCTAGTTCTAAATTAAGCAATATTTGAAAACATCATAAATAAATATTTTCTCATTTTGCCTGAAAGTTGACACGTGACAGTCATTTTACGAAAGTTGCCATGTGGTTGCACCTTTTTCATAAATCTAGTAAACTTTTTCATAAATCTCAAAAGGGATAAAATTTTGTTTTAATAAAAATATGAAAAAAATAATAGAAAGATGTCACGTGGCATTACCCATTTTTTAAAAGGTTTTCTCATTTCACAAAAATATATCATATGGCAACAAATGTTTTTGTTATAGTAATTAGTAATCGATAGATTAATACACGTGCAATGCACAATTTGAATAAATTGTTTTAGTGAATATTGCTTGTAATAAGATGATTTTATAAACTTGTTATAAGTAATTAAATTTTTAAAATTAGAATAGTTTGAACAAAACTAAATAAGGTAAAAATTGAAGAGGATCATATGAATGGGTAGTTGAAAGATTTGTGTAGGAATTTTCTACCAAAAAATAAATTAAAAATGAACTAATTAATAATTAATAGATATTGATTAATTAGTATTATTTGTTGAAATTGATTATTTTAAAAGAGAGTTGCCATGTGACATGAGTAGCTTCTGTTAGTAATAATTAATAATTAATATATATAAATTACTCTGTAATTGATTAATATAAGAAAAAATGAACACAAATTGTCCCGTGAATGACCGGTAATCAAATAGTGGGTGAAATGACAAATGATGAGAATTGATGAGCTTCAGTCATGTTAAATTTGTACTCCATCCGTCCCTAAATTATCACTCTCTTTTCCTTTTTCGTCCGTCTCAAAATAATTTTTCAATTTGAAACTTATCTTTTTAGAACATCACTGTTACCGCTTTACCTTTACTTTTTCACCCTACTTTAATTATGAGCCACATACACATGGACTTTAAAGGAAACTACACATAAAATCAATATAAATAATCAAGTCAATTGTTTTTTCTTAATCCGTGCGTCGGGTCAACTAGGATAATAATTTAGGGACGAAGGGAGTATATATTAAATAAGATAAAATTTAGTTTTAAATTAAGCAATATTTAACAAAAAAATAAACATATTTTCTTATTTAAATAAAGTTGACATGCGACAATTATTTCACACAAAATGATTCTTTTCCCAAATGCTTAGAAATTATATAAGTAAATCGTTAATATGAATTATTTTTATTTGTAGTAAAAATGAATAGTTGATAGTATGATATTATGAGATTTGATAGAATTTTTAAGTGATAGATAATACTTGCATACCAAAATATTTTCTATTAAATTAGGAAATATTTTTATCATTACATAGAAAGTTGCCATGTGGCAGTTTTCATTTATAGATTTTCTCATTTTACAAAAAGTCGTCACATATCAGCATTTACTTATATTTTAGTACTCCCTCCGTCCCTAAATAATTGTCCTAGTTGACTCGGCGCACAGTTTAAGAAAAAACAATTGACTTGATTATTTATATTGATTTAATGTGTAGTTTCTTTTAATGTCTATGATAATAATTAAAGTAGAGTGAAAAGTAAGGGTAAAGTGGTAAAAGTGATGTTCTAAAAGGTAAGTTTCAAAGTGAACAATTACTTTGTATAATTTAGGGACGGAGGGAGTAATAGTTAATAGATAATATATGAAAACGGAGGGAGTATTATTTATAGATAACAAAATCTTATCCAAAGACAAAAATGGGTTGATAATTAATACTATTGGGAGTTGATAAAAAGTACTATTCCGGATCTATATATAAGCAAAACTAACCGATTTCACACAGATTAAGAAAATAAGTTAAATTAGTTAAATTGTCTTGATTTTATATAAAACAAAAGTATACTTACTAAAATACCCTTAAGTATCCCACTCAAAACTGATGATAATTAATGTAATATTAACTCATTGTCATCAATTCATTATAACTCATTTTATAATTAGTGGCTCTTTATGTATAGGGAATGTATATACATCTTGAAAAACAAAAGAATTAACGAGGGGTATTTTTGGTACCAAAATTTTTGGAAGTTGTGAGTAGAGTTTAATATGATGATTTTTGCTTATATTTAAGTGAATTAAATATTAATTTGGTCCCTGGACATGTCGAAAATCAATGTTTTGGTCCAGGATTTTTGGTGGACATGTATTTTTGGTCAATTTGACCCCTCCTACCGTTAACGTTAGTTTTGCCGTTTATTTTCTTTTTAATTGACGATAATGCCCATATAAAACAATCGGCCATCACATAATAAAATCTTCCATCTCTAGGTCTTCCTTAATATCCATCTCCATCTCCATCTCTTCATAAACTTCATCATTTGAAGATTCCTTATGATTCCCCAACTTTCAAAAACTTTACATGATAAACCGACTTTCTCCAGGCGATCATGGATGCCCCCAAATCTTCTTTTTTACCTCTCACCTCCCTGGCTCCACATCCCTCAAAATGCTTTTGTTGCAAACAACGAGCAAATCGATCGTTATCCTAGACTTCATGATTGTGAGTTTAACCATGGACGGGATATTAAATTCTTGCGGTGATGAAGAGTGATGGTGTTTACAATGAACAACAAAGAGAAAATCGATCCGGCCGATGTTCACATACACTCAATGATCAAGGGTATTATCGTCCAAAAAACTTAACCCAAAAATACATGTCCCAAATTCTATTGTTTTTTGACAACATCGATATAGCTATTTAATCCTATTTAAGTTTTGATATTTATATATAGGTCCGAAGGGAATAATAAATTATACTTTTATACCTTAATTTTCTTAAATAAGTTTAGTGCCCTGCCCAGAGAATTACGACCCAACTCTCACCTTCTCCTTTCCAATCCCCCACCCCGGCCAGTTCTTTCTCCCTACCTCCCTCTCTCTCTCTCACCAAATGGAAACCGAAAATGATCACCAGGAATTTATTTTCCGATCAAAACTCCCCGATATTTACATCCCGAATCATTTACCTTTACACACTTATTGCTTCGAAAACATTTCCCAATTCAGCTCCCGTCCCTGCCTAATCGATGGTCCCACCGGCACCATCTACACTTATGCCGACGTCCAACTCACCTCCCGCAAGGTTGCCTCCGGCCTCAACAAGCTCGACATCCAAAAGGGTGACGTTATCATGCTACTACTCCAAAATTGCCCCGAGTTCGTATTTGCATTCCTCGGCGCCTCTTACTGCGGCGCCACCAGCACCACGGCCAATCCATTTTACACGCCAGCCGAGATTATCAAACAAGTCAAAGCCTCGAAACCCAAGCTCATTATAACGCAAGCCTGCTACGCTCATAAGGTGACAGAATTCGCCGACGAAAATGATCACCACGTTAAAATCATGTGCATTGATACTCCAATTGAGGGTTGCTTACATTTCTCCGAGCTGACTTCAGCGGACGAGAATGAGATTGCCTCCGTGAAGATCAACCCGGACGATGTTGTGGCGCTCCTCTATTCGTCGGGGACAACGGGACTCCCAAAGGGAGTTATGCTAACCCACCGAGGCCTTGTCACCAGTGTGGCTCAACAGGTGGACGGTGAAAACCCTAATCTGTATTTTCACTCCGAAGATGTGCTCATGTGTGTGCTGCCATTGTTTCATATATACTCCCTCAACTCTGTTTTGCTTTGCGCTCTCCGAGTCGGCGCAGCTATCTTGCTCATGCAGAGGTTTGAGATCCATACATTGTTGGAGTTGGTGCAGAATTATAAGGTGACGATTGCACCGTTTGTGCCGCCAATTGTGTTGGCTATTGCGAAGAGTCCGGTGGTCGGGGAATACGATTTGTCGTCGATAAGGACGGTGATGTCAGGGGCTGCACCCATGGGGAAGGAGCTCGAAGATACGGTTAGGGCTATGTTTCCTAATGCAAAACTTGGACAGGTTCACCTTTTCTCTCTCTCTCAGTAAATACCATTTCAACTTATTACAAATAAATTAAATTTTGTCTCTTTTCTTCCAAATAAATTAAATTTTATACGAAATTTTGGCTCTAGCTAGAAGTAGTTATATCGCTTTAAATTAGTCCCAATCTAAGTGAAATGTATCTGATTGATTAAATATCACTTTGAATGTCATTTTACCTTTCAACTCATTACATAATTAATTTTACCTGAGATAAGAAATTTGAGCAAAAAAGGTTGAATATCTATCAGTTTTGCTTACCTAAATATCTCATTATCACAAGTAATTTTGGATTTACTATTATCTTCCTTCTGATTAAATAATCACACCTGACTTTTCTAAAATTAATTTTTTTATACAATCATTACTTAGTCTTAATTGAAGATGTACATTTTAACTTTCTTGATTAATTTAATTAACTTTTTTTAATAATCAACCTATTTTTATTAAGTTAGAAAGCATAAAACTTTAATTTTGGAATTACACTAAAAGTATTAATCCATTCGTGCAAAGAAATTAATTCCATTTGACAAGTCAAATTTTGTACTTATATTTCTATTTTTTTTTTCTAATTTGTACTATATATCATGATTTTTTTTTTGAGTGTGTGAACAAGAAATGTCATGTTTCTAAAAAGAAAGATTTTTTAAAAAAGTAAGTTTATTGGTTAATAATTAGAAAGAAGCTATATATCTTTGTTTTTGCAAAATCAAATTATATATAGAGTAAAATTATTACCCTTTAAAACACTAATCTATATTACAATAGAGTTTATTCTCTAAAGCTATTTAGAGGTTGAAATTAAATTATTTTAGAAAATTTAATGGTTGGAATTCATTCTCACATTCACATGTGTGAGAGTAGTTATCCACTTTTAACTCTTTATTTTCTCTCACCATATTACAAAGTCACCCTTATAATTAATATTATAAACAGTCACACCATGAGATTAATCTTCTAAACTATTACCCCTTACAAAACATCAACCTTATATTAATATAATCTCATAATAGAGCTCAATTGATTGATTGAGACTATCTGGTCATAAAGGTTAATTCCGCCGCAAAATCAAATGTTCATAGATCAGTTACATATAATTCCTTATAAATAACCCCCCTCAACTATGAGTAGAGTTCGAATAACGCCCCTCAACTACCACTTGAAGTAATGTATCCCTCAACTGTAGCATTTTTTAAAATTGTACATTCTATTTAGACGTTAACGTTTCAATTGATGAAATCAGATATACTGACATCGTGTCATAGCACGAACACAAACATCTAGTTTTTAGTTATTTGGTGTCTGAATACCACGTACTCCATCATGCCTTGTGAGTCTGTGACATACTTTTTTCAGAATAAACATGATTCATGAGGCACATCCTGCTTTCACATATTACCTATATAATAACCTTTAGATGAACAATTACTAGAAAATATTTGTTGTATGAAACTTGTTTGTTTTAAAGTTAAAAAAAAAGTCAAGGATAAATTAACTTGTAAGAGGATAGCTAACAATAAAATCAAATACACCCAAATCAAATATTAAATCAAACACAACACATTAAAAATTAATAAAATAATTCATTTTATATTCATTTGATTTAAAACCAAAAGCACCTTACAACAGTGTCACATAATCTAATACTTTTACATATCCTATCATATTTATCTCTGTTAGTTTAATATATATATATATATATTCAGAAAAATGGCTAAAAACTTGAAAAAATCATAACATATTTTTCTGATATTCAAATTAAACAAACAAAGTCTCTATTTATAGGTAAAAATGTGTATTTTAATTTACATTTTTTTAAAAAAGACTAAATTTTTTTACTGAAAATTGACCAAGAAAAACAAGGGCGGAAAAGTTATTCGATCCATTAGATTGCTACCATGTGGAAAGGAAAGGGGGCAAGAGGCGTCAGCCCTATGTCGACCACTGCTTTTTGTTATATATATTTTAAATTTTTAGGTTCAAAACGACATCGTTTTGAGCCCAAAAAAGCTAAAACACGATCATTTCCGACTCTGTGTGTGGCTTGATTTGATTTTGATTTGTATTAATTTTAAAACTAAATCAAATAAGATTTGGATATGATCATTTTTTTTGTGATTCAATGTTATCACCGAATATTCACCTTTGATTTGTTTTAGATATACAGTTATCCCTCCTCTAAGAATATCATAAAAGAGTACATAGTAATTAACATATTAATGGCGTATATGAACAGGGATACGGTATGACGGAAGCAGGACCAGTGTTATCGATGTGCTTGGCATTTGCAAAGGAGCCATTTGCGATGAAGTCAGGGGCAAGTGGGACTGTTGTTAGAAATGCTGAAATGAAGATCGTACACCCAGTTTCCGGTGCCTCTCTTCCCCGGAACGAACACGGAGAAGTTTGCATTCGAGGCTACCAAATTATGAAAGGTACATGCTTTCGAGGACATTACAAAATTTGATGAGTCTTTTCGTAAAATACAAATTAATCATTGCTATGATCCCGAGGTTATGGGAAGAACAATATTAGTTAAGAGAGTTGGCGACACACTACACCGGTGTCGCATACAAAAATTAATCATTGCTTACGAAATAGAGTACTTAATGATCTTGAGGCCACAAGAAGAACAATAGAGAATGAGGGATGGTCGGAGACCCATGTCCCATGAAAGTCTAGCCATTATACGTGATATGTATGTAACAGACACATAGAAGCTAGGTGTAATTCGTAATAAATATTAACAATATCAACAAGTCTTTTCGTAAAATACAAATTAATCATTGCTTAAGAAACAAAGTACCTAAATGATCCTGAGGCCACAAGAATAACAATATTAGTTAAGAGAGATGGCGACACACCCTATCGGTGTCGCATACACAAATTAATCGTTGCTTAGGAAATATGGTACCTAATGATCTTGAGGACCTGTGTCGCATGCACGACATGTCATTATATGTTATACTTGTCTAATAGACACATATGAGCTAGGTGTAATTCGCAATAAATATTAACAATATTCGACAAGTCTTTTAGGAAAATACAAAGTAATCATTACTTACGAAACAGGGTACCTAAATGATCCCGAGGCCACGAGAATAGCAATAGATGAAGAGGGATGGCTGCACACCGGTGATATCGGGTACATTGATGAAGATGATGAGATCTTCATCGTTGATCGAATGAAAGAACTAATTAAGTACAAGGGTTTCCAAGTTGCCCCAGCGGAGCTAGAAGCATTGTTGATTGCCCACGACAATATCTCCGATGCTGCAGTAGTCTCGTAAGTTTTCTGACCAAATCATTACATAATTTTACACTTCAAATTAATTTCATTTTTGTCTCCATCTTAATTATTTGCTTTTGAAGAAAAAAAAGCTACTTAATCAAGTTGTCACAGTTCGGCCATTATTCGTGTTGAGATTATAAAACCATACAAGTTTTATAATTAAAACCTAGTCATTCATTATATTGGATCATACGACGATATTATTTTATGTTTTCAATTTTTTTCTTATTTGCGGTCTAAAAAATTTGGCAAATCAAACATAGTGATTCAATTACATTTTGGTTGTCCATGAATTTGGACACATGTTTGAGCATTGACAACTAGTTTCTTCGGGCTAACATCTTATTTAGACTTCATTTGTCACAAAAAAAGGTGTTTTTTTTTAATAAAAAATATTCAAAATTAAGTGTTTTTTCTATTGGAACTCCAACATTCACTTTTGCCAACTTGCATGTCTCATTATCCATTTACTATACTAGAAAGTGGATACTAACAATATTCATTTTTCAAGAAATATAATAAAATGCACACTTATTTTGGATGACGGGAGTACTATTAATCAAGGTTTTTTTTTTTTTTTAATGATATCACTTATGAAAACAATTTATTATGGGTATGTTTAGCTTCAATATTTAGAGGTTTGATTTTTCAATTTTTTTAATAATTGATGAAAAAATAATAGAAAAATAGTTGGTGTGACCAGTAAGAAAAGAAAATCAAAACCACAAAACAAGTCACTAAAGTACAAAGAAGAACGCGCGAACCTTTGTATTTCCTTGTGAATTCATTTCAAAATATCAATTTTCTTAATAAAAGAATATATTTTTTTCTTAGATTATCTCATTTTTGCAATTTTGGAAGACGTCTATGAAATATAATTATATAACTTTTAGATTGTTATCGATCATGTTTGAAAATTAAAGTTAAGTTTTTTAGACATGTTGCATGTTGCAGAATGAAGGATGAGGTTGCAGGAGAAGTTCCGGTGGCATTCGTGGTAAGAGCAAAGGATTCGGAAATTACGGACGAAGATATCAAGCAGTACATCTCTAAACAGGTAATTTTGTATCATACTCCACTCCACATAATGATTCTTCAAAATTTTCTCGATAAGCAATTAATACACGAAAAGAGGTTTGCCGACGAATTCAGGAAAAAGATGTTTGGACTTAATTCAATGTTAATGTGGGTAGTATCTTATCTAGCCTTTGAGTATTAATCTATAATTGTTGTTGTAGGTTGTGTTCTACAAGAGAATTGCTCGAGTCTTTTTCACCGATGCCATTCCTAAATCTCCGACAGGAAAAATTCTACGAAATGACTTGAGAGCAAAGGTCGCTTCTGGTTTTCCCAATTAGTCGTTGCAAGATGAGACCATCTTTGTACACTAAGAGGAGTTCCTTGGCCGAGCTTTCAGGTGGAACTGTGGAAGGAAGAGAATAATAAATAGAGTTGATTCTCGCAATTTTCCTTTTTTTTTTTTAAATAATATCCCCGAAAAGAGTCCCTGAGTTCATTTCCCAAGTGATTTCTTTGTTTCTCATTTGGGTCCTGACTCCTGAAGAAAAGGAGAACTTGAACATCTGTATAATTACATATACGTTGATGAGATTCAAATATATATCCATCTGTAAGACATGCTTGTGTTTTGTCCTTTTATCCTAGTAGTACAGTAGTAACCAAGCTCAATTTTATTTTCTTCTTATTTGTTTTAGTAGAGGTGACAATTAATAACGTATTCATTCACCCCCTCCGACCTCCCACACCACACATAAGTATGACTTCGTAAACCATTTTGGCCCATTGATTTTCTTCGACGAAAATTGGCTTACATGGGCGCCCATCAAACTTAGAAATAATTGGGATTAACGTAACAACTATGTATCTAATAACAACATTAATATATGCTTTAATGAAAATTTTAGATCAAAGACTGTAGTTTAAATTTTTTCTCATATATCTTTTTATTTGATAATTTTATGTTAAATGGGTAAATGGGTGTCCATTGTTGCCTAAACCTAATTGTGGCTGTGTTAGCCGTCATACATTCACTTATCCGTCTAATTGAGCATGCATCCCCCCAGGGTCGACCCTGTGAAATCGGGGGTCTAAGGCGATCATCTTGAACGGGGCCTTTCTTTTGTAGCAATTTTTTTTCTTCTGATTTTAAAAAAACTAAAGAAACAACCAAAGAAATATAAAAGATAATAAAAAAAACACTTCATTTCAAAGTTATGGGCATAACACAAGACATTTACAAAGTACTACTTAAATGTCACTCTTCTAATACATTTAGAAACAAAATCAGTAATCAAAGTAAAATAATCAATTTTTTCAGTCATGTTCTTCTCAATAGATATCATAGGTAGCCCATTAATCGTTCTTGAGACATTGTGCTCCGAAGATAGTTCTTTATAATAATTGTGCATCGGGATTTACTTTGTATCCCAAATCGATGCTTCACAATTGTGCATGTATATATATATGTACAATTGCGAAGCATCGATTTGAGATACTAAGTAAATCTCGATGCACAATTATTATTTTTCGATGTCCAAACTAGATTACTCATGAAGAAAATTTCGATGCACAATATTGATTTTTCGATGCACAATTTTTATTTTCTGATGTACAATTTGGATTACCGATGCAACATGTCTAATCCAATTTTATTAAGGGTATATTCGTCCTTTTGTCAAAAAAATGTCATTTACTGGTTAAATAAAAACATGAAGACTTTTGGGGTTAAATATTGGAATAATTTGGGGCCGATTCACTTTCCAAAGTTTTTAATTGCTCCAGTTCCATGTTTTTCTTTAAGTCAGAAAATGATAATTTTGGGGACAAAAAAACTACGATACTCTTAATGAATGAGCATGAGGCGCGCTACGAAAATGAATCACGGTGCATTGATTATTGAACTGTGATGCCTCGATTTTATCGCATTAATTTTTACACCGTGATTAATCAGTTTAATTGGGTGCATTGATTATTGAACAACGATGCATCAATTTTATTGCATTAATTTTTGTGCACCATGATTCATCAGTTTAATTGTCTAGTCTATTTTTGCACTACGACACATCAATGTTGGAACCGCGATACATCAATGTTTGAACCGCAATACATCAATGTTTGCAATGCGATACAGTAATTCGATATTTTTGCACCGCGATACAAAATCATAAAGAACTAGACCATGTCATCCACCTTCGTCTCTACTGAAAAATCTCAACCCAGCACAGATCCATTACAGTTGATTCCTATTTCGTTACGCAACAATTATGATTTTTGAATCTAATGTGTTTGCCGGAGCTGTTGAAAGAGACTGTGATATTTCCGGAATAATATTTCAAAAAATGAACATTTGCGATTGAAAAAAAAAAAGAAAGGTGGACTAAAGAGGTTACAAACTTTAGAAAATGGACTGATCAAAATTTTAGAAATAATTACAAGCCGGTACATTTTTCAAAACATGTTTTCAAATCAATCCAGCCATTTTTTAGACATATCTTTTAGGTACATTTTTGGAGTGAAAGTACATCACTGCCCCTTTGTTTCTGTTTCGTACGACGATCGTCGTTTTTCTTGTGACTGGACAAAAACCGATGTAATCGGCTAAATTAAAAATTATACACCCCTTCTTCCCCATTTCATTTCCTTCCGTTCCACATCGCTCCCATTGACGGCGAACACAATCTCTCTCTCGCCCTGTTATTACTCTGTTTCAAGTTTGAGTTTGCTCTTTTAGAAATGGCTTAGGACGAGTTAACTTACCTTACAAGGGGTAGGTAAGACCCCTCCACCAAGCTGCATGTGGGAAGACTAAACTAGTCGGATGACCCCTCCACCAAGCTAAATTTTGACAAACTCAAAAACCCAGATATCTCGTAGTCTCCGGCGATTATCCTCAGATCTGCTCGCTTTGATTTAAAATCTTTGTCTCGGCGATCGTCCTTACGGCATAATCTGATTAGCTTGAGCTATATTGATTGTTCCAGCCGGAATCCTTATCACCATTTCTCTCTCTGCAGATCTCTTGGGTTTTTTACCATTTTTTTTGAATCATTGGTGTTCTAGGCGTGGTTGCTGCTAGGTTGAGTTGTGAATTGATTTGAAGGGGTTGAGGATGAGGAAGATAACAATATGCTGGGTTTGATTGTATTTGACTATTTGTGACGGGGTGGTGGGGATGGGGAAGAAAACAACACACGTGCTTCCATTTCTGAACAGTGAAGAAAGCATTACCCTTACCCAGATGAAGATTTGGGCTTGTAATTTCTTTCCCCATTCCTCCCAAATCAATAGCCAATTTGGCATCAGGTTGATTTCTGATGTCTGACATTAGGTTGATTTTTGGCATCAGGTTGATTTCTGATGCCTGACATTAGGTTGATTTTTGGCATAAGGTTGATTTCTGATGCCTGGCATCAAGTTGATTTTTGGCATCAGCTTTTTTGATTTTTTTTAGGCTGGATCTTCATTAATGACATTTTTGTCATTTGGCAACCAATTTGTAGTTACATGAAATGTCCAAAAAATTGATGGTCCTAGATGAAAACATATTTCTAAAATTGTACCCACTTGAAATTTGTCCAAAATTTTATCCTTAAGTATTGGAATAATTGTCCCCAATTCTTATGTGTATTGGGCTTGTTTTTGGATTTGGTCCGGCCCTTATCCATAAAGAACTCCATAGTCCTTTGCAAACATTAGTGGGAATTGTGCAAAGGAATAAATCATCAATATTTGGTTTAATGACAAAGGTCTTATATTATTTTAACTAGGGTAAACTACACCATTGCTCCATGTAGTTTTGACAATTTTGGGTAAACTGTACCAAAATTCAATTTAATTAGATTCTTGTACTGGTCAATAAGAGTTGTCCATTTTGCCCCCCAAGAAAAATTCACTTGCTCCTCACATGAGGACACTGAAGGGATAAGAATTGACGAAGTTGGCTGGAAATTGTAATGTCTATTTGCATATAATTTGATGGATCCAATTTTTAATTTTTCAAATCTTATCCCCAGAATTGTCAATACTATAGGGACAATGGCGTAGTTTACCCTCGAGCAATGAAAACCGATGCCATTGACCAAATTTTGCAGGACTCATTTGTTTTCACAAAATTTTCATTTATTAATAAGATATTTATTGAAGACAATAGTACTACAATGGATAAGTATATTTTTTAAAAGGTCCCCGGGGCCATGGCCCTTTCAAGAACAAATGTGGCTCCGCCACTGTCCGGGAGGTCTAATTCATGGCAGTTGTCGAGATTAAGGGGTTTTAACTTTTAAGGAATTTTTGTCAATGGAATGTAGAGTGAGAGATTAATGTTTTGATCCTCCTCCTCCTCCTCTAATTGAGAAACTGAAATGGTGTGTTGTGAGTTGTGACAGACAAGCACCCAATATGAACAAAAGTCAAAATCAAGGGGTCAACTGGTGTTGCCCTCTTGTCTGCCACCAATCAATGCAACTCCACTTCCATTTTCTAGCTAGCCTCAAGCTCAAGCTCTATCTCTTTATAGTACTCTAACTCGTATTCCTTTCCCTCGTAACACCCTAAATAAGTTTTCATATAAAGTTTTAAAAGTGAGATAAATTTTAATGGTGATCACAAATTTTAACTATTACAAAAAAAATTTAAAAATAAATTAATATAGTGAAAACATTTTTTTTTTACTTCAGCGGGACACTTGCTTCCTAAATATATAGCATGCATCCGCCCATGCTTATATATTATTTCTTCGAGTGACGTTTGAATAGCTAGATGGACCTATTTGAAGACGACCAAAATCTCCCACCTCATCTCAACTCTATCCATACTTTTATCGATCCATTTAGGAAAATTAACTTATCAACTGAAAAAACAAAATCATATCTTCTCTATTCAAACAAACTATCGTTATTAAATGCACTCCATCGGTCACACGAGAAGAAATACCTTTTACTTCTCAATTTCATTTGTTCATTTTTTTATTGGTTTTTAATATTATTTTATTTACTTAAAGAACATAAAATTATAAAGTTACAAAAAAACTACACTATACACCTCGTGAAAGGCCTTTTTTTTGAGACAACAAGAAATCTTTATGATTCTATTTAAAGATTAAATTGTTAAAAAAATTCAAAACTTATATATCTTCGATTGAGAATGAGGAAGCATAATTTATACATGTTATGGTACTCTGTGGGACAAGTTGATTTTTAGTTCTAAGGGGGGAGAGAGAGTGAGTGTGTGTGTGAACATATTTCGAGAGTTGTGCAAATGAATGTTGTTTTCCTAAATAAAAATTAAAAATTAGAAATTAAGAAAGTCAATTTAGTGTCGGACCTAATGCGAGCATCTCCTTTGGTTATAATTTTTCTCTATATTCTTAGTTGAATCCCACTGTCACTTACATGTTAAAAAAAAAATTCACTATAAGAATTAATCTTCCCAATAGTTTTAATATTTCTTCCATACTTACATGCGTCCCACTACCAAATCATCCACTTTATTTACACTATTTTTTTTATTTTTATATTTTGCAAATAAATTAATTAGTATGTATATTATTTTATAAAAAAGTTAATTCATTTATAATTTTTTTAATATATTGCATATTCAAATATGCAATATAAATAAATTAATATGTTTATAATGTTAATTGTACTATTAAATATTACAAATAAATTTTAAAACACAGATATTAATTTATAATTTTCATTAAAATATTACATATTAAACAAATACTAGTTTACAACGGTTACTTTACAAATAAATTCGAAAATTACATAATTAAAATTACATAAAAACGTGAAAATTAAAATTAAAATTACATAAAGTCAACAAATTACATAAAAACGTGAATAATTAAAAAATAAAAATAAAAAATCTTCAAATGGCGACAAGACAAGGGTGGCCCATGGTGACAAGAACGACACTTTCCTTATGCACGTGTGCTACAAGCGCTCCATTCATGTGTGGGGTGTCATCGACTCTCTCCCCACGCGTCTCTCTCTCTCTCTTGGTGATTATTAATCAAGAATTTTTGAAGAAAATTCTTGGCTAAGAATCCCTTCCCATTGGTGAAGAATTCTTGTCATAAATTGGAATTGGCTAAGAACATCCAATGTGGATGCTCTAAGGCGTCCCCATATTGGAAATCAAAAGAAAAACAAAAAAAATCATGCTTTCTAAAGAACAAAATTATATCATGAAATAAAATTTAGGGACGGAAGGAATAATAAAATAGCCGACCATGCTATACAGTGAAGTTACTTTGGATGATGAATGATATTCAGTTTTAGAAGTTGATTGCAAAGACTTAAAGAAACATGACATCCTTTTTCCTAAAGAATGGAGGACAAGACCTAACCACCTTGACAACATTAAAGATTGGCGGTACGAGTTATCAACATCTTGATTTCATTAATCATTTCAAAAGTATACAATCCAGCTTCCACACTTAATACTTACTTGACTTATAAACACTCTTAATGGTTGATAACAACACGTTATTCTAGTTACGAAGAGTCATTTCACGTGGTTGTGTTAGGTACAACAATGACTAATCGATTGCGATACTAAATTATCCCATATTAATTATATTGGTAAACCTCATCTTCTAATTAGTAACAATGTCTTTGTAAGCATATAATGAGGAAAGGATTAGACGATGACGTCGCATTCCAAGAAATGCAAAATGAGTTAAACTTAAGTTATTAGAGAGAACATCTACATCTAATTATTGTATAACGTTTTATGTTAAACGTGACTCCTGCTAGCTAGCTCGAACCCTAATGTAAACAATAAACGAGCACTTATTCTTGTAAGTGAATCTACACAGTCTTGCAATGCAATGATATATATAGACTATAGTAAATGCATGAATGTAAAACAGTAAGGGTGTCTACAATATCCATGGTCGACACTCGACGGGACCCAAAGCAAGTGAATCAGTTCTGGCCCAATAAGTTGTAGCATACAGTTGCAGCCAAACAAACTCCAAGTAGTTGTAATAAAACCGAAAAAGGAACAGAATAAAGTGTAGATCGTGGAGGGGATGACCATAGTTAAAGTGAGATCAAAGGGGTACCCTACGGCCTACTCTTTGCTTTAATTCATATGGCACCTTTGCAACACGCGAAAGGAACAAAATGAAAAGGAATCCATACACAAAGTAGGCTTCAACATCACTAGCTTCATTTGGCACACATCATAGCCACTTCATAATAGTCGATGATCACGTCTTATCCACATTTCGAGCTCCTAGGTATTACGCGACAACCATATATATAATTTGTAAAAGCCAAATTAATGATCATGGATTGAAAAATACACGCTGAGCAGTATTAGCCACTCACTTACACATTCAAAAGTTTAAACTGCGTACGACTAGTTCATACTTGATCCAAAGGATTCTAGTATGTTGATTACATGAATATTATCTACCAAAGGCCATGCATTACGTATTCATTGAAGGTGTTTGTTTTGGATATGGTTGTCTTGCATTTGATGATTGTAAAATAAATGTTTTATTTAGTTGAGGTCGGAGGTACAAAAATGTAATATGTACTCTATCACAGCCTATATATAGAAGTGGATAAAGATGAAAGAGGCAGTGCCAGTGGTAGTGGTAATGGTAGACTGGCAGTAGACTAGTAGTAGTAAGGTGATGGAAGCATGCATGGTTATTACTGAAGAACAGTTAAAAAAGAGAGAAATAATTAACCCAAAACCAATACCTACATGTACGGGGGAAAGAGAACAAGAATTCGTCACTCTGAGCTCTTCCATGACTCATAAATGTTTATAAATTCCGACAAAGCACAAAACATGTTCACTCCCATTCCAATCCCTCGGCTTAAATAGTTAAATCTCTTCACGTACTCACCCGAAAAGAAAGAAGTAAAAGAAAACCCATATCCATTCCTGTACTCTTCTTCACTCCTATCAATTGCTCCTACCTCGTAACTCTGGCATTTTCCCACGTGAGTCGCTCTCTCTCCACTTATATATGTGTCATAGATTTTGACCATTGCCCGATTTTTGTTCAAAACTATAGTCGCAGGCCGTTATTAAGTTAAAGTGCACGTAAGATTCACAATCAAAATATGTTGATGCATATGTGAAAATTTCAGTCTTGTCTATTAGACAACCAGTCGCAAAAATGGAATGTATCAGTTCACTTAGGCAATTAAAAATAGGAAAATCGTCCCTGGTATCTGTTTTAATATAGATATACATGATTGATACTTTGCACTTGTAAGTAGAAAGGGAAACATTGTAGCGTATATTGAAAACATCATGTTATTAGTGTGTGTTTATGAGGAATTAATGTCAATGCCCATGGAATCTTCCTATAGTAGACTGCAAACTGCAAAGTGCAAACATTGGTATATTTGGCCGACCGGAAAAGATTAAGAAAATCACAGAAATTGATTATATACTTAATAGTTTTCCTGATGCCCAAGATTTTGTTTTGTCTGTAAATAAACAGACACGACTCTACGTAATTATAGCCGACCGCCATGTTTATGAATTATGATACTATAATGCAATAACAACAATACTAATTTTATTGTGTTTATATATGTTATTAAATTATTAGAATACATCTCCCCATGTGCTTGAGGGTTAGTTATCTGAATTCTGAAGAGACAGATATATATAGGGAGCTTTCCTTGAATGTTCAATAAATTAGTGTGCTGTTTTAATTATGAGTGACAAAGGATTTCGAACATCTTCGTTTGTTTGTTTCCCTATTCGATGGTCTACCGAGTTTAGGCACATCAATGAGGTCATCAATGATGTCAAGTAAGTTTATCGCTAGTTACCTCGAGGTGATCCAAAATTCGTTAAGTTTCCATTTGGCAAAACACACAAATGGGCCACCAAATTTGCATATTTTTTACAATTCGACCACCGAAAGTTTAAAATATATATTTTGGTCACCCAATTTTTGTCCAGTTGCAAGTGAGCTCATTTTCTAACGCCCGTTAGAAAATGACGTTAACTTTAGGGGCAAAATAGGAAAAATAACGTTAAAAATATCAAAACTATTTTGATTTACTTGAAAAATGTAAAAAGACCAAAAACTCACATCGATCTAATACCTAATTTTCAATTTTTGTCATCTAGATTTAACAAATTTTTTTGGTGGATTTGCTTGGTCTTCCTTCAGTCAAAAAGCTTCCGGCCACTACTTTCAGAGCAAGACCGGAGAGTGCTTCTGTTTATATATATATATACTAAAGGGATTAATACTAAGAAAATAATGATGCACGAGCCATTTGTGGCAGCTCCTAAACCTCACTGAAATCCCCACCATCATTATTGTAGCTCTAATTTTTCCCTGAATAGATTCTTGAATTGGAAAAATACCCAAATGGATTTTGCGTTCAAATAATGAAATTGACGACCACTGCCACAAAAGCAACAACATATTCATATCTTGCTTTGATTTCAATTCCACCGTCGCCGACATAGCACCCACAGTCTCGCCATCATCAACAGCTCCGACCTCCAATTTCCGATCTCTTTCCTCTTCATCTCCAGCCAGAGCCTCTCAAGCAGCTTCCTAAACCTCATCGAAATCCCCACCACCATTGTTGCAGCTCTAATGTTTCCTTGAATAGATCTTGAATTGGAAAAATACCCAAATGGGTTGAGTTTAAATAATGAAATTGACGACCACTGCCAAAGAAACAATATCATATTCACATCTAGCTTCGATTTCGATTCCACCGTTGCCGACATAACACCCATAGTCTCACCATCATCAACAGTTCCGACCTCCGATCTCTGATCTATTTTCTCTTCATCTCCTACTAGAGCCTCTCGAGCAGCTCCTAAACCTCACTGAAATTCCCACCACCATTGTTGCAGCTCTAATGTTTCCTTGAATAGATCTTGAATTGGAAAAATACCCAAATGGGTTATGAGTTCAAATAATGAAATTGACGACCACTACCATAGAAGCAACAACATATTCACATCTAGCTTTGATTTCGACTCCACCATTGCCGATATAGTACCTACAGTCTCGCCATCATCAACAACTTTGCTCTCTTTTCTCTTCATCTCCAGCCAGAACCTCTCGATTTCCTTCTCTCTCCGTTTCCAATCAAATTTACCGGCTCCATTGCCAGCCCAGCAGCCTCGAGCCACAACCATGCCATCTTCGGAGATTTGAAGTTTTGGCGGGGCTGTGATTTTTTTTCCCTCGATTAGAGAATATGATGAAATTAGTAAAATTGATATGCGGTGAGGGTATATTGTAATACCCCGATAATTTTAGCAAAAAAAATATTAATTTTTGTTAATTAATATTATAATCGTTTTGGATCTATATAATTAATGTTATAATTGTTTTATGTTAATTTAATGGTTTGAACCTATTTAGTAACTAATTAATTTGGTTTGGGCTTGGCCCACTTGTGACTAAGTTTAATTACAATTCCCTAATAATATTACCTAATTAAAAAAAATTGGTCTTGGTCCATTTAACTTTGGGGTTAGAAAACCTATTAGGGTTATATATATAGGGTTGAGAGGGGAGGAAAAGAAAAGAGTACAAAAAAAAAAAAAAAACGGCAGTGAAAGAAAGAGAGGGCCGACGACAATCTCTCATACTTGGGGGCACAACCTTTACACGAAGAATTGGAGAAGAAACAATAGGTGCCACATCATCAGAAAGAGAGAGAGAGAGAGAGAGAAAGGAAGAGCAAAGTTACAATTTAGAGAGCAAAGGTACAAAAGCCGAGTGTGATGTGATGTTTCTTTAGATTTGCAAAATTTTGATACAAATACTATAGCTGGAAGTCAAATACACACATACATATTTATATATTATTCTCTCATATTGAATAGTAAAAAAAAAAGAGTAGAGGAGTCAGTTGGTTGTGTGTGTGGGTGAACATATATATATATATATATATATATATATATATATATATATATATATATATATATATATATATATATATATATATACATATATATATATATATATATATATATATACATATATATATATACATATATATATATATATATATATATACATATATATATATACATATATATATATATATATATATATATATATATATATATATATATATACATATATATATATATATATGCATATATATATATATGCATTGGACAGTGAAGTGAGTGATCATGAAGGAGGGTTACGCGTGTGTATTTTATGCGTGTGTCAGTAGATGTGTTTGGCTTATTTATATATAATATGCAAACATTAAGTTTAATTTATGTATGAAATGGATAAAAAAGTAACAAAACAGCGCGTTTATGTTTTGTTCTAAAAAGTTAATAATTATTGGATAGAATACTATCAGTATGAATTATGGTTCAGGAATTATTAATTATTTGGAATTTAGGTTTGGACAAGCGAGCTTAGGGCAATCATATGTGTGACGGATTATCTTGCTAAGCATTTCGAGGTAAGAGATTATACCTCTTTTAGGTCTCAAATCTTTACGTACCATTCGTTAAGTTTCCATTAAATTCCTTGACTTCAATATTTCTTGGAATGTACGCCGACTTTAAATCAGCAATTGAATTCGAACTCCGTCGCTTACACTTTTTTTCGAACTCATGATTTGTTTATCTGTTTATTCTCACATAATTATTGAATTTCATGTGAGATACCTTTTATATGAAAAATATGATTTTTGGCAATGACTGATTTGTAAAAATATGATTACTTGAAATTCTACCATGATCACTAAGTTGAGTTTGTGACAGTATGAATTATGAAACTATGAATTATGATCCTTGTGAACGCCACTTGGCCAGTGGCGTGGTTATCCGGATATATACCTATGATCTTCGAATTATGATCTATGAATTATGATCTGTGAATTTTGATCTATGAACTATGATTTATGAATTGCTTACGTGATCATGGAATTCTGTAAGTAATCTGTTGTCATCAGCTGGTATGGGACGGTTGGTGACAATTGGTTACTCGAGTTTACTTGTTGCATTATTATCTTTCACTTGGAATCTTGAGTATATATCTGTGAGTAGCTAGTTTATTGTTTTCAACTGATATGGGATGGTTGATGGCAGTGGGCTACTCAAGTCAATCGTTGCGTATTTATCCTTCTTTGGAATTTCGATCTTCTGTTCGACATTTGAAAAACTGCTTCCACTTATCAATTTTTAAATAATGAATTTCGACTATTCTAAAAATATTCATCTCTGATTTATTTCTGGTCAACTCATCTTTAGTAACCGGAGGCGTTGTATATGAACTTACTGAGCATTGTTTGCTCACCCCTTTATACTCTTCTTCTTAGATAACGAATAAGAATTAATAGAAGATTTCAGTTCGGGTAGACCGAGATGTCGGCTTTCGAGGATTTTGGATTTAGTCCTTTCTCATTGAATTACTCAGTAGTATTTTAACGAATTATGGACTCATGTTAAGTATTAGATAGATTTTGTATTTAATTATTTTGGGTTTATTTTGACTTTAGTCAAGGATGTTTAAGATTTAATTATTATGAGATTAGAACATTTATGATTTAAGTTATAATTGTTGGTGACGTGGCCAAATTGTGGGACCGCGGTGTCGGTGCCGAATTTTGGTGATGTCGTTTGGAATTACAAATGCTCCAGCTGCCTCCATGGATCTCATGAATAGGGTTTTCCAGAAGTTCCTCGACCGGTGTGTGATCGTATTTATTGACGACATCTTGATCTATTCGAAGACCCGGGAAGAACACGAGCAACACTTGAGGTCAGTGCTGCAAATATGAAGAGAGGAGAAGTTGTATGCCAAGTTTAAGAAATGTGAATTTTGGATGGAGAAAGTACCCTTCTTGGGACATGTTGTGTCCAAGAATGGCATTTCAGTCGACCTAGCCAAGATTGAAGCTATTGTGAGTTGGGAAAGGCCGACGACTGCGACAGAGAAGTGCAAAGTTTCTTGGGTTTAGCGGGATATTACCGTCGCTTTGTTGAAGGATTCTCAAGGATCGCGACACCTTTGACTAAGTTGACTCAAAAGAACATGGAATTTGTGTGAGTCAGGCGGCTTCCAAGAATGAAGAAAAGATTGGTTTCGCACCAATTTGTGATCTATAGCGGCGGGTTTGTGATCTAGCGGCAGCTTCTTTGAAGAGTGCAGGATCGATGCAAGATGGGAAGGTGATTGCATATGCATCACAACACATGAAGAAGTTTGAGAAGAATTACCCGACCCACGATTTAGAGTTGGCCGCAGTGGTGTTTGCGTTGAAGATTTGGAGACACTACTTATATGGGGTGACATGTGAGGTTTACACAGATCACAAGAGCCTGAAGTACATTTTTACCCAGAAGGAATTGAACATGAGACAGAGAAGGTGGTTAGAGTTATTAAAGGATTACGACTGCACCATTTTATACCACCCAGGCAAGACCAATGTAGTGGCTGATGCCTTGAGTCGCAAGAGTAGGGGAACATTAGCAATGATGCTGACAAAGGAGAAGATACTTCTCGAAGAGATCAAGAATTTGGGTCTAGAAGTGCGGGTAAGAGGAGGAAATGGTTATTTGGCTCGTTTGAGTCTTCAACCATCGTTACTAGAAAGGATAAAAACCGCTCAGAGAGTTGATCCAGAGTTAGTTAAAATTTGTGAAGGTGTGGAAATGGGAGCTCAGATAAACTTCCGACTAGGAGGGGATGGTATTCTACGTTTCGGAAGAAGGATTTGTGTACCATCGGATCCGGAGTTAAAAAGAGAAGTGTTAGAAGAGGTTCACAATTCAAGGTTTGCGGTATATCCTGGGAGTACAAAAATGTATCAAGACATGAGGGAGACATTTTGGTGGGAAAACATGAAACGAGAAATTGCATAATTTGTCTCTAAGTGCTTAGTGTGCCAACAGGTTAAAAGCAAGCATCAACGACCTGGTGGAATGTTACAGTCACTACTGATTCCCGAATGGAAGTGGGAACACATTACTATGGACTTCATAGTAGGGCTACCTAAAACGTTAAAGAGGCACAATGCTATTTGGGTTATCGTAGATCGATTGACTAAGTCAGCTCATTTTCTTGCTTTCAAGATTAATGACTCTTTGGAGAAGCTAGCAACGTTGTACGTTGACGAGATCGTTAGACTACATGGAGTTCTAGTTTCTATAGTTTCAGACCGTGATGCTCGTTTCACTTCGAAGTTTTGGGGTAGCTTACAAAAGGCCTTGGGCACAAATTTGAGCATGAGTACGGCTTTCCATCCATAGACAGATGGTCAGTCAGAATGAACCATACAAACGTTGGAGGATATGCTTAGGGCTTGTACTTTGGATTTACAAGGAAATTTGGATGACAATCGTTGGTTGAGTTTACATATAACAATAGCTTTCATGCGAGTATTGGTATGGCACCGTACGAAGCACTGCATGGAAGGAGATGTGTATCACCTACGTGTTGGGATGAAGTGGGCGAGAGGCAACTATTGGGGCCAGAACTTGTGCAGATTACATCAGATAAGGTACAGTTGATCAAGAAGAGACTCCTTACGGCCCAGAGTAGACAAAAATCATATACCGATAAGCGTCGTCGCGAACTTGGGTTTGAAGTGGGAGATCATGTGTTTCTCAAAGTTTAACCGATAAGGGGAGTTATGAGATTTTGCATTAAGGAGAAACTCAGTCCGAGATTTGTAGGCCCTTTTGAAATATTGGATCGGGTGGGGGAAATCACTTATAGGCTTGCATTACCACCTACGCTTTCAGGAGTCTACAATGTGTTCCATGTGTCGATGTTGAGGAAATACGTCCCAGATCCAAGCCACGTAATTGCTTTCGAACCCTTACAATTGCGGAAAAATTTGTGCTACGAGGAACAACCAGTTCGTATAGTGGACCGGAAGGATCAAGTATTGAGAAAACGTACCATTTCGTACGTGAAGGTACAGTGGACTAATCACACCGAGAGAGAGACTACTTGGGAATTAGATGAAGATATGCGAGAAAGACATCCAAGCCTCTTCGACTAATTAGGTGCGTTAAGTTTAGGGACTAAACTTCTTTTAAGGGGGGTGAGAGTGTAATACCCCGATAATTTTAGCAAAAAAATATATATATTAATTTTTGTTAATTAATGTTATAATCGTTTTGGATCTATATAATTAATGTTATAATTGTTTTATGTTAATTTAATGGTTTGAACCTATTTAGTAACTAATTAATTTGGTTTGGGCTTGGCCCACTTGTGACTAGGTTTAATTACAATTCCCTAATAATATTACCTAATTTAAAAAAATGGTCTTGGTCCATTTAACTTTGGGGTTAGAAAACCTATTAGGGTTATATATATAGGGTTGAGAGGGGAGGAAAAGAAAAGAGTACAAAAAAATAATAATAAATAAACAGCAGTGAAAGAAAGAGAGGGCCGGCGGTAGTCTCTCATATTTGGGGGCACAACCTTTACATGAAGAATTGGAGAAGAAACAATAGACGCCACAGCATCAGAAAGAGAGAGAGAGGAGGAGCAAAGTTACAATTTAGAGAGCAAAGGTACAAAAGCCGAGTGTGATGTGATGTTTTTTTAGATTTGCAAAATTTTGATACAAATACTATAGGTGGAAGTCAAATACACACTTACATATTTATATATTATTCTCTCATATTGAATAGTCAAAAAAGGGGGGGAGGAGTCAGTTGGTTGTGTGTGTGGGTAAACATATATACATGCATATATATATATATATATATATATATATATATATATATATATATATATATATATATATATATATATATATATATATATATATATATATATATATATCAGAGAGTCCATGTATATGCCTTGGACAGTGAAGTGATCATGAAGGAGGGTTACGTGTGTGTATTTTATGCGTGTGTCAGTAGGTGTGTTTGGCTTATTTATACTCCCTCCATCCCTAAATAATTGTCCTAATTGACCCGGTGCATTGTTTAAGAAAAAAACAAATGACTTGATTATTTATATTGATTTAATGTGTAGTTTCCTTTAAAACTATATGTATGTGGCTCATAATTAAAGAAGAGTGAAAAAGTAAGGTTAGTGGTAAAAGTGTTGTTCTAAAAATGTAAGTTTCAAAGTAGACAATTATTTTGGGAAGGACAAAAAAGGAAAGGAGGACGATAATTTAGGGACGGAGGGAGTATATAATATGCAAAAATTAAGTTTAATTTATGTATGAAATGGATACAAAAGTAACAAAACAGTGCGTTTATGTTTTGTTCTAAAAAGTTAATAATTATTGGATAGGATACTATCAGTACGAATTATGGTTCAGGAATTATTAATTATTTGGAATTTAGGTTTGGACAAGCGAGCTTAGGGCAATCATACATGTGGCGGATTATTTTGCTAAGCATTACGAGATAAGGGATTATACCTCTTTTAGGTCTCAAATCTTTACGTACCATTCGTTAAATTTTCATTAAATTCCTTGACTTCGATATTTCTTGGAACGTACGCCAACTTTAAATCGGCAATTGAATTCGAACTCTGTCGCTTACACTTTTTTTCGAACTCATGATTTGTTTATCTGTTTATTCTCACACAATGATCTATGAATTATGATCTGTTAATTTTGATCTATGAACTATGATTTATGAATTGCTTACGTGATCATGGAATTCTGTGAGTAATCTGTTGTCATCAGTTGGTATAGGACGGTTGGTGACAATTGGTTACTCAAGTTTACTTGTTACATTATTATCTTTCACTTTGAATCTTGAGTATATATCTGTGAGTAGTTTATTGTCTTCAACTGGTATAGGACGGTTGATGGCAGTGGGCTACTCGAGTCAATCGTTGTGTATTTATCCTTCTTTGGAATTCTGATTTTCTGTTTGACATTTGAAAAACTGCTTCTGCTTATCAAATTTTAAATAATGAATTTCGACTATTCTAAAAATATTCATATCTGATTTATTTCTGGTCAACTCCTCCTTAGTAACCGGAGGGGTTGTATATGAACTTACTAAGCATTGTTCGCTCACCCCTTCATACTCTTCTTCTCAGGTAACGAATAAGAATTAATAGAAGATTTCAGTTCGGGTAGACCGAGATGTCGACTTTCGAGGATTTTGGATTTAGTCATTTCTCATTGAATTACTCAATAGCATTTTAACGAATTATGGACTCATGTTAAGTATTAGATAGATTTTGTATTTAATTATTTTGAGTTTATTTTTGACTTTAGTCAAGGATGTTTAAAATTTAATTATTATGAGATTAGAACATTTATGATTTAAGTTATAATTGTTGGTGACGTGGCCAAATTGTGGGACCGCGGTATCGGTGCAGAATTTGGGGCGTTACATATATAGCTTACAAAGGGTATAATTTTTCAATAACAAAGGCAAAATAAGAAAATTACATAAAGTTAAACGTTATTTTCTAACAGGCGTTAGAAAACGGACTCGCTTGCAACTGGACAAAAGTTGGGCGGCCAAAATAGTTATTTCAAACTTTCGATGGCCAAATTGCAAAAAGTGGGAAAGTTGGGTAACCTAATAGTGTGTTTTTCCTTTCCATTAGTCACGAGTTTGTGTTGTAGAGGTTCAAAAAACCTTAACTTTTAGCTGATGCCACTTTTCAAGCTTTGGGTGGGTCTTCTCTAATACCGTCTTACGTATCTTAATCTGTAAAATCGAGTATTACTCTCTCATATCTGAACCCATCAATATACGGTGGGTCGAGTAAGATGATTCGTCGTACAAAAAATGTATGTAAAACCGTCTTACCTAATAAAAATTGACACATATTACTAACTCCATGCACCAATCGAATCGACTGCTTTTTAAATTAAAATTTGAAACATAAATAAATAAATATATAATCATAAAACATGTAATACATAATATTTATGTGTATTATAATTTTTTGAGATGTTTACTTACAGAGTCTATTTTCAAAAAGTAAGGTATAAAAGTGTCATTTTGTGACTACTAGAATAATAAAAGTATCATTTACTTAAAAATTTTATCTTTTAAACATTAACTATTTACCCAAAACGAATGGAGTATAATTTAGAAACCAATGGAATATATACCATTAAATATTTTTTATGCGGCTAACCGGTCATATTCTTCAAATAAGGAACTAAGGGGTCCCCAAAATGAATGTGATGAAACATAGTAACCAATTGTAACCAATGTACAGTCAATCGATCATGAGCAGTCAGCACCCCGCTTTCACTTTTTTTTGGAGTATATATGTATATATATATATATATATATATATCTCAAGGTTCTTGTTAGCAATTGGACTCGTAACCCAATTATTTACTTCCGCTCACATGGACCGTAATTATATTATTATGGTAAGTAAGTTTCCCAATCCGAATGGATTCGGGATTGAATTAACTTGACCTACAAGAAATATGATTTCTTATATAATAATATAAATAGGGAAACTAAAGGGATACAACCCTAACTAGTAACACGCCTAGAAGAAGAAGTCGTCTTATTGTGTTGACCGCCCCTTAATTCTCTCTTTATACTATATTCTATCTCACAAAATACTTTCTCTAGCCTAACTATCGAGAGGCTTGGATTTGCGGTGTGAACCATTGGTTGATATTCTTGTTACATGATATCAAACCAACGAGAGAGACTTGCAGGATCAATGTTCGTGACATACAAAGATCGTAGCTCAACCGGAAAGTCTTTCGCTTCGTTCAAGTTCGCACGAGGTAACTCATGATTCCTTATAGATAACGAACTTGTAGTATATAACCTTCATTAGTATCAGAGCTTATATGTTTGATTGCTCGTTTCGTTATGCCATGAATTGCATGCTTTTGTTTTTGGGTTTGTTTAAAAGTTTTACCCGATAACGAACTAAATGGGTTTTATGATTTCATATTGAAAACATTTTTATTTTTGAATTTTTTATATGTCTGAGTTCCCTATGACGAGGTAAACAACATACTAAATTTTCGTTCAAATCCGTTTGGTATTTTTCAAAATATCACAAACCCTAGTTTTGTTGAAAATTAATTTTTCTGAAACTTTGCATGTTTTTTTGACTTGTTTATATTCTCTAAAACCATGGTTTTATAGTCTGTACTTGTAGTACTCCATGGGGGCTTTCCAACCACATATTGTATGCTTAATTTGGACTTAAAATGAACGTTCTATGGTCTCGAGAAGTTAGCTTGCGGATCACATTCATGAAACCGATTTTCTAAAGTTAAAAAGAGGCATCCCACGACCCCCACACTCGACCTTGGGAAAAGTGCCTTTTGTGGCACTCTTTTGGGAACAACTAGTACACGACTGGAAAGTATTAGAAGAGACAAGTCCAACATCACCGTCCGCGACCTCATGGGAGTTCAGGAAGGTGGCGCATGGATGCCACTCTCCGGTTGGGCGTGTAAAAACGGTGTCTAGTCAACTACCATCTCAGCACAGTGGGACCTATTTTTTCTTAAAGCCAGAGGATGACATCATCAATGATGTCACCTGTCACATCAACAGTGCAGTCAGCACCATGTCACCTGCCACGTCAACTCTAGGGCTAACTCAGCATCCAGTCAGCATTTGTGTGGCGTCGATGGAGTCCCAGTCGCGGCAATGGCACGTGTAGTGTCCTCCAGTTGCCGGAAATTTTCACCACAGGCGCGTCTGGCCATGTTTGGGCCTTTTGAGTTCAATAGTGCACTTTGTTTTCTAAAATTATGCCTACAAATATGCGTTTTTTATTTTCCAGTGTATTAAAATGTGTTTTATAATAATTAAAAACCAATAATTATTTCCCAGTGGCATATGTATGATTCCACAAGCTTTATATTGAACTTGTGCAATGTTTTACAATTTTTTAAAATTCTTTGTGAATTTTAAACTATTTTAAAATTATTTTTCATTAATTGTTGTTTTGAGCTCTAAAATTGCAATTGTGACTATACAAGACTCAATAACTTTATTTTCAGTAATAAAAATATTTATGTACATGCTATGTGCTTGGATGAATTTGTTCTATCTTATTTCTTTTGTTCAAATTATCAACTTCTGAATATTTTTACGTTACCAACGAGCTCTAACTCAACTAGTACTGCTCATTTTTCCTAACGGACAGGTCGGGTGTTTAAGTCTCACTAGAGACACCTAGATTTTACCTAAAGGTCCTTTTTAGCTACTCACTTATCTTAACAGAGAGGTAGATTGTTCAAACCCTACCCGAGGCACCCTAGTACTTCACTACTCTCAACCGAGAGGTTAGGTCAGGTGTTCAAAACTTCACCAGATGCACCATTTATTCGAGTCATACCAAAGGCATCATAAAGGGGAATATGGATCCTAGTGGGAGTCCGATCGATACTAGAATGGAGAAAGTAAATGTGGAAACATACCTCGTTGTCAATTAGCGATCGAAGTGGAATCTTTCCTAATTACTTCATTCTAGTGAGCCTACATCGTTCAAATAAGCTCTTTCTTTACATACAAACAATGAATAGATGACTGTAATGAAAGATGAAATTTTCTCTATGATAAAGAATCAGGTTTGGGAATTAGTTGATCTTCCGTAAGGTCGTAAGACCATTGAAAATAAATGGGTTTTCAAAGTCAAGCGAAACGCAGATGGATCAATTGAAAAATATAAGGAACCTCTTGTGGTGAAAGACTTTACCCAAAAAGAGGGTTTAGACTATGAGGAGACATTCTCCCCAGTGGTGAGATATTCCTCTATTCGCCTAATCCTAACGATAGTAGCACACATGGATCTAGAACTTTATCAGATGGATGTTAAAATTGATTTTCTCAATGGAGAACTAGATGAAGAGATTTATCATACTAAACTTGACGGTTTTGAAGTCAATGGACATGAGCACAAAGTGTGCCGACTCAAACATTCCATATATGGTCTCAAACAATCATCTAGACAGTGGTATATTCGCTTTCATCAAGAGATAACCTCAATTGGATTTGTGATGATTGAAGAAGACCACTGTGTGTATGTTAAACGATCCAAGAAAAAAATCTTGATTATGTCATTATATGTTGATGATATCTTACTAGTTGGGAATGATATGGAGATGATAAATGCCACTAAAGAGTGGATGTCTGTGCTTTTCGATATGTCAGACTTGGGTGATGCAAGCTATGTGCTTGGAGTAAAAGTCATTAAGGATCGTTTGAAGAGATTTATCGGTTTGTCTCAAAAGACTTACATAAAGAAAGTCATCGAATGATTTTCCATGACTAACTCAAAACCTGTTGTCACTCTAATGGAAAAAGGATGTGTCCTTAGTACAAACCAATGCCCTAAGAATGAAGAAGAGAATGTTTACGACTTCATATGCGAATACGGTAGGGAGCTTGATGTATGCTATGGTATGTTCTCGGCCTGACCTATGCTTTGCAGTTGAGATGTTGAGTCGATTCCAAAGTAATCCTCGACCTGAACACTGGACGACAGTGAAAAGGGTTTTGCGTTACTTGGTGGGAATAACAAATTTAACCCTATGTTACCAAATTGGGGATTTGAGCTTGAAAGGTTTCACTGACGTGAATTGGGCTTGAGATGTAGATGATTATAAATCTACTTCGGGCTACGTTTTCTTCCTTAGTGGTGGGGCTATCTCTTGGAGTAGCAAGCGACAGACTAGCACCGCCCTATCTACAATGAAGTCAGAGTGCATTGCTTGCTCGACTGCATGCAGTTCAAGAAACAGTGTTGTTGAGGAGTTTTCTTCAACATCTTGATGTTATAATGCATGTGGATCATTGTAGACACCCCAATTTTGTACCCATGATATGTAACTCTGGCATGCGATATCAAGAACTGTTTAAAATTAACAAATGTCAAGTTACATGGTTGAAAATGCAAAAGGAAAAAGTAGGATGCATGAATAGTGAACTGCAGGGGAGGAAAGTGTCAAAAATTAAAGTTGAATAGTGGCATGGGTGCCGCACCAAGGGCTGTGGGTGCCGCACCAGAAGAAGCTTTAGGCCGCGCCATGGAGTGAACTGTAGCATGTCGACTTAACGCATTGTACAATCTGTAAAGGCTGCGGTACAACCCATTGATGCCGGCTGAAGAAATGAAATAATCCCGGATGACTCCCTCTCTCCAACTATAAATAAGAGGCCCCGGCTCCTCATTTCACTTGTTCAGAAATATCGCAACGAAGCGCTAAAAGAATTCTTCTGCGTTCCTTCGAAGCGAGTAGTTACGAGGGGTGTGAGATAGGTGAGTGAAGCCCATTAAAGTCTCCAAACCCCGTCCAAACTCCGCCAAAATAAATATCCACCGGTTATAAGTGATCCCTAGCCTAGTTGTTAGGTATCCACCTCACCTCCCCGGCCCAAAAACCCCAAAGTAAGCCATTACTCTGCCCGAGTAATGAGCTGAAAAACCAAAAAACTAAGCCGTTATTCCGCCCAACCAAAAAGGGCAAAACCAACCAAAATAAGTCACCACCGCCCGAGTAGACAAGCCAAAACTACCATATATAAGCCACCACTCGCCCAAACCACTTCAAACAAGCAATAAAAGTCTCCCTCTCCCGAGAAGGACAGAGCGAGCACACCCCGCTCTAAAAGGTAAAAGTCTTTAAGGGCATTATTTTAGTTATTTATTTACTTTTCCGTTCATTTATTATTTAAAGTTGTTATTTAAATCCAGCCCAATGTAGTCATTAGTCATTATAGTTGTAAAAGCCGGATTAGATTAGAAAATAGTATGTAAAAAGAGCCGTTATAATGACCAAATATTTTTAAGTGCATTTGTAATTATTGTAAGGAAATGGTTGCAAGTCCCATAATTAGCCACGGATTATTTGTTTTATTTTCCTTGTTTTTAAATGCTTTATTTATTTGCTAAATAAATAAACAATAAGCATACTTCACCCGCCAAAACTATTTATCTCTCGGACCGAAGGGCGAGTTTTTCGGTTAGCACCTTCCCAACTCGTTTATTTTTGCCTGGTTTTCTTTTTCGGTTTTTCTTTATTTTGCCTTAAATAAAGATGGTGACTCTAAACTTTTGGATCCAAACTGCTTGCAACACTCTTTGCACTTTTCCGCTCTCTATAAAAAGGAAAAATGAGAATGGAAGTGGTGATGTATTCATATCCTGGTATCCCCTAAACAAGGGATAACTTGATACGGAAACCCAAACCCAAAGCTCCATAGTCATCTCGAAACGCCATAAGACTATGTTTACTATAAAATCCACGTTTATAATAAAATCCACCGAACCAAGGTGTAACCAAGGTATCTTCCAACGATAACACCCTCTCGCCATTTTGATTTCGTCTTCCCTAAACAAGGGATAACACTGTGGTGTCCTCTCGCCATTTTGATTTCGCTCTTCCCTAAACAAGCGAGAGTGTGTCCCCTAACCACCAAGGGCGCAGAGGGCGCGTCGCGACCCTGAACCTCACAATCATCATGTAGTCATTGCTTGTGATAGCATAGAAGCTTTAGGTTACACTAAAGATACCAAGTATCATGGGAAGACGAAACACATCAATATTAAGTATCATTTCACTAGAGATATGGTTATAGAAAAGAAAGTTTTTCTAGAATATATTCCTACTAGAAGCTTGTTGGCTGACGCTATAGCTAAGTCTCTAGCTAGAGAGTTCTTTCAGGATCATATGTTGGGTCAAGGGCTTCGTAGGATTTGATATTTATTCTGAGAACACTTTTGTTGACATTGATTATTTTCATTATCGTTTGAATAAATTGCAGATTTATATAATTCCTTTTATATGTTAATTGGATGGCTTAATATGAAATTGCGTAGTATTATATTTTGATTAAAAATATGTTGTGGATATTGAATTAGCCCTCTCACACTGGTAATTCACATTGTCGCTAAGTGGGCGAGCAAGTTTAGATTGTAAAAGTCTTTGGCACCTAGGAAGGGGGGTGCACAAATGACATTACATTTATCGCCTTGGCATACGACCAAGATGAGATCTTAAAAGAGACACTAAAAGAGTGATTGCTTTTGAGTACTCAGGTTAGACGCCAAATAGGCAGCTAGACTAAGGTTCGTACGACATTTAAGCATGAAATGTCTACTTCGTATGGGAGTTCCGCCATAGCATACACTTCATACTATATGTGACTATAATGCCACCTAAGAAAGTGATTGAATGATTACTATGTGAGTTCTAGTGATCAAATCCAGGTCACGATTATACCCTATGTGACTTAGAACTATATCATGAACTTGGACGTTGATGGTGCTACTTTGGCATGCCGACCAACGGGCTATGTACATACAACCCTACAGAGCATTGTTGGGAAAACAGTTAATCAAGAGTGATTGGTATGAGTGTCTAAGGAAGATAGTATGATATACATCTCTATTTGTTGTGTTTCAATGCCATGGCGATCATATTGAACATACGGTTCAAGTGATTGATCTTGATACACAAGCATGTTGAGGTTTAAGCACTGCTCTCGAGGGATTGAAGATGCTTAAATTGATGCATATATTCAGTCTAGGGTATAGACGAGTTTTGTTTTCTAACGAGGACGTTCTATGCTGGTCAGATGGAGATTTGCTATAGTGCTCCACCCTTTTATCTTTCTTGTCATATCGTATGCTTCACTTCCAGTATGAAGAGGTAGTGTTTAACATATTTTAATGATATGATGTGGTAAGAGAGGTGAGCCCATGTGTACGAGTGGGAGATGTTAGCAATTGGGCTCGCGGCTCGATTATTTACTTCCGCTTACATGGACCGTAATTATATTATTATGGTAAGTAAGTTTCCTAATCCGAAATGATTTGAGATTGACTTAACTTAACCTACAAGAAATAGAATTTCTTGTACAATAATATAAATAGGGAAACTAAATGGATAAAACCCTAACTAGTAACACGCCTAGAAGAAGAAGTCGTCTTCTTGTGTTGGCCGCCCCTTTCTCTCTCTAATTTATTCTATCTCACCAAATACTCCCTCTAGTCTAACCATCGAGAGGCTTGGATTTGCGGTGTGAACTAGAGGTTGATATTCGTGCTACGTGATATCAATCCAACGAGAGAGATTTGCAGGATCAACGTTCGTGACATATAAAGATCGTAGCTCAAGCAGAAAGTCTTCCGTTTCGTTCAAGGTTCACGTTTGCATGAGGTAACTCATGGTTCCTTGTAGGTAATGAACTTGTAGTATATAACCTTCAATTCTAAAAATCACTAGGCGGGCGCTAGGCGCCAGACCAGCACCTAGGCGGGATATAGACGGGGCCTAGAAATAAGACATAATATCTGATTTTTAATATATTTTTTTATTATAACATAATTATTAAACATTAACTTTTTAAATATACTAATACTAAATATTACCTAATAATTTAAAAATATTGATTACATTATGATGTTAAATTTTAAAAGTAAAGTAGAAATTTAATACCATCTAAGATTGAAAATATTACAAAAATAGTCAATAGTTGAATTATCCATAGGTCCGTTGACAATTACAAATTTACAAAATTAATTTAATAATTTGAAATTGATATATATATATATATATATATATATATATATATATATATATATATATATATATATATATATATATATATGAAAAATCAGTTGGCCGCCTAGAGCGCCTAGATGATTTTTTTCGCTGATTTGCCAAATTTCTAGGTGCGCGCCTAGGCAGATTTTTAGAACACTATTTTTTCTATTAACAATTGTAAAAGTATTTTAACTATTGGCTCAAGAATCCCAAGAGTTTTACATTTAGTATAATAGCCAATAGATAATATTTACAATTCTTCTAATAGACCACTTCTAGATACAATAGGCAATCAATGTCCATAGTTAATAATGGATGGAGGTGAATAGCCTTGCGTTAATGTCTTTGGCGGAATTATGCATAAAAGAAGATTTTATACTTTATTTTTGTAAGAGGTCATCTTCCATTACAAAATTTCTCTTTCTCTGTGTTAATTCATTTCTTTGGCAAAGTCTTTTCTTGCGATTACCACTTATCTTTTCTTTCGATTTCTGCATAACCAATTTAGCGTCTGCCTTTTGTTAGGATTATGGAGGCCCAAACCAAGAAGTGGGCAGCCTCTTAATATTTTCCTTAAGCCCGAACCAGCTTGGCCCATCTCCTGGAAGCCTATTCCATCCTTAGCGGTTTAACGGAGGGGCTATTTGGTCTTTGTGATAACCCTTGCTGTTGTCCCCCTTTTGGTGACCTTACCTCAGTCGCCTTTTATATTCATTCCCCTGCTCCTTTCATCATTAACATATCAGAAGATAGATTAAGAGAGAGAAATAGAGATACGGGCATAGAGAGAGAAAAAAAGCAAGTTAATAGAGAGAGAGAGAGGCTGTGAGTGAAAGCCTCCATTAAAACTTGACCTTACTTAGTCCAGTACTAAAATCTTCGGTATATTTCTTTCTTCCTTCACCCCTGTTCTTTGTGAGCTTCGAGTGGAGAGTGACGGTGGTAGCGAGCCCTTTGTGAGCTCTGTTCTGCCTTATGATTACTGTGAGGAAGAGTTTAGTGGTTTGGGTTTTAGGTTCCTTCTCTTGGTTCTGTTTGAGTGATTCCTTTGATCGTCTTCTCTGGCTGTCACCGTTCTTGGCTACCGGAGCTTGGGGTCGAGTCTACTTTGTGGCTTTGACCTTAGTAAACAGTGGGCTGGTTCCCTTTTAGACTCATTGGTGGATATGGCCGGTGAGAGGGTGTCTGAGCCGACGAGAGCCTAGCCGAGGTCTTCGACCGATTACGGCGAAACGTGTCTTGGGACATGGCGACTGATCGCTCTCGTCAGTGCCTTCAATGTTGTTGTTTCAGTTGCTCTTACATTCTAATATTACAACTGCTTATGCTTACTGCCATGTTATCTGTTTGTACCCCGCTTACTGCTCATGATTTTGTTTTGTATTTTAGTTTTATATCCTTAGTGTAGTTTACTCTCTGTTTTAGTCCATAACAGTTGGTAAACTACAAGGACTGTGTATCCAGTATTTACTATTTTTGACCCCCTAGTGATTAAATTTTACCCGCACCCCGGTTTGTAATGTTATCCGTATTTTAATCTTGGGTCTGTAATATTTACTGGTTACTCCGATTTCTGTACAGGACTATTCTGGCTATTTGTGTGGTGCAATCACACAACAGTGGTATCAGAGCCACCCACGTCCTCGTACCATTAATCGGTAGAGTCCCCTTCAATCCAAAGTTATAGTAAAAACTCTCTCCTAGAGTTTCTTGGTGAGCTTCGGTTACCCTTGCTTGTATTTTACTTTCAGTATTAGATCTGTAGAAATATTCTGGTTATTTCATTACTTGGGTTTGTTGATCTGTTCCAGATCTATTTAAGTGTTTTCTTCATCTTGCTTCATTGGTATTATAACTGCTTTAGTTTTTTGTTTGCTTCCTGTTTAGATATTTTGCATCCGCTCTGTGTTTTTTTTTTTGGTGTTCTGTTTGTTTATGTTAAAATCTTTTGAAATGGCTACATCTTATGGTTTGGAACCTTTTAATGGCAAAACTGACTTTTTTCTATTTGGAAACAAAAGATGAAAAGTATTTTGATAAAAGAAAAAGTCTTTAAAGCCATAACACACAATTTTTCAAAAGATACTTCCGAAGAAGCTATTCGTGAAATGGATGAAAGTGCCTACTCATCTCTTATCTTGAACTTGACTGGTCTGGTTATGCCGAAATGTGGTAAACACCGACATGCTAAAAGTCTTTGGGAAAAATTAGAAGAGCTTTACTATGAGAAAACTCTGCCAAGTAAAATTCATTTTCTTGAAAAAAAAACCAGTTTTATATTGGATTTAAACAAAGACATGGAAGATAACATTGACGCGTTTACCAAATTAGTTGAAGATATAAAACAACCCGGTGATGAACAGATAGACGATTATACCTCGATTATGCTTTTAAATGCGATACCTGAATCTTATGCCGACATGAAATCTGCTATTAAGTATGGTAGAGATAAAATTACGCTTGATACGGTGATTACTAGTCTGAAAGGCAAAGAGTTAGATTTAAAAGCTGCTAGAAAAGGTAAATCGAATTTCGGTGAGGTTAATATGGTGAGAGGCCGAACTTTCGAAAGAAACAATGGACAGAAGAACAACCAAAATCAGAATCAGGGAAAAATTCAGAGTTCTGGAAATGGTAGGAATAGGAGCAAAAGTAGGTCAAAATCGAGAACTAAAGGTCGGAAGTGTTATAATTGTGGAGAGGTAGGACACTTTAGGAAGGATTGCCCTAATCCTAGGAAGAAGAACACGAACCATAATCATCAAAATGACTGTAACAAGGCTTCCAATAGTGAGACACTACAAGAAAACAGGGCAATTGCAACAAAATATTGCAACAGAATTGAATTTAGTTACAATATGAAGTGGGCAAAGTATGGCTAATTGGGAAACCCATTTCAGTGGTGTACTTATTTAGGAGAAAAATGGATGGAAGAATGGTGCCTAAAATTGCAACAATTTTTGCAACAATTTTCGATTTTTATTTTTTAAAATTTCAATACATGGTTGAAACTTGTGGATTGTAGAATAGAAACACCTAACCCAGACTATAAATTAAGGAAAACCCCAAATCAGATTCTGACGCTTCTCTCTCTCACTCTCGTGCGTCCTCTCTCTTCCGGCCTTCTTTTCTCAAAACCCGTTGTCTCTTTCCGACAGCCACACCACACGCCACCTATCTCATCCTCATTCTCGTGCGACCTCTCTCCTCCGAACAAGGTATCTCTCTCGATCTATAGTTTTGTAAAGTGAAGAATCATTCTTCCTTTTTTTGTGATTGATGTGTGCAATTAGGAAGGGGCATTCCAAGAACATGTTTGTGATTTATATCTAATTGTTTCACATGCTTTATTGTTTCATGTTTATTAGGATGAGCATTTTCTGATTAGAAAATCTGAAAGAAATCTTACATATTCTTCTTCAATTCTAAATGTTTCACTATAATATTGCATCTCAAGCGATTTTCATGTGAATTTCAATTTCACCTGCTTTGTTGCTTTATGTTTGTCATTTTCATGTCATTTTACTTTCTGAATAGAAAATCTTAACGCAATTTCTAAGGTTATGAGCTATTTGAATGGAAGGGTTTAGGGTTGTTTAGGTTTTGTATGCATTATTAATATGTGTTTTAAAATTAGGCAAACTGATAGTATCTTGACATCCTTGCCCTTGTTGGAATATTCAGAGTTGTAGACTTCCTTGACAAATGAATGTGGTTGGTTTAGTGTTATGTACTTACACTCACCTCATCACCCCTTTACCTTGTTGTTTTGTAAGGAGACTTTGTGCTCTAGATAGGTGAGTGATTTCTTGATGCAAACTTTGTTAGTTTGGGGGCAATTGCAGATAGGGGACAGGGTTTGCATATGGCTAAAACCCTTGGCCATACTAGCTTCCATTTTCTGCTATCGTCGCCCCTACTTCTGGTGATAGCCTAGCTGTTTTACAACAAGTAAGCTAAAATGTGTGTGTGCAGTATTACCTGCTGGTGATAGTCTCGTGGGCTTATTTAAAGCAAAATAATATACCAAAAATAAAAAAAATGATTCCAAATCATTGCTATTTTTATTATTACTCGTACTATTATTATGAACTAACCTGTCATTGCTTTAATTCCATGGTTGGTTTAATTGTCTTCCCTTCCCTTGCATAGATGGAAGGGCCAGTGTCCCTAGCCGAATTAGTGGAGATATTGCAAAGCGTAATGTAGGAGCAAGGATTGGCTTTTGGGAGTGGAAGGAAAAAATAGGTAGAAAAGAGAAGGGCAGATCGACGGTTGAGAGAAGAACAAGATGTTGTGTATTTGGCAGCTCTCGAAATAGATTAGGTTTACGCTAGCTCTTAGTTACCCATGATTCTCTGATTTTTATTGAACTGTGTGTTAATGCCTAACTCTAAGCTACATATAAACTAAATCAGGACATGGACAAACTCAAGAAATCACATTCAGAGGAAATTAGAACACAAGCAGAAGCTTTAGCCAACCAGTAAATTCCCACACACAAAAGCGAGCAAAGTGAAGGAAGCAGCGAGCACGAGCCAAAAAGATAATGCAACATCTCAGGTTCGTATATAACAATTAATGTGTTAATATTTTAAATTTATTTGTGGAGTAATAAAATAGTGGTGCTGGATTTGTACAAATATTGATAAGATTTCCAAATGGAGAGAAGAGAGGGAAAAACTTCTTGTGCTTAGAAAAGATTGAAGTAATATACACATACATTGATTCATTGGGCTTGCCAGGAGTTGGGGGAAACTACAAACTGATATCAAACTTCCCAAGGAAAGAATTAAGGTGATCAATCCCATGGAAGTCAACATGGGTACGTGAAGCAGAGATGTTCACGAGCTCTTGAAGCGTGGTGCATCTTTTATGACTAAACTGTCTCTACCTGCTGGACCTGCAAAGCTTGCATCTTCATTAACATCAACTGGTGTTGTGGCAAGGAGTTCATATTCAGTAAAGCTACTCTCATTTTTTTTTATATCTTCTGCGACTTCTATAGCTAATATTTTATTATGTTGCATCATGTTATTTGTGTTGTTTATCTACAAGAAGTTTATGCACCTATATAGTTGTAATCATCTTGCCTCATTAGATGATTTCATTTATCTGTTTCCTTGTTTTATGATGGATGCTTGCCATATTTTTTGGGGTTCGAAGTAATTACACTTGTTAATCAATTTTAGGAACTAATCATTCTCGTTGTGTCATTCATTAATTAAATGCCAAACGCGGTGTGTGAAATATATTTCAGTTGAAAAAGTGTTTGTTATCTAATTAAGAATTTGTTTCTTGTTTGTTAGCATTAATGTTTTGTGGCCTGTGATTTGATTTAGGAATAACATTAAACAACTTGTGGGCAACAGTTGTTTTTTATGATTAGCAAGCAAGGAGGCCAACTTGACAACCCTTATCTGCCCATCTCTCATCCATCCGTCTGGGTTTCGTTAGGAAATGGTGATTGTATTGAATAGGTCATCATATCCTTGTTCGGTGGGAATTTCTATGATTGCTATTGATAAATGTGCATATTGTCTATATTTTTTGATACTTTGGGCTTATTTTCCTAGTCAATATTGCATTTATCATTGCTAATTTAATTGTTTTGACTCATTTACCTTTATTTGTCTTAATTAGGCAGTTTTGCAAATTTTGTGCATTAAAATCAAGCTTTATTGGTGAATTAAAGACAAGCTTTAATGATGAAGTAAAGGCAAATTGAATTCCAACATTTTTCATGGGCGTGTTACTT
>CM028384.1:60265954-60350108 GCA_013146195.2 Codonopsis lanceolata | reverse complement strand
TGGTTGGGTCTAAACAATGGTGTAAGCACTTTGGGAGGAGGAGTAGCCAATGAAGATGCATGGAGTGGATTTGGGGGCTAGTTTGTGTGGAGCATAGGGGCGTAACCACGGGTAGCAAAGGCACCCAAATGAGCGGAGTTTGGTATAGTTAGGGGCAGTTTTGAATAAGCGGAGGAATGGTGAATCATTATGAAGGGTGGGAGTGGGCATGCGGTTAATTAAGTAAGCCGCGGTAGTGAGAGCATGAGGCCAAAATTTTAGAGGAAGGTGTGCATGTGATAGCAAGGTGAGGCCGCAACGAGGTGTCTATGGCGACAAATTACGGCGAACATTGTGTTCGGGTGTGTGGAGGGATGTGAGATGGGAAATGCCATTGTTAAGAAGAGACGGAGTAAGTTTGAGATATTCGCCACCGTTGTCGGAGAAAACTTGGAGAATGGGTTTGTCAAAAATTTCTCAACTAAAGCACGAAACCTATCAAGGTGGAAAAGGTGTCAGATTTGTGTTTAAGAGGATATAGCCAAGTATATTTAGTGAAATGATCAACAAAGATGACATAATATTTGTAATTGTCATAGGAGTGTACGGGAGATGTCCATACATCCGAAAAAATTAAATCAAGTGGTGCGTGAGAATGTAGAGAGGAAGTAGAAAACGGAAGCTTATGACTTTTATTAATATTGCAAGGATCACAAAAAGTAAAGGAACCACTAGGAATTGATAATGAAAATTTATTATTCAAAAACGAAATAATAGGGGGGGAGGGGTGGCCTAGTCTATGATGCCAAGACTTGAGAGTTGGGCGCAGCTAGTGTGAGCTTGAGGAGAGAATGAAGGATTCCATGTGTAGACACCACGATCACATGTTCCTTGGAGAAGAATGCGGTTGGTCGAGATGTCCTTATGACAAAAGAAGAATGTGAGAATGAGATAAGGGCATTATTATCCTTGCAAAAGAGAAACGGACAAGATATTTCGAAATTAAGGAACATGCAAGACATGATTAAAGACAAGAGAAGAATTAGAAATAGTGTAAGAGAAGGAACCTATATTAGAGATGAGGAGGATCCATCTCCCATGATACATCACGGCTGCCATCATGGGTGATGGAGGGAGAGAGTAGAGATCATTTGTGATATGATTTGTGGCTCCGCCGGCCCACAAGCCTGGGGCGAGGGTGACTGCCGCAGAAAGGGCGTATGAGCTTGGGCCGGAGTGGGGTTGAGTATGGCGAGATGGGCGGGTGGAAGGGGGAGAAGTGGAAGGTAACCATAGGGAAATCTCGCTTTGAATTGTCGACAACGCGAGATGACATGACCCACAAAGCGACAATATTGGCACTTGCCCTTAAAGGGGGTGTGTGGTGCATGGTTGTGAGGAGGGGGAAGGAGAGGTCGATTGGTGGGATGCGAGGTCGGGTGTGGTCGATGGAAGAAGGCAAGATGGACGAAGGTGAGCAAGAGCCGTGGGGGAGGGTAGTTGTTTTAAGAGTTCATGGTGGATGAGCTGTGAGGGCTTCGGGATATTGGTGTTGTCCCTAGCCCTAACGGAGTCAATGATGGGTTTGAAAGCATCATTGTCTAAGCCCTGAGAACCTTAAAGCAACAACATCTTCCTGATCCATAGGTTTGCCTAAGAGGGCAAGTTTATCAATGCAAGACTTAATGGTTTGCATGTAGTCGTGATCGTGAGGTGGATTTAGTGATGGAGTCAAGGTGGTCTTTTAATCGGGGATGTGGGCACGAGGGATTGGCGTGAGGTTTTCTTTAGAATGATCCAAGCTTGGTGGATGTGGGTTACATGAGAAACAAGGGGGCAATGTAATTATCTAGGGTACCTAGAAGAGACCGAGGATAAGGCTTATCTGCCTATTCCAAGTAATGAAATGGGTGGGGATGTCCTTACCATCGGATTTGATGGTTTCCTGAGGTCGGGTGAGTGCCATCAACTAATCAAGGAGATCAAGGCCAAAAAGGATGGAGGTAACTTGGGAGGACCAAGCGAGATAGGTGGGTGTTAGGGTCTCATAGCTAGCAAGGTTGACAAGGAGAATGGTGGTTTGACCGGTCAATTGGCAAATATAGGAGGTTTGAGCACCATGCGTGTTTTAGGCTACAGACAGGTTGGGCAAGGTGGAGAAAAATTATGATCGTCTTGCTCACGATACCATAAAGAAATTGCAAAAACGTAAATTTTATTGATACTGGCTTTTCAAATATATACAACTTGGATGCTAATCTTTAGGTTAGAGATTTACATGAATAAAATACAAAATATAAAAGATATACCTAATCATTCCTAATCATAAAATAACAACCATATTTCCAATGTCAACTCCTACAAATACTGAAATAGAAATGACGAGAATTGTGCTATGAATCTGGAGGATCTTTGGTATCCTTAGTATCTAGCACCTAGACGGGGCCTAGCTAGGCGAAGCCAGATGGGGAGTTTTAGAACCCTGCCATCACCACCATTATCAATATATTGCAATCAATATATAAATATCAAATAAAAATTAAGATAATTAATCAATTAATAATAATTTGAGAAATTCAACTATTTAGATTTTTATTTATATAAAAGAAGACAATAAAGGGAAAACTTTAGAAAGGTTTTATGCAACAAAAAAGAATGTTACGTAGAATAGTAAACTTATGTTGCTCACAAGTCACACCAAGCAAATTCACACCCAACAGCTACAAATAGACTAGTAGTCTTCAAACCACTGCTAATCCTGTAATCCATCAGCTGAGCTCTATGGGAAATTGTCGGGCTCATTTATTTATTTTTGTTGACATTTTAAAGCTTTTTATGTCTATGTACGCCCGTGGCCGCCAATTTATGCTCATTAGTCATGAATTATATCCATTGAAAATTTATTGCTGTTCATATTTGTTCATGCTCTTAAATTTTCCACCACTAATCCTTAGCTAGTCAATAGTCATCATCCGTACTCCTGTTTTTTTTCGACGTAACAAAATGGTGTCCGTCAGTCTATTTGAACCAAGATAAGCTTACATCAGAAGTGTTACGAAATACCCCCGTTTTTTACTAAATACCGTCCTTTTTCTATCTAAAAGACTATATATACCACCCCCAAAAAAGAACCAATTTTAATTATTTTAAAACACAAGTCTCAATTAAACGATTAAAAATGAATTTGGAACAATAAAAGCAGTTCGAAATTATTGTAAAATAGTCATCTTTAGCAAAAAAAGGAGGAATATTTAACGCCTATGTTTTAGAATATCGTAGATGTTTGGAGTACTATAATTTTTGATCAAAGGAATGAAGTGCGGAAAAGGGGTTAAAATAAAATCTAAAATCTTTTCCAAATGGGCCAAAGAAGTAAATGAAAAAATAATATTCAATCAAAGGCTTGTATTAGACTACTATTCTATTTTGAAACATTTTACTTAAATAATCAACTTTCAAAAATAAAGACATAAACATATTATTTTATTACTAATGAACTACTAAAAATATAATTTTTTTAATAAAAAATTGACTTTCAAATATGAACTTTATGCCCGAGGGACTATAATTTTCTTCGGGTCAACAAGTATGGAAGAACCTCGTAGGAGGCAAAAAAAATAAAATAAAAAATAATTCATGATTTAAATTTTAAATTAAATATTGATTCTTAGGAACATATAAAAATTTATATTGAATCTAGTATTGACACTTAATCAAGTGAAATAGTAAAGAAAATCATTAAGTTTAGTCAAATGTCTACCCCGAATATCGAAAGAGAGTTTGTAGGAGAATCCTAGTACCGCTGCCGAAGGGGTTTATTTGTTAAATGCTGATCAAAACTTTAGAAATAGTGTCCTCACTCGGTCTCACTCTCTTTCTCTCAATGTATATGCATATATATATATATATATATGCATATATATATATATATATGCATATATATATATATATATATATATATATATATATATACTCTTCCTCCCTTTCAGACAAGAGTCTATTATATTATTTGAGTATGTCTCTTGTGAGATAATCTTACGAATCTTAATTTGTAAAATGTAATTCATTCTTTCATAACTCAACTCATCAACACACAGTGAGTCGGGTCAAGAAGATCTAACTTACATAAAATACTTGTAAGTTCATCCTATGTATCCAAGTTTTTACTATACTATTTTGAGGTGTTTACTTTAAAAGTCCACTCTTAAAAATAATGTCTACAATTTCTACAATATTTTAAGATTACATCTATATTTAATATTAACATATTGATTATAATCAAATATTATTGATCTTATAATAAATTCTAATGTTAGTAATATGTCCCTTAATAAATAAAAATTTTCAAACAAGGACTTTATAGTGGAACGAAAGGAGTATATATATATATATTCATGTATATAGCATGATAGATCTAGTGAATTGTAGTCACTAAAAGGGCATAAATCACTTTGGTAGCAAATAAAGAACTGTTCTGATTTAGCCATGTGTCTCGAATTCAAGCTATAAGAATGCACCTACGTTAAAAGTTAGTAGCATGACCGTTACTTCCTCCTTCCTTAAATTATTGTTTTGTTAGATTTGGCATACAATTTAAGAAAACATATTTAACGAGTTTACTCATGACTATATGAGGTTTTGGACAAGAGAATAGCAGCTTTTGGGGTTGGCGATCGCTCAGTGAAGCATTCTTCAAAGCGTGCCTACTGGAGTTTGTGCGGTCGCCCAACGTTTGGGTTGTTTTTGTTGTTTTGTTGTTTGTCCATTTTTTTTTTTAGCCTTTTAAGGGTTTTAGGGTTTTTATTGTATTCATATAAATAGTTGTATCCCTAGAACGGTTTTAAGTGCGTCTTTAATAAAATTTCGATAATCCGTTGGCTCTAATCACTCTCTCTCTTCTTTGTGATTGATCCTATTATACTCTGTTAAATTGTTTACTAGTCTTCCGCTGTGCACAACAAAAAGATAAAAATAAAGTGGTAAAAGTGTTATATTCAGAAAGAAAGTTTCAAACAAAACAATTATTTTGAGATAGACAAAAAAATAAAAGTAGGACAATAATTTGAAGACGGAGGAAGTATTATATTTCACCGAGCTCTGGGATTCGTGATTTAGTGGGAATTAGTCTTAACTTTGGAAATAAAAAATGATAAATCCCCTATAGTTAACATATTAATATATTTTTTTCCGTGCCTAAATAATTGTTATGTTTAATTGTATACATAAATTGAGAAAAAATTAATTTACTTTAGTACCAATGATAGTATAATTCATAGTTTCCTTTAAAACCCTTATACATGTAACCAAAATAAGATGAAAAAATCGAGATAAATTGATTAAAAAAAATTAATTTTTTAAAAAAATAAGATAATTATTTTAAAATAGATAAAGAGACAAAAACATGATAATTATTTAGAAATACTTTTTCGACTCGGAATTAGCCCGAAAATTAAAAAGATAGATCCATTGCAGTCAAGTTGAACTCAAGTTGCTGGAAAGTCAACATATATGGTTTATCCTCAACATTACTGAGTACTTAATTTGGAAAAATCGGTGCAAGATCTCAACTCAAACTCCTCGCAGTTGATTGAATGCAATGTCTGATTGGACCCATGATTAGATGGCTAGAATCATAGAGACATTCGAACGACAATGTACTTGTTAAGTAAATACAATAATACATGAATGTTTCTTGAACTTTACATTTAATAATGTCTTAAACAAATTATGGTAGTTTTGTATGTTTAATGTCTCAAAGGGTAAAAAAAAAATTATTTACTACTCAAAGTAAACAGGGTTGGTAAAACAGAGGTAAAACATCATGTAGTAATTTAAGAATCAAGTTAATGTAAGTTGTACGGTATCATGTTTTCTGCTCAATTCTAACGGACTAGGTTTTCTTCACTCTCTCATATTTCAACAGTCTGTTAGATTAAAAAAAATTTATTTTATAAAAAATATCTGTAATATCGTATTACATAAATATTTGTCATTCTAAAATTAGTTTTGCCCGTGATCAGTTGAAAGCGCATGCCTTGGCATAATTGGTTAAAGTAAAAATTTGTGTAAGATGGTTTTAGGGATATTTTTTGTAAAATTGATCCTATTAACTTGACTCACTGTGTATTAATAAATTAAGTTGTGAGATGGTAGGGTTCCAAATTATAAATTAAGATTGATAAGATGGTTTTATAGAAGACTTACCTGATAGTTAAAGGATAAATATCGATCAAGTTTAAATCTGAGTTTTAAGATTCTGACACGTCATATATATCAGGTACGAGTGTACGATTGAGGTAATCAATACTCAGTTTCTAAGTCAAGTTGAGTTTTTTTTTAATTTTTTAAGTCAAACTGCTGTATTTTAAATAAAAAATTAACAAATATATATATATTTATTTATTTATTTTCAACTATAAGGCACGTAATTTGTCTTACAAAAAATTAATTCTGCGGTTCTAGACAAAAAATCTTCGTTTAAAAGTTAATTTTTTTAAAAAAATTGATACTTTTAGTAGCCAATTGATAATAAAATGACACTATTATGCCTTTAATTTTAAAATTTGACTATTTAAGTGAAAATTTTCAAAATAAAATAATTGACTCTTTGTCTTATGTATTTTATGATTTAAAAAAAAACAAACAAAGAATATAAGTAAAATTTATTTGAAAAACGGTCTAAAATGTTTATCATGATAAAAATACATCAACGATGGAGTATTGGGAATATTTCAAATGGTTAGCACTTAGCTGCTAGACTCGGTAAAAGACACTAACTATGTGCAATGTTATTTTTGTAGTGGAAGAAGGAAATAAGATTATTTTTTTTAATGCAGACCGACAAGGGGCTCGAATGCTGCCATTAATGGAGTCGACAGCCCTTTGATTCCCCACTCATACCTGCAGGTTTCTGTCTATCTCTCTCTCTCTCTCTCTTTCTCTCAACACTCACACATACACTCACTCACTCCCATGATCCCATACGCTTTTCCAACTTCATTGCTATTTGTGGTTGCCGCAAATAGTGAATCTTAGCACCTCATATAATGCAACACAAACCATCCTCCCTTCCCACTTCTTATCTTATATATCTTCTCTTATTCTTGCTCCTCACTTGTAATTGACTCTCCTCTCTCTCTCTCTCTCTCACACTCACACACTCATTCTTCTATTTAAGTTGTGCATAAAGCCCACTCATTGCTCCTACCACACAACTATCATTTTGCTCTTTCATTGTTCATTGTTGATCATTAGCCATGAGTTTTGGGCCCAACGCTTCTCTTAACCTGAACGTACCACACACTACTTATGACCTCAACCTTGGACTCCTTCTCGACCCTTCATCCTTCTCTTCATCGTCTTCTCCACTAAGCCAACCCGACGAACCAAGAGTCTTCTCCTGCAACTACTGCCGGAGAAAGTTTTACAGCTCACAAGCCCTCGGGGGACATCAAAATGCACACAAGCTCGAACGAACCCTAGCCAAGAAAAGCCGAGAGCTGAGCTCGGCCGTCCAACCCCACTCGGGGTGGAAACAGCAACGTTCAGGGTCTAGTGGCTCAAGTGGTTCAAGCAATGTTCGACACATGCAGGTGCAGTTACCTCTTGTTGGGCTCGAGCATCAAGAACATGTTGGAAGGTTCGGTGCTTGTGAGATGATGAGGTATGGGAGGACAGATATAGGAAATTATAGTTCTAGAGATCAAGGAGATCATGTTCATGGTCATTGGACTAATGGGTCCAGTGGTGAGAGCGTTCAAGAAGAGTTCAGCCAGCTTGACTTATCTCTAAGGCTTTGAAATTGAATCACTCTACAATCTACATCAATTCTTCATTTCGAAAGAGAACATAATTGTTGCCAGATTTTATTTTTTTAATTACTATTGTTTACTTAATTAATTATCATGTCTATGTGACTAGACGTACTATTAATTTGAATCAACTAGAAAATGGAGTTGAAGTGTAAGGAAAGATTAACGTAGTAGTAATTTTCATTTAATCTATCGATATATCAAGTTTTACGATCATGTGTTGTTTAGTTACGATGAATCGAAAGTTAATCCACCATTTAATTGGATGATCGATGCAATAATTTATAAGTTGCCATTGATTTTATGAACATATATTCATTTAGAATTCATCCGAAGAATTTAACAATGGATCCTAAAATGAAGATTAGTTTTAAATTCGATGCATGGTTGTGACATCTCTTCGCTTGCCAATGTACAAAATTCCAACGCTTTTCTCTTAACATAAGTTGGCCTTATAGCTTTCTCTCCCATGCAGAAGCAAATTGAATCCTGGATTTTTGGACAGTTCTATGCCCTTAATTAATCTATAATACGAATTAGGTTTTTATTTTAATTTTTAATTTTAATTATATTTGATTTAAGAGGTATGCGAAACTACGTACTAAATTACTAATGTTGTTTAGTCAAAGATAATAATGTTGCTCCAAATCCGTTTTTTCTTTATTTATTTTAAAATCAAGTTGCTTGTCAAATTATGCAACTAGTATTGAAAGGCGTTGCACCTATTTGATACCATTACCCAATAGTAGTCCTAGATACACGTAAATCTTACCTAGCTAGCTCATGCCTCATAGTGCTATTGACACTCAACCAGTAAAGTAAAGAGAGGTTTTAGGTTCAAACCTCTGTCGAGAACATCACCTGTGAACCCTATGGATTTCTTAGTAAAAAGGTTTCTCAATCTGTCAGTGAATAAGTTACCTTTTATATATAGTACCCCTTCGTTTTAATTAAGCAAAGGTTCTTCAAACTATTTTAGAATATTTCTCAATAAGAGTTAATTTTTTAAAATTTATTTTTAAAATTTTCATAATCTTTGTAATTATATTGATTGTACTTAAATATATTTTAGTAATTATGATCAACTCAAATAATATTAATATATCTCTAAATTATTTAACTTTGAAAAAGTAAATTTTTTTGTTGGAACGGATGGAGCAGTAAATATGTTGGATCCTTTAGCAAACAACAACTAATGTGATAAACATACGATTCTCATCTATGTTAAACCTAATCCAAAATATAAACTAATCCAAGGATTTAGAGTTTACAAAACTAGGCAACTAAGCCACCAATGTACGTGTGTGTGTGTATATATATATATATATATATATATCACCACTTGTGTTTACCATAGATAATTTTTAAATGTATAGGCCAACGGGAACATATCCTTGGACTCAGCGGTCACTCTGAGAGGTGGAATAATTGGAATAAATTGAGGTGCAGACGAGCTAATCAAAACGAACAATGTTTCCAACCAATTAAAAAATTACACTTTATAAAAAATTACCTTTTATTCCTTGCGAAGATTAAAAAAAAAAAATCATCTTTTGCCCATTTTTGTTGGACATAACTAAACATCGACCTAAAACATACAGTAATTTATATAGGCCAAAAAAAATTGCCAAGGGTGCCTTCAACTAAAACGGAGTACTCCCTCCCTTTATTCATTTCTCTCGGCAATGATTCTTCTCTTAATATTTTTTTCTTTGGCAAAAACACAATTGGGCCACCTAACTTTGGAACTTCTAACAATTCAACCACTAATTGTTTGAAAATGTTATTTGAGCCACCATACTTTAGTTATACTGCAACCTAGCCCAATTTCAGACGGACGTTATCACAGAACGTTAACTTTAAATCAAATTCCTACTATACCCCTGTAAATATCAAAACTTTATGTAATATTAAAAATCTAAAGGGATCCAACTGTAAATAAAAGAACTTTGGGGGGTTACAAGACTTTTCAAAATTAGAGTGATTCTTTCATTGCTTTAATTAAATTAAATTTTGCAAATCCACGTCAAAAAGAAATTTTAATTTTGCAAATTGAAATGAGGTTATCTTCCTTGAGCTAGGTGATTCTCATGAGGCGCTTTCCACCCGCATCTATTGTTAAAAAGATGGGATCTATCCGCGGAAACTCAATCGTCCATAAGGGAGATAGACAGATAGGGGAAAGACTGGCTCTCTGAATCATTTGCTAGGTCTGGATCCGATGACTCTGATGGACTGCCTTCTTCACCTTTACTGATTAATTATTCCTCCATACCCATTACGAAAACCCTCATATTTCATGAACGAGCGATTAAGTTGCGATGACCATTGTCTTGGAAGGACACAGTGGCGCGCCACAACGCTTTGAGCTGTGATGGTGGGTGACTTGTCGTCTTCTTCGTCTACCAGTTCTGGCACTAGTCACTTCTCCTAACGGAGAGGTCGGGTATTCAAATACCACCAGAAACATCTTAGACTTTACAACTTTCAATAAAAAGGTCGGGTGTTCAAGCCTTTTCAGATGCAATGTTATTGTTCAAGCCTTACCCAAAGGATGCAAAAGCTCTATTTAGCTGTTTGCTTATCTTAACGGAGAGGTCGGATGTTCAAAGTCTCACAAGATGCACCATTTGTTCTAGTCACAACAAAGACATCGTATATCTATAATTATAGTCTTTCAAAAAATTAAAATAATAAAAAAAATGAGGATTGAAATAAGAACTATTTTCCCTCCAACCTTTTCAAAAAAAAAAAAAAGTTCTGGGTTTTCGTGGGTTTTGGTATATCATCGCGGAGGGAGGTGCCCCGACGTTTCTTGGTGGTGGTGGCAAAGTCGATTGAGGGGTTGTTTGAATCTGAGGCTTCTCATGGTCTAGACCAGTCTCTGCTCCGGTGGATTTCCAGTAACGTAAAAGACACTGGAGAAAATGAAGATGAAGATGGGTTGGGGTAGGGGGAGCGGCTGAAAGAATTCCAGATTGACCCCTTCGGATTTTTAATACCACACAAAATAATATATTTAGAAGGATAAAATAAATATTTGACATAATTTAACGATTAAATCAAGTGCTCATCCAAAAAATGAGTTCGGTTGCAGCATAACTAAAGTATGTTGGCCTAAATAACATTTTCACACAATCGATGGTCGAATTGCAAGAAATTGCAAAGTTGGGTGGCCAATTGCGTGTCTTGCCTTTTTCTTTCAACTTAGTCATCAAAGGTGAAATTGTACCACACTTAATAATTTCCTAAGAAACGTCTAGATGAGATTAACTGGATTGATTCTAATTCTCAATCATAAAGGCAAATTAGGCAAATCATGGAGATAACTCTCCCAAGATAATGTCTCACCTTTCTGCATCAAAACCCACCCGTACCACTAATATTTTTTTGTTGTTGCTGATTTGATGTTTTTGAGGTCAAGTTGCGAGAACTTAACCTCATGGAGGGTTAGCTAAGGCAAGTATACAGGGAAGAAATGCCGCGATTACATCACACCCAATGTCATTTCAACAAGTTTGCTTTGGTCTAACCTAAACAGATGTTTAACTAACAAGGGACTCTAATCATGACATTATCATCACACCAGTTTAAGTCTGTACTCTGTACATATAACTTTTAGTGCCGTTTATGTCTCGTGTTTGATCCTTCTTCATTGATTGAGATTGGACTGCGAAATTTCCATGTGAAACTGTTTCTCTACCTTCAGATTGAAAAATGACAACCTTGAAAGAGAATAATCAATGTTAAATAAACTTGAATGGGAACTAAGGGTCGATCTATCATTCTAACTCTTACAAGAACGCCCCTAAGGGAGTGGTCCAGTGGTAGGCATGGGGCTTCACAAAGTGTAAGGTCTCAGGTTCGATCCCTTCCCATGCCCCCTTATGAGGAAAAAAAACTCTTACAAGAACCAAAGGTATACGCCACTATGAAACTAACTAGTACTACAAAAAAAATTTATTATATTCTGTTCAGAGAAATTATAATATCATAACTCAACAACTTGGCTCTTAAAAATACTTAAATGCACTTTAACGAAGACTTATTATTTACTGTACGAATTGTTGTTTAACCAATCCTTTATTTGACGGATCATAATAATTTAAATAGATTTTTTCTAGGGTGCTACAAGTTCCAACCTCTAAAATCCTATATATTTTAATTCACCAGTAAAAGACACTTTTGAAACCAAAGGATGAGTATACCCTTAATTAAATTGATTAGGTACGCACTACATCGTAATTTCATGTTAATGCCTCGCAATTCCAATTTGTGTATCAGAAATCCAATTTTTGCATCAGGATTTACTGATTTCAAATTGTGCATTGCAAAACCAAAATTATGCATCATAATTTTTGTATAAGGTGTCCCGTTGGTGCATCGCAAATCTAAAAAATTGCATTAGGATTTACTAATTCCAAATTGAGCCTTGCAAATCCAAAATTATGCATCATAAATTTTGTATAGGGGGTCAATTGGTGCATTGCAAATCCAGAAATTTGCATCGGGATTTACTATTAGTTGCAACACGAACAAAGAAGTGACTACCTTCGTCCCAAAAAAAAAACTAAATCTAAAATCAAATACAATAACCAATTAAACAAAAGCTCTTCTAGAATGATCAAACAAGCTAAATTACTCATATGTGTGTGTGTGTCTATATATATATATATATATTCCCTGCCTCAATCAGAATCCTAAACTCATCGTAGGGTCGAGACCGGCCTAATATTTACAACAAGCATTGTGGATATTACTAATGGGTCAATTGTTTCTCACAACTTGACAATTGATCAAAAATATATCTAATAATTATGGGTGGTAGGTCGATGATAAATATGATTATTGATCTCGGAAATCGAGGATGATTTTGTGGAGGAGGAAGAAGACCGTCGACAAATGAGATTTGAATTTCTCGAAGTCGAAGAAGCCATGAGCTTCCATGACGTCATCTATCGTGCACATTTCTAGGGCTCCGATCAATTCAACAGAATTACACAACTTCAAAATAATAAATTAAGAACATATAAATTGGGAAAACGGGGAGGAGAGAGACAAGTTCAATGATATGAGAGAAGATGGTGTCTTCAACAGACGGGGACATTCAAGAAAGAATTTTAACAATGTGGACTTATGCGTTTGAAAAAAAACAAGGTACTTAAAGAGTTAATTATTTGAGAAAGTGGATCGGTTAGTAATATATCTTTTTTTTTTAATATATAGAATTTAGCATGGCTAATTCTGTTCATTTAAATGTAACGATTGAGGCAAATTACGAATAGGCTTAAGTAGGCAATCTAATTGGGTTGCATGCAAGGAAGAGCTCCAAATTACGATTTCGACACTGACTTCAAGTCTCAATTAGAATCTTGGAAATTTGGCCGGTCTCTTTTCAATAATTTTCAACCTTTACATACCATTTTTTTTAATCGGGAAAAGACATTTTTTTGTACAAAAAGACAATTATGTCATTAATGAAAGAAAAACACGCACGCATCAGGCACACGGTGCATCGCAAACCAAAGCCAGTGTATCGCAATTCAAGCAAGCAATGCATACGCACGCGGTGCATCGCATGCCAAAGTTGGTGCATCGCAATTCAAGCACACAGTTCATCGAAAAACAAAAGCAGGTGCATCGTAATTCAGGCTATAAATGATAAACCTACTTCAAAGGCCTAAAAGATCCAACCTTCGTAAACTAAGACCGAAGGTTGAGAGACGAAGGTTGCAGGGAAAAGAAAGATTGATCTCAAGGCGTTTCAATAGAGTAATAAAGACGAAGCTGCTCATTCCAATTACTTGTATCGAAATTCCAATTGGTTGCATCATAAAATGAAACATACGTCCTGATTTTGATGCATCAAAATTCCAATTAGATGCATCACAAAATGAACCAGACCTCATGTCCCTAGAGGATGCATGAATTTGAAATTGCAATGCTTGATTTTCATGCATCAGTTATCCAATTTGAGGCATTCATGTCTATTATTTCTTGTACACAATCAAACAAATGATTCATTGATGCATCTGTCCTGTACACAATCAAATAAATGATTCATTGATACATCATGATTCACAAATGATGGATCGTGATTCAAAATTTATGCACCCAGATTAAAAAATGTGTCCAACAACGAACAAATATCTATTCAAGTATTTCATCAAACAACTTACATGCATAACAATTCAACAAAACAAATGAATATATTTTGAATCATAGACAACAATTGTTCTTGATCTCTGATTGTTGGAGGAGGAAGGTATGAGCACGGTCTTTAGAATATTATGGTCACATATGGTTGACGGCAAGGAGACAATTATTGTGTCCATTGGTGAGCTGGGAGAAACCATTAGAATAATTTGAACAGGTTGTGAGACTAGGGTAGGGCATTGTCAAGCTGACATTGAAGGATGTATCAGAGGAGTTTAACCGAGTTAAACGAGAATCCTATGGTAGTTGTTTCAAACAAATATCAAAAGAAACAAAGTACTTCTTTAGGGAATCAGAATAGGTCATGGAGTTCGACCATATGGCTTCTTGTTGGGAAAACATTACACGAAATATTTGCCTGTTGTGAAGATGAAAACTTTACTTCAACAAGTCCATCTTTATGACGAACGAATTCTGGAGCTGTGGGTGCTTTGAACAGGAGCCTGTGGAGCTTGATGAGTTTGTTCATAACTTGTTACCCATTGCTCATGAAGGAGCTTGAGTAAATCAGCTAGTGATAGTTATTTTGGGACATAAACACATGTCGGTGTTGCACTTGAATCAATATCTAGGAGAAGGGCATCTCCATAGTTTTCTTGACCAAGGACCATGAGATCCAGAGAATCATTTTGTACGAGATATGCCATTTGATAATAGAACGTTGCTTGGAATGTATTTATCTGGGTAGTGACACCAATTTGGATATGGACTTTGAGAACAGTAAGTAAAAAAAGGATAATTGAGAGGCATGTTGAAATTTGGCTAGAACGTGAGAAATATTGTTCTAGCATTTAGAATTGTCTAGATTGTACGAATACATGCATGTTGATACTCAAAAAAACCTAGGGATAATCTGAATGGAACTTGAGTCCTTTCATAAAGTGATATGTCTACAATAGCCTCTGTTATTTCCTCAGGGAGAGAAAGGACATGGAACGGCTCGGAGATAGGAGAGATTGGTGATCCAAGGTTAGCGAAGGAGGAGGAAGCATCATTGATGGGGAACACCGTTGGGAAGATATTGACTGTGTGTTTGAGGGTGTTGTCGGTGTCTTTGGAAATTATACACACCTTTTTATTGTTTTTTGGCCTTGAGAGAAAATCTGCAAGGATATTTGTTGTGTCTTTGATATGTTTAACATTGAATTTCCATTGGGAGAATTAATGCATGCGGGGGAAAGAGGACATGTCCATCTCAACTTGAAAATCGTGACCGATTAGATGGAACTGGAACACAAATGAAGATGATGATGATGATGAAAAAGAAGAAGAAGACAATGCTAAATAGAAGATTGATACATGAAGAGAAAAGATAGTTAGAAGTTAGGGTGTTGGATTAAGTGAATCCAATGTGAAACCACCCAACCTCCCCACTTTCTTTCTCTCTATCCCTGCGAATTTCAACTGTAATTTCTCTATCATACGCAATTCTAGGACTCCGATCAATTCAACATAATTACTCACCTTCAATAGAATAAATTAAGAACAAAGCAGAACTAGGGAGAAATGGGGAGGAGAGAGATAAGTTCTGCGATGAGAAGAGAGACGGGGATATTAAAGAAAGAATTTTAATAAAGTGAATTTATGCGGTTGAAAAAAAAAGTACTTAAGGGGTTAAATATGAGTGATAGTGGACTGACCTACAATTATTCCCTTCTTAAACACTATATATTCAACTAGGTTATTATTAGAGCTTCCTTCTTGGTGCCTTGGTGAGTCGGTGCCATACTACTATTTAGTACAAATCACACTTGGGCTAAAATTTATCAATTAAATAATTAGTAATAGGACAAATTGTAAGCATTAGACTTTACAAACTTTTAAATATGTTTTATGTCTATATATTTTTATAACCAGAAAAAGATACTTTCATAAAATTGTTCCTAAAGTGCCTACCGTTATTATGAATCAAACTTGTATTCACTATCTTCGTTCCTTCTTCTTATCAGCCTTGATGATCAAATAAACAGAATCTACAGTATCTCAAGTATCATTCGGCAACGTCGGAACCAAATCGATACATATTAGCCAAAGTCTATGGGCTTGGCAGTATCTTTTGTATAGTAACGTACATAATTTATTTATGGTTTATGATATGCTTAAATATTGCGTATGATATAGTCAAATATTGTATTCTAGGTAGGAAACTTGGAGCTTGTTTGGTGGAATGTTTTGTCCAAAACGCTGGTAAAAAATGCAACATTTTCTCTTTTAAAGTGTTTCAATGCAACGTTCTAAAAACGCGTTACGTTTAGAAACGCTTCAATTTGGAGCGTTTAGGGAAAATGAAAGTTTTAGAATGTTGCGTTATATTTTACAACTACTATATTTATGAAAATAGTGTTTTGAAATAGTTTTTCAAATGTGTTTATAAGAAAAAATTATGGGTTTTGAAATTGCTGCGTTTTGAAAATGTTGTGTGTTCAAAACGTTGTACCATACAAGGCCTTGCCGTATAATAAGTCATCTGATTGAATAGAACAGTCGAGTCGTATAAAGCTATCATTATTCATTCAATAATATATCGAAAGAGTTTTTCAAAGGACTGATCAACTTGGTTTTAGTTTGATTTTAGGGTGAATGAAATCTTAGCCTCATCAATTCTTTATTTTTTGTTTTTGTTTGTGTGTGTGATTTAAAATAGAGTCACTTTGTGTGTGTTGCTATGCATGTAAATTACTCGATCAAATGTCAATATAGAAACTTGTTGGTTATGGGACAACTTTTTGAATCGCGAAGCTTTGAATTTCAAATGCGATGCATCACTAAGAAATGGAAGTGACAGTTACACAATTTGGAACTAATGATTGTGCGTTGAGAGCATGAACTAATGATTCGTGTGCTATTCATTAAGGGTATGGCCGTTATTTCGTCATAATAATGCATTTTCCTCTTAGAATAAAAGTATTGGGGGGTAAAACGATTGAAAATTATGGTGAAATTCGGGCCAATCTACTTTATGAAGTTTGTAATCACTAGAGTACCCATGTTTTTTTAAATAGAAAAATGCACTTTTGAGGGCAAAAAGACTATGATGCCCTAAATGAACCAAAGGCGCGCTATGGATCCCTTACTCACTGCATTGCATTGCATCAATTTGGGCATCGCGATGCACGAAATTCAATTGCAATGTATGATTTTGATGAATGCTTAAGTGCATCGTGATTCACAAATCATGAATCACAATACACACAATCATGCATCAAAATCTCTCATTTCATAACGATGCATGAGAAACTCCAATTTATGTATCAGAAATCCAAATCGGTGCATCACAATTGAAATTTGATGTATCATGATGCAAACTGGTTTCAACTACATATTTTTCGTCTTATTATTCTGTCGTAAGCCTTCTTCTTCCTCCTCTATCATAAGCCTTCTTCTTCTCCGTCTTCTTCCTTTCTGAAGGTCGATCTCCGTTTCGTTGTCGCAACAATTGTGATTTTTGAACAATTTAGAAAAAAATATGTTAGAACTTTGGAAAAAATGTTGGCCGGAGCGGTGGAATATGACGATCTGGGCATTTTGGGAATAATATTTCAAAAGTACCTTTTATCATGTTTTTAAAAAAGGGACTGAAGCGGTTAAAAAGTTGGCAAAAGGTGCTGCCAACAATATTCTCTGGAAATTATCCAAAAGGGACCGACCCGAATTTTTCCTATAAAAATAATGGTAATAACCAGGCCGGTACCATGTGGTGGAATTATAACCGCAAAAGTCTACCATTATTTTTAAAAACTGCTTCGGTGCACTTTTTTGGGGGGGAAATGACGAAAATACCCTTAATGAAGGAAATGCATGCACATAAAGCTATTGTCCCAATTTGTGCGTCGGTAAAAAAAAATAGGCTTCGGTAAAAAAATTTAGGGTGTCGATAAAAAAATTTAGGCGTCAATCAAAAATTTTGACCGTTGCTATGCAAAAACCTCTGCCTAAAATTTGGGCGTCGCTCATAATTTGAGCATCGTTCCTTGGTTTACAGCAGGGGACAAACCCTTCACGAATTTGGGGTCTTTTGTCCTCTTTAACTACTTTGAAAAAGTCATTACTTTGAGACTGCATTTTATTTTCGATCTTGGGCAAAAGCAGGGGCATTTTCTTCACGACCTTTTCGACGTGGGCCCGATCGGCTCTTGTATTCTGCTCTTTGCGCCATCGGAAGAAGTCTTTGCATTTCAGTCGAATCCTCTACACTTTTGCCAGTACAGATGAGTAGAAGTTGAAGGCAGTGTAACGATTCTTATTCTTGTGAAATGGAAAAGGCGGAGTAATGGGAAGGAGACGGATACGGATGAATGGAAGTTGAAGGCAGTGTAGCGATTCCCATTCTTGTGAAGTGGAAAAGGCAGAGTAATGGGTTGGAGACGAAGGAAGGGATATATTTAGAACAAAATTTTCAAAAAACACTTTACTGGTTTTGAAAAAAAAGAAAGTAGCAGTGTGGTTACAATTTTATAAAAGTGAACCGGCCCATTATTATGTTAAAAAATAACATTGTCCTAGGCCCATAAAACAGCCAGCCCAAAAGAGGTCCAGACACAATGTGTTGCCCACGGACCACGGTACAATGAATAAGTTTTCTCAAATAATTAAGGTTGTTAAATTCATTTGAACCAACTACTCCTTCCGTTCCAAAATTATCGTCTACGTTGACTTGACGTACGATTTATGAAAAAACATTTGACCGAATTATTAATATTAGTTTGGTGTGTAGTTTTTATTTTAAAGCTCATGTATATGTAGCTCATAATTAAAGTATGATGAAAAAATAAAAGTAAAGTGGTAAAAGTATTGTCTTGAAAAAAAAAAGTTTCAAACAAGACAATTATTTTGGGACGAACGAAAATGAAAAATTAAACAATAATTTTGAGATGGAGGGAGTATTATATTTGTTTGAAATGAATTTAATAACCTTAATTATTTGAGAAAACCTAGAAAAAGTAACACTAGCAATATTACAAACATGATCATGCCAAATCGTGAGTGGTAGTTCCTCGCTTCAAATTTTCTATCTCATCATCTATCATATATTCTTTCACATTGGATGTCAACTTTATATGTCTCCTTGTAAAAAGAAGGCTGAGTAAAATAATAAGTAATTGAGATTCGATAGGATATGAGATGTGACAGAAGGTAAAATAGACGATTTAGAGCTTTGGTTCCTTTATGAAACTGCTATATAATTGAAGGCACCATTCTCATTTGCAAATCCATACAATAGCAACACAACTTCGTTATGTCCTTTCTAGTATTCTAAAATTCGTTAGGCGTCAGACAAGGGCCTAGCGCCTAGGATGCCTAAGTAAGATATAAGCGGAGATTAAAAATATGACATAATGTTTGGTTTTGATTTTTTTTATTATAACCCAATTATTAAACATTAATTTTTTAAATATACTAAAATAGTAAATATCACCTAATGATTTAAAAATAATGATTACATTATAATGTTAAATTTTAAAAGTAAGATAAAAAATTTAATATCATTATAATGTTCAAAATATTACAAAAATAGTAAATTGTTCATAGGTCCGTTAATAAATTACAAATTTACAATAATAATGTAATAATAATTTGAAATTGATATTTATTATTATTATTATTATTATTTTTGAAAAACCCAAAATGACATTTAGATTTAGTAATCGTTAGTTACAATAAAATACTTTAGGATTTTATTTGGCATATGAAAATTAAGTGGCTCATGAGGTGGAATCGTGGTGGCTTCGCAGGCCACAAGAAAGCTATCCACTTGGCGATGGGATAACTATTTATGTGCCCTTTAAGACAAGGAAGTGTTTGGGTGAATAAAGTCTCAACACACTAAAAGCTGAAAGTGACGACACAATGGCCATGAAGAAAGTTGCAGCGTAGCCACAAAATAAAGCGCTACCAACTTGAATGCAGAACCTGGTGAATTTGTGGCACAATTTCATCCACTGCAAGCTTTTCACTCCGGTTACTGCTAGGGCCGAGGCCGTAAATGCAGCTGAGTTTGCTGTAAATACCACGTACACGGCTACCTGAAATTTTTTCAAATTGAATTCAGTACCCAAATGCTATCAAGGGAGGTTGATTTTGTGGCAAGGAGGTTCTCGAGTTGAAAACTAAGCCTTCTCTGTCGAGTAGGCCTGTCAATTGATCGTATTTTGGTCCGAATCCGATCCGAAATTTCGGATATGGATTTGTATAATGGTCTAATAACCCGAATCGAATCCAAATCCGATAATTTATTTATTAATGGATCGGATATGGATTTAGCTATATCCGATCCGTTGAGGATCCGATCCGAAAATAACATATTTCTTATTATACATATACATAATATACACAATTATATATGCATGTTGTCTTTTGATCTTCCCCTCTTTCATATTCTAATTGTTTTTTATTCATATATTTATATTTCGGATCGGATTGGATATTTAATCGAATATGTTAACGGGTAACAGATTCGGATATGGATTGACATACACTTGATCCATCGGATTATCGGATCGGATCGAATCGGTGATATAGGGTTTCGAATCGGATTCAGATTTACCTATATCCGATACATATCCGATCCATTGACAGGCATACTGTCGAGGGAAGAGTCAGAAGACAGGTGTAGATTTGAACGTCGACGCGCTTCAGAATCACTTAGACAAGTGTCAAGTGCCCCAGCCGGACTGCCGGAACCCTCATTTTATTTTCTTACTATTTTAATTATAGTCATATAAACATCGACATTAAAGAAAACTACTGAGTAGACCTATATTAAATATTAATTAAGAATCAAGTCAATATTTTCTTAATATATGTGCCTAAGTCAAACAAAATACTAATTTTGAGATGCATGGAGTAATAAAGTTATTACAGTTTGAAAAGGTTCAAGCAAATATATAAAACTATATTAAAAAAATCAGTTGACAATTGTCTTGTTTAACCCAGCATATCGTTTTTTAAAAAAAGTAATTAATTGTATTATAAATATTTGTGAATTATGTGATTTTCTTTAATATCTTTGAACATATGACCATAATTAAAGTAGATAGAAAAAATAATAATAAAATGATAAAAATGTTTTTTCTAAATGTGAAAGTTTTGAAAGACAACAATTATTTAAAAACGAATAATGAAAGAAAGACGATAATTTGGAAGCAGTGTAAATAGTTTTTTTTTTTTTAGGGGACCTAATAATAATGTAAACGACCACCTAATTCCAGCTTGCATAATTAAAGCCAGAGCCTAGTACTCGTCGTAGAACTTATGTTTTACACTTCAAATGACCTAATTAGTTTCTTGTGATTTCTTAAAAAATAAGTAAATAAATATTCGCTCGTTTCCACTCAAATAATCCAGGTTTAAAAATTTTAATAATCAAAAGATATACAAATAGTATAATAATTTGTTATAAGTACAATATACTTTGAACATAATTAATATGTTAATATCCAATGTGAACTCTTTTAAATGTAACATTTCAAAATACTCTATCCGTCCCAAAATAATGATTTTTAGAGATTTACACACAGATTAAGAAAATTTATAAACAGACTGATCTACCCCTTTTTCTAAAAAAAACTTTTTTATATTCTCAATGCATTAAAGCATTCTCAATACAACATTTAATTAGAGAATAATTAATATGAACAATTTTGACAAACTATGAATAAATTTTGTCATTAAATTTTAAAATGTCATTTATTTTGGAACAATTTTTTTTTACTAAAACGTCATTTATTTTGAGGCGGAGGGAGTAGTATAAGGCTCTGTTTGTTCGACGGAAAATGATTTTAAAAAAATTATTTCTTGAAAATGATCTCTGGAAATTGAAAAGATTTTATTTTCAGGTGTTTGGTAAATTTTTTGAAAATATATCGAAAAACATTTTCGGATGTTTGATAAACGCACAGATAATATTACGGAAAACAATATATGGATATATACAAAAAGTATATTCGAATATTAATACATATATTGAATATAAAATAGTGTTGAACTTTAAGCAATATTCTTTTAATAACCTTCAATCTATCATTAATGATCTTAAATCAATAAGGTCCATCTTTTTTCAATATCACAAATACAAAAAAAAAATTAGATAATTGATATGAAAAAATGTTTTAAAATATAAAATGAATAATGTTTGGGATGTTTTTAAATAATCTAGTGGACACTAATTTTAGGACGTAGTGAGTATTTATTAAAATTATAACTTATAAATAATGTACAGAAACTCTATTTATATTTCCAAACAATTTATTTGTTGAGTAAAATATTGTGCGCATATATAAATATGTGTAATTTGGGAAGGAAGTAGAGGGATGCTCGAATATTCGGATGACTTACAAAAAATAAATCCGTAAGAACATCCACATTGTATAAACTCCTTATACATCTTCTTAGCTGAGTCTCACTGCCACTTACACATTTTTCTCTTCTTACCCACTTAAGAATATATCTTCTCATTATATAATCTTCTTAATATCTTCTTAGCTGGGTCTCACTGCCACCTCATTAACTTTACACTTCAATCTTATTTTTATACTTTATAAATACATAAATTTATTTAATATATTTCATATTTAAATATTTTGTATATATAAATTAATTTATAAATAAAGAAGTTAATGAATTTATAAATAATAAATTAATCATAAATTATATAATTTATAATTTAAATAATAAATAAAGATTAAAACACAAATAAAGTTGAATTTATAAATTAAAACAAATTTCAATTTGGCTAATTTTCGATACAAAGAATGGTATGATTTAAAAAAAATACACAAATAAAAACCAAAAAGTCATGCATTGGCCACGCCAAAACACTTCCCACGCCCCCCCTCCCCACGCGTGTGGTGCACGCGCCAGCTTTAGGCCAACGGTGCACCACACCGCCCCTCTCTCATTCTTCTTAAATCAATTTATTTTCTTAAATAAGAAGATGAAACTCTCTCTCTCTCCTACATGGCTAGAATTGGAAGTGATCTCCCATTGTTTGTTCTTCTCTTATTAATAAGATGGGTTAAAAATAAACAATTGAGTTGTTTTAAGTTATTTTTCGGAAAAGAAGACTTTATTTTCTGTTAACTCGGAAAAACTTTTATACTGCCTACATTTTCTTAAGGTTACCAAATATCAAAAAAGTAAGAAAAACGTTTTTCAAAATTCATTATCCGCGAAACAAATAGAGCCTAAGTATACTCATTGACGCATTGATTACACTTGGGATCTGAGATCAACCTTAACATGAAGGTTGATTATTCAAGTCTCATCAGAGGCACTATTATTCAAGTCTCACTAGAGGTACCTTTGTTCAAGCCAAAAAGCATTGTTGCTCGAACATCACTAGATGCACCATTGTTCTAACTGAATAACACTGTCTTAAATAGTTTGTAGCCTTTCAAAGGCATTAATAATAATATTAGAGGTTGGGTAAGATCTATATTCCCTTTACTTAGAATTAAGGTTTCATAAGATTTAAAAAAAAAAAAAAAAGGTTTCATGGGATTCGAAGCTATGATCACGCTACGTCATTTGATGTGGTTATTAAAACCAATCAAGTTGAAAAAAGGTGGAAAATAATAAGAAGCTATTTACCATTTACCTGATCTAATATGAAACAAATCCAAGCGAGATTCTTGTATGAGATCCTGAGGTCTGCTTTATGAAACGAGGAAATGAAATTCCGTACTAATTGGAGTAGGTTATATGCCGCAGCTCCCGAGTCAATGAACACCAAAACACTACACTCAATCGCACACAAAAATCAAGTCAGTTAATTTCTCAGTGTTTGTATGTGTGTGTGTGAGAGAGAGAGAGAGAGAGATAGAGAGAGAGAGGTCTTACTGCAACGCATCCACATCCTTAAAGGTCGCTTTTCTGGAATAGCCTATGAAAATAAGCTTAGTTTGGGTATCAAAACCAATCAAACAAGCCGTAGTCACTAAGAACACCATTGCACAAATCCTTAAAAGTACTTCCACCCCAACAGTATCCATTTTGGAAAAACTATTCCTTCTTCATTTCCACCTGCTTCTCATTTATCCATTTATAGGTGGCTAGCTAGTAATTACTCCCTCCGTATCTTCCAAAAAGTCCCTCTACTATTTTGATACGCTATATTTAAGGGTCCTATTTATTTTAAAAAGTATGTTTATAATTTTTATAATATTTTATATTTAATTTTTTATCCTCTACTTGTATTATAAGAATACTAGATTTATGTATCCGTGCCTATGGCACGATAACATATCTGATTTCATCTAAATAGAAGATGTGATTTTAAAAAATATTATAGTTGAGGGGTACAGTACTTTAAGTAGTAGTTGAGGGGCGCTATTCGAATTCGACCCATAGTTGAGGGGGGTTATTTGTAAGAAGTTATATGTAACTGATCTATGAACGTTTGATTTTGCGGCGGAATCAACCTACATGGTCAGATAGTCTCAGTCAATCAATTGAACTCTATTGTGATATTATATTAATGTAAGATTGATATTTTGTAAGAGGTAATCGTTTAGAAGATTAATCTCAAGGTGTGATTATTCATAATATTAATTGTAGGAGTGACCTTGTAACATAGTGAGAGAAAATAGATACTTAAAAGTGGATAACTACTTTCACACATGTGAATCTGAAAGTGAATCTCAACTATTAAATTTTTTAAGATAATTTAATCTCAATCTTTAAATAGTTTTAGTCAATTGTACATGTATAAGAATAAGTTCTATTGTAATATAGATTATTTTTGCTGAAATATTTTAAAATTATGAACTAGCTTCAATGATATTAATATATCTTCTTACTAATTAAAATTTTCAAATAAGAGCTTTTTGGGAGTTTTTTTTTTTTTAAAGAAACTTGAGAAGAAATCAAACCTAAAACCTAACCCAACTCTACCACTAAACCAACTATCTGCAGAACTAACTCTTTGGGAGTAAGAGGGATAATTCATTTGCTAAATTCTATGTCGAAACTATCACAATTGGTATTTTATGACTATTTATGTAGTCATAGGTCCCACTATTAAATAATGAAAATTTCGATTCATAATTATTAAATATTTTGTTTAAAATCTTATGTTCGTCTAATTGATCAGTATTGATATTAGGGATGTAAGGTTAAACCATTGAACCACTGAATCAAATCAAACCAAATCAAACCATATAGTTTGGTTCAGTTTTAGTATAAGACGGTTTGATTTTCGTTTCAAAAATTTAAAAATTGACCAATTTGATTTATTTATATACTATATATAATATATGTAAATAATTCTCAGCCATTGTATACGCTTAATAAGTTAATCAGGATCATTATATATATATATATATAATACATGCTCTTACCCAGTTAACCCTATAACCAATAATTACATGCTCCCAAACTCAAATACGCGTCGTCGCACAGACCATGCACACCCACAAATGTTTGTTGTTGTCGTTGTAGTGTTGAATTTGTTTGTACTTTTGTGACTTTGGTCTTTATCGTTTAGAATTTAACTATGGCTAATTGGCTATATTAATGTTTAATGTTAATTATAGTTTAAATTTTAAAATCATATAATTTGTCTTAATTTAAATATTGATTAAGTTGATTAATTTTATTTCTAATCGAACCATGAAACCGAATCAAACCAAATCAAGTGATTTGGTTCGACTTGGTTTCAAACTTTAGTTGGTTCGGTTTGAAAATATAGGAACCGAGGGGGTGGTTCGGTTCATGGTTTTGGCCTAAACCGAACCACTTACACCTCTAATTGATATAGACTTTATACTTTATAGTACTATGCCAAGTTTCAACCAGGTCGAGGAACGACACTTGGCAATTTGTAGCCATTGGTGCATGCGGAAGCTGTAATTAGGACTGACGATTGGGTGGGTTGGGTCGAGTCGAAGCGAGTCGTGATCTATTATATCTCAAATATTAAACGGATTGAAATAAGTAGTGGGGCGAAACACGTCGACCCGTTTTAACCCACATTTTCCGCCAAAAATCATACATTTCTATAGCAAAAAAATAGCGGTTTAAAATGGGTAACGAGTTCAATCCGTTGAAATTTTGACCAAAAAAATAATGGGTTGGATGGATTAACGGATTTTGAGTTGTAATTACCAAGCTTAACTGTAATCAAGATGTGATCCAACGGTTAATAAGTCTGGATCCTCAAAATGCATTAATGCAAGTTATTTGTTTTCTTTTTTAATATTTCAACAGATTACATTCTTTTGATTGAATATATTTGTCACTAACGATAAATAGTATTTACATTTTGAATAGGTCTTGGTAAGTTATAAAACCGTCACTAACAATAAAATACCAAAAAGATGTTATTTTTTAGGGATAAGTGTACCATTAGTCCCTGAACTTTGGCCAAGCACACCATTAGTCCCCAACCTTTCAAAAGTTTCACCACTGACCAAAGTAGGGCTTTTTGGCTCATCGGTGGTCCCTAACCCTTCACGCCGTTTATTATCACCGTTAATGATCAATTGTGCAGCTCACGTGAGGGCTTTAGCGTCTTTTCCACGGGTAGTTGCGCGAAGTCAACATTTCCCCCACTACCTTTCATCCATTAGAGATTAGAAACGGCGGAAGTTCTTCGAATTTGACATTGATGGCCCCGGATCCGACTGCTCAGGTTGTTCAAACACCCCTTAACCTGACCAACTCATATATTCAATCACCCCAATTAACTCCAGTGCAAGTTCGTCTTAAAGATCCAAGGAAAACTCAGATGAAAGTGCTCGAGGATCGTGTAATGGACCAATCAGCATTTAAAAATTCCTTTGGTGTTGATGGAACATGATGTTATCACAATCATCCTCTTGAAAACACTACAGTGGTTAGTTATCATCATCAGGATATAAATTTGGTAGAATCAAACCAGATCCGTGACATGCTTCCCCACAATCGTGGTCTGGGTAGAGAGAATTGGTCTCCATTTCGTCATGGAAACGTAGAAATGGAGTATATGCTTAATGATCCACCAATTCATTTCAAGTTCCTCACGTGAATGGGCAATGCAACAGCGAGATATAATGGATGAGAAACTCCAAGTGGCTATGAAAGAGAACCACCCTACTTTCTGCAAATCGTGTTGATTTAACTCCTTTTGCTGATATGAAATTCAGTTCGAGTTTAAACCTGCACATAAATGATCCGCTTGTATTGAAGAGATACAGAGCGAAGACGATGATAAGAATGTTGAAGAGTTACAGAGCAAAGACGTCTTTGATAGATGCACCGGCAGTGGATTTGAAGAATCCGAACTCGTCAGCGATCCTTTGGTGGTGTCGATAGTAAGTGAGGTGATGGAAGCAAATAAAGGACTGCGGCGGCGGATGAAAGGGTGGGATTTGAACAAACCATCAGTGAATTTCCTTCAAAGTGGCACACAACAATAACCAGAGATGGCGAGCTTGATCGGGTTTCACAAATGGTGGATTTGAACACTGATTGATGGTGGAATCAAGGACTAGGCCTCGAATTGGAAGGCGTCGTGCCGTGCTTTGAGGCGTAGTTGAAGGTAGATGAAGGAGGATCGAAATACGGGTGATGGCGACATTAGTTGAGAGGCGGAAGAGGCTGGAAGATGGCGGTGGTGGAAGAGGAAGCTAGGCAGGGGGGTGAAGAACACGAGGTGCGTCGTCGGCGATGGTCGAGGCTGCCATGGCCGGAAATGTCGGCGCTTTTTTGAGACCCGACGATGTGGATGAAGGAAGAGAGTTTGCTGGAGTTTGGAGATGGGTTGATGTTACCGGACTGGCGGATGACAGTTGTGCTTGGCAGGAGCGCACTGGAGTAGGGCGGCTATTTGGAAAAGACATAAATGCCCCCACGTGAGCTGCACAATTGATCATTAACGGTGATAATAAACGGCGTGAAGGGTTAGGGACCACCGATGAGTCAAAAAGCCCTACTTTGGTCGGTGGTGAAACTTTTGAAAGGTTGGGGACTAATGATGTGCTTGGTCAAAGTTCAGGGACTAATGGTACACTTATCCCTATTTTTTAAGTTTTTGCCTTACATTTTTAAGAGAGAAAATATTTATATATGATCAATCCATAAGGCTGATGTTTGGGCTAAGTTGTGGCCCGAGAGAAGGAGCAACTAATGGATTGACACATAACTACTTGCCTTTGTGCCTTCAATTAAGAGCTTGTTTCGTGCAATATTACAGAACCCCTAAATGTTATACCTAAAAACTTTAATTACCATATTATTTAAAATATTCAAAAAAAAAATTTCCTCCTAAGGGGAACATGGGAAGAGATCGAACCTGAGACCTCACACATTGTGAAGCCCCATGTCTACCATTGGGCCACCCCCTTAGAGGCTATTCAATTACCAAAATACCCTCCATCAAATGTAAATAAAATAAAAACCCTTTCCAAGTTACCAAAATGCCCAATTAAAAACAAAAAAATAATATTAAATTAACTCTCTAACAAGCAGAAAATTGTATACTGATGAATTTAATACCAAAGTGCGGCATATCAAAGGCATTCTGGTCGTCACACTCTCATTTATCTGAGAGCTTCAATCAATCCACAAATAGCTCTTCGTGCGTGTGCGTGTGTATATAGAATCACGCATAATATCTATTCGCCTTCACAATCTTTATATCATTCCAGCAACGAACGGGAGATGGGCTTCGAGAACGATCCTTACCGTGACGAAAATGGAGAGCCGTCGATGGATTTTGATGAAGAAGACGACGATATTCAATCCGATCAAGGCGACCATCAAAATCTAGTGCTAGGCGATAACCTAGAGGATTTCGCCGACGACTTGGCGTCACGAATTGGAAAGGTCTCGGCATGACTCCGACTCAAATCCAAGCCTCGTAAGCGCTCATCAAGAAAACCCCCCCGCCGATAGAGTTTCGATTATGGTATTCAAGATGAGGATGTTGATGAAGCGGCGCGGCATTTGTGGCCGGGGCGATTCGGCAGCGGTGTGTCGTCTTAATCGCTGATGGTGGTGGGAAGAGGAAGAAGTTTTCGGGGAAGGATGGGGGTGGTGGTGGGAGTAGGAAACAAGAGAAGAAGGTGAAGTTGTCGGGGAATAGGAGAGAGAGGCAAGGATGGAGGAGTGCTGGTTTAAGAGAAACAGAGGTCGAAGCTTAAGAGTGAAACGGAGGGCGGTCTGGGGACTGGGATGATGCTGAGGTGAAGGACCAAGAACTTCAAAAAGTCAATAAAAGTTGCCACTTTTTTTAAAAAAAATTGACAAAAATCGCCACTTTTTGAAGAAAAAAAAAACAAAAACAAAAATGTCGCCAAGTGTTTTTTAAAAAATTAAAAAAGTCGCCACTTTTTTAAAAAAAATTTGACAAAATACGCCAGGTTTTTTAAAAAAATATGAAAAAATTGCCATGTTGTTTTTAAAAAAATTTAAAAATCGCTAGGTTTTAAAAAAAATAACAAAAAAAAGAAAAAAAGATACATGATTTAATAGGAGGAACACGTTTAGGGTTTATAGTTAATTGTGAATGAGGATTTGACATATATTTATAGGATGATTAATTGAAACTCATTTATATAAAAGGATAAGGATTAATTAGTAATTAGAGTTTAGGGTTAATTGTAACTCTTTTTTATAAAAGGAGTAATTAGTAATTAAACTATTTAATGAATGTGGTATTTAGTGTTTTTTGTGTGACATTTAAGACCACTCTATTTTTAAAATACAAGTTTTTAAAAACATGTTGTGACCGTATTCAGGAGGGAAATGCGATCACATCCGATTGTAATGCGGTCATATTGATGCGACTTATCATTTTTTTAAGTTTCATTGTTTATGCTTTTAGGATTTGGTATTATATCTCTATAATTCTAGACGTACTTTAGATTGATATAATAAAATTTCGATAGTACGATGACCACAATCTCTCTCTCATCTGTGATTGATCTTGCTATTACTCTGAGTTTATTTGCAAAGTCTTCCGTTGTTTGCAACAAAACACAATTATTTTAAAATGTAGTTTTTTAGAAAAAAATTTCGATTCGTAGCGGTGAAAATGGAAGATCTACATATTATTCAAAGATGTATTTATATTTTTTATCTGTATTTTGGGCAAAACGTAGGGCCAAATAAGCTTGAAGAGCGAAAGCGACTCGTTTCTACTTTCCCTATACCTTTCATTTATCTTTATCAACCAAGAGAGAAAGAGACTCACTTCTACTTGCCTTGTGCCTTTCATTTCCCTATATCAAGTAATAGAGAGAGCGAGAGAGTTTTCCATTGAAGAGTCTATCTCCACTAATAATCACTTAGTCACTTCGTATTTAATGCTTAAATTATTTTGAGAAATGGCAAATATATATCTTAGCTTGGGTTTCCTTTCTCTCCACTTCCCATTCCTACATTCTCTTAAATTCAATACCCATGAAAATTAGTTAATCTCAAATGATCTATGTTTAAAAAATCTAATTATTAAATGATACTCCCTCCGTCCCTAAATTATCGTCATCCTTTCCTTTTTCGTCCGTCTCAAAATAATTGTCCACTTTGAAACTTTCCTTTTTAGAACATCATTTTTACCACTTTACCCTTACTTTTTCATCATACTTTAATTATGGGCCACATACACATGGGCTTTAAAGGAAACTACACATTAAACCAATATAAATAATCAAATCAATTGTTTTTTCTTAAACTGTGCGCCGGGTCAAACAGGACAATTATTTAGGGACGGAGGGAGTATATAATTAGTATTAAAATTTATTATAATTAGAAAAATGATTGAACATAATTAATATGTGATCTAAACATCTTGTATATGTTTAAGTGTTTTTGTAATTATGACTAATTTTAATGATATATCTTTTAATTATTAAAATTTCAAACATGAATTCTTTGATAAAACATAGGAAATATTATTCTTAGAAATAAGACTATTGTTTGAACAAACCAATAAAAAAAAGTATCTGGTTCATTTTCAAATTACCGTCCTCTTTTTTCTTTTTTCGTCTGTTCTAAAATAATTGTCATCTTTTAAAACTTTCACTTTTAAGAAAACATTTTTACCAGTTTACTTTTATTTTTTCTACGTATTTTAATTATGGCCACATATTCAAGGATATTAAAGGAAACCACACATTTCACCAAAAAATTACTCCCTCCGTTTTGGGTAAAAAGCCCTCGTTTGAAAATCAAACTTTTTAAGAAAATGATATTTTTAGTAGTTCATTAGTAATAAAAGGATACTTTTATGTTTTAATTTTTTAAAGTAAACTTTTTAAGTAAACATCTCAAAATAGAATAATGAACTCTTAGCCCCGGAAAGAAGGAAATATATAATAGAGTCAATTATTTTTTTTAAATGCCGTACCGGATCAAAGAGAATAATAATTTCGAAACGGAGGGAGTATTGTATTTTTTTTTTTTTTGGAACAGAGGGATTTGTTTGTTTCTTTCTGGAGTAAGAAAGAATCAGCCAAACAGGTGAGGCATGGACCCGGTTGAAGCAGACACAAAATTTAATGTAATTGCCGGATAGCCCCATAAGAATTGAATATGGAGCTACCGTCCTTTTGATCAAGCCCACCACAACCATCTCATTTTCGGTCAACCTACATCAAATTAATTTCAATTTTAAGCTAGTGGTACCAATGTCCCCGCATTAATGGTTTTAATTACAAAATGTGATAGGTAAAGTTAAAAAATTATAGATTTTGTCCAGACCAAGGCCTTTTCAGACCCTACTCCTGATCCGAGCTAATCCACAAGTAGTCAAAGCTTGTAAGGATAACGATTCCAAAAAGTAGCTCAAATGGTTAAGGACTTCAAGAAGTTTAATGAAGTTTCCAATTTGAAATTTATTTTTCACGACTCCTGTAAACCGAATCTTCTTAAAGAAACAGGATCGAGTCTATGGGGGCAGGAGGAGCTTAGAGATCTTGAATGGTGAGGCTATATCATTCCTAAGTCCTAACAATAGACCAAGTCTTTTTAAAGTAGTATGCATTATTGCATTGGATCCATGAGGGTCGGGGGCATGGAGATCCTGAATGGCTAGGCTTATATCATGTCCAACAGCGGACCAAGTCTTTTTAAAGAATCAGGCATTGAGTCCATAAGTGCTAAGGGCTTTATCACTACGCAAGATACTCTCTAGGAGGAGACCTAGCTGAAATCGGCTGGAATTAGGTTCAACATTAGAATTTAGGACACAAGTACAAATTAGGTGCGATTGTGCCACTGATTAGATTTGTTTTAGGGGTGATAACTGGGCGGTAATGTGGAGAAAATATAACCTCAAAAAATCACTATAATTTTTTTTAACCGCTACAGTACATTTTTGGAGGAAAACTGACGAAGATATCCTAACGAAGGAAAGGCGCGTGGAAAAAGTCAAATCAAATTTGTGCGTCGCTCAAAATTTTGGGCGTTACAAGGAAAAAAAATTGGGCGTCGCTATGCAAAAATCACTGTCCAAAATTTGGGCATCACAAAGAAAAAAATATGGATGTTGTTCAAAAAATTTGGGCATCGTTCGAAATTTTGACAGTTGAAATGCAAAAGTCACTGTCCAAATTTATATATCATAAGGAAAAATATTGGGCATTGCTCAAAGGACATTGCTAAAAATATTGGGCATCGCTCAAAATTTTTGGTATCGATGAGCATTGAAGAAGGGGACTGGAATTATCAATTATGATTTTGTTTGTTCGGATTATGCTTGTGAATATGTGCTTACTCACCAACGAGCTCTAACTCAACTGGTACTGCTCACTTCTCATAACGAAGAGGTCGGGTGTTCAAGTCCTACTAGCGACTCCCTAGACTTTACAACTTTCAATAGAAAGGTCGGGTGTTCAAGCCTCTTCAGAGGTAACATTGTTGTTCAAGCCTTACCCAAAGGTCTCATTTAGCTCTACTCGCTTATCTTAACGGAGAGGTCGAGTGTTCAAGCCCCACCAGAGACACCCTGGTACATCACTACTCTCAACCGAGAAGTCGGGTGTTCAAAGCCTTACCAGAGGCACCATTTGTTCTAGCCACACCAAAGACATCATATATCTATAATCAAGGTTCTAAAAATCGTTAGGCGGCCGCTAGGCGGTACACTAACGCCTAGCGCCTAGGGGACTAGTCGGGGCATAATCGGGGTCTAGGCGGGGCCTAGAATTAAGACATAATTACCATTTTTTTGATAATTTACATCAAAGATCAAAAACATTGACTACAAATTTAATTTTTTTTATGTTTGTCATTTTATCAAACATTTGTCTATATTTGTAAAATGAACAAAAATATACAAACCTACCATTAATCTCAATTCTCAACAACCCCAAAGTAATAAACCAGTCAAGTTTAGAACTAAAAACAAAAAAGATATTACATTAGTTCACCCCCATTACCTCCTTCTCTGCCTCACCATTACCACTCCTCCTTCCTTCTCCAGTTCGCCCCCTTCCTTCTCCGGTTACTGCATGCCACAAAATCAAAGCTGCAAAAATAAATTAAGGTCGGCAAGGTTTGGTGTAAGCACCGACTTAGTCGATTAGGCGGCGACTAAGAAAGTCGCGGCGGTAGAGAGGGGCCTAGCGCCTAGACGGGGTCAAGGCGGAGTTAGGCGGGGAGTTTTAGAACACTGTCTATAATTGTAGTCTTTCAAGGTATTAAAATATTAATAAAAAGTAAGGGTTGGAGTAAGGTCTATGTCCCCTCCAACCTTTTTGTTTCAAAAAAATATGTGCTTACTCTAGCTTTATTAGGAGTGAGCTTAGTCCAGTTCGATCCAATTTTTTGGAAAAAAAAAAAAGAGCAAACCGGAACTAGACCAATAGTCTAGTTTTGAAAAAAATTAGAATCGGAACCAACCCAATATATATGAGAGCCAAAACATTGGTCCGGTCCAGAACCAATCAAAGATGTATGAGAACCAAGACCGGACCAATATTATTATTATTTTTTACTTTTTAACTGTTTAATACAAATACATAATAAATTTTTTATGACTGAAACTTCATAAAAAATTAAAAAACCTTTGATAAAAATACATTTAACAATTAAAAATGTCGAACTCATAAACTCATAGTATAACAAACCGGTGGAAACAAAATAATAGAAGAGCACCAACTGAAAAAGTAGAACAAATAAAGTATTAGGAATTTATATATATATATGTATGTATGTATGTATGTATATATATCATAATAAAATAAGCATAATTATTTAATACAACACTTATAAAATACTTAATACAAGAGTTTTTGAAATAAGTTTACCAATTTACCCTTTGTTCACTTTCAAAATCAAATGGAGGAAAAAAAAGATTAAATTGAAAAAAAGAAGAAGATTGGTGGTAAATGTGGGTGGGAGGTGGGTGGGAGTTAGTTATTAATTAAATGAAAAAAAAAACTATTTTTTTTTTTTGTGGAGATGGTGGCGGAGGCTGGGCGAGCTAAGGGAGGGACTGGGAGAAGGGCAGGCGGTTAGGCTGTGGTATGGGCTGGGTGAGGGAGGGACTGGGGGAGGCCCAGTTAGTGTGGGAGGGGTGGGGGCCTGGGTTAAGAACATGCGACTAGGCTTGGGCTGAGGCTAGGGGAGGGGTTGGGCTTGGCCCAGGTGGAATGGGAGGGCTGGAAGAGGGACTGGGGCTGGGGTATTCGTGGGCTGGGAGATGGGGGAGGGACTGGGCTTGGCCCAGGTGGAGTGGGAAGGCTGGGGGAAGGCATTGGGACTGGGGCAGTCGTGGGCTGGGGGTTGGAGAGAGGGACTCGGCTTGGCCCAGGCAGTGTGGGATGGCTGGGGGATGGGGCAGGCGGTGGGCGGTGGGGGTGATTCGGTGGACGGTCGGTGTTGGTCCAGTGCGGTGTTTAATTTTTTTATTTTTTCAAGGGTAATATAGTATTTTTATAACAAAAAGTGATCTATTAAGTATTTTTATAATTGTTGTATTAAGTATTGCCCTAAAATAAATAAATAGCCAATATATTGAGTTAGTTCGATCCGATTCCGTGTTTTTTTAGTTCGAGAATCGGGACCAACACAAATGTCCGATTTTATGAAAATTCAGATCCAGGACCAAATCAAAGTATTGATCTGATGCAATTTCTACTAAATCTTCGTGTCCGTGCCTGACACAGTGCTAGTATATATGATTTCGTCAATTGAAACAACAATGTTTAAATAGAAAGTGAAATTTTAAACTCGACCCATAATTCAGTTATATGTAACTGACCCATGACCGCTCATAATATTAATTGTAGAGGGTGACTTTATTTATCCATTATTCCTCCTTCTAGTTTTAGGAACTGATTAGCTCCCTACCCAGCCTGATTGACAATTGAATTATTGGTATGGCTCGCTTCCTACCCTTTCTCGGGAACATCTTTCTTTATTTCAGAAAGTCGATCGAGAAGATCAAAGATTCTTCATTAATCCCAGCTCCATCGATTGACTGGAGTTATGAAACTTGATATTCTCTAAAAATAGAGATAGATATCTGACTTTTCAAAATCATAGCACGGTATTTCATAGAAGGAGGAAAGAAAGGGGAAAATAAATGAACTCATTAAAGGGGAGAGGGAAACTTGCTGTCATTTTCTTTTTCCCCAAATTGGTCGCTTCTCTTTCAAAAGTAATGGTTCGGTTTTTTTAAAGTTGCTTTAGTTTTTAGATGCTTTTTATTGGGGAGTGGGAATGATGGCATTTAAGGAATTAAAAACAAAAGAAAAAGTACTTTTACAATTTAAAAAATAAAAATAAAACACTTCAGCGATTAACATTTTAAAAAATAATACTGACCCACAATTAATCCTTGTTTTAAACCCAAACGACCCATTTCACATGTTTCAGCCTTACTCCCCAACACACACACAAGAAGAAGAAGAAGAAGAAGAAGATGGGGTCTAGTGCTATATACTTACAGGGAAAAATGGTGAGTTGGTTTACTTTTCAAACTATTAATTTGCTTCAGTACCTTTTTTTTTCAATCGAAAAAGGATATTTTTGGGGGTGAAATGACTGCGATGCCTTGATCCTGAGGCGCGCTACAAAAATACACCGTGATATAAAAAAATTATAAATTGCGATTTAATTTTTTAAAAAAGTGCACTGTAATTCAAAAATGTATGTACCACGATTCAAAAAATTTATGAACCACAATTTAAGAATGTATGAAACCATGATTCAAATTTTTTTTGAACCACGATTCAAACCTTCAAGCACCACGATTTTAAAAAATTATGAACCGTGATTCAAAAACTTTATGCACCACGATTCAAATTTTTTTTTTTTGAAAATGCACCGCGATATAAAATTATATAGAACCAGAACACGTCCTCCTCCGTCTTCTTCCATCTCCTCCGTCGTAAGCGTTCTTATTCCTCCTCCTCCTCTGTCTTCATTTCTACTGAAAAATCTTAACTCAGCACAGATTCACTACAGTTTCCTATTTTATAAATAAAAAATCTCGTTAACCTTTCGGGGGCGTTGCCCCCGAACCCCCACAAAGGGGCGCTACAGGGTGGCAATTTGTGTTATCGTGTCATGTTCGTGCCTCACTATCGTGTTTTAATATTATCTACCTTATTTGATCATAAATATAACAATAAAAATTAATTTGAATATATTAACAATTTCGTGTCGTGTCGTGTCGTGCTGGGCTTATCGTGTTATTTGTTTCTGTAATCGTGTTTTATAATCGTGTCGTGCTGATTCGTGTTATCGTGTCGTGTCAGGCATTGCCACCCTGCCCCCTCAATTCTTGCGACCTGACCGGGCAAGTCGATCTCCATTTTGTTGCGTAATAATGATGATTTTCGAATACAAAGTGTTTTGCAGGAGTTGTTGAATGAGACGAGAACATTTGTGAATAATATTTCGAAAAGTGATATTTTGCGATTGAAAAAAAGAACGGCGAACTTTTGGAATTAAAAACTTTAAAAAAATGGACCAGCCAAAATTTTACCCTACTTACAATTGGAATCCGGGCCAAGTTTATAGGTACTGGGCGTCAACTAAAACTGTCTTCAAAGTCTATCCCAATCAGTTGGGTGAACCAATATTAAGTGTTTGTTTGGTAAAGTGTTTTGATCAAAAGGTTAACAAAAAGTGTAGCGTTTTCCTTTTAAAAATGTTTTAATACAACATTTTAAAATGCATCGTTTTAAAAATGAGCAGCTTTTTAAAACGCTCCAATTTGGAGCGTTTCAAAATATGATGCGTTTACAACTACTATGTTTATGAAAATAGCGTTTTGAAATAGTTTTTTAACGTGTTTATAAAAAAAATTACGTTTGAAAATATTACGTATTAAAAATAATATATTTAAAAAAATACTTTATTTTCAAAACATTACACCAAACTGGACCTAACATGATCTAAGAGGACCGCAGTTCTCATGCCTTTGTAAATGTGAACACTCTCATGCATTGGATCTGCTGACTGGGCATATTCTACATCAGTGGCAAGACACCTCGTGTGAAAGGCATCTAAAAATAAAAATGTCTTACCTTTCCTTATTTGTTGTTTCCATATTAAACTGAATTTGGAGAATCAAATCAATGAATCTATGTTTTTACACCTTAATTTATTAAAGAAATTTATCAAATATTATATGTTTGTGTACTCCCCACAAGCGAATCAATATTATATTTTCACAAGCAAACAAAATCTATATATGATAAAGAAGAAATACAACATCAGTTCATAACTGGTTAGTAATATGATAATTTTCTAAACAATGATATAGATATTCCAAATCACCACCAACTTAATCATCCAACGTCATTACTCAATCATTTGTCGAAGAAATCAATTTTCGAATAAAATTGTTTTAATTAAGTATAAGTATGCTAAGTATACATATTGATTAAAAACTTGGATAAGACGGTTTTATAATTATTTTATATAAGAGGGATCTATTTATAATTTTAGTTGTGAGAAAGTAAGGTTTTGTCTTACAAATTAAGATTTATAATAAGATCTTCGGTTCCATTTTATGAATTAAAATCCATAAAACTGTCATTTACAAATTAAGATGTAATAAAGTTGATCAAATTATTAATTAAAATCCATAAACACGAACTGTCTCAAAAAACCTCTAACTAAAGTTTATAGTATATATACAAGCTCTAAGTGATCATTATAACAAGATATGTAATGTTGATTGCAGTTCAAATCTAATTAGATATAAAGGAAACGTATATGGTATTATAGTTGATCATTTATATACACTAAATCAAGCATATAAAGAGCTTAGATATTCGATTAATTATTCAACATTTGATCTCTGTCTCCTCAAAGAGCTCCCTTAATCCATGACTTGCGTTTTTTACCGGGCGGATCTAAAGTCCAAATGTTGGGGGCTACAGCCTTCAAAATTTTGCAAGATTTTTTTTTTGTTAAATTCATTAATAATCTTAAGCTTTTTTTTATGTATATAATGATTAAGATATTAAGTCAGCAATTATATAACTTTTTTTTGACTAATTAATAAAATAATTTTGCACGATTATTAGTGCTTACAGTATGTTTTAAATAACAAGCTCACAAGTAAATCCTAGATTTGGTACTAGTGTGTTGGACTTTCCAAATAGAATATTCAGAGTGATCTTAAAAGCATGAAAATTCATGCCCCCGTGACACCAAAGAGACCTTTTTTTTTAACTATATCAATATCATTTCCATGATATTGTTGGCTATTAGCGTAATACTAGGGCCGCCAAAAAGTCCGTTATCCCGTCCGACCCAACACTCGTCTTGATTTTGATTTTGTTGGGATTTATCTCATTCCGATTTATTTTGGGACGGGATTCGGGAAGTATATCAATTCGTCGGGATTCTTAACCCGTCCCGACTATTTTTTTTTAATTTTTTTAAATATTTTGAGTGTGTACTGTTGCCAAGTCAAGAAAGTATCTTTCAAACAATGTCTATTTTGTTTTTTATAAAATTACTTAATGATATTTGTTAAATTTATTTTGACAATGTTGTGTTTTTGTTTTTTTTTGTTTATCAAGTTTCTGCACTTAGGGCTCGTTTGGTGCAGCGTTTTAAAAACACAGCTTTTTCAAAACGCAGCGTTTTCAAAACACAGTTTTATTTTTGTAAACACGTTTAAAAAATTATTTCAAAACGCTATTTTTCATAAACAGACTAGTTGAAAACGTAGCATATTTTTAAAACGCTACAAATTGAAGCGTTTTAAAACGCTCCACGTTTTTAAAACGTTGTGTTTTAAAACGCTGCATTGAAACACTTTTAAAGAGAAAACGCTGTGTTTTTTACCAGCGTTTTGACCAAAACGCTCCACCAAACAAGCACTTAGTACAACTCTTCTTCTGCGAGTGAATGGTTCATTTTGTTAATAATGACAGATTCATCAATACACACCATTAAATAAATATTCAAGTATTTTTGTAAATATACATGTACATTTTGAAATTTTAATCATGATTGAGATATTTTAAAAATATTTTATGGTCAGAGATATTGTTCATAAATATTATAGTATGGATTACGATATTTTTATCTCCCAAACTGTCGGGATCCCGACACGTCAGGTCTCAACACTTATCGGAAACGGATCAGAAAGAAAATTAAAATCTCGAATTCTTTCGAGACAGGATCAGGATAATGCTAATCGGACTGTCCGTACCGATTCCACCCCTACGTAATACCAAGTTACCAACAAAAGAAGTTGAAATAAAATACTAGTGAAATTCCATATATTGCCCCTATAAATATCAGAAAAGGCAAACCACCTTATAACCACAAAACAAAGCTAAACAGAAACAGTTTAGAATCAAGGCTATCGAACTTATTAATACCAAATGGCTTCCATCCAAGAATCAAACTTTGAAACCCAACTCCCTTCTGATCTCCTTATAGCTAGCATAATGCAAATTCATGCTAGTATTTGCAAGCTTGAGTCGTTGAAGCCTTCAAAACAAGTCAATAGCCTCTTCACGCATCTTGTAAAACTTTGTACCCTCCCTTCTTCTATAGACATTGCCTCCTTGCCCCTCGAGGTTCATACCATGCGCGAAAGTCTGATCAATTTGTGTGGTCGAGCCGAAGGGCTTCTCGAGCTCGAGTTTGCATCTTTCTTGACCAAATTACCCCAACCCATGCAAAACCTCAACTTGTTCCCATACTATGGGAACTATGTCAAGCTAGCCAACTTAGAGTACAACATTCTCAAAAAGAATGGTGTGGAGAAACCCGGCAAGGTGGCTTTCGTGGGCTCCGGACCGATGCCCCTCACCGCCTTCATACTGGCTACTCATCACATGAAATCCTCACAATTTGACAATTTCGACATCGACAAGTCAGCAAATGATGTGGCAAGCCAAATAGCTGGTTCGGATGGAGAGGTCAGGAAGAGGATGAAGTTTAAGACGCGGGACATTATGGAAGTGAGGGAGGAGTTAGGGGAATATGATTGCATATTTTTGGCAGCTCTCGTTGGGATGAAAATAGAAGATAAAGTGAAGATTATTGAGCATGTAAGGAAGTACATGAAGGAAGGAGGTTATTTGCTTATGAGGAGTGCTAAAGGGGCAAGAGCATTTTTGTATCCTGTGGTTGAGGAAGAACACTTGCACGATTTCGAGGTTCTATCCATTTTCCATCCCACCGATGAGGTCATTAATTCAGTTATTCTCGTGCGCAAGCCAATCTTTTGATTGGAACTTGGAAGAAAGAAGAAATAAAGACTAATAAAATCTAAATGGGAGTGTGATTGAGTGTTATTTCTATGTTATTTTGGTAATGAGTTTATGAAGAAAACTGTGCTTTATAATAGCTCTTTGCTCTACTTTAAACAATAAAGACTAGATGTAAAACATGTGTACAATGTTAATTATGAGCATGAACTGTACAATGTTAAATCATGTCATAAAGATGAAGTTGATCAAATCTGATTAGCTGAAAGACATCTATCAAAACTATGTTCTCATCCTCAAACCCATAATCAGCTTGAATTCGCTTCACTTAAGCTGCAAATGGCTAACAGAACAGTTTCTTTGCCTTAAATATCTGCAGCACCTAAGGATGGGTGTTTGTTGTGCGCAAAGCGTGATATAACAAATTATTTTCCAAAACAGTAGCCGTGCGAGCAAGCGCCAGGTGCATAGGGTTCTAACTAGTCTCACAAAATAAGGTAAACAAATTCTGCACTTCAACTCAACAAAAAGGTAATGCTAAACGAGAACAATAACTAAAGAGAACTACAATTAGAAGCCTTCAATGATGTGATTGTGCATTACAAACCAAATTTTGTCAAATTTCAATCAAATATCTATCGACATCAAAGAAGACGGATTTTTTTTTAAAAAAAATATTCAAACCACCTAACAGGTAGGAGCCTCCAGCTCCAATTAGCTGAACAATTCCAAAGGAAAATTTCCATTTTAGCCCAATAACCTGCATCTATTTCTGTTGGCTAACCATTGATCCTCAAGTCAATCTCTAAGGTTGCACAGTCATCTACGTTTGAGCAGAGCGACAATCATAGTGTAGGGGGTGAGTTACTGCCAAACTATAAAACAAAAGCAACCAGTCGAGGGAATTAGCAACATTTTGATTGAAAATAGGTGGATGGGCACTACACTTTTATCTGTAAACAGAAATCTCACCTGTTGTGTACATTAGCAAGAAGTTCTTCTTGCGTAGGGCTGAGACAATTGTGCTCGCTGTTGTATTCTGTGTCCAAATTATCTGTGATCGAGAAGTTGCGCATAGGTTATCTGACCATTTACTTTTGAGGAGTCAATGACTTGAGGTTGTGTTTCCAATGTAAAGCTAGCTGACCTCTCTGATCTGTCTTGTTTAGCTGAAGTTCAGGAAAGGGAAAAAATGAAAAAGAAAATAGAACATGGAAACTGCAAAAAAACTCAACAGAAAAACTTGATGATGCCACTTCTTAGGAAATACATTGCGGATGCAAGAAAAAAATAACAACAAAAAACAGAATTCTTTGCATTATCATTCACCGAAAGTTATTTAGGAAAAGGGCTTTAGAAAGAAATTAAATAAACCTATTACCTGCGAAGGAGCTTTGAACAGTCCCACACCCGGAATCTGGTTGAAAAGTTTGAAATGTTTGAGACGAGCCATCTCCAAGCAGATGATAAGGAGTCCCACCAAGGTTGAAGGAACCAGAAGGAGGACATGAAGATGGAGCTAACCTTGCAACTGAAAGACTACCCTGACTAATACATGATGCAAGCAAACTGGTGTAGCTAATTGCCCCAGGTTGGGCTTGATCACCAAAATTAGTGAAATGACTTGGACTAGACTTGCTGGCACCAATTTTAGGAACTTGAGACGAAACCTTTAGATAGTCATCAATCATTTGTTTCCTATAATGTAGTGCTTGAGACTTCATTTCAGGCTGGGGATGAGAATTTGCAAAACATGCTGGAATAGACACAGCTGGCCTAATCTGCTCCGACATTTGAGGAGGAACAATATGTTGTTGGGGCAGCAGTCCTTGATGGTAAATTAATGGAGAAAGTGAAGTTTGTTGATTGGCAAGAGAAGGAGCAGATGTTTCTGATTTTGATAAAAGGTGATCACGAAACAATGTTCTCCCATAGCCACTACTGCGACTTAAGGAAAGAAGACCTTGGTTATGAGAAGAAACAATACTGGAGGTTGCATTAAATATGTCCCTCTGACTTCTAATTGAATCGGCAAAGTTGTTTCGATCTAAGCTCGTAGTACTACCTTGTTGCTTCTTCAAGGAACTTCTGTACTTCTGCAATTAAGGTAGGGGTGAAGGAAGCAATTGATCAGAACATTAATCTCATTAGAATGTACTGCATAACTTTGCAAAAATGGAAAGTATAATAGAACGTAATAAATTTGCTGCTCTAGACTGCAATGTAGGAAGTGAAGCCCAAAATTACCTGAAGGTGACTAGCTACGATTTCTCGGGTAAGCTGAGGTTCATTCATCATTTCAAGTATTTTCTTTGGAACCGCTTCTTTTGAATACAAAGACAAAAAATAAATATACTAGTTAGGTATGTTTGGATAGTGATCGTAAATACACTATTTTTAAAACAAATATCGTTGTTAGAAACCAGTTTAGATATAGGCAAAGTGGCGAAGCATTCAAGTCACCGTTGGCTGCGAACGATTTGGCCACATGGTACAAAAAAGGTCACATAATAAACTAAGAATTTAGCTTAACTTTTAAAATACAGGGCTGTTAAAGATTGGAAATTTACTCGAGTTATATTCCAAGGACAAGACCTAGAACACTAGAGACTGATAGGGTAAACGGAAAGACTTACTATCTGCACCAAGCTGATGAACGACATTGACAAACTTTTTATGCAAATCTCTTGGCCATGCAAACCTAGGTTTCTTGTTTGAAGACGAGTCCTCATCAGGACTGCTAGTTTCCTCTTCTTCTGATTCAGAACTTCTGTCCCTTCGTTTCTTCATAAGTAGATTCTTTGTAACTTCATCAATAGCAAGAGCTAATTTGCTAGTATATAACGATATTTTCCTCATAACATGTTGCCAAATGTTCTTGAGCTCTGAAAGCCGAACAGGTTTCACTAGGAAGTCTCGGGCTCCATGCTTGATGCATTTCATAACACTGCTTGTGTCATCAGTCGCAGACATCACTGTGGTTTCATATTTGGATAAGGATTATCCAAGAATGAGTTAATGAATACAATATTTCATGAAAGGAAAAACTGAATTAGAATCAAGAACCGATAGTATAAATATATATTTTAAGCATACTTATTACTGGAATGTCCATTTCGAGGCCTATAATGTTCAAAAGCTCAAAACCGTCCATGTCAGACATGCCAGTGTCAGAAATCACAATGTCAAAGTTGTCTCTGTTCTTCCTCAATTCTTCTAGAGCTTCAGTTGCTTTTGTGGCTGTTGTAACTGCGTATAATGTGAAGGAAAACACACAGGTGCTTATGTTTTATATATATAATATCTGTTGAATTCATGGAGAACTGGTTTTAGCTTGTACTGCGAAGCCATAAACTCACTCTGGTTTCTGCTCTTAAAAGAAAGAAAAGTGTTTTCAATATCCTATGAAATGCATTGAATTCTAGTTCTTTCAAGAATAATACTCACGAGTTACGACTAATTAACTACTATATGTTAGAAACTTAGAAGAACGGAATAACATAATCTAATTTGTTAGCGAAACAATGACATAATTATGCCCTACTCTACCATATCAAGTGTATCATGAAAATATGAAAACTGGTAAATTAACTATATTTTCGTGTTCCCAAGAGTGCTGCTAGGAGCCTAGGAGCAAACTTGATTACAGAAAAGATGCTAGAGTTGTTAGCCAATGTTTCCTCTCCCAAGTCCAACTCCGTAGCTTATAGAATTTTTTAACTCTCAAGGTTAATGCTGTTTCTGGAGTCAAAGGGCACGAACACAAATATAATATTCAATTTCTAAATCGTGTGTATGAACTTGAATGAGACCCCACCTAAGAACTTGAATTAGGCCTGGACTGAGTTCCTTCCCTTGATCTTGTTAGTATATTTTCATGAATTTCTACAGATTCCAACAATAACATAGAAAAAAGTAAAAAGTAAAAATTCTCAACCAACATCAATTTTTATATATGTGTGTGTATGTAAATGGACTAACAAGGAATGTACCAAGTTCTAACCCAATTTATTCACAGATATATATATAAATTGGCATACGCACATAGATTTGTATGATTAAAGGAGTAGAAGAAAGGGTATACTCAATAAAGCCAACTACCCATGACGTCAATATCCTCATATCTAGAAAAGATTTCTACTTAATTGAAACACATAACATGCAGATAAAAACAAAAACAAAAACAAACGAACAAACCTTTGTAGCCACACTTCTGGAGCATCGTGGCAACCTTTTTTAGATAAACATCGTCCTCATCCACCACAAGAACTCGAAGCCCCGACGGAAATTTGCTTCTCTTTCCCTTTTCAGGCGCCGGTTTCTGGCCAGTCTCTTCAGACATTTTGGTACTCAAATGAAAAACCCCTATCTCAAAATCTGAAAATAATATCTTCACGCTTATGGAATTAAACTACGTTTTATAGAAGCAAATTCAAAGTGTAAGTGCATAAAAGGCAGTAAAAATGGTTACTATAATTCTTTAATTGTTGGCTGCTAGAGTCTAAATTTGGAAATAAACACCAGGCAAGATTTTGGTAATTGCCAAAATCTTGTTTCTCATCGAGAATCTTTTTGCATAATTAAAAAAAAATCCTAAATTATTTATCTTCGGTGAAATTGTGTATAAATCATTTGTTTTTGCACATCAACGGTAATTAGTGATTTCATATTAGAATATATGACCTAGAATATGAGTTATCTATCATAAGATAGAGCTAGCTTAATTAGGAAAAATATTTACAGTAAATACGAAGGCGCTCAACCATGGAACTATCGCTAGATACCCGTCTTCGCAATCTACTAGCCCTAAAATTTCCGTGTGTTTTCAGTTGTAAACACCATTTTTGCCCCTAAGCTTGTGATTTTACCTGATGGCAATATCTTTCTAGTAATTAGGATGTACATCGGAATCACCTAACCATGGAATTGAAGTATCGAACTGAAGCAAACATTATTAGTTGGTTTGGTTCGGTTTTGATCGAATAAGGTTCGATTTCTATTTTAAAAATTGGAAAACAGTTCGGTTTACAGTTTTTGGTATATTCGAACCAACCAAACTAAATCGAACCAAACTAACATATATATTTTTATTATTTATTATATAATACTCCATCCGTCCCTAAATTATCGTCCTAGTTGACCCAACGCACAAATTAAGAAAAAATTATTAACTTGATTATTAATATTGGTTTAATGTGTAATTTCCTTTAAAGTCGTGTGTATGTGGCTCATAATTAAAGTAAAGTGAAAAAGTAAGGGTAAAGTGGTAAAAATGATTTTCTAAAAAAGTAAGTTTCAAACTAGACAATTATTTTGAGACGGACGAAAAATGAAAGGAGGACGATAATTTAGGGACAGCGGGAGTATATATTATACTCTCTCAGTTTTTAAATTATTGTCCTCCTTAACCCGGCATGTGACCATAATTAAAGTAGATAGAAAAATTAAGGGTAAAATAGTAAAAAAAATAAAAATAAAGTTTGAAATTGGACAATTATTTAGAACTGGTGAAAAGGAAATGAAAACGATAATTTGAAAACGGTGAGAGTATAACATTTGTTAACTATTCTGAACGTTTAGATCATCTAATATGCATAACTTAGGCTCTTAATTTAGTCCTATTATACATATATATACACACTAAACCAAACAAAATCTTGATTGTTGGAGGACTATTAATTATTTCTTCCATTGTTTGTGTTTATTTTGAAATTTATATTGTTTTCTTTATGATAATTTATTTTTAGTAGGTTATTTTCTAATTTTGATGTTAATTCTAAACTAAAATATTTTTTAATTCTTATTTTTAAAGTTGGTTAAGTTGATTAAAAAGAAGTTGTATAAATCACAAAACCGAACCAAAATAAACCAAACCGAGTGGTTCGATTCGGTTCGGTTTGAAATTTTTGTAAATCAAACAAAACTGAAATATGTACACCCCTACTAGTAACCTTTAAATAAACCGTCACTGTATTATTTTTAAGTAAAATTTTGAATTACCATCACTCTAATTTTATTTCTACATAAGCTGCCTAAAATTACATTATTTGATGAGAATCTTTTTTGTAAACTACAACCATATTAGAGCATCACCAATGCTAATGTGAATGTGAAAGAAAATTAAGTGTCACTAGGATTTATACCTATTTTGAAGAAAAAATCTCTTCAATGTAGACGTGGATAAGGGTGTGGATACGACGAATCAACCAAATATTTTGTCATTGAGGATAACAATATTAATTTTTCACATTCTACGTGAGAGTGTGAATACATCCTAGTCAGCATTTTTTCTTTTAAAAACTTTTGCTACTATTTGTTCCCTTTTCTTTTCTTTTTTGATTTTATTTTTGTGGAGGGATGCATGACACATTCAATCAAACTCACATTTGCATTGATGATGTCCGTTTTAATTGAATGTGAATGAAAAAAAAAAATTAGTTCATATGATTGAGGATGTTAATTACGCACGACCACATATGATCAAATTCACTGTTGAATTGGTGATGCTTTTAATTTTTCATCACATGTTAACTACATATTAGATTTTGTAGACATAAATTTAAATTTTTAGCATTATATCGACTAAAGTTGTAGACCTTACATTAAATTTTTTTTTGACTATATTATAAATATTAATATAATATATAGTTTCTTTAATTTAAACTCATGTACATGTGACTCATATTTAAAAATAAAGAATAAAATGGTGAAATGATTTTCCTATAAAGAATATATTGGAAATAAAACATTTTTTTGTAAACATGCGAAAAAGGAAACATGACAACTATTTTTTAAAAAAACAAAAGGATTATTTTTAGTTAGACATTTGATTATTGATGAGAATCTTACTCTCTTCGTTACAGGCAAAAAGTATTTTTTAGGAAATGATATTTTTTGTAGCTCATCAGTAATAAAATGATACTTTTATATTTATATTTTTAAAAGTAGATTTTTTAAGTAAAACATATCAAAATGAAATAATCGATTTTTATCAATGGAGTAATTTTTTAAAGCACTACATACTTGTTTTTGATAACTTAAAAGTTAAAAATAAGTAGAAGAGTGGTGTTATTTACATCCCCCATTTTGCTCCATACACCCATTAAAAATAATTACAAAAATGTGGGAGAAAAGATTTCATAGCAACTGATTTGGGTGGAAGAGCAAACAAACTTAGCCATCGAGCAGCTGATTTCCCAATTAAGAAAAAGTAGCTGAGCATTTAGGACGGAAGCCCTGTGGACATCGCTTCTTGTCGGTGCAGTAATTGTAGATCATATGATTTCTCTTAGCCCATTTCAATTTCTCTTGGGCCGAAGAATCCAATCCGAGTGAGGACCGTGAGTTATTAATAGGAGAAATTACATGTCAGTCCACTTTCTAAAGTATTTAATTGTTACAGTATCTTTTTTTATTATTTTCAATCGAAAAAAATCTTTTTTGGTGACAAAATAACTACAATATCCTTAATAAATTGTATGCACGATACGGAGGTTATTATTTTTACACCACTGTATAATTAAACTAGACATTTAAACTATTGAACTGCAGCACAAAAATAATACAATGAACTTTATGAATCACGGTGCAAAAATAGACTAGAAAATTAAACTTTGAATTGCGGTGCAAAAATAATGCAATGAAATTTATGAATCACGGTGCAAAAAATAGACTAGGAAAAAACTAGTTTACGTTCTTCAATCTCCTCCGTCGTAAGCCTTTCTTCCACCTCCTTCTCCGCCTTCAACTCAACTGAAAAATTCTTCAACCCAGTACAGATCCATTATAGTTTCGTATTTCATGACAATTCTTCTTTGAGTTCGTTTGGGTTCTGCTATTAATTTTATTTTAGGCAAAACAAATAATGGGCCATCTAATTTTTCCACTTTTTGCAATTCGGCCACCGAAAGTTTGAAACATCAATTTGGGCCATCCTACTTTAGTCATGTTGCAAGCAAGCCAACGTTAGAAAATAACGTTAACTTTAAGTCAAATCTCTATTTTGCCTCTATAAATATCAAAAAATGAGGAACAATTATAATAAAAAAGGGGTCCAATTTAGGGGTGGCAAATCGGTCGTGCTGGACTGTTATTGAGCCGACACGATAACAACACGACATGATAAGCACGAACACGACACGATAAGTTTATCGTATCTAATATTAAAACCCGAACACGACACGATAAAAACACGAAAAGCACGACACGACACGATATGTACGATAAGCAAAAAAGTACGATTTATTTAGTCAGACCCGTTAAGCACGTTAAGCCCAATAAATATTAGAAAATATATAATTTTGATTTTTTAATACATATTTTAAAAATTTATCAATATAAATAATCAATTAGCTTAAAAGTCATAAATGTTCAAATGATAAAATTATGAAATAATCATGAAAACAGTTTGAAAGAAGTGAACAACCCCTAGTAAATTTTAAAAAATATATTTTAAAAACATATATATATTAGTTATTGTGTCTTACCGTACTTATCAAGCCATCCCGATAACAACTTATTTGTTATCGTGCATTATCGTGTTGACCCTATAACGACCCAAACCCGATAAGCCCTAGTCCAAACCCTATAATTTCGCATCATGTTCGTGTCAGTCAATCGTGTCGTGCCTCACATTGTCACCTCTAGTCTAATTGTAAATAATAGAACTTTGGGGGTTAAGGGTCAACGATAATAAAATCAAGGGGAAAAAAATCCCAAAATACAGAAAAAATAAAATCAAAAAAATTAGAGAGATAGAGTTCTTTTTCAATTGGTTACACATCTGTTCATACAAAGAAAACCCAGATATTCCTTCCACTTTGTCCCAAACAAAACCCATATATTCCTCCTCATCATGACTGTGGATGGAGCATGACCTTTTCTATTATACTTTTGATATTGAAAAGGACGACTATGGAGGATTTAGGGGATGTGTGTTGTTAAAGAAAAAGAGCACCGGAGAGGGAGCTTGCGGGGAGATTGCCATGATCCAGATCTGGTCGAAGTGAAGAAGGAAGGTTAGCGTTTTTGTTGGTGTCAACGATCGAGAATGGTGGCTGGGCGGAGGTGACACTGGAACAGGGGCGGCTAGATTGAGTTGGTGGTAGGGGTGATAGCGATTGGGGATAGAGATGGTGGGTTGGGGATGTTTCTGGCCGGTAGAGATGAAATTGAAAAATGATTTGCAAGCGATGGAGAATTTGACTATCGGATTTGAGGGAGGGGTTTACTTGGTCGACATGGAAAGAGATGGAGGAGGCGAAGCTCTGTCCGAATTTAGGAGAGTGATCTCGAGGTTGAGAGAATTTTGTTGGGTTTGCTGGAGAGGGATAAACTGAGAAGGAGGCCGATTGAGCGTGAGAGATGAGAGAGAGAAAAATCACTCTTTGCTAGGGTAGCCACACCCCTTCTCTATGCTTTTAGTCTTCCACTTTAGATGCAGACAAGATTGTTTCAGAAGTAAAAAAGAAAAGGTCACCGAGGTATCAATGGGTTCGAATCAGAAGATTGTTTCACTCTTTTGTGTTTTTACAAAAAATCAGAAATTACAAATTACAAACAACACTTACATGAACATAGTTTGGTCAGCCATGGAACCTTCGGCCAGGATTTGCTTCAGTTCATGATGTTACAAGCACGTTGTTTACACCATAGTAACAATCAGCCATGGCCAGAGCTCTGTTGATTCTTCCTTCAAACAGGAGGAAGAGTAAATGCATACCAATTTTGTGTACAAAGAGAAATTAGGGATTTGTTGGTGGGTATGTCGATATACCCCCAATTTCTTTCCCTCAATTTTACGGCCAGTGGAAAAGCCCATAATATCCTACACGTGCAATTTAACGGGACTTTATTAACGGCCATCCTCGCCAGGGGCTGAAATGAGACAAAAGGTAACATTAGATGGTATTATAAGACAAACCTTAGGTTGAAGTGCATTTTGGGATTTGATGGATACTTTGGGGGTAAATATATTTTGACCAATTTACTACTCACTCCGTCCCTAAATTATCGTCCTCCTTTCCTTTTTCGTCCGTCACAAAATAATTGTCCACTTTGAAACTTACCTTTTTAGAACATCACTTTTACCACTTTACCCTTACTTTTTCACTCAACTTTAATTATGGGCCACATATACATGGACATTAAAGGAAACTACACATTAAACCAATATAAATAATCAAGTCAATTACTTTTTCTTAAACTGTGCGCCGGATCAACCCAGACGATTATTTAGGGACGGAGGGAGTATATAGTATGGTGTTGTTCTGTCACCTTGTGTAGCACTTAATTTGGGAATAACTACGGTAACTACTTGGTTTCACAAAATGATACTCCCTCTATTTTCAAGTTATCGTCTACCTTTCGTTTTTCGTTCGTTCTTAAATAATTGTCTTTTTCAAAACTTTTCCTATTAAAAAAACATTTTTACCATTTTACCTTTATTTTTCCACATACTTTAATTATAACTACATACTCAATGTCATTAAAGAAAACCACACATTTTACAAATATTTATATTACATTTAATTATTTTTTCTTAATTAATGTGTCGGCTCAAAGTAGACAATCTTTTGAAAACGGATGAAGTACTTTATCTCAGAGAATACTTACAATAGTCATTTTTAATACTTCATCCGTTTCAGGTGAACAAACTTCGTTTGAAAGTCATTTTTTTTAATGACACATTTAGAAGTCTATTAGTAATAAAATAATACTTTGATACATTAATTTTTGAAAGTGAAATCTTTAAATATAACATCTAAAAATGAAATAGTGGACTTTTTGCCCGGTATAGATAAAGGGAGTCAATTTTGAAAAAGTAAGAAAAAAAAGTTTTTTCACTCTTTCAAACAGCGAACGGTCACATTTAAAAAAAAAAACATTAACAAATCAATTCAAGAAGAAGGTGGGGAACATGTGGGGCCCGGCTTGCAGACCACCTTCACACGCCGAAAGAAGTCGTGTGGTGCACACGCCCAATTGGAGAAGAAGGTGCGCCACACTCTCTCCCTTTTCGTCAGTTTCTCTCTCTTTTGCAGTGAATTCTTATTTGGGAATTGAATAAAAAAATTGTTAAGAATTTGTTCTCCAATGACAACATACTCTTACCTTATCTAAGAATTGAGCATTGGAGAAGCTCTAATATGGAAGTAACATTGGTTATCCTACTTCTGTTGCGACAAAGAGTCTTTGTTTAAAAATTAATATGTTTTTTAAAAAATTATATGTTTAATAGTTTATTAGTAATTAAATAATATTCATGTACATTAAATTTTAAAAGTAATTTTTTAAAAATTAAATATTTAAAAATGTAATAATGGACACTTTTACTCAAAATAGTGCAAGTAGTACTCTAACCTCGTATTAGAGCATCTCCAATCATACACCCAATAACACCCTCTAGCTACCTCGTTTTTTGTTCCTTTTACACTTTTTCAACACTCTAAAAAAAAATTCACTCCAATAACCACCCTCTATACAATCCTTTAAAAAACCTCAAATCTCTTCATCTCAACTAACAAACCTAACTACCAACATAATTTTCATTTTTTTGTTTATATTATTCCACCACACTTGAAATATTTATATTATAAATTTATATTTTATGAAAAAAAAATTCATATTAATAAAATAGGTATCTTTCTATGTAATTGATAAATAAAGTTTACTTATGACAAACTTGTAGCTTTTTTTTGGAGAAAATTCCGAGTTAAGACGCAACAAATCTTTTAAATCCAACTTAATTCAACAAGTTTCATTTTAACCCGTTTGATATTTGAATTCTAATAGGTTATTGCACCCTAAAATGTAGAATACAAAATGCTAACTCTTAGAAGTTGAAAACTATTAAACTTAACTAATTGTTATGAATGTTCTTAAACAGGTATGCAAACATTTATAAGCAAAATGTTTGTCTGTCCTTATATCCGAATAGCCATGCTCACAGGCATTGAATTTGCACAAGTTTGGGAATTTGCACAAGTTTGGGTACGTTAGGCCAAAAGAAAAGCAGACTTGAGGTCAAGATCGAACCAACTTCTTTAACCAGCCATACTAGTTCAACTTTAGAAATACTACTTGCGTATAGTAAGAACATTTACAATTATTTTTCAGCAAAGTACATGGTTCTACCACAAACATATCCATGCAGCTACAAACTTGGAGCTCGCATCGTCGGCATAGTGGGAAAATAATGCTCGTCCACATAACATGCCGGTTTACAGAATTCCTCAAACTTTGGGTAATATTTGGTGTCTGACACTACGTAAGATGCAAGCTTTCTGTTGATTTCAAACCATTGTGATCATTTGCGCCATTGGGAGATGTTTACTTCAGGTAACATGTTTTGATTATAGCGGCCCCTGCCGAATGGCCCAGGATCGTCAAATGCTCCCATGAAGCTATATTTGGATTTCATTAAGTAGTGGTAGATGACGCTGAAATTGTAGAGGGGAAGGCATGATTCTGAGACGAGAAAAAATCGTTCGTTGTTGACATCGAGCAATGCAATGGCGAGTAGTCTTCTCTCGGCATCACACATGCTCATCCTGCCCCATTTTGACACCTGCAGAGGAACAAACCCAGAAAAATTGGCTATTCACTGAGGTACTGAATATATTTGGCAAAACAGATTACAAAGGAAGAGCTATTACAGGTTGTAGGAAACTCAAGAAAAAGAAGATGGGAAATGTACGTTCTTAACAAAATAGTAGTTTTAACAATTTTTGTAACTAACTAATCTCTTATTAGAAACCTAGCCAACATTGCTATATAACTTAATATAAAAATCTATACAACACAAGTGATAACTTGACCGATAAGGATCTAAACTTGTATCATATCAGAAATCAACCTTGACCGATAAGGATCTAACACTCGGGTTCCTGCACTAAATGTGGCTAGGGTCAAGTATTACTCCAATAGCCATCAAAATATTAGTATTTCCCCAATATTTGTTAAATTTTTTGCTTCATGCTTTTAACCATCCCTCTGATAAACTCATTAGCACGATTTTCTTTCTCATTCTATTTGTAACAAATTAGGCATTCTTAATCCACACTCCAGCTAGAGGGAGGGTGTTCTACAAATTAACTGAAGTGTAGTAAGGGTAAATACATTACTTTTAAAAAAAAAGTGTGGTAAAGGTATACATGAATGTGCAAGCAGTTAGTATTATCTACACTAGCCATATGGGAGTTATGGCCTTCCACAATCAATTTGTCTTCCTTTTTTTTCTTCATGTCAAAACTGTTTTAGCTTGATATAAAAATCTATACAACACAAGTGATAACTTCATAAGATGACATACAAGTTGCATACTTGCATTGTCTTGTGAACTCATAAATTAACCCTCAAAATGAAACTTTACAATTACTTATCAAAAAAAAAAGATGAAACTTTACAATTTTACAAGAAATTCGTAGTCAAACTCAGAAGCCAACTACTTAGTGTAGCTCATTATTTGCACACAACTAAAAGTGGGAAGAAAAAGTGAGTACAGGAGGGTTACCCACTTTTTTTATTTAATTTATCCTGTATAATAACTCTCCAAGTTATCTAAAAGAGAATCACATGACAAAACTATGCAAAACCCCTTTCTTTCCAAACAAGAAGATAAAGATAGCTCCCTTCCTTAAATACACACCATCATCCCTCTTCTATTTCAATTCTTCCTATTTTTACAAATCTCTTATACAATGTACCATCATGGAACATAGAAAACATGGCAAGGCAACAGAATTAACATTTTGTAGTATTCACAGAGTTAGAACTTGTAAGCAGATATCATACCACAGCTCCAATGCATAAAATTGCTTGATATTTCTGTGACTTCCCAAGCTTCTCCGCTACCAGACCGATCTAGAAACTTCCAGGAACCCAGACAACCTAAAAGGATGATAGCAACATTTCCTTGTCACACATTACTCGGGTAGGAGTTAGAGTAAACCAGATAAACTCAACAAACAGCTTGCACATGGTATTGTGACTAAGTGATGGCCTGAAAAGATGATAATTTCTAGTAATCACTTGATGTTAGGATACATGTCAACTCAACATATTACTATATTAGTCCATAACAGGAAAAATATCCTCAACATATTGTGCATACAAGAGCTTTTTAGTAGTTTAATACTCCCTCCATTCCAGAGTGTCATGTTTGACCTGCCACACACATTAAGAAAAGATAACTGACTCTATTATAAATATAACGATAGGAACCCAAGGTGTGGGAGAGATGGCAAGGTCACTCAGGCAAAAGATTTAGAGGTCCTTTGTTCCAATTCTCGTACCAATAAAGGATCACACTTACCTATTAAAAAATATATATATATATATATATATATATATATATATATATATATATATATATAACGATAGTGCGTATTTTCCAAGGATACTCATGTGAGAGTGGGGCCCATCAATTAAAGTAAGAATCAAATCAAGGGTAAAATGGTAAACGTAACTTACAAAAAATAAAGATCAGAAAGTGGATATGTTTTTGGGTGAACGGCCTAAAAAGGAAAGATAGATTATTTATTAGGAATGGAGGGAGTATTTATAGGTACAATCAAAGTACAAACACATCTGATGAAACTACAAAATGAAACTACAAAATACAAACTACATTCATTAAGAACTACACAGTAAGATACATGCTCATGATTCATGAAATCCGATGTACTAAAAGAAAAACTTAACAGCACAGATTCCTACACGTATCTTTACCATCAATAAAATGACATACTAGCACAGCATCTCTAATGTTCATCAATTCTTCCTCTTATCAAGATGTGATTAATAAAATATTCTTGGCAAAGTGTAGTTTAACAAAATTAAAGGAAACATTCATGGAAGTACGTTAATTGTTTACTAAATACTAGGAGTAGGTTGGTAGATTTCAACAATCTAGCAAAGTACATTGGCTGGGGTTTCTTTTTACTTCTTTCTTGGGGGATGAAAATTGGTTATTGATTTCCATCAAGAACAACCACCAAAAATCCCTAGCTTTCAAAGGGTTTAACAAGGAAACAAATTGAGGAAAAATGGCCATTGATTCGGTGGTGAAATTCCAAGGTTAAAATTAAAATGGGTTTCATAATAATGTAAGTACACTGTAACTGTATGAGTACATTAAGAAAATATGAGATGGAAGAAATGTCATCAAAATGGGTTGTAAAATATGAATATCTCAGTGAGACCATTGACGAGATTCACGAGAATAAAATCTCTAGGAAGATAATTTAAAAGTTACACAGACACACACAAACACACGAGGGCTTGAATCCTTGAATGATTTCTGCTGACCCAATACTACACCTTTGATACCTCAAAGCTCAAAGCTCAAAGCTCATACCCACCAATGAGATCGAAAAAAGTCAGAAACATTATGATTTCAATGTCCTAACAAGCATATTAATAGGGCACTCAGGTCAATATGGAACCACAGTGATCCAACATTAAGTGAAATCCCAACTAAAAAAGTGGAAGGAAAATTGTGACCAACAAAAAATCATCTGAAAAGAACCAGAGTTATGGGCTTTAACTTTGTATATGAAGAAGAGCTCAAAGTAGAAGATCCCTCCAAATGAGAAGATGCCAATCAACCTAACATAAAACCATTTCCTTCAACGGACATGATTCCTCAAGGAATGCTAATAAAACAATGGAGAAAAAAAACAATTTATTGATCACTTGATCACTCAGCTTGCAATATACTACAAAAGCACAACATATGCATGAACCAATCAAAAACACACTATAAAGAAAAGGAAAATACAGTAATTTAAAATAAGCTCGCACTCATTTCATTCCCTTCTACAAATGTGAATATAAATCATACAAACAAAATATTTTTAAGGGGGAAATAGCATTGGTCTCACATACCTGACTTGGTATTTGTCTCTTGTAAAAAAGGATGACGATGGGAAATTGGCGTGAAATGATGGAAGCGAATGACATAGATTGATTCTGTTCCGACAACCTCTTCTTACTCAAATCAATGTACCCTTTCTCCGCATTTACACGAAGAACCATGGCCGGCTTGATTCGCCCGACCTTAATCAAGCTTCTGACACTACGAATGCGGCGGCGGGAGAGGTCGGAAAGGAGGATCATGCCCTCAACATTGTTGTATTCAAGGAGGGCGACGTGAGTGCAGACGTCGCCAATTTCTTTGACTTGGATCATGACCGGTGTGTCGACTTCCGGGAACCTGGATTCGTACATCCGGTAGTCGAAGTTGGGAGTTGAGGAAGCTGCCATGGTGTGGGGATTTCGGGATTTCGGGGTTTCAGGGGCTTTGGTGGGTTTGGGAATTAGGGCTTTTGGAGATTTGGGGGAATTTGAAGTATGGAGAGAACGAATTTAGGTGGACTGCTTTCAATTTGTTGTTGAGAGGAGTGGTGTGGAGATATATAGGATGAGGAAGACTGTGGGGAGAAAGAAGAGAGAAGACAGAGGAAGACGGACGGTTGGTAGGAGAGAAAGTGAGGGAGGACGAGCAACTGTTCATGTTAAGCGACTCGCAATATATTGCGATTCATTTGCCGGACTATTGCGATTGGGGGTGGAATTGAGAGTCCATTGTGGACTTCAGTTTTCTTTAAAAACTCCAAAATCGATTTTAGAGTGTTGGTAACAACGTCCATTGTGGACGCTCTTATAATTCAGTCTGAGGGGTGGGAGGGGGGGGGGGAACACAGTTTAGATGGGAATTGACTTAAAAGTTTGGGAAAGTATGAAAGATAAGAGCATCATTTCAAATGGTTACTATGGATTTCTCTAGATCATCTCCCTATTTTCTTCATCATTTCTCTCCTTTTAGTTATCCTTCTTTCTTTTTTCTGGGGCGTAGGAAGTGATCGAACGTGAGGCACCATTGTGAAGCATATCTACCACCAGGGGAAGTCCTTTTAGTTATCCTACTAGTACAGAAAGTCCGTTAAGCTCGCCTTATAAATTGTTTTACACTTTAATGACTAGGTCATCATTAAAATCACTCAAGTTAATTTTGTCCGTTACGTTGGACGGAAATTGTTAGATAGACTAAAATACCCTCAGGGGCCTCCAAACATGATGACATGTATAATCTCCGAAAGACATTGATCGGTTTAAAAAATTCTTGGCAAATTAAAAAAAATAAACAGATAACAAAAAAACATGAATTAAAAGTCAGGCAGGCCCAATATATTTGCGTCAATTGCGGAATATTTCATCTATTTTTTACATGCATAAATTAAACACAACCATCCTTAAAAGTTAAAAAAATAAAAAAAAATGAAAAACTATATATGATCTACTAGTAACCCAAATGAAAGTTATTGCCCTCAAATGCTTCCAATTCCAAAGAAGATGCTCTATGTAGTAATTCTTCCTATGACATTCACGCGCACGCCCACAATTCTTTTCAAGTGTGGTACTCAACTGGTTCACGAAGCAATCACTATGAATGATCTTCATTCTATTGCTAAATAGGGCAGTTTTAAACAAAGAAGATTAAATTCATCATTTCGGAAACACAATTAACCTAAAAACTAAAGTATTTTGGGAAAATAATTAATAACTATAACTTAAATGAGATAAAGCTAGTGCATTTATAGTAGTAACTAGTAACCCTAAACACATAAGCAATAAGCACGAACACTCTTTCAACCTAGCGTATCCGGCGTATCTGTGACACAGATACTTCCGGATACTCTAGGTTGAAGGCGTGTCCGTGCAACCTAAGCATTTCCCAAGGTTGTCCCCAAATGCTTTTGAAAACAAAAGGTATGACAGGCGTGTGAATACATCCTAATGGTACTCAAGGTAGATGGCCATCACCCATCAACATGGCAAGGGAAACAAACAAACAAACTCAATTTTAGTGATCTGGCAAGGATCTGCAAATAAGCTTTGAGTTTCTCCTTCTATCCCCACCTTTATTTGTAGACCGTCGACTTGAATTCAAGTTTCCAAAAGTCCATTTCAACACAAATGACTTAAATAGTAAATATATTTCTGCTTTAATTTCACTAACTATGTTCAAGTGAAATAGATGAATATCCCTGGGCAATCACCATACCAATATGCACATGTAAAAAGACAATTTGGGTTGGAAATACCAAGAGAGAGAAAAACTTTTATCTTTTCCAAACACACACTGACCTTTGCATTAGTTGTCCAGCTGCGAATAGGATGTTGGGTTATCAGATTTAGAACACATAAAAATCATCCAAAATAGAACAACAATAGAGCCAGCAAGGAAAGAAGCGTGATATGTGCTCTCTAGTAGTGCAATTGTGCGCTTCTTTCCTTGCATGATCTATCGTTGTTCTAACTCATCTCAAATGAAAGTTTAACACTCTACGGTGCTCTTGAATTTCATTTTGCAGTTGCCCCATTTCGGCAGCAATTGTAGAAAGCCTGTTTGGAGCAATGCAGCATCCATAACTCAATTTCTTTGATTTGAATTTGATGAAGTGAAGACACTTATGAGCCTCCATTTATAGAGTAATATACTAATATCGTCATGCAATACGAATTGCATGGCAAACACAATCCCTACTACTATAAGCATGCTGCATGTATGAACAAACAAACTTTGCAGAACCGTTTCACCTAATCGATGATGCAGGTGAAGTCAGCAATGGATTTGGTTGTCCTCCTTTTCGTTTTTATCTCTTCCAAAATAATTGTCCTCTTTTAAAACTTTTTTTTATAGGAAAACATTTTACCGCTTTATCTATATTTTTTTCCTGCATACGTTAATTATGTTTATATGCAAAAGGTATTAAAAAAACCACATATTACACCAATATTTATAATATAATAAAAAAACATTTAACGATGTTCTGGGTAAAAAATAACGATTATTTAAGAACGAATGGAGTATTATTTTTAGTTGGCTTTCAAAGAAAATGAACTTTTAAAAAAAGTACTCCCTCCGTCCCTAATTTATTGTCCTGGTTGACCCGGCGCACCGTTTAAGAAAATCTATTTGACTGGATTATTAATATTGGTTTAATGTGTAGTTTCCTTTAAAGCTCATGTGTATGTGGCCCATAATTAAAGTAGGGTGAAAAAGTAAGGGTAAAGTGGTAAAAGTGATGTTCTAAAAAGGTAAGTTTCAAAGTGGATAATTATTTTAGGACGGATGAAAAAGGAAAGGAGGACGATAATTTAGGGACGGAGGGAGTAATAAACTTGGAAAAGAAAAGCATTTTCCCTACCATTCCACAAAAAAAAAAAAAAAATTGTATGACAAAGTATCTCTAGCACTTAAAGAAGTCCTTAAAATCCTCTTGTACTAATGGTGTTTGTATCTCTTTTGTTTTGCTTACATAATTACATACTACTATATTTTAAGTATCTTGTATTCTTGTAACTGTCTGAAGTTAACAAGGAATTATAAAATTATCATCTTCCAAACATGTATCACGTACCAAATTGAACCAAGTCTAGGAAATTTGGATATTTATGTAGTCAATTATTAATTATAAATTATTTCCTATAATGTATCAAAATTATTAATTGTTCAAAGTGGACCGAAATCGGTTTCTCAAGAACTTATTAATTAATCAACAAAATATACTCCCTCCATACTATCTAAAGAGTCCATATTTTAAAAGTCGAATTATGAAGAGATATATGACTAATATTAAAGTTGGTCCATATGAAGATGATAAATATATTTTTTTTAAAGTAGACTTATAAAATGAAACATCTCACAATAGTATGGTGGATCTTTGCCCAGAACGGAGAGAATATTAATTATTAGAATGCAGAATGTATTATGCGAAGTTAGCGAGAAATACATTTATACTATAAGTATATTAAAGTTTGTGAAGACAACTTTCTGTAAAGGATCCCAATGATCCTCCACCAATTTCGGATAATTAGAATATTTTCTGTTATTTTCTTATTCATTTATTTCCTATAATTTAGATAGTTGACTAAGTGATTTAGCATATCTCTATTTTTGTATTCATGATTGTATATATCTTCCCTTGTATTTCTCTAGGTTTTTAAAACTCTCATTTGTAACTATATATTAACAAGTTGATAAATGAAAAGATCACTTTTTTGCCAAAACCCTTTTATAGTATCAGAGCTAATTGATCCAAATTCTTTTTCAAATCCTTCCTGCCTCCCTATTCTTTCCGCCGCCCACCACCCTTTTCTCCATGGCAAATCAGTCCTCTTCCACCATCCCTAACACCGCCGAACCAAACCACCCCATTCTACTCGTTAACCTCTCTCAATGCAAGACGCTCACACCTCTCACCTATCTCTGTTGGTCCTCCCAGGTAACCTCCCTTCTTTTCGGTTTGGACCTCCTAGGCTTCGTAGATGGCTCCCATCCCTCCCCTCCCGAAACCATCAAAGTTGATGGCAAGGACACCAAAAACCCTGCTCTAAGTACCTGGAATAGGCAAGATCGCCTCATACTTAGTGCCCTCTTAGGAACCCTTGACACATCAGTCGCACCCCTTGTTTATCAAACCACCACCTCCCATCAAGCTTGGGATATCCTCAAAACGACCTACGCAAACCCTTCGCGTGATCATATTCTTCAACTCAAAGACCATCTCGACTCTATCACCAAATCCTCTCTCTCCATCACAGACTATATGCAATCCATAAAATCATGCACCGATAAACTTGCAATTCTAGGCAAACCCATGGACTCCGAAGACGTTATTGCCAAAGTTATAAAAGGCCTAGACTATGACTCTTACAAACCAATCATCGGCTCCATCCGTGCTAAAGACAATCCCATCACCTTCGAAGCTCTTCATGAAAAGCTCATTCACCATGAGCTCTCCCTAAAACAACAACCCACTCAACCTATCCTTCCCATGTTTGCCCATGTCGCCCACCATGCACCCTCCCCATCCCACCATGCTCACTCTCGCCATTTCTCAAGTCAACCAAATCCTCTGCCCATTCTGCCCACACCACCTCAAACTCGCACCCCCTCCTCCTCCTCTTCCGTGCCTTTCAAAGTCAAATGCCAATACTGTCAATTTGTTGGACACGTGATCTCTCAGTGTCGTCAATTCAAACGCGACTATCCAAGTGTTGTCTTCCCTCCACCCCCATCTTCCGGCCGCTCGCCCCGTACCACCCACACTCCAAATCAGCCCCAAGCTCACACGACTTCTGCCCCTCACTCCTCATCTCCGACTTCTTGGCTAGTCGACAGCGGTGTTACGCACCATCTCACAAATACTCTCTCCACTCTCTCCCTTCACCACCCTTATGATGGAAGTGATGAAGTCATTATTGGTGATGGATCATCCCTTCCGATTGCCAATATAGGTAGTTTTTCTATTTCTTGTTCCCACTCCAATATTCGTTTCAATAATGTTTTGCATGTTCCCTCTATCACTCGAAATATTCTCTCCGTTTCTCAATTTTGCAAAGATAATAATACACTCATTGAATTCTCACACTCTTCCTTTCTTATCAAGGAAATCTCGACTCACCGCATTCTACTCCACGGAACAACTGATCGTGGAATCTATCTCTGGCATCCTCAACCGCCCCAAGCTCATCTAAGCACCTCAACATCTCTTCAATCGTGGCATCATATATAGACTAGGACACCCCTTCCCCCCTATTGTCTCCCATTTAAATAAGCAATTTTCTTTACACATTCCGTTTGGTAATTTCAATTCTTGTAATCCTTGCAATATTAATAAAAGCCACAAACTCCCATTCTCTACTTCTTCTCTTGTCACTCATGCTCCTCTTGAACTCATTTTTTCTGATGTATGGACTTCACCACTTTACTCATATGACAATTACAAATATTATGTGATATTCGTAGACCATTTTACCAAATATACTTGGCTATACCCACTCAAAAATAAATCTGACATTTTCGCCACTTTTACTCGCTTTAAAGCTATCGTAGAAAAATACTTTTCCCGACCCATCATTCAATTTTTCTCCGACAATGGTGGTGAATACCTAAAACTCACTCCTCTCGCTTCAAAACGAGTCACTCACCTCACCACTCCACCCCATACTCCCGAGCATAACGGCTTTGCCGAAAGGCGACATCGACATCTTGTTGAAACCGCTCTCTCCTTTCTATCCCATGCAGAACTCCCCCTCTCTCTTTGGTCCCACGCTCTCACAACTGCCGCCTATATCATCAATAGATTACCCACTCCCACCCTCCACAATGACTCACCTATCTCCGACTTTTTCAAACCCCTCCGAACTATACAAAATTAAGAAGCTTTGGGTGCCTTTGCTACCCATGGCTTAAACCCTACACACCTCATAAATTAGCTCCCAAGTCAACCCCAATGCATCTTTGTAGGCTATTCCCCCACCCAAAGTGCCTACCATTGTCTTGATCCCACAACTCACAAAATATACACTTCACGCCACGTAAGATTTATCGAAACAGAGTTTCCATACACTTCTCTCACCACAAAACCCACTCTTTCTCAAACCATTACCCCTACGAATGGTGTTCCATTTCTATCCCTATTATACTACCACACACACATTATCCGGTAGAGCCTCCCGCTCAAAATCCCACTCCGCCACCTCCTCTCATACTACTTCCGAACCACAGATCCACCCCCCTCCTGCTTCCGCCTCTGACAGCAACCCACTCCCTTCTACCTCTTTCTACCCAAGCAACAACAACAACCAAATTGCCCAGGCCGAGCCACTTCCAGCCACCACAAATCAGCCCCAAATCACCCCGCACAATCACAACCCGCCTTTCCCATGGCATCCGAAAACCTAATCCTAAGTATGCTAATCTCACAGCTCTTTCCTCTCCTTCCTTCCTTCCCACCACCACTAAACAGGCCCTCTATACCCCTCATTGGTACAAAGCTATGTGTGAGGAGTACACCGCTCTCATGCGTAATGAAACTTGGTCCTTAGTTCCTTCCCCTGAAGCACCAAACATTATCGGGTGCAAATGGGTATTCCGTATCAAATACAACCCCGACAACACCATCTACAAATATAAAGCCTGTCTTGTTGCCAAAGGATTCCACCAAAGACCCGGCCTTGATTATTCTGAAACCTTTAGTCCCGTAGTCAAACCCGCCACTATACGTCTCATCCTTTCTCTAGCCATCACCCATGGTTGGCCCCTCCGCCAACTTGATGTGAACAACGACTTCCTCCAAGGCCGCCTCTCTGAAACCGTCTTCATGTCACAATCCCCCGGTTTCCAAGATTCCACAAAACCCTCTCATGTGTGTCGACTCTCCAAAGCCATCTATGGCCTCAAACAAGCACCTCGTGCTTGGTATACCACCCTCAAACAATTCCTCATCTCCTTCCGCTTCAACCCCTCTATTGCCGATCCATCTCTCTTTACCTTCCACAAAAATTCCCACCACCTTCTTCTTCTAGTCTACGTTGACGATATTGTCATTACGGGTCCTTCCACCTCCTTTCTTGAAACCTTCATTGATCATCTTGCCTCTCGCTTCTCTCTAAAGGATCTAGGTCCTCTTTCCTATTTTCTTGGAGTCGAGATTACACCCAATCCTCATGGCATCATCCTCTCTCAAACAAAATACATTAGCGATCTCCTCACCCGCCATCACATGGACAACTCTAAACCTTCCCCACACCCATGTCCACCTACCTCCCTCTCTCGGCCCACCCTCGTACTCCCATCCGCAATCCTACGAATACCGAGCCATCCTAGGAAGCCTCCAATATCTTTCTCTCACTCGGCCAGGATATTGCCTTCCCGGTTAACAAGCTAGCTCAATTCCTTCACCACCCACAAGAAAACCATTGGTCCGCTCTCAAACGGTTTGCCGTTACCTTCATGGAACCATCCACTGGCATTGACTTTTCAAGCAGTCCCCACCCATTCTCCATGCTTACTGCGATGCCGATTGGGCAGGGGACAAAGACGACTTCTACTCAACCACCGGTTTTATTGTTTACTTAGGTCGTAATCCAGTTACTTGGTCTTCCAAAAAGCAACGAGCTATTGCTCGCTCCTCCACCGAAGCCGAGTACCGTGCCATTGCCGCCTCCACTGCCGAGCTTCTCTGGGTTCGCAACATTTTAGTTGAGCTCGACATCCACCCTTCAGCACCACCAGTAGTGTTCAGTGACAATCTTGGCGCCACCAACTACTCCGCCAACCCCATTTTTCACTCCCGTATGAAACATTTAGCTCTCGCCTTTCACTTTGTATGAGAGCAAGTTCAGCTTGGAAACCTTCGGGTTCAACATATATCCGGCAAAGACCAACTTGCCAACCCACTCACAAAACCACTCTCACGGGCTCGGTTTGTCTCTCTCATCTCCAAGATTGGCCTCACTCACGGACCGTCCATCTTGTGGGGGCGTGTAAAGGATCCCAATGATCCTCCACCAATTTCGGATAGTTAGAATATTTTATGTTATTTTCTTATTCATTTATTTCCTATAATTTAGATAGTTGACTAAGTGATTTAGCATATCTCTATTTTTGTATTCATGATTGTATATATCTTCCCTTGTATTTCTCTAAGTTTTTAAAACTCTCATTTGTAACTATATATTGACAAGTTGAAAAATGAAAAGATCACTTTTTTGCCAAAACCCTTTTACTTTCAAAATGACACATCATCCTATTCTGGTTGAATTTAAACTCACGAGCCTCCAACTCAATGCGACTTTTGATTTTTGGATCTTTTCATTTTCAAGATAGTAGCTAAAAACTATCGTTAACAATATTTAGTATGATATGAGGTATTAATCCCTACTAATAATCTCTTTTACTGTTAATAATAATAAAAATCTTATATAGAATAACTTTTATAACTAATATCATTTTCTAACCAATTTAATAACACTCTTCTATTGTTAATAAACTAATTATAGGTGAGCACACTATAAGAAAAATGTGTATTTGGGAAGGCGAAAAACCATCCCAAATACTGACATAACTGTCCCTAAGACAATTGCACACGTGGGTGTCATTTACCACATATTGGAGACGATTTGTGTTGACCCAACCTTAAAAAGGGTAATTGGCACGATTCTACGTGCCCTCCCAAATCATATTTAGCACGTTTAGTTTTACCCTTCCAAAGAGTATTTGTCACGATTGGTGATACAAGGTTGGTGATGCCCTCCCAAATAGTAACTAGTGCAATTTGTACTGTCTTACCAAATAATATTTGGTACGTTTGTGTTTGATCATTCGTGACGGTTTATAGTTGCTCCCAAGTATATTTGGCACGCTTTAGTCAACTTTCCAAAAAAATATTTTGAATTATTTTCTAGCTTCGAATTGTATTTCATATCGATTTCATATAATACCAATCATTTATTTTTTTCGATTTAAACAACAAGAATTTATTTTATGCCAATCATAAGAAAATTATCTAATGAAATACAAAAAACATTTTATAGATATGAATTTAAGTAAAGGTGTCAATTTTTGCCCACACCCATTTACCCACCCAAACCGCTCGATAAATTATGAGTATGGACACACCTAAATTTTAAGTGGGCATAAATAGACATGTCCATTAGAAACCATTAATTATGATGAGATAAATAGAAACCCACTTGAGCACTCATACTAAAACTCATTCTCTTGTTCTTCTAATTTCGATCTCTTTGATCTCTCCATTTGCCTAACATATATTCAACTGCATGTTTTTCCATAATCAAATGCATTGAAAAGTCAACTTGAATTACTTTGTTTTATCTACTATATACATGATTATAAAATAACTTAAAATTAATAAAAATGTTTAACATCTAACATAATATATATCCACAACAGCAGGCCTAATTAAGCTATCAGACACTCCTTCATAGCAACCAACAAGGGAATTTTATCTCTGCAAGACTGCAACGCCTGATCCTCCAAATAAATCGCTGCGCCTAACCACATTTTGGCCAAATTGACCTTCAAACCTGGAATAGTCGTGAACCCCCTATTCTATCTTTTGAATGGATTCAGTTTTAGATTCATATAATATGTGCAAAAAATACATATTTATTTTTCCTTTTTTCTTGGTGAAATTAATGTTTTTTTTTAATTTTTGAGTATTTTTGTTAAACAAAGGAACTTTTTAATTATTATATTTATTTGATAATTTTGTGTTGATGAGTAGATTAATATCTATGCCCATTTATTGCACGCCCATATATACTCATGCTATTAAATGACACTTGCTCATCCGCTTATTTGAACTCATTGCCCATATGAACACCGCACATGCCCATTCATACCCGCCCGTTTGTCACCTCTAAATTTAAGGCATAACACAACCAATAAAGATGTTTCTAATTCATCCCGAGTCAAAAGCATATAAGCAAACAAACATTTAAAATGAGAAACTAGACTAAAATTTTTGCATGAGCAACCCTTTAAAAACAAGTCTCAAATAGCGTCTTTCCTAAAAAAGTGTCTTTTGTAGAAATAGCCAGCTCAAATCGTCTATTGCAGAGTTAGTCCGAGTCTACAAGATAAATCATTTAATTAGAATAAATCACACAAAAAAAAAAGGAAAAAAGAATAACTCAACGATACGATCAAATGGTGATTGGTGCTCCTCCCTTTATATGTCCACTGCAGGGTAAAGTAACTTAAAATTTCCAATTCTGCATTTCTGTCCCATATAACATCAATTCCAACATAAAATACTTATTGAACCAACTAATTCTATGACAGGACTTATCACAGAAAACCCATACTGATGTGTGTAAGATGGCATTTTATAACCAAACATCAACTTGTACATTATAGCAAAAAAGAAAGCCTTGGTCAGCAGCTTGAGAAAGGTTCGAATTTCGAATAGCTTGAAGACTGATTTACAACTACTTTGACACAGAATGACTAATTCAGGCCTAGATAAATGACATAAGATTTTTTTTGATTAGTAATAAATGACATAAGATTGACACAAATCCATCTAAAATTAACCTGATCAGTCTCCTTAGAGAAGAAAACTTTGATAGTTGGAACTTCTTCCCAGGCTTTTCTGCTTTTGCTTAATATTTCAAAAAGGGAAAGACAAGACATAGACCAGTTACTTCACATCATATCAACCATAACAAGAATTCAGGATCCCAGACTCAACCAGAAAAAATTCAAGTTCCCTGGTTCAAACAGGAAACATTATGATTCCCTTTAAATATCCATGCAAATCCAAACCTAATTTCCAGCAATTTCTTTGGCATAATGCTGAATATCCAATCAGCATTCATCGGAATCCCAAACTCCAATGCACAATTCTTGAGGTATTTTTCCGTAACTTCAAAGGTACTGAAACAAACCCCTTTGAATTGTCTCCAAATTCACAATTGGCTTAATCTTTAAAACCCAAAAGCCTGAAATTTGCTTCCAAATCAAGACTTTCGAGGTGTAAAACAAAATGTGATTCCCGAAAACACAACCCTAACCTAAATACACCAATAAATGTGAGTCTACAAGAGGATCAAGATACCCAAATCATTAAGAATTCAACGAAGAAATACCCACACTGAAAGAAAATCAAAATGCCTTACCCATCGAAAGGAATCAACTCTTTTTCGGATGAAAGAAATCTGACACGCACTTGAGAAAATTGAACAAAATGTTAATAACATGGGGAAATTGATATTGGGATGTGCTTTCCCACAAATTTATAAGAAGTCAATTGAAAAGCAGTTGATTAAAAAGCTAAATTCAACGAAGGAAGTTTACAAATTACAGTAACAATTTTATATGATTTTAAATAAATAAATTACAGATCAAAAACCGAATGGGATTTTCACTTGCAAGCAAAATTGGATGTCTTATGGTTTCAGGTGGTTTGAGTCCCGAAGCAGGTGTCAATCCAAGAAAGGAATTGAAAATTGCAGAACAGGTTACTTTCGGAAACTGCAAAACAACAGGTTACAGATGTTGGGAAGGACTAAGGAGAGAGATGACCAGACCAGATGAATTCCTATGTGGAGTTGGGTCAAGGGGATTCCTATGGTGGCGTTCAACAACGAAACAATGGTGCACATCCATCAAACGAGGGCACCCTAACAAGCATTTTAAATATGTAGCTTACCTCTGCTCGAATATTAGCATGTGATGTCCTTCCAGTCCTACGTGGGAACTCAAGTTGCTTATAATTGGTAGAATTACATAAAGCTTGAACCTAAAGACAAATCACATTGCACATAAGCTTATACATTACATAATTGCTTACGAACAAAAACCTGAATATTACATATGAATAGAGCATACCTCAAAATTATGTTGAAATGACCACATCAAGTAATTTTTCATAAAACCATTCACGAAAAGATCATCTCTAAGATTATTTCTTGTATTATAAAAACGACCATAACACCATGAACATGGACACTTTTTACATCCATTTCTGAATATATCGACTCTAGAAAATTTTCAACACCATCCCTTAATTGTGGTAAGGTACAGTCTCTTAAATGCATCCAACTTGTATCCATTCTTAATCAAATCTGAAAAAGATAAAAAGGAAAAGATTACTTAAGAAGACATGTTATAAGAATTTGTTACTTTCGTAGTTACTTTTGCAGCTTTAAGGCCTCTTGTTGCATTTTGGTAAAAAGAAAAAAAGATGCATAGGCAAGTGCAGCTACAGTATTATGACTTTTCAAAATTGACCGACTCCAAAAAGGATGGTTATAAAGTAAATTGACTCCAAAAAGGTATGACTTTTCAGAATGCAAGATGAGCTATTGATCAATGATCATGAAAAAAAAATGACAACTGGGATATTACTGTAAATCAATTATTCTCCAACTTCGATCTGTGTTGCAGGTACAACTTTGAACTTGGATCAATGTTGCAGGTACAACTTTGATCCTACAAGCCACTTCCGGGACGTTTTGAGTGGATTAAAGTGGATACAAAGAAGTGTTAATGGTGCACCAGGAGGATTTTATCCTCCACGAATTGTTGAAGATAACCGTAGGAATTGTTTTAGTTTTCAGTGAAAGTGATGTGATGATGGTGATATTTCTAATGTCCATCATCCTCCCTTTATATGTAAAGAATTTGGGCCAGACAGCAAAAGGACCAAGTGTAGACTGTCGAATGCTGACGTTATGGTCTGTAACATAAAAAAGAGGCTTTTAGATACATAATTAATAGTCTGTCTAACAGATCATCTAAAGAGGGAAAGAGAAAGTCTTAGGGTTTTCAGTGACTTGGGTTAGACTTTACAGTTAGTTCCAAATTGTTGGGGACAAAAGCTTACTAGATTTTTGGTTTTCATTGCCCTGTAATTTCCTCCCCTCTGTAGTCTATACTTGTACTTAATGGAACTTGAACATCTCTTTGAATAAAGATGGCCCTTTTATTTTATATTTTCCTTTTCCTCTCTCAGGCATGTATGCTTTTGTCTTCTTACTTTTTTCCTCTTATCATCTATGCGACCGAATTGAATAACAAAAAAAATCTACCAAAAAGATTTATGTGCCTGATCTACTAAAAAGATTCATGTACCCGACCCATAACACAAGGACAAAGGCTGAGTTCAGTTCATTTTAGTTGGATCATAATATGTACTAGTTATGGATGAGATCATCTGATTCAAGTTCAAGAAAAAAAATCAATTTTAAATACATAGTCATCACCAACATTGAAGAGATTGCAAATAATTCCATACAAATAAATATAAAAAATAAACTATGCGGCACTTCAAAAGACCGGTGGATGATGCAGATATCACAGGATTCAATCAAGTATCCCCCACTCGTACGAACTAGAATCCTCTGTAACAACTTGGAAGCTCCCATCCACCATATGGACTAAAAGATGCAAATCACGCACCTTAAAGTATGGACAAAAAGATGCAAATCATGCTCAGAATGACTGGATTATATCCACGTCTATATATATATATGTGTGTGGTTGGATAATACACTCTTTCATGAACTATCTCTAAAACTTTGACATAAAACAAACAAGCCAGACTGTCGAGTGCTGAAGAATGAAGATATGCGTTTGGCAGCTCTAGAAGCTGCTTCACGTGTCAGACCTGAAACTTCAGAGGAGGGTAGCTCTGGCTCAGGTCATATAGGACTTTCCCCTAGACAAATTCAGGCCATTAGCAAGTTACCACTGGATTCACCAAAAATGTGGATGGAGATGATCAATGCCCTAGGGTTAGAGCAGTGTATACTAACACTGATATGAATGACAGGGAAGAGATACCTGATGATTCCCTTTGGGATTCCTAGGTGAATAAACACTAACCAACCTCCTAAACAAAATGTCCAAACATTACTACCTATCGTATTACATTCCTGAAGCATTCACTTTTAAAAGCATTTTCTACTGTTTATGTTAATATACTAGATACTTTGTCGCAAAGCTTCCTACTCAAAAGGTAGAACACATTAACGACAACTTCCCTATACATGTTACCCATTTTTCAAGTCATTTGAAAATTAACTCCTTTTGCCTAAGACAGGGGAACATGATTAATTTTTTTATCCTCCTTTTTGCTACATCACTAGAGAGTTTGTGTGCGTGTGCATGTGATTTGATTTTATAGGATCCTTAACTATAACATTTTACTTATTGTATACAAAAAACCAAGCTATCTCCTGAAGTTGCAAACCAAGATGTATTCTCTAATCGTTATCCAATAGCTAGTTCTCTAAGTTCAGTAGAGGAGTAACTCTCAGATGTAGTAGTATATAGGAAAATATAGAATATGCAAAATATAGAGTGTTTACATAATATATAAAAGGAGAAACAAAGACAAGATACATACACACATAAAGCTAAACAACGTAAATTAAAGAACAATTATTACTATCCCAAGCAAGTTACAAAGTACAAATCTGTTGATGGAATTCCAAAGGCAAATTATAAATCCTTTAATCGAAATTCAGAACGATTTAACCTACCAACCCAGCTGCCATCCGTAGCATTGATTTTCATCACATGAGAAGTAGGATTGGGTTCTAATGTCAAATTTCTTTGTTCAAAATTCACAATGAATAATGTAGGCACGGAGTAGAAGAAAAGCTAATGAAAATCGTGAATGGATTTGCAAGCCCCTTTTCACCGAGAAAAGAATACAAATAACCATCAAAAACTCCTTCAGAGATGTGTGCTTCATAGTAAACATAAATCAACTGAACAACATGGCTTTCATTATTTATTGGATGTAAATCAATCTAGATTGTTTAAGGCATAATCCAAATAAAAACCTTTCCAAATGGGAGACTTTGTTTTCACATTAAATAAACAGACTATTGAACAATTGGGTCCTCTCGGTTCACAGAAACAATCCTACTAAAACTGAAGAGGAACAGATATGAAATGAGATAGTTCAACACATGCCTTCAGCCCCAAAAACAAAAACCAAACCATTCAGTACACCACCTTCAACCAAACCCAAAAAGCATTATAGCTAGAGTTTTAACAAAGAACTACAAGTTTAACAACATTGGCCACCAAGGTAACAACAATGCTATTGATCCAATCATAAACCTTCTTTAAATCTTTCTACCCTTTCTCAATATCCTCGAGAACCTCGCTGGCCACCAAGGTAACAAGTAGGGGCGGATCCACATGGGTTTCAGGGGTGTCCATGGACACCGCCCAATAAAAAAAAATTAGGAGTAAGTTTGTGATATTTGACAATTAGACCCCTCTAAAAAAATTCATTGGACCCCTCCCAAATTCTTTGTAAAAAATATTGTCAAGACGTATTTACGAAATCGAATGTCCGATCAATTTTTAAATGATTCTCTTGTATGTTATATCGAAAAAGACATGTTAATGAATGTTGGTGATGATGTAATTACGCGTTTTCAACGTATGAAAACGCGTAAAGGACAACTTGTAATATCTAATTTTTTTTATGTAAGGGCAAGTCCAATGGTAGGGGTCAAAACCAAATTTTGATACCTATGTAAGAGTATTAGACTCTCCAATGGTTAAAGTAAAAGATATCAAAATTAAGTGTGGTACTAAGGAAGGTATCAAATTTGATACCCCTCTTAGTACCGCACCTAATTTTAATACCCTTCATTTTGATACCTATGGTTAGAGATGATCATTTGATACTAATGAATAATAACCAATAGGTATCAAATTTTGGTTTTGATACCTATAGGTAAGTACCACCATTGGACTTGCCATAATACTCTATCCGTTCCAAAATATATGACGTCTTGGGATAATTTTTTTGTTCCAAAAAAGATGACATTTTGTAATTTTCAAGGAACTTTTTCCCTTTTTTCTCAAATTCTCCAATATTTATTGACTTCGTAACCCGTGTTTGGCTCTTTGGGCAAGAATATCAAGACACCTAATTAATGTCTGAATAGGGGCAGTTTAGTATTTACAATATGTTTCCTTGGTCTATGTGAAAAACCCTAAAACGTTATATATTTTGGAACGGAGGGAGTAGTTAAAATTTTGGACACCGATCAACAATATTCCTGGATCCGCCGCTGGTAACAAGACAACCCCCTAAGACACTATGAACTTCAGAAATTGTATCCCTCAACACCAATCTCAACCTTATTGACAAAACCTTGGTGATAATCTTGTACATATGCTAGTAACGAAGTAATATGAAATCACAGCTTAACAAATAGCAACTGGTGATTAGTAATGAATTACCTTGAGTTTTTTTGAATAGCAACTGGTTCGAATGAGCAGGTGATGCTTCACGAGCGCACAGAGAGAGCGACAAAGTAACAGAGACAAATTTGGGGATACTTCCTCCGCAATTTGAGGAAATCAACAAGTTAAAAATTAGGGAACAAATCATGAACGGAGAGATTAAGAAAGCGAGAAAGCGAGAAAGCGAGAAAGCGAGAGGGCGACCTAAGGAATTCCTAAGCAGCCACTGGAAGGGATTGCACGATGAGAGAATACGAGCCCTAGCAGAAAAGCGAAAATCAAAAATAGATAGAGAGATATACTGAGTTGGCGTCTATGTGAAGGCGGGAAACATTCGCGGGAAGCTGAAAACAGTGGGGGAAAAAATAGAGCGTATAATGAAAACTTGTAATCGGGACCAACGTCAAAACATTTAGGACGGTTACAGGCTAAGTCTCCACAATTGAGACTGTTATTCAACCTCCATAAGCATTTTTTGAGTTTTGTTGGGGGGAACTCTAGCCCACAACAGCCATCCAATTTGAGCCTCAATCCCAATCACCCATTAAATGGATCGCAAGCTTTTGCTATTCATTTAGCATGAATAGTAGTGTAAATATATTTTTTTTATTTCAATTGTATTGAAAAGTAAGAATAAAAAAATTAAAAAATATGGTGGTAGTTAGGTTTGTTAGTTGAGATGAGAGAGGTTTGAAGTTTTTAGAGGATTGTATAAATGGTGATTATTGGAGTGAATTATTTTTTAGAGTGTTAAAAAGTGTAAAGGAACAAAAACGAGGGTAGAACGTTATTATAGGGTCGCTAAGTGGTCCTAAAATATTATTGGGAAGGGCACAAAAAGGTTCAATTGCTCTAAGTGGTCCTAAAAAATATTATTGGGAAGGGCAGTCAAAAAAGGTGTCAATTAGGACAAGTCCAATGGTAGGAGTCAAAACCAAATTTTGATATCTATATAAAAACATTAGGTTTTCCAATTGTTAAAATAAAAGGTATCAAAATTAGGTGCAGATTGGGAAGGTATCAAATTTGATACCTCCCTCCCCAAGATTCTCACCTAATTTTAATATCCTTCATTTTGATACTTATTGGATTTGATCATTTAATACATATGAATAATAGGTATCAAAATTTGGTTGAAAATACCTATAAAGTTAAGTATCACCATTGACTTGCTCTTACGAAGCATAACTTGTCTTTACCAAAAATCTCCTTACCAAAAATATTACTCCCTCCGTCCCTAAATAATCAATCATCCTACTGACTGCACTAAAGAAAAACAATTAACTTGATTATTTATATTGGTTTAATGTGTAATTTCCTTTAAAGCTCATGTGTATGTGGTTCATAATTAAAGTATAGTGAAAAAGTAATGGTAAAGTGGTAAAAGTGATGTTCTAAAAAAGTAAGTTTCAAACTGGACAATTATTTTAGAACGGATGAAAAAGAAAAAAAGGACGATAATTTAGAGACAAAGAGAGTAGTTGGGATCGTTTTTTTGGCCTTTCCAAATAAAAGGGTTCACATCAATTTCTAACTAACGAGAGACATGTATCATATATTTGAAATACATTTATGTTTGTTTGAAAAGTTTTTTTTAGATAAAAGACTTTGATTATTATTATTAATAAAATATATGTATTTTATATTGCTTAGAAATTGATGGATAAAAAATTACTATTATTATTATCAATAAAAGAAAATGTATCTACCATTGATTGAAAATTGATGTTAATTTTAATTGATTTTGATGTATGGATGCTTGATTTGGTATGGCCACCTAGATTAAGTTTTCTATATACCAATTGCTAGAATATTATTCATGCCGTAATTGTTGTGGATTTATATTTATGAGTAGCAACTAATGATTAAATCATTAGAATAACACAATTCGGGAATAATTTAATCGAGCTTATGAATTCAATATATTGTCTATCCTAGTGTCCTAAATCTTAATGCTTTTAACAAATTAAATCTAGAGATCGTGTTCTAGGTTGTTTGATTAAAAAGATTCAATTGGAGAGTTTGTTTCAATTGATTGCGCTCAAGGAACAATTCAGGTTAACAGAGCTTGTTGTTAATTCAAGGGTAGAAATTATAGGAGTGGGTAAAAAGAAGAAAACATTACATTGATCTTGATTTAATCAGTGTCGGGGGGTAACTAAAATAAGAACTGAAAACTTTCTCTTATATTGCAATCGAATTTTTGTTATTTTCGTGTTGGTTGATTTTGTTTTGAAGCAATGAATTAATTTAGTTTAATTGAAGTCTAGCCACCCCCTTTTTCTTCGTTTGCAAAATAATTGATACTAGAGGCACATATAAAATCATCCGCTCTCCGTGGGATCAACCTTTACTGTTGGAAAACTAGTGTTTTTAATTGAAGTAAATTGAGGTTTTGAGGCACTAATTTATTTGTGAGTCATTTATGTAATGACTATGATAATTGTGGAATTATGTTCTTCTCCGTGAGTACATAAGAATACTATATTTATTTGTCCAATTCGGATATCGGATGAATAAGTTATAGAGGTTTAAAGTAGGACATTTGATATGTTGGAAGTGGGTTATCCCACATTGGGAAAATGTGAAAAGCTTGAAGGGTTTATATACAAAGGCTCCCTTGGTGTTGGGTAAGCTTGTATAGAAAGTACTATCCCTCCCGCGCCCGCAGGGGGGGGGTGCAAATCATGGTCCAATTTGGCTTGGACTGGCATACTCGTGTGCCTGCACATGCGGACACGAATGTCGGACCAAATTGTGCTACTTAGAAAGTACTGTCTTAATGTCCGCTTTAATTGTGTGGTTTATGGGCGTAATCAAAACGGTTTTAGTAATTATATCCTGGGAGACGTTCGTCCTAAGTTAGAACTCCAGGCACTTACAGGGAGTGGGGCGAATAACGTTTCAAGGAAACGTGTTACCACGTGCCTCTGACGTTTTTTTCTTCCACCGAAGACTTTAGTCTTCTACCCAGGTAAACATTAGTTCCTTCACCGGTAGACCTTCAGTGCTTCACCAGAAGACCTTCATCGGAAGACCTTCACCATCGGAAGACCTTCACCAGAAGACCCTCACCAGCAGACCTTCTAGAGCCACCTGCAGACTTTGATACAAGTCACCAGAAGATTTGTTTTAAGCGCACCACGGTTTAATTTTGTTTTCGTTATTTGTATTCTGTTTTCAATATATATATTCTGTAAGATTGTATAGGGTTCTACCTAACATTTACTTGCCGCTGCTACTAGTTAGTTGTTGTAGGGAAGGAAAAAATATCAATTTTGCATGCCTCGATAGCACGATCAATGTCTTTAAACCTTTTTTCTCTTTCTCTCTCTCTTTCTCCTTGCATTTCACCGTTTCTCTTTCCTCATTTCTTTCTCCTTGTCTACGCATGTTTAGGTACAATTAGTTCATTTATGATGGTCTATTTAACACACAGTCTACTAGGTTAAGAGGAAACCTGTTCTCAAGCACTCCATCGTTGCTACCAACAAGCAACACTGGTTTCAATCAGACAACACCCTCTCTCTCAACGCCATTTCAATCAGCTCAACCCAGTTTTTGTTTGTGAAATTTTTCACTTTAGTGCAAGTATTTTGTATGTGGAATTCCTGGGAGTTGAAAAAAGATCATCCAAAACATCTGACGCCCTACATGCAAAACATTCGATGCCCACATCCGACGCCCCACATCCACCATTTGACGTTTACATATAGCTGTGCAAATCGATAGGATGTGTGAGTTTCACTAGTATTTCCATTCTTAGTTCTTCAGGCGACAGTGAACGTGTTATCTTTCTTCACATTCTATTGGAGTGAATTCATAATTATTGTTTATTTATTTATTTTGTCTCCGCTCTTGTTTTGGAAGCCAACAAAGAAGCTCTGTGATTCCATTGGCTTTAAGTTTTATTTGATGATCAGTAAAATATACCAAGTATTTGTTAGAGAATCCTAACTTTGTTAGTGTTATTTTGTAATTAGTTTCGTCTTGACCCACTATTGCCTTTGGCAATTTTTCATCTTTCTTTATTGATAGATTAAGAATAAGGATTGGAAAAAGGTTTCTAGTAGCGAAGAAACTATAATTTACGTCAAATGCGGATTGGAAAAAGGCTTCTAGTAGTGAAGAAGCTATAATTTACGTCAAACCAGGAGATGAAATCTTTCGTAAGGTTTATTTTCTCTATTATAACACTATATTAAAACTTTTATCGATTTTATCTTTAGTCTTCTTTCAAAATCAGGTTTAGTTAATGGTGACAGTTATTCGTCCACTTTCATGAGTCTATAGGTTTCGTTCAGCATGAGAGAGAAGACGATGACTTGATAGGCATTTTAGGAAGAAATTAATGAAAATAGACTTATGTGGTTGGGAAAAAAATTTAGGTAACGGAGCGGTTACAATTTCTAAAAAGTGGACCTATCAGCAATTATTCCAAACATAAAGATGGGTGATAACCGGGCTGGTCCCATATAATGATATTATAACTGGAAAAGTCACATATATTTGTTTTCAACCGCTAAAGTATACTTTTGTGATAAAATAACAAAGATACCCTTAATGAACAATAAACGCGGGCACATAGCGCACACAAAGTCGCTGCTCAAATTTGGGCATCAGAATGAAAACATTGGGTATCGAAATGCACAAATGAAATCTGTCAAAACTTAGGTGTCGAAATTCAAAAAGCCACTGCCCAATTTAGGCATCAGAATGAAAACATTGGGCGTCGAATTACACAATTAAAATCTGTCAAAATTTGAGCGTCGAAATTCAAAAGGCCACTATCCAATTTGGGCATCGAAATGCACAATTGAAAATCTGTCAAAATTTGTGCATCGAAATTCAAAAAGTCACTGTCAAATTTGGGTATTAGAATGAAAACACTAGGTATCGAAATACACAATTGAACGCTGCCACCAAATATCAACATAGTTAGGCCTTGTAATGGACAAAATTGGTGTTGAATAAATAAATTAAGCACTACCACCAAATATCAACAAAGTTGGGCATCGAAATGGACAAAATTGAATACTACCACCAAATATCAACATAGTTGGACATCGAAATTGACAAAATTTGTGTTAGAATGAAAGAATTAAACACTGCCACCAAATATCAACAAAGGTGGGTATCGAAATGAACAAAATTTGCGTTGAAATGAATAAACTAAACACTACCCCCAAATCTGTGTATAAAAATTAGGCATTGGAAAAGTTTCGAAGTCCAAAACATTGTTTAAACATCATATTTTGGCCTTAAATTGAAGAAGTTACGGGGTAAACATCGTGTGACGTGTAGATCTCGTCGAGAGTTTCGATTTGATATGTGGTGGGTCATGTGGTTCATCCATGATCAAAAGTTATGGAAAAAATGGTCGAAAAAGATGAAAAGAGGTCGGGAATGGTGAAAAGAGAGATGCAGATCAAGTTGGAGGAAGAAAAGAAAGAGAGTGTGACATAGAGAAGAGAAATAAGTAGTAGGAGAAAGAAGAATCCGTACTGGAACAATGGAATCAACATAAAGAGTCGATTTGGAGCAGTTCCTTTTGTGATCAAAATCAAAATGTTTTCAATTGTAATATGCAAAGAAGAGAAAATGAACAATCCATGGTTTTATCATAACATGATTTTCAAGCAACCTCTTAATCAGAGTTTTTATTGGGATACTACGAAGATGAAGAGAAAGTGCGGAAGAGATAAAAAGAAACTAAACAAATTTGAATTCGACATAGGTTGAAAGAGAGAATGACAGGGAAGAATGTATTTTTTGAACAAAATTTTGAAAAAACACTTTACTAGTTGAATAAAAAAAAAAAGTACAAATTTTACAAAAATTAACCGGCTGAAATTATTCCCATAAAGATCCAACACTTAACAAAAGATCGTATCCAAAGACCAGAAAATTAACAAAAGATATCAGCCCAGACCAGAAAATCCAGCCCAGGTACAAAAAAATTTGCCTCCTATCTTGTCTTCTGTTAGAGAACAAATATATTTTCCAATGTAAAAATGAGATAAAAAACGATCAGAAATGTCCAAGGAAAACACTGGCATAGCCAAAATCAGAAGCCATGCCATCATATTGGCAAAACAGGAACTGATAATGGATTGTTATGACATTCTATGAAATCTTGCATTCTGGAGCCAGGCCTTCGGGAAATCTGTACACGTCCGCACAGTAATTGTATACCCTATGGTACTTTTGCACCCACTTCAACTTCCTCGTGGCTGCAGTATTAAGCTTTTCTCTAAACCATGGTTCGCTAGAAGTGTTGAATTTGCATGAAGATTGTCCTGAGGACCAAATGCAGGCTTCGGCACTGAAGTTTCGATATGAAGCTGTGAAGGGAGCCCGACTCCAATCTGTCTTCACGCTCCCACCCTGGGTAGCCCATTCTTCAGCATTCCATAAACTAGAGTATATTCTCATCGGTTGGTCCTTTGGAAATGGAACACCAATTGATTCCGAATTCTTAAACTCTCTAATAGGCGTTCCATCCACATAAAATCTGAAAAGGAGAGCAGGAAAAAGATTATATCTTTAAATTTGGACAAGGAGAGAAAAAATCGTGCTTTTGTATTGAACATTTTTCCAATTTTTATTGTACTCACAAGATGCGGTTGGGGTTCCAAATGATGGTATAGGTGTGGAAATCGGATGTGGGATCGAACCATAGGAAGAATTGCTGCTCCCTATTACCCTTGCCTTGGCTAAACACATTGGTGTGCAGAGTGTAAGGATAACCACTTGAATTCCCCAGAAATTCGAAATCTATCTCATCATGGGCCGATCCTTCTGATGAAAACTTCAATGTACCGAACAAGAGCTCATATTAGTAAAAGATAACCTGAAATGGGGAACTAGAAAATGTGGAGTGGTGTGAATATTTTGGAGGGCTTTTACATAGTAGGCAGTAACGGTTCCAGCAGAATTTCCAGCAACAAGTTTGATTTGCATGTCAATTTTCCCGAACAGAAATTCATCTCTTGATTGGAATCCCGAGCCAGAGCGTTTGTCAAGGGAAAGAGTGAGAAGCTCTCCATCCTCGAGTATCTGGGCACGATCATCGCCCCATGTGATGTTAAAATAACGGTCAAAGGTACCATTTGTGAGAACCCTTCCATCACGAAAGCAATGTCATTTAGCAAAAATCACGATGTGAAGGCCACAGAAGTCTTATCCTGGTAAAAGAATCCTAAACCAATATTGCTAAGAGTAGTTAACACACCTGGTTTCCTGGTTGAACCAATTCGGAGTACCTAAAAAGGGCTGCGTGACTTCTATGTTATGGCGTACAGGTACAACTCTTCGGCTTTGAGATATGTAGATGTCCACCTATTCAACCAACACCGTGCTCCTCAGTTATCTCAAATGTACTAAAGGAAACAGAGTTATGTGTTTGACGAAATGATAAATTACATTAAATTAATAACAAAAAGAGATGGAGAAGAAGGGTAGACCTTGTAGAGGAGGAAAATAGTGAAGGAAAGAAAAGCGAAGAAGGGAACACACGAAGGGATCAAGATGCGATAACGAGCAATATTTGAGTGTCTGGATGAATGGTATGCCATTGCAGGACATGTTTGTGATGGGCAACACTCTCTGTATGATCATATTTCTCTGTATGTCCTTCTCTTTCTCTGCTTCTCTCTTTCCTGGGGTTCTCCTATCTCTCCTGTCTATCCAAGGGTGTGTTGTTTTTGGGTTCCAAGTTGCCAATTACCACCCACCTGGAAAGGCCACAGCCTTGTCCATTCCACTTCTTACTCTTCCGGACCAATGTCCATGAATCTTGGACTTCTTCCAACTGATTCTTTTGTTTTCTTTTTCTTTCTTTTTCCGAATCATGCAACAAAGTTTTGGTGTTTAAATTCAAGTCGGTCGAATATCCAATTATCAACTAAAGTAATAGTAGTATTTTTCATATGTGATCCTCTAAATTATGTACGGAATCGACATTATATTATTACTAGTATCATCTAGTTAATTACTCACTCCGTCCAGGCAAAGAGTCCGCATTTGAAAGTCATACGAAGAAAATGGAATTTTTGGTAGTCCATTGTTAATAAATGACACGTTTATGTATTAGTTTTTTAAAGTAGACTCTTTAAGTAAAACATCTCAAAATGAAATAATAGACTATTTGTCAAGAACAGAGGAAATACTTTAGATTTAAAGACTAGATTCATTTAAACTTCTTCTTTGGATATGGTTTGATGTCGTAGATTTACGATTATAACGTGTTCACAAGGGGTTTAGGGATTATTGTTGTCTATTAGTACGACAAATAATGTATTTTGCCCCAATTTGCAACATGTTTTGAGTTGTACATTAAGTTTTATTATATTGGAGGGTTTAATATTTGTTGAGAGCATTGCTAGCTTAAAGATATACCAACCTATTAAGTAAGAAAGATACCCCATTGCTATAGTCTATAGATTGATATTCAAATTGATGGATGGAAGGACTCTGGTGTTCCTCATTCACAGATGACTACATATAGTAAGTATTCCAACACTAAATATCCTTAGCTACTGATGAGCTCGACACGAGCTAGGTGCATGTGCCTTCACGTGATAGTCACATGAGATACAAGTGGGATACAAGGACTAGGATAAAGGTCACCCGAGCAGGATAACCTGGGTTGAGCACTCCACATCCTTCCTGACCAAGAATCCTTCGGCAGATGCAAACAGCAAAGGATGCCCAAATAAACACTCATCCTGAACACAACTACTTGAAAACTCTCAAGTCCGAGATTTCAACCACGACCCCGACAGTTACGCGGTCAACCCGTGCTTATCTAACTATTTATAAAAGTGTAGGTTGTCTCTTACAACTTAATGTATGGACAAATGTACCCTTTAACTTTATAAATCACTCATCATTAATTAAGGTCAAAAGTGTAAATTTGTTATAGACTAATTAATTCAATGAATAATTAAATAATAGTTTGATCCCTTAACTTGTACCTATTTTCAATTTACGTCCTACATTATTTAATTCAATTCATTTCGTCCTGTATTTTTTTTTCAATTTCCCCCACCTACCAGGATCGTTACAAATGTCGCCTAATATTTACTGAAATAACAAAAATACCCTTACTTGGTTGAGACACAAAAACCTTATTCGAAACTAAAAAAATAATATGGTTTTACTTTCTTAAATATGTTCGTGAAAGACATAAAAGAGTAAATTTGTCATAAGCCAATTAATTTCGTGAATAATTAAATAATAAATTGAAATGTCGCCCAATATTTTCTGAAAGACAAAAATACCCTTACTCGGTTGAGAAACTAAAACTTTATTCGAAACTAAAAAAATAATATTGTTTTACTTTCATAAATATGTTCAGAAAGACATTATATATATGAAAAATTGTATCAATAGTAATACAATTTAATTCTAATCTAATCTAATCTAATCTAATCTAATCTAATCTAATCTAATTAACTAAAAGTGTAGGTTGTCTCTTACAACTTAATGTATGGACAAATGTACCCTTTAACTTAATAAATCACTCACCATTAATTAAGGTCAAAAGAGTAAATTTGTTATAGACTAATTAATTCAATGAATAATTAAATAATAGTTTGATCCCTTAACTTGTATTTTATTTGTATATTTTTCAATTATCGTCTACATTATTTAATTCAATTCATTTCGTCCTGTATTTTTTTCAATTTCCCCACCTACCAGGATCGTTACAAATGTCGCCTCAATATTTACTGAAATAACAAAAAACCCTACTTACTTGGTTGAGACACAAAAACCTTATTCGAAACTAAAAAATAATATGGTTTTTTTCTTAAATATGTTCTGAAAGACATTATAAAAATTTATATGAAAAATTATATCTATAGTAATAGAATTGCTCATAGTATCGAGATATTAAACAAATTGGTAGCATGTTTAGTTATTACCCATGAATAAAATAAGATAAATAAGTTTAAAAAATGTGTCATAATGTCCAAAGATGAAAAATGAAGTATCATTTGATGAATTTGTGCCTTTGTTAAGACAATACACATAAATTTATCATGCCATAATAATGATTAGAAAAAAGTGTCATAAATATTATAAATCACTTGCCATGAATTAAGGCCAAAAGAGTAAATTTGTCATAAGCAAATTAATTTCGTGAATAATTAAATAATAAATTGAAATGTCGCCAATATTTTCTGAAAGACAAAAATACCCTTACTCGGTTGAGAAACTAAAACTTTATTCGAAACTAAAAAATAATATTGTTTTACTTTCATAAATATGTTCGGAAAGACATTATAAGATTTATATGAAAAATTGTATCAATAGTAATACAATAATCTAATTTAATTTAATCTAATCTAATCTAATCTAATCTAACTACTTATAAAAGTGTAGGTTGTCTCACAACAATGTATGGACAAATGTACTTTTAACTTAATAAATCACTCACCATTAATTAAGGTCAAAAGAGTAAATTTGTTATAGACTAATTAATTCAATGAATAATTAAATAATAGTTTGATCCCTTAACTTGTACCTATTTTCAATTTATGCCCTACATTATTTAATTCAATTCATTTCGCCCCGTGATTTTTTTTTCAATTTCCCCACCTACTCAGATCGTTACAAATGTCGCCTAATATTTACCGAAATGACAAAAATACCCTTACTTGGTTGAGACACAAAACCTTATTCGAACTAAAAAATAATATGGTTTTTTACTTTCTTAAATATGTTCGTGAAATTATAAAAAGAGTAAATTTGTCTATAAGCCACCTTAATTTAGTGAATAATTAAATAATAAATTGAAATAATCGCAATATTTTTGAAAGACAAAATACTAGGTTGGCTTAAACTTTTATTAGACTAAATAATATTGTTTACTTTAAATAAATGTGATCAATAGTAATAATTAATTTAATTTAATCTAATCTAATCTA